>JAGPOW010002514.1:16621471-16654948 GCA_030014935.1 Caiman crocodilus | reverse complement strand
CCAGGCGAAGCTCTACTCCCACCTTGGCCTTCCTAACAGCCTTCCTACACGCCCGAGCACAAGAAGAGTACTCTTCTTTGGAGGCTGCTCCCTTCTTCCTTCTTCCAATATGCTAGTACATTCAAATAGAGGGACAGCTTGTGGTCTTAGGATTGTTGGAGATAAAACAAGCTGGAACAGGCCAGCTTGTTGCTTCATCCTGAAGATGATGCAGGGTTTAGTGAGACTTTCTGATCGCTGGCCCTCTCTTCAAGAAAAGAGTTGTAGCCTGCAAGTGTTAGGTATTGAGAGAAGGGAGCTTTTGGGGGCAGATAAAGAGAATCCAAAGTGTTTGTTTGCTTAGCTGAATTTCTAATCATCGGAGTCCTTAAGAACTGAGACACTAAATTCACCTAAAATTAATGATAAGGACAACATAATATACAAAAATTGTGTGTAATAGTTATTGCATCTCAGAAAGGGCATAATGAACAATATCCCAAACTCTTTTCAGAATTATCTACGGAAATCTTTTGGAAGTGCTATTTATAATTCTTTTACATCAGGATAAATCAGAAGTAATTCCACTGAAACCGGTGAAATCAAATTAGCATAAAAACACAGAATTATGAGAGGAGAAACAGGTCCTTAAAGCACTTTTGAGTCATCACTTTTATAAAAGGCTGTGGATAGAAGGTCACAAAGATTATATTCTGACAACATACAACAGGAATCATAATTCTACACAGAAAAATGAGAGCAATACTTTCTTTAAAAGTACAATCTACTTCTATTAGAACAAGAAAATTACTAATGTAGACAACTATTGTTTGTGACTATAATTGCTAGCTTCTGAAAATATCCATTTGGAAAATTACCTTTGAGTTTTGTAAAAATCACTTTGGTGTAGAAATAGGTGATTGTCATATAATTGCATTGGTCTAAAAATGGTAGACAAATACAGTTGCTATCTTAAGTTGGAAATGTACAAAAATGTTTCCTTTAGCTTCTTTACTTTGTAATTTTGTTTTCGTTTTTAAAATAAATAAGACTTCTTACCAAGAGATAATATAAATACCTAAAGAAAATTCACTCACTATACATGTACAATCAGGTCATTGCGCTTGAAAAATCTGTAATGCAGATACAGTAAAATAATTTACACTGAACCTATTTTGCATGGGTTTTGTAAGACAATTTATATTATAAAGTGTTACTGTCAAATTATTATGTGGGCAGAGAAAAGGAGCAATCATTATATGTTCATATTTTGAAAGAGTATTTTTTCATGCTAAATTTTAGGAATAAGATTTGTCTAGATGCACTTCCACACTGGCAGCTTTTACTATTGAACACATGCAATTGTACTCTATTTACTGTCATCAGGAACATTCATTTATAATCTGTAAAATATGCACAATTCTCATTATTTTTAATACTTTTCACTACTTCATGAATTTTGCTTTCTTGCATTGTTTTGCTTTTGTTTGTGCTTTTGTTTTTTTTAACAATGAGTCTGATTCTTTAAGACTTACTCATGTGATTATTCAGGACAGTATTATATTCCACCTAGTAGGTGCCTAAGGACATGTCTACACATGTATTTAAGCACAACTAAATTTACTGCTCATTAAGATAATGCACAGCAAGAGATTTTTGGCAGGTGTCTACACGTGCAAGGACTTGACACTAAATCTAGTGCCAAGTCCCTCCAGTCCTGACATATGTCTCTATGGCCACTGGTGAGAGCTCTAGCCCCTGGCCACATGGCTGCCAGCACTTGACAGTCAACTTGGAAACATAGCACCACTCTCTGATCCCTGGCCTTCCCCTTCTCTGCCCGGGAGCCACATGCCCAGCACAGGAGCAGCATGTGCCATATTCCTCCTTGCCACCCTGCCTTCCCATGCCATGACTGCTCCAGCCCCTGCCCCTGCCAGTGATGTCCGGTAGCCCACTGCTTCAGCCCAGCCCTGCCAACAACAACAAGTGCACCGCACTCCTGTTGACCACAGTGCTGGACCTGCTGCCCCACCCCCCTGCCCAGGCCCCAGAAGAGCCCAGCACCTGCCATTAGGGGACAGAGTACCAGGTTTAGGAGGCTCCAGCTGACCCCCTCCTCCTGCACTCCCCACTCCAGCCCACCTGCCCACCCTCCACACACCCCCTCCCCACATATTCAAAGAAAAAAAAATGTATTTCCCTAACAACACCCCACTCACTCCCCTCTCCTTCCCCAACACACAGGACCCCTATTCCCTCAACCAACAAAGCCCCTCCAACACCCTCCCTACCCACCAACAATAAAAAACCCGCTTACAATCTGAAAACTATATACAATCAGAAAGCTACTTATAATATATCTGGCTTTTAAGCCCAGAGTGGAGGGCCATGGGAGGGGGGCCAGCACCCCAGCCTTGGGAAGTTCCCCCATGGGCCTGGGGGCTGCAGTGACCCCACAGTGTGTCAGGCTCATGAACAGCCAGGTCTTTGGGTGTGTGGTGTGGGAGAAAGAAGTGGGGCTAGAGCCAGAGCTAGGTCTAGGCAGGTCCAGGGTGTGGGCCAGGTCAGGGGTCTGGTGGGCAGGAGACACCTGAGGACCTCCTCCCACGCCCAGGTGGAAGTCTGCTGCAGGGTGGTGAGAGAGACCTAAGGGCCTTGTGGCGCTATGGTCATGGGCCAAGCACTGGGGGGCATGGACATGGCCACCTGGCCCAGGAGGATGTCCAGGGCCTGGCAGTTTGCAGCCCCTACTGCCAGAACAGCTCTAGAGGCTTCTGCTCCAGGGCCTCCATACGTGCCCAGTGGTCCCACTGCACCTGGTTCTGTGCCTCCTCCTGGGTGACATCCTCCACCCATGAGGCCTGATCCCATGCCTCCCACTCCTCTGCCATCACCACTAGCCACTGGAGCAGGAGGGTCCAGCCCATGATTCACTGCTGGCACAGCTGGCAGATCCAGATGGCTCTAGTGGTGATGACTTGGAGCCCACATCCCTATTGGGGCTGGTTGGCCCTGGCCCTGCAGAGGCAAGAGACAGAAGCCTTTTGTGAGAGTTTGCAATATTTCAGAGATAAGATGCACTACACCGGGGTTATATGCTGCCCAGACTGAGATCAGGTGTCACCCATGCACAGGTGCCCAAAGACCATGGTAAACAGGTCAGGCAGAACACCAGCCCAGTCAGCCACCAGCTGAGCCTCCCATCCACACTTGCTCCTCAGAGGCCTCTGGGTCACTGGGTGCTGGCCACAAGCAGTCTACCTCCCCTATCCCCTTCCCAGGGCAGGACAGGCGAGTCTTCTACCAGAACCTGCTTCCATGGCTCCTGACCCTGCTCCCCCTCTCTACTCCTGCAAGCCAACAGCTCTTCTGCACTGCCACCCTGCCGATGGTGCCTGGGCTCAACGCACACAGGGCTTCCGGACAACTGGGGCAAGCAGCTGGCCACACCCTGGCCTTGTCCCTGGGGGCCCCTCCGGGGAGGCACCCTGGGGTCACCCCCTCCTGCACTGCCACTGTACCCTGAGCATGTCCCTTATGCATGTCCCTAGGGTGGTGCACAATGAGTTGTTGTTGGCTGAGGGGTGCCTCAGCTACTACAACATAGAAGGACAAACCCAGGCTGCCCTGCAGCCTCGGCCACCACCTGGAAGACTACCTGTGGCAATGCTACATGTCCTTGCCCTCCGCTGTGGAAGAGGACATTGCCACCAGCATTGACACCTTCCTTCATGTGTAAGAGGCCTATGCCCATCCAGCTGCAGGGACACAGGCTGCTCAATAAAGTTCTGAACCTTGTTCCACCTCCCTGTGTGCTACGTACAGGGGGAACCTGAGGCCAGGGCAGTATTGGCAGGCCAGGCAGGGAGTGTGAACAGGGGCTGGGGTAGGGGTGGGGACTGGGAGGGATGCTCCCACATCCCACCTGACAGGGCCTCATAAAGGTGGGTGTTAGAGCTCCCACCTTGCACGAGTTGTCTCTGTATGTTGGCATTGCCCTTGAGCACCACAAGATCACCAACCTCCTCCTGGGTCCAGTTGAGCATCTGGGGGGTCAGCTTGGGTGTGCACATGCAGGTGGGGCCAGGGCTTAATAGTAGAGGTGGAAGGACAAAACTAAAAGCTGCACAAACTCATCTGATGGTGGAACTAGAAGAGAGTTCCCGGCAGCCGAGAGAAAGCTGCAGCCAAACCATAAACCCTGGATGGTGCAACTGGTGGCACCCTCTGACTAAGGAGTTGCCTCTACTGGCTGACTCAGAGGAGTTAAGTGATTTACCTGGAGAGTTGGCATGGAAGGACAGCTGCAGAGAGTGCATTAAGGCAGTGGTGGATCTGCAGGACAAGAAGAGAGTGTGATAAAGATAGTGTGAGTGAACTCAGTTCTAGTTCTAGCAGTGACTAGGTGGATATGTCTAGGGCTGCCAATGGAAAGAAGGCACAGCTTCCTTCTCTGGAGCCAAGTGCTCCAATAGCACTGCTCAGGGTTAAGGAAGTAACTCACTCAGGCACTAGCAAGATGCCAGCCACAGTAGAATGAGTGGAAACTGTAGTGCCATTCACTGCTGAGAAGCTTTGGGCAGGAAGTAAACAATTAGGCCCTTTGAAAAAGGAAATCATTGTGGCATGGCTGACAAATGTAATGCCTGATGGAGAGGAATAGATCCATTTGGCCCAAGACATAATTGACCTAGCTCAGGAATATACAGACCCCAAAGATTTTGTAGCATTGCCAGTCCATATGCCAAATGGATTGATCAGAAACAGAGATAGAATTAAAGAGACATTGTTAAGGTTTTTCTTTCTGGATAAACCAGCTGGAGAAACACCTTGTGGGAAAGACCAGAAGTATATATAGAGAGAAAGAAGATGTTTTATCTAGCAGCTGATTTGCCCTCTGGCAGGGGTGGAACACATCCCAACTTCAATGTAAGAACCTTTAAAGTACCACTGGTACAGAAACTGAATAAGCAACTAAAAGCTTATCTAGGAGGTGGGGCTGTTGAATTGGAGCTGGAGGAATTGGCTTGCTGGGCCTGAGAGGAGCATGAGATGAATCAGAGCGAGACTCACCCCCCTCCCCTGCCCCCGTAAAGGAAAGACTGCAGTAGTAGTTAGTGTAAGGATTTTTGAAGGGAAGCAGGATAAGGGAAAGAACTTTTGAAGACAAAAGCCTAAGCCCAATGAGCAGAATAGTAACAGAGGCAATTCCAGTCCTGAGAGCAGTAATGATACTAGAGGGCACAAGCCTTTTGTTAAGGAGAACCAGAGTCAAAAGCAATTTGACTCAAAGAGGAATTGTGATGGTTACTAGGAGAGGAAGAGGTGCTCAGATTGGCAGAAGCATCCTCCTAACCTAAGGAATACTGTATGGAAGGAACTATTATGTTATGAGAATGGATATGATATTGATGGTTTGCCAACTGGAGAGTTGTTTAAGAGGTTTATAGGGCATCATGAGAAAAAGGCTGTGAAGAATAGGTATAATGCTGGTAAAACAGAAAAGGCTGAGGCAAGGCCTCCAAGGAGTGTTCCCCAGCCACACACTCTCATCACTGAAACAGCCCAGTGTTCCTCAGGCCTCCCCAGGTAACCATGGCAGCATTACATTTTAATGATTGGGGATGGCTGTTTATCCTAGTGACTTTCAGGGACCAACAAGAAACACTGAGGTGAAGAAAATAGGTAGAGCATGTTCTTGAACACAGGTGTCACACTCTCATTGGTTAGTGCAGGCAGAAGGCAAAAACCTTGCTGAAGTACTCAACTGGTCAATGCTGGGGCCAGGACCAAACAGTCAAAAGGGCCAGGGTCCCACTGAGAGGGTTGCGCAGAAAGAGCTAAAAGCTCAGGGTCCTGACTGGCCCTGAAATGGGGCCAGGGCTTATGAAAGCTGAAGGTCCCCAGGGTTGGGGGCCACAGCTAATGGGATAAGGTGATGGTTGAGCTAACTGCCTGAGATGCCATCTGCGAGGCTTGGGCTGTTGTGTAGGGGTGCAACGGACCTGTGGGTAGCCCCCCAATATTGAGGTGTAACAATGGGCAGCCGCCCACCTTAACTAACAACATCATTAATTAACAAGGCATGGTGGGCAAGACAGGTGGGCGGCATGCCCAGAGGCAGGTGGGGAAAACTAATCCTGTGGCTAGTCAGGGACCCCACTTTGCCACAGCATAGTGTTCCATTAGCTGATGTACGTGATTAAGCATATATAGTACAGTGCTCATATTGTGGCAATAATCCAATACCTATCAAGGATAATGAGGCATTCTACATCCAGGTTGAGTTGTGGGTCAAGAACCCATCACAAACAATGTTCCCTCTAAGGTTTAGCGATTTGTGATCAATCCTAGCCAGGAGTGTGTGGGTATCTTAGTGTGCCTGCCCCTTCCCCCTGCTGCAGCAGCCTGTGGCCAGGTGGTGGCTGGGGGGACCGTCAGTGCCCCCTTGCTACAGCACTGTGCGCCCTCCCCCTATCCAGCACCCAGAGGCCATGGCCCCCTACTATCCCCCCTCCTCCAGTCGGTACGCCACTGTGTGCGACATTAAAAAGTTATTGAGCGGCACGACTTCTTATTGTGCACAAACGTGTGCAACTTAGATGGAATGTTGGTCACAGAAATGGTCTGTGGTTGCCCACCAAGTCTGTGAGATAATTGAGAGATGCAACCTAATCTTCAGGCAAGATGCAATAGTATCGTCGTATGCAGGAAACAAAGATTTACAACTGCTGGGTTGTAGTTTAGTTTTGAATTACAATACAGTTAAACCAACCCAGAAGCCAGTAGTGGATATGTTGTGCTATGTTTATTTTTGGAAAGTTTCTTTTCCCATTTTGAGGGGAAACCAATTAACATCACACTACAGTTTGGTAATCAGACATAAGAGAAATCCCACATGAGTTGTAAGGTTCAACCCTGGTATACACTTTATCCAGTAGGATAGTTATTTCCATTTGAATAAAACATAACCATATCGTATGAGTCTTTAAAGGGGACTGAATTTCAGTGACATTGTGATACACTAAAGAATGCGACCGGTCTCTATATGAAGTATACTGGAGCACTGTGGACTACTGCAGACATGAAATCCTCCAGATGGTGGGAAATTTTTGGTCCTACAGGATTCAGAGATGTATTCTTCATTAATGTAGTATTAACTCCATATGTATATGATGCTAATATGATTATAAAGATGGAACATAGATCACGCTGAGTTATAATTAACTCAGAACAGTTAAAAATATAGTTTTGACTTTAAATTATATGGATATCATTGAGTTAAACCCATCTTGCAGTAAGTTTTAAAAGCCTGTTCAGGAGGGTGGGGATTGACGGCTACAAAAAGCTGAAAAGGAAGAAATTGTGCAAGGAAAATTTTAAAAGGGACCTAGGTACTGTTAGGTGGAGCTGCATTAGGAGTAGGGAGTCTTAACGTCATAGATGACAAGGTTATCAGAGGTACACTGTCCTCAACTGTAGATCACTTGGTTTATCTAATCCATTCAATGACTCCTAGTGCAACTAGGATTAAGGCTTTGGCTAAATCTAAAGTTTTGCCACATTGGGAACACGTGGAAGAAGACAATTACATCTTGATTTTTGATGCTACTGATAAGGATCAAATTGACCTTTCTCTAGCCTTGTCATGTATTCAAGAACAAATGTGGGTACAGAATATCATAGCTGGCATGTTACAACAAAGATATGGGAATCATATCCCTATGCAGGTATCAAAACTCATATGGAAGATTGCAACCCCCACAGAAAAGAAGCAGTCCAACTGGTGGAAGTTAATTCATTTTCAATATGATTATCAACATACATGTATTACAGCTTATGTATTGACAATAATTCCCACCACAATGCTAAAAGTATATCCTTTAGCATTGGTAGGGATCTGGGTAAAACCAATCTAGGCTGTTTCCCATTATTGCCCGTCGATGAGGGATTATGTTTCATAACAAATGGAGGTCCGTTAATCTCAATAATGACTCTCTTGAGGCTCATGAAAGTTTTCTATGTGAAGAACGTACTTTAGAAATTAAAAATGTGTGTAGATACAACTGTTACAGAATGCAGCATGGTTATCACACACCAAATGCATGCTAATTCATCCAAAGTAAAAATGATTAACCATGTGTTCAAAGATCTTAGTCAATAAATGGTTCTGGTTCTGGTTCTGGTGGGTACCCATAATAGGACCTTTTGCATTTCAAATGTCACTAGGGTGGGTGGATGTGACTTCTTTGGTTCCCGCAATTTCTACAATGTTTATTCAGTATAATTTCACCTTATTTGCAAGTGTTATGCCTATCCTCATTGGTTTAAACATTAACTTGTTGGAGGAGTTTATGTATCACCCAGATCTGCAAGCTATCTTGGAAGAAAATGCAAAAGGATTTTATCAAACATCGATTACTGTTAGGTATAATGGTGAAGAAATTACTTCTGTATTACATAAGATCAAGAGTGTGGGACACCACCAATGGTGGGAGACTCTATTTGGGTATTCACACACAGCGACTGGGATTTTCAATATATTGATACATCCTATTGTCATCATCATAGTTGTAGCACTTGCATTATTAGTAATAATCACAATAGCATTGTTGATAAAGGTCAAACAATTGTACACTGAGATGCATGTGTTTCCCAAACATGGATTGGAACAAGTTCACTGATGATCCCATGGTCAACAGGTTGGTGTTTCAGCTGAAACAACAGTGCTGACATAGTATCATCACTCTGTTCCAGTTAGTTTCCAGAGGCACTGAGTTTATGCAGCCTGTGGTACTTTATTCTGAAGAGTCAACCTTCTGTTAAACCCAAATCAGCTTCATTAGCCATGTTCAGAACCACAGATAAGGCATTCATGTAAAACAATAATCCTCTACTGCAAGGGATTGCCAAAGAAGTCCAATTTTCTTCCCATTTGGATCACCCTCCCTCCCTGCCACCCTTCCTCTTACCCTTTAACACCCCTTAACTGCCACTCAATTCAATTCCCCTTCCTTTTTGAATCCCCAAATGATCTTCATTTTTGTGCCCTTTATGCTTTCTTAAAATGTGGAGACTCACCCTAACCCTCAGATGGAAAAGAACATTTAATCCATCCACACACTGGATAACAAACTCTTTCCTGAGAGATTCTTGACTCCCATGGCATTAATCACTATAGTTTATCAGATATTGTTTTTGGAGGGAGTTGTATAGAGCCATATTCTTCCCCTCTCCCCCAAATATTTTCCCATATTCTATCTGTACCCCTTCCCTAATCCTTACCCTTTTCTTTTAGCCTTAGAATATAGCTTTACTGCTCCATTTTCCTAATTGTTTTGATCCCAACACTACTTTTTTTTATCCTTTTTTCCCTGTTGTGATATTTCCCCTGACATTTGTTTCTTTTCTTCTTCCTCATACTATTATTCAGTCCCACTTAAATCTGTCTGAATGCCCTTAACTTTATGTCTTATCCTAGTCTCCTTGGCTTTGTACTTTGGTGTCTTTTTTTTTTCCTAGGCTTAATAGTTTGCTATTCAGTATTATCATGTTGCTTCTGAAATTCCAGGGTGCTTTTCATTAAGCTTATTTTCTCAAGGATTTTAAGACTTTTTCCCTTTATAATGTACTGCTGTTCTTGATGTGTAAAGATAAGCTGAAAGGAAAACCCCGTCTGTATCTTATATTTGTTTCTCTGACAGATACTGACATTTCATTGAGTTTCTTCCATTTCCTTTTTCTTGGATATGTTAAGTATTGAAACACTTGTATTTTATAGACTCCCAGAGTAGGATCACTAGTCTCTCTAACCTTCTACTTTTGTTCAAAACAAAGACATAGTATCAGGTTTCTTCATTTGTTTGAATTAAGAGGAAAGTACAGAACTCCAAGTGCGCTATCTGCAATGACTTCTGCCTTTGTTTTCACCTGTGAGGAATGGAATATCTGATTTAAATATTCTGCTGGATCTTTCTACCTTCTGAACATCTTCTGGGAGTCCTTTTATTCTTACACTATTTCTCTCTTCGGTTTCTAGCACCTCAATTTTCTTTGCAAGTGCTTTTTCTTTCTTTCCCATCATACTTTTTTTTTTTTTAACATTTACTGCTGACTGCAGATACCTCTCCAACTTTATCTCCAGGTCTGTAACCCTGCCTCCAATTCATTGTATCTCTGCTAACTGTACCTCAATAGAGGATTTTAAACCTCTGCTCTTTTAGATTAACATGCCAAAGTCCTCTCTGGTTTATGGGACTGTTTTTTCTGTCTCCTTATCCACTCTGCCTTTCCAATTCAGCAGGCATCTTTGATTCTGTAGACCCTGTGATAAGCTGTTCTGCATGAAGATCTTCTGGCAAGTTTCTTCTGGAAAAGTATCCTTTTAAATACATCCCCTTACACTGGATATGTAGTCAACAAACAGGGGGAATGTTTTGGGGCGTTAAGGACATCAGGCATCAGTGATGTTTGTGGATTGTGGTGTCTTTGCCATGGAGGTCTAACGTAAGGCAGCCATCTGCTTGGGTGACATCATGTGACCTCCTGTACTTCTTTTGATGTGCAGTATATGGTACCTGGAGAGGTATAACTCACATTAGTAGTTAGCAGTTCTGCTAAACATGTTAACATGGTAGCAAATATAGGGAATGTCTTCTGAAGAAACCAACATGCTCTCCAGGTTGTTTTACATGTCTTGCCAAGTCACAGTCTGTAATACTGTGAAAATAATAAGTTTTGATATATTTGAATAACACTTATCTCCTTACTCTCTTACAAAAGAGTAGTGAAAAAAATGTGTACCCGTGTTTTAGGCAGATCATTATATTCAGTTTTGCCTGGAAATAGATAGCATTAAGTGCTCTGCTGAAAGTCCATTAAGCTTGATGCATCCTTTCCTTTCATTAAGACCTTCAAAATAAGAATGATTTAATTCTTTCACTTTTCCATTATTTGTACTTTCCCTCTAAGCATTAAGGTTCAGAAAAAGAAATGTTCTCTTTGAACAAATAAATGAGTAGGTGTTCCAAATGCAGTAACTGAAAGCACTTTTCACCAAGTCATATTCACAAGTAAAATATATGTAATATATATATTCACAAGTAAATATATATATGTTAAAGATGAAGCAGACAATCTGGAAAATCTAAGCAATTATAGGTAATAGATTTTTTAGGAAAGCTCAGTACTGTAGATGTAAAAAAAAATGAATATGGATTGAAAGCCAAGGTCTCATATACTGTTCCATCTCTGAAACCTCTTTTACCCAAAAACTTCTGTCTCAGGACTATGATTCTATTTCTATCCAGGGGAACACATACACCCAGACCCTATTCCACTAATTAGGCACTGAAGTGGATGAAAGAGCCTTAGTGTAATCCTTTATCACTCAATAATAAACTACAAAAATACTAATGGGCACAAAGATGTTACTTGTTAAACATAGAATACCTTTGTAGCTTATTTGTACAACACTTTAATTTGACCTTGTGCTAGTATAAACAGAGTGATAGGGTTTTTTTCTAAATCCTCCAGCATCCCAGGTTGAACTGCTTTCTCCTCTGCCCTTTCCCTCCTGAAAGGGGACCATCTGTGACTCATGATGAACTCTGCTTCTCCAGGGTGCCTCAGCAGGGGATATCATCATGACTTACTTCCCTCGCTTTCTTTCACTAACCAGTCTTGGGGCTAAGAACAGACAGTCAAAAAGCCAGAGGCTGAATCAATTCAATCTTCACAGGTTTCTCTGAGCTGCATGGATTGAACTGATAATCAAGTCAACTGTTATTAACTGGATCAGTTAAGTTTTATACTACTTTCATCTAGGTCTATCTTAAACTGATGTTGGCCATTTTGAAACTGTTTTTTGTGCACTAAACTTCTGTTCTGTTACAGGTTTAAACTAGTTTCCGATCACTTAAATTGGTTTGTGTGTAATGTCTGCCCTAGATCAAGTCTTATACTTCAACCACTTCATTCCTGTGAAAGCCAGTGTGTAAATAAACACTCAGTTCTCAATACTGTGTGCTTTACTTGCATACAATAGGAACATGTTAGGGAAAGCAAACAAGCATGTACACAAAAACAGTTCATAAGGTGTCCCAGCAGAGTTTGAGCACCATTCCTTCTGTCCCTCTCCCCTTTTCCACAGATCCCCTCTGCACCGTGCAATGGTTAGGGGAGCAGCTCCTTCACCCTATAGTTCTCATTAGCGGTACAGCTTAAGGTGAGAGTGTGGAGAAAAACAACTCCTGTCAGCAGCTCAGCAGAGCAAGGTTGCAGGGTGTATTTTCACTTCTGGATCATCTGCCCCATGAATATGAAACAGGTCATGTGGCATGACAGTTTCCATTGAATGATATTGCAAGTTGCTTGATGAAAATAATGTCTAGCAGGGGCTTTACATGCCTAATATGGTGGAATAGAATCTAGCCCCTAGAGACAAATCCTATTCCATTCTACAGAGATGCACTGCTCTCTCATTCTGCCAGTGAGAAGCCTGACAATACTCTAGAAAGCAATTGTATTCAGTCTAGGGATCTATTCTCTCCTAGTCATTTAAATTACTATTCTTTAGTCCTCCACGGGGTATTTTTCATCTGGGAAATTTTATTCCTAGGCATATAACCCTGTGCACATACTAAATTCTGCATGGCTATGTAGCCACACAGACTGACCAAGCACAGGAGCAGCTATAGCCCATATGCACACTACTTATCAATATTTAGTACTTTTAGATACCCCAAAATGCAAACAGCCAAAACCTGTCACTATCAGACTTAGCCTCAGAAATAGAAAAAGGACCCAGTGTGTGGACATGCCCATCTCTTTTTTGCTCTCCCAGCCTAGGGTTTACATACAAAGCCAGGGTTCTAGGTCCCCTCACTCAAAAAACATTTGAACCAGGACCTCTTATTTCCCAGCATAACACTCTAACCACCACACCACAGGTCAGTCTTTTTTTTATTACCTTCTCCTTTACAAGTTGAGCAGTAACATCCTCATCAGAAAATAACCATGTTCCCTTTCCTTCCAGGCTATCAGCTACCTCCTTGAACTACATACCCTCCGCCTTCCTCCTAGCCCCACATATTTCTACCATATGGCCAGCATCAAAAGGAATACCATAGAAAGGAAGAAGGATCCAGGAGCTTACAGAAGAATGAGTCTGACCTCAGTACCTGAAAAGATTATGAAGCCTGTTGTCAAGGAATCTATTTCTTGGAAGCTAAAGAAAGGGTATCAAACTCATCCCACCCCCAGCCTGATCAAGTCAAAGGGCTCCTTGTGGACTGGATTTAGATGCAGCAGGGCAAGCAGCAGTGGCAGCATGGAGGTTAATGCAGCTGTTGCTCACCCCTGCCACTGACATAAGTCCCAATGAGGCACCATGTTCCAGAGTTTGACAAAGGGCCCCACTTGCCCAACCTCCAAATTTCTGGATCTTTTGGGAGTCCTGTAGGCTGACTGATATGGCTCCATGGAACAGATCCAGCTTGGAGGCCACATGTTTGACAGCCCTGTATTGGAGAATACCAAGGTGATCATGCATTCATCAAGACCAAGTCATGCTTTACTACCCTGATTTCCATTTACAACAAGGTGATGCATTTTGTGAATGTTGGGGAGAGCAGTGAGTATGATAAAGCTTGATTTTTACCAAGCCTTTTGATACTGTGTCTTATGATAGTCTTGTTTGTAAGAGGAAAGGAATTGGTAAGGAAATGGATAGACACAAACCTGCTGTGTACAAGGGAAGCTCTTGAGAACCCTTCCAGACTGATTTTTTCATGATTCTATGATTTGTCCTCACATAACAAGAAGCACCTCAAATGTAAATCAATAGCTTCCATTTATATATTCCAGAATAGTTTTTTCTGTTCTTTTAGAAATGCCTCTTGTCTCAGAAATTCACCAAAATCATGCTTTATTATATATGTCATAAACATTTCTTCCACTAACATTAAATAAATCTACCCTTTTTACCTTATTTCCAACTCTTTAACTCTTCATATTTTGATCATGTGAATAATTCATTTTGATACATTTTAAATATTTAACAAAATCTATTGATTCATACAGCATTTTTGCCTTTTCCCATTGACTGCAGGCTGTTTCAATACAATTTTGTAGTAGCAATCCTTTAATGTTTTTTAAATTACTAACCTACAATGTTTTTCTACAGTAGGTTTTGTAACAGTAGCTAATTTAATTATGCCTTTCTCTATGTAAATGTGTAATAAAACTCAATTTGTTTTCACAAATAAAAGATATTTGGAAGCATTCATTTATTAAGGCCCCAACTGTGCCATCTTACTACACTTAAAGTTGCAATGATTCCAGTGAAACTCTTAATGTAGTAAGATGCTGTTTACCACAAGAGCAACATAGTTAGATTCCTCCTGTTAATGCCAAACTGGCAATCAAACATTGTTAGTTAGGCCTTCAAAATTATGAGTTTAGTTTTAACATTATACAACAGGTGGTATTCTCATTGATGCTTCCAGTCAAGGATAAAAGCCTGGTGAGAAGCAGATACATCCTCCAGATAAACACATGGCTGTGCAGATGATGTCACTAGCACACCTTCAGCTTTTTCAAGCATGTGAAGGTATTCCAGGAAGATAGACTACTTGGAAGGGATGGGGTCTGCTTAACAAAAAGAGGGAAGAATGTCTTTGCCTATAGGCTTGCTAACCTATAGAGGGTGCCTTTAAACTAGGTTCACAGTGGGGGATGGAGACAAAAACCTAGAGGTAAGTAGAGAGCCTGAAGACATGGATAAAAAATTATAAACTATTAATGTTCTCAGGGAGAGGATAGGACATACTGATATGTGTATGCACTAATGTGAGAAGCAAAACATAAAGAATTGGAGATGCTAATATAATCACAGAATTATGATGTAATTGAGATTACAGAGATCTGGTGGGATAGTTCTCATGACTGGAGTACAATCATAGATGGGTATAGCCTGTTCAGCAGGGAGAAAAAGGAGGTGTTGTCATATATATACAGATGACGTATACATGTTCTGAGGTGAAGTGCAAAATCGAAACTAAGCCCAGTGAAAGCCTCTGGGTAAAGGTTTAGAAGATAGATGCTGTCAGATCAACAGGGCCAGCCAGAATAAACCCAAAGGTACAGAAGGAATTGGCTGGGCTAATTTCAGAGCTACTGGCTATCCTTTTTGAGAACTTGTGGATGCTAAGTGAGGTCCTGGTTGAATGGAAAAGGGCCAGTATAATGTCCATCTTTAAGAAAAGAAAGAAGCAGGACCTGGGAAAATACAGATCAGCCTGACCTTGATACCTAGAAAGCTCATAGAGCAGGTCCTTAAGCAATCTCTTGTGAAACAGCTAGAGAGCAAGGTGATCAGGAGCAGCCAGCATGGTTTCTCCAAGAGCAAGTTATGCCTCACCAACCTGATAAAATGACAAGCTCTGCAGATGAGAGGAGAGCAGTGCATGTGATATACCTTGATTTCAGCAAGGCTTCTGACAATCTCGCATCATGAACAAACTAAGGAAAGACAGACTGGGTGAAAGTACTAGTACTGTAAGGCAGATACATAACTCGTTGAATTGTTATTATAACTGGAACCCAGCAAGTAGTCCTCAGTGGCTCAATGTCTAGTTGGGGGGAGGTATCAAGTACAGTTCCCCAAGGGTCTGTTCTGCATTGTTTAATATATTCCAGCATATTAAACAATAATGTTCCAGCATTGTTTAATATATTCATTAAAGATCTGGATGGTGGGATTGAATGCATGCTTGGAAAATTTCCTGGCAATGCCGAGTTGGGAGGAGTTGCCGAGTCTAGAGCACAGAGTTAGGATCCAGAATGACCCAAACGGACTAAAAAAATGGTCTGCAATTAATCAGATGAGATTCAATAAGTCCTTCCCTTAGAGCAGAATAATTGCATGTGAAAATACAGACTGGGGAATGACTGGCTAGGCTGAAGTAATGCAGAGAAGGCCCTGGGAGTTATAGAGGACCATAAGCTGAATATCAGGCAATAGGGTGCTCTTGTTGCAAAAGTAGCCAACAGCATCCTGGGATGTATTAACAGAAGTGTCACTTGCAAATAAAGGGACATGATTCTTTTACTCTGTTCAGCACTGTGTGAGCCCTCACCTGGAGTACTGTGTTCAATTTTGGGCCCTTACTTCAAGGACATGGACAGTTTGAAGAGTCCAATGCAGAACATAAGAGCCTGGACCTCATAAGGCTTATGAGGAAAGACTAAAAACCTATTTAGTCTGGGAAAGAAAAGACTTGTGGGGGGTGTTGATAACAGTCTTAAAATTCCTGAAGGATGATTATAGAGAACATGGAGATGGGCTTTTCTCTGTGGCTGTAGCAATGGCCTCAAGCTGCAGCAGGGGAAATTTAGGTTGGAGATTAGGAGGAACTTTCTGACTATGAGGGTGGTCAAGCATTGATTGGAAAAGGCTACCTAGATAAGTTGTAGAATCTCTATCCTAGGAAACTTTCAAAAGCAGGTTAGGATTTCTTAGGGTGAAATCTTACATTGGACTCGGTATGTAGTTGGGATAGAATTAGACGAGTTTTCAAATGAGAGACATTCTGCCTCAGGTCTGATCAAAATAAGCCAGGCACAGCATAGTAAACAGCAGCAGTGAGACGGTGGGAGAGGAATTCTCAGGCATAACACTGAGAATAACACTGTCTAACCTGCTTTTGTTAGTTCAAGAGTGATGTTGTAGCTGTGATGGCCCAGAAATTATGTGAGGATTTTTTAGGGTGATATCTTTTACTGGACCCACTATATACTTGGGATAGAGTTACACAAGCTGTTGAATGCAAGACATTCTTCCACTGTATGTCTGTTACTCCTGGGAATTTCTCTCACCGCTGCTGTTTACCATGCTGCGCCTGGCTTGTTGTGATCCGACCTGAGGAAGAATGTCTTGCATTCTAAAGCTTGTCTAACTCTATCCCAACTACGTAGGTGGTCCATAAAGATATCAGCATGAGAAATCCTTGCCTTGCATAATTTCTGCACTATCATAGCCATACCACTTTCACACTAACAAAAGCAGGTTCGACAGACATTTGGCTGGGATGGTTTAAATCAGGGATGATCCTTCATTGAGCAGGGATCTAGATGACTAGATGACCTTGTGAAGTCCCTTCCAGTCCTATTTCCTTATGAACTTGAAATTTTAGCTTCTTCCAGTGTTTGAGCATTTGGGGTTTCCACTTGCTTTAGGAGAGGATAGCAGAGGTGAGAAGAGAGGAGACCTGTACTTTTTATAAATGACACAATCCACAAGCTTGGACTTAAAAATGTTTTATTGTAACACTACATGAGTTGGTAATACAGTGCACAATGTCTCTCTCAGTAGCTTATGAGCTTCCTGCTTTACTAGTCACGTTAACTGCTTTACCTTTTAAAACTATGGGGAAAATTCTGCCCCAGTTATATCTATCAATTCCATTTACTTTAGAGTAGGATTTGTCCCCTACCTGTATAACATGACAAGTCACTGTGTGACCAATAAGACAAGTGTTACAAAGCTTACATGGGAATGCTGAAGGTATTTTGGTCTCAAAGTCAGTCATCCCCAACTCAAGGCACTGAAAAATTGTGACTGAGTGACTGAGGCTTACAAAGTAACGGATGGGCTTAAAAACTACAAGGTTTTGTTGGTCTGCATTTCTTTTTGTGCTTTTAAATTATGTTATCCTTCCTTTCTGGCTCTGGAGCCCCCCAGGTGCCCTGAGGCCACGTTTGCAAGCTTTACTCTGCAGCCAAGACCGCTTGAAAAGGAACTGTAATCAAAGCAGAGATGCTGCGAGATTGTGTGACTGCCAGAACCAACGCTTCCCAGGAAGAGTGGCACAGAGGGTCTACAGCCTGAGCTTCGGGGTTGGTGTTTTCCATGCTTGTTGTACAGCCAGCTATTATATGGACAGGTTCATACCCACATGTATATAAACTAGTTATGCAACCCAAATGCTAGGAACTTTTTTCCAACTACAGGCAACTCCCCATTTAACGCTGTTTCACTTAGTGCTGTTTTGCTCATTTGAAATTGATACTTGATTTCACTTAGTGCCGAGCAAGATTTGTTGTAACACTTGCAAGCATCATCTTGGGTCATTAAAAACAATTGCAGTCATCATCTTGGGTTGTCCAATATTTTCACTTAACGCTCGTTTGACCTAACCTTGGGCGTTTCTGGAACCAATAAAGAGCGCTGAGCAGGGGTTGCCTCTACTCAGTTGGTCTAATAAAAGATACTGCGTCTACTCAGACCTTTGCCTGCCTGTATAAACACACGCACACATGCCTACACACAGATGTGTGCTGCGTGTGCACCCATGTATATTACATACACATACGTGTCATATACAGCTCTGTGTGTGTCTTTCTCTCTCCCTGCAATATAGATAGGTTTGTCCTCTGGGGCAGAACAGGGAAGGGTCTCACAGCGCGGCACTGGAACAGCAACGAGAGGGAGGACCTGCAGCTTCCTCGCTGGAGGATCACGTGACCCCTCCCCCCCCCGCGGGTGGCCGTGACAAGGCCTCGGAACTACGCTTCCCATAATGCTCCGCTGCTGCGAGCGCGCTGGCAGCCGTAGCAGTCCCAGAAGACCTTGCGTCAGTGCTCGCCCTTTCAGGAAGGTCGCGAGGTAGAGAAGGAGGAAGTGCGCTCACGCTGTCATGTTGGCCGCCACCGTCCGCCGCTTCGCCACCTCCGCCCTCCGCCGCGCCCACTACGAAGATGGGCCCGGGAAGGTAACGGCCGCGCCCGTGCGGCGGCGGGAGCCGGCCGGGCCGGGGTAGCGCGGGCCGCCTCCTGCTCCCTCGCCCCGGGCTCTGAGCGGCCTCCTTCTCCCCTGCCCCGGGCCCTGTGCAGATGTGTCCCGCTGCTCCTTTCTTCATATTTAATTGTATGTGAAGCGCTGGGTCTGTGAGCTTCAAAGAGCTCCGTTTCCCTACTGTTCCCCTCTGGCCTGCCCTCCCCCGCGGGGTGGGAAGGGTAATGTTTCTAAAAGTCTTTTAATCCCCGATAGGACTCAGTGACTTGTATTTCACATGTGCTCCCCTGTCTCCTCTAGAACCTGCCGTTCTCTGTGGAAAACAAATGGCAGCTGCTGGCCGTAATGTCGGTGTTTCTTGGGAGTGGGTTTCTTGCCCCTTTTCTAATCGTGAGGCACCAGCTGCTTAAGAAGTGAAAAAGATGAGCTTTGATTCATGCAGACTAGGTAAATGGGTGTGTAAGGGTTGTGCTGGAGGTGCTTGTGACTAAGATGAGCTTTAAGGGGAGGGATGGGGAAAAGTCAGGGTTCCTGGTACCAGGTGTGTGTCATCCTTGAAGCTATTGAAACAGTTGGCCTTATTTAACCTCTTAGAAGATAACTTTGTGTGATGGTCCTTCACTGGGCTCCCTAGCCATGGATTAAGGAATTATGGTAATTTATACAGCTGGCATCTGAAAACTAGCTGGTTTCAGTTTTCTTCTGCCAGGTAGTTAAGTATAGTTGTTAAGATTGTAATATAAAAGCAACAATTCCATTCCTGAGCATCTCTGGCACAAATGATGTAACTATATCAGTATGATAAACCATGATACTGTAAACGCTTTCTGATGTGCCAGTTATGTGCCTAAAATATTAGTTAGGATGTAAATCTTACCCGTGTTTTAAACCCAACATTAAGTTTCCTCAGTTTTGAGGAATATCGTTCCTCAAATACCTTTCCACAAATACCTCTTCCTCTTGCATGCATACTGGTGGCAGTCTATAGACTGTGCATCTTTTGGAGGAAGTGTGTTTTAAAGTAACTTCATCTTAAGGAGCTATTTTCTTTGACAGCTTTTTTTTTTTTTTGTCAGATATACATTCAGTTGGCACCAACGTATCTTAAAATTAAGTTAATTTAATGTCGGCACTAAAAAATTGATAGATTTTCATTAACTTTTGCCCCCACTGAAATGGTTTTCTATAACTATATTTACTGGCCGTATGTAGCTAAGGGCGTTATGATTGGTTTTAGCAAAGAGAAAAAAAAACTCTGCCAGTAACTGTCTAGGAAGAACCTAGACTGATCTTCATTAAAAGATCAAATTGAATTATATGAATAATTTTTAGATAAATGTTTAATATTTGTCAGCATTATCTTGGATAATGAAGCTCTTAAAGTCAGATTAAGTTTTTGATACTATAGGAGTAGAAGCTGCATAATAACAGTTTTTGAACTCAGAATGAAAGTATAGTGTATGTGAATACTTTTAAATGGAGTAAGAATTGAATGACTGGCTGGCTGGCTCTAAAGGAGGTGTTAATGGAGAGTCTGTTGGAACTGATTTAGCCCTGGCACTGTTAATAGTTTTATCAAGGCTATGGTAAGTAACTTACTGAAGCCCTTAATCATTGAATTGCCTATAATGATGATGGGGTATTCAAATAATGATCCTGGATTACTTGATAAACTGAGACCATTGAAGCCAAGTGCAAGGTCATGCTTCTCAAGGAATGAAGAATTAAGAAATTGCTGTTTTCTGCCAGCAAAGGCTTCATACCTCATAGCAAGTGAATATTGGCTACCTTTGCAAGGTTATGACAAAGAGGTAGTGAAACTGTTGAGTGGATATACAAGAGAGGTCTTAATTGTGTAAATGTATATTTCTGGGGGTGCAAGCTTTAAAATATTGAGGAGCTATAACCTGGGTATATCAAAAACAGTGACTGGTTGTTAAGCCAACCTCTATTTAGGTTTATTTGTAATAGTACAGAAAACTAACTATTGGGACAAACTACAAGGGATATAGTAGGTTCCCCATCTTCACTCAGGGCTGGATACCTTTCTTAAAGACTGCTTTAGGTGAATAAAGTATGAGTTTCAGTACACACTTTCTTAGGTTAGATTTGGTGAGACTGCAACTAATTATTCTGTCCTTGGAGGTTTTTTGGGGGGTTGTTTTTTTTGATGAATTCATTGTAGAGTTTCTTATGTGTTAAATGCATTCAGTGCCACCCCCTGCTCTTTTCACAAAGATCTGAAGTGAATAGTGCTTGGGATCCACCTTAATTGTGTTCCTTAATCGATTTCCTTCCAGGGTTAGTATTAAAGTAGAGTTCATCTATCTCCTCATATCTCTCCTCATTTTATTTATTTATTTTGCAGATTTGATATGAAGCATCTCCTGCAGAACACCTTCTTTTGCCATGAAAAAGCAAAACTAAAATTATTTACCGCACTGGATGTGTCTGTAAATAAAGCTTACGTCTGACTGGTTTGGATGAGATCTTCTTGTCAAACTATCAAATGCTTCTGACTGCTTGCATCTAGTTTGTGGTTATCTATATCTTGCCTTTTAGCTAAGCTTGCGATGTACATATATAGTCTACAAAAACAGTCTTGCTACTATTCTATTTTAGTATTCAATTAGACAAAAACTAGAAACTGTAGAACAATCATAGGCTCTTGTTCTAGTCCCAGTAAGACTTTAAACAATCGTGTGAGTTCAGTTAAACTAAAGAATTAAAAATGCTAACTAGTACTTAAGGGTAAAGGCATTGATCTTGAAAGCATACTTTATCTGTATTGTATTCTGTCCAGCTTGATTTCAGTATGGAAATTATTTCAGTACACTTTCTCCAAAAATAGGAGCAAAGTTTGCCCCTGCAGACAATAGCTCCCTGTACTGGCTATAGGCAGCATAGCATTGAAAGCATGTACCCTTTCATAGTTTTAAGATATCATCTTTTCATTTGCCTTTAAGATGGGAGCAAATTTTTATTTCAGTGCAGCTTAGTCTTAATAGGTACCTATAGACCTGCAGTGAGGCTGCTCCAATGCATTATAATTACAGAGTGTCACATGTATCAGTGTCCAAGTGCTGAAAAATGGTGGCAGGGATGTTTTAACTGAAGTCATTTGATGAGCTTTAATTAAGTACCTCCCACTTCCTTTCTCAGTTCAGGGATGCTGATGCACGGGATGCTCTGGAAGCTTTTAAATAGCTGCTCTAAAGCACCCCTGGCCACTCCTGGAGCATGTCTGTAAATCCCCAGTATGATCTCTTCTAAAGCTACAGCTATAAAGTAAAACTTGACAAATCTCTCCTTTTATTCAATATACTGTTTACAGTTGCTATCTAACCTCTGATCCTAGAAATCTAGGTTTAGTTTCATAAAGTATTTTGTCTGAATTCAAAGATAATCTTCAGTTTGCTAAAATACTAGTATTTTTCTAACTTTTTGCTGGTAGCAAAAAGTATAAAATTAACATTTGCTAGTTTGTCTATCCCAAATGGAGATATTAGCTTACATGCTAGCAAAATGTTAAAGATGCCTCACTTTCCTGACTACCCAGCATTCTCTTGGAAAGAGATGGGAAGAAGAGGGGAGTGAAAAGGATGGAATGCATTTGTCCCTTGTTTTGGCATTGGCATTAATTTGCAGAAAAAAAGATTTCTTCAGCAAGCAGTACTTTTTATTTAAATCAGTCCTGCTTTCACTCCTAGTTATTTATTGTGTACTGAACTCCCAATACTCCTATAGGTAATATTGACTGCTTCCCTAGGGACTTTGTCAGGAAGCTGCTCTTAGTTAAATCCACCATTTTTCCTCTTAAACTCACTATTTTTTAGCTAGTTGTGACAGCTCTGTTACCAAATTTGCTCAATACTTTGGGGTGCATTTGTTTATTAGGGGTATGTTCCTGGGGTCTCTGTATTTCCATCAGTGTGCTGCTTCTGTTGATTGTATTTCTACATGGAGCTGTATCTCTCTCTTCTGCAGGTCCTCACCCTCAATGGTGCTATCTTGCAAGACTCAGTTTCAATACCCTTGTGTGCCAGGGATCACTTCATTAAGGTAGCAATAAAATGCAGTCAGACCCAAGCACACGACTGAACAGAATACCTCTGAATCCTGCTGGGTATCCAGCTGACACCCTCATGGGCTAGCATTCAGTTCATTAGGGCATATCTGAGCCAAACTGGGTCAATCACCCTATTTAGGCTGATCCCATTATGCATCTCAAACTCAGCATGTCCCAATCTTTCACCTCACCTGTTCTAGTAATGATAGCCTCTTGATGAGAGGACCCCACAGTATTTTAGGGCTTTACAGGGACCTTTGGCTTAGGTATAAGAAGTGTTTCTGCAGAGCAAAAGGGAAGGGGAAGTAGAGAAGGAAAAATACACCCAGTTACCACCACCAGTTTGGCTATTTATTGCTAAGTATATTAAATTTATGATGGTACTAGTAATAATAGCCATGCAAGGGAAAACAAACGATTACAATATTACCCTGGTTCAATTGACTATTTGGGGAAACCTAGCTGAAGATTAATTAATAAAATTCAGGTTCAGAAAGATATGCCTACAGAGAGAGAGAGCGAGAGCTGGGATCTGACCATTCCAAGGCACTCGGGTGTTCTGTTAACAGGCAGAGTTTCTAGCACGATCATTGACGATTTGACCAAAAGAGACTCTCTGTTTATTCCAGTTTCTCGAGAACAACAGCAGATGGTGTCAGTGAAATTTCTCCCTCTGGAAGCACACTGTTTACTGCTTTACAGCTTTCTTATATCCTTAGTCTAGTCTCTTCAAAGCATTCTTTTAATTTTGTAAATCAAGAGAGTCCTAAGCTGTAATTGACAGAGAAAATCCTGTTGTATAAACAGTTTTTGAATTTAAATGAATTACCTTTTTCAGCAACAAGGAGTTATCCGGTTTGGAACCTCTCAAGAAACTGATTAACAGTCAGGAAAAACAAAAGTGTTAAGGAGTAACCAGACATCTAGGAGCCAGCTTGAAATTATTATGACTAGAAATTAAACCAGAAAGGATACCACATTATTTCTTCTCAGATTGCCTAGCTATGCTTGCACTATGAAGTCAGCAGCAGTGTTTTGTATTTGACCTGTTGTGAATAAGCCTCAGCTTAGCATGACTTTCAGCTCTTACTATAGTCTTTTAACATACTTTAAGGGGATTACTTGGAATATTCATAAACTTTGTGGGGAGGACTTCCACCAGTTGTCCCGGGAAAAGTATGACAGCATTTCTGGTCAGGGCTCCAACAGGGTGGACATTGTGATGAATCCTTAACCATTGTTCAAATGTCAGCCATCTCTTGCCTCAGCATTCCCTAACCCAGCAACTGAGTTTTAGTCAATCAAGTTTAAATAGGCCTCTCATACTGGGACATGGGAATGTATGGCCTGAGATGCCTATTACATTTTTCTTTTGCTTAGTTCAGATAAGATGAGGTAGGACTGGACTAGAACTAATGAATTCAAGTTGAAGCAGAGGACATTTAGGCTGAGAATTAAGAGAATCTTTCTGATTACAAAGATGGTCAACTATTGGAACAGGATACCTAGAAAAGTTGTAGAATCCCCATCCTGGGAAATTTTCATGAGCAGGTTAGGTAGAAACTTAGCTGGGATGGTTTAATTGCAGGTGAACCTGCCTTGAGAAGGGGGCTGAACAACCTTGTGAGATCCCTTTCATCTATATTTTCCTATAATCCTAAACTCAACTAGGTAAGTAGGAATTAGAAGAGAAATGACTTCAAAAGCTGAAGGGAGAAGTTTTTTAGAGGAGAGCCCCTGAATCGGAGGAGATGCTACATGGATAACTGGTACTCTAGTCTTAGAGATTCAGATACTCCAGTGGTGAGAAATGTGAGGCAGAGAAGTACATGTTTATACCTGCCCTTTAAACTACATATCAGGTGTACAGTCATTCCTGAAACCCTTGCTTGCAGGGCCTGTGTTTGCTTCTCTAATTGGGAATGGCTGCAGTTGGAGCTCTGGTAAAAAGTATTAAGTAATGTGGTAGCCTGGAACTGGTCTCATTCTCTAGGTCCATAAATGGCTGCCATAGTGTCAAACTATGCAAAAAGGCTTTGTATCCTAATCTTTGCCCAGCACCACATCCTCACATGACCTCCCTAGAGAGGAAGACTTTTTCAGTTGAGTTCAGTTGCTTATCTCTTTCAGGCAACTAGGTCAAAAATCACATTTATAAATTAATTTAATCCTATCTTAAAACAGCTGCCCGCCAGAAACTCACTCATTGCTTAGAAACCTAATTTTCAATCTAAACAATGTTGAACTTTTAAACATGTATTCTTTGTCCACCAAATAGGTCTTCCCTGCTCCTCATCTTGGCATTCTAAACTGAGCCTTCATTTTGCTGGACTAAAAAGGCAAGCTATTAGTCCTCAACTAAAATAGGCTGTCCATTTTCTTCTACCTTAGTTCCAGGTTGAATGATCTTTCTTAAACTTGTTACCAGAATTACAGAAATGTTCTGTAGGCTTCTCTATTTCTACTGGAACTACTTCACCTCATTTGTTTAATCTCATTTAGACTACATTCTTTTGGTGGTTTATAGCAGGGACCTGTGAGCCAAATCTTGCCTGTGAATAGACTGGTTCCAGTCTGTGGCAGCTCAAGTAATCTGCAGCATGCTCCAGCCTGAGCCACAGAGGCAGCATCCCTTGGCTCCAATTGCTGGCTGAGTTAAGTTTAGTCTCTGCTGCAGCAGAGAAGGGATTCCCTGGGTTTTAGCACCTGCTTTTTTCTATCCCCTTGCAGCAGCAGCATCTGATTGCTGGGGGGGGGTGGGAGGAGGCTCTGGCCTGTGTTGGGAGCTGGGTCATAAGCAATGGTCTATGGTAGCAGAAGATTGCCAAAGTCATTCTGCGATCGACAACCACCACCTAATGCTTTCTCCTTGAGCAAAAGTACCTTGCTATTCCACTGTTTGGACTAGCAGGTGCATTTACACATGAGCTATAATGCACATTATCCTATATTAATGTGCATTAAAGGATCACTAAACACACTGCTAGTTAGTAACTAATGTGCATTAACCTGCACTTTAAAGCTGCTCTGTAGCCTATCTTAATGTGTATTAACTAATGTGCATTTTCCTAGTACCTCACAATCGAGGATTTAATGTGCATTAACTAAAGCATTCATGCATTTGTAGACATACCCACAACTCAACATCTTCCTGTTTCTCCTTATTTTCCAATGTAATAAATGTGGTCTTCCTCCACACGCCTTCATTATCCAGTTCTTATTTGCTTTGTTCTTGCAGTTATGTTTTTCATGGCTTACCCTCCTCATCCAGCTGTCAGCCATTCAGGTTTCCTGAAATGTATACTTCTTCCTTTTCTTCAGTTATGCCATTCACTTCCTGTCTTTATTCCACCTCTCCAGCTGTGTCTATGTGGTCCTTAAAACCTATGGAAAAAGCCATTATCAGTCACCAGGTGCAAAATCAAGAGCAGTAAGCATCCTGTGGGCTTTGTATTCAGTCTAGGGTCTACTTGGATTCAGTAAATTGTCTTAAACCAAAGAGACCTAGCGGGACAGATCCAAACCCACCAGTCTGCTGGTGTCCAGGAGAGAGAACATGACTTGGGCAGTGATATTGATTTATGGGTGATAAGCTTTTGTCATGAAATCTGTTTCTCTTCTGCAGCCTAAAAGTAAGTCTTTAGTGTCCCCAATAATTATAGCAAGCCCCACTTCCAAATTCCTAGCCGCTCTGAGAGCTCCATGGGCCACACAACACAGCTCCATCAGTTGAATTTGACAATGCTGCTCCATCAGTTGAATTTAGCAGCTAGATGATTTCCAAAAATTCTGTACAAACTAATTTTTTATTCCAAAGTTTTTGAGAATTAGAAATACTAACAAATTGTGTGTTTTCAACAGTCAGTTGTTCTTAGTGAAGTGTTTAATGTATTCATTAAAGATCTGAAAGTGGATATAGATAGGTGGCAAAACTCAAATGACAATGCATTAATCAAAATTAGACAGGATATTGAGACATTTTGAAAAAAACTAACCAAAGTAAATGAATTGGCAACATGATGGCATATCTAATTTAAGTGGAGACCACTACAAAGTAATGGGACAGTTTGAACTTCTCAGATACTCTGATACATTCTAAATTACCTATGAACAAAAATGGTAGGGCATCATTGTGGGCAGCTGAATAAAAACATCTGCTCAATGTATAGTAATATAAAAAAAAATGCAAAGCATTGGTTGTTCAGTTTTTAAATAGGATAGAGAATGATAATGGAAAATGTTGGTGCTCTCCTATAACTTACTAGTCTTATCTTGATTAGTATGTGCAATTCTATCACCCAGTCTAAAATGAATATTGTAGGCTTAGGAAGAAATTAAGGTGATGTCATGCATAGAAAGATTTATAAATGAATTATTTAAAATATTAGACTGATTTGGTTTAGAAAACAGATGAGGGAGTTACTGGCTGGTGACAAAGAAAATAAGGGATTTTTGCCTCCTAAAATGAGAATGAATCACCTCCTGGCCACATTTTGTAGGAGGGTAAACATATTCTGAGTTTGTCTACTGAGTGGGTCCTCAGGTTAGATAGATGTAAAAGTGACTGATTTATGAATCCCACTACAACTTATGTGTGAGAAGTGCTAGGCAGTTCAGTGCTGTCAAGAAATTTAGCAGATTCTGCTAACATAAACTTGACATCTGAGGAGCTGAGATACCTCCAAGAGTGGGAGCAGTTTTTGGAGGATTTAAATTTTGGACTTAGTCACACAGAGCAGAAGTTAGGCACCTGGGATACTTAAGGAGTGTGTAACTGCCTGTTAATAAAAAATAATTTAAAAAAGCCTTACTCATAAGATTACTATTCCACAGTTTTCCTCCATGGAAATTTTAAATCATCCTTATAAGTAAGGATTAATTAGGCTTGGCATTTTTTATCAGATTTTTTATTACATGCACAGTGAAATGGGGGAAATTACAACTTTGCCAAAATACAGTTTTATTTTACGTCTAAGAGTAAACAATGACATAATTTGGTTTAGGACTTAATGGAATATTTCATTTTAACTGGAATTTTTTAACTAACCCCAACAGTTATGTTTCAAATCACTACAAGATAGTTTCCTTTCAATTAATTGCCTTATGGAATTTGTAAATTAGGAGCTGTTTGCTCTGAGGTTTGCAGAAAATCACATTTCCTATAATTCAATGCTGATTTCTATCTCATCAAGCTGTGTGATTTGTCTTAGCTATCACATAATTTCTTACACCATTAGGGAGGTGGTCTGGCCAAGAAGCCTAATCCATACAAAAGAATGGAGACACTTGAGTTCCTGAACTATAATTCCCATGGGGCAAATGGATCATTATGAAGAAAAGTAATTTAATTCTGAACTATGTGAAACAAAGTGTTTCAGGTCAATTGAACTAAACTGAGACCAATCATTTTGATGTATAGGATGGTAAAAGGTAGTGCTTTAATCCAAAATGTCAAAATAAGCTGTTTCAGTATTTTCAAATCAGAATTTTCTGGAATTTCTGATCTGCAGAAAATGCTGGTACTTCACAATGTATCCCAGTCTGAAATAAATGTTGACTTGGGGGGTATCAGAATTTTGCTCAATTCTCTTCCAAAAGTAGCTAGTACCAACTACTTTAGAAATAGGACATTATTTCTAGTAGTAGATACTCTGAGCCAGCTGAGCAAGTCCCATGTTGACACATCATGCCTTTTGATCAGTGGAGATTGCTCCTATCAGTGGAGATTCCTATCCTTCCTCTTGTATTTAGATTTCTTACCAATCGGTAACATCAATGAGATGGGGGTTATTGCATTATAAGGGACACCAATTACTTATCAAATGTCCTCAGAATACCATTTTTTTCAATATAATCGGCAATGAAATATCCTGCTTTCCTTCCTTAGATTTTTTTTTTTTTGCTTGGAGGGGCCATTTTTTGAGAATTATGATTTATAATAAATACAGATGAAATAAGCAAGTGGGTAATTTTTATAAATAAACTGGAAATGAGTAAGCAAATGTGAAAGCAGATATGTAGTTATGACAACTAAATTAGAAGCAGTTCTTGCTGAACGTAAGTGATGTGATAAAAGCCTGGGTAGCATTCCACAAACTAGTTTCTGAAAAATATTTTCTATCTTCAAAAACAAAAGTCATATTTGTACAATGTAGTTATTCTGGTTATTCTGGCTCTTTTTCCCATGTCCCACTATTAGCAACAATAGCATCAGTGGAATGCCAAAATGTATTTAAATACAAGTAGCTAAGTAATAGAACTATTTAGTAATAGTAGTAGCTAAGTAAAAGAACAAGAATACTAATGGTGCTCTCTCTAAGGTAAATATTGGTGTTTTTATTTTACATCATGGAAACAAAGGCACCAAAATACCAAATGGTTTGCACACTTCTGTACAGAAAGTTTGTATCTGAGATAAAGGGACTTGAATGTTTTTAGCTGCAAACTTGTCCATCTTTCCTGCACTGTAGTATTCTAAACAATGGTAAATATTTGTGAACACAGGTGTGTGTGTGTGTGTGTGTGTGTGTGTGTGTGTGTGTGTGTGTGTGTGTGTGTAAAAATCTTCAGGCTTGGAAAAATAAGTTCCAGTGGTCACATTTGCAAGATCTGAAATCAGAAAATCAACCTACAAGCATACAGTGATGAAATGTACCAGAATTATGTCTCCAAACATTTATGCCTAATAGCTGCACGTATAAAGAAATGCAAGGAGACTAGTGTATTGATTCAGTGTACATCTTTGTATATGATAAAAGAAATGCATGTGCAATCCCAAATCAACAGACTCAAAAAAGGCATGGGATGATGAATTTCAGATATTATAGACAAACTACAGAGCATTGAGTTTTCAGTTTACTCTAGTTTGACAATAAAGGATCTGTGCTGTGGATCATTAAGCTTTATTATTGTAACAGAAACCGAAAACCTGAAGGTGAAACATTACCATTTGCCCATTCTCAATGTAGCAAGAGGTTCTGTCATGGAACCATTTGTTAATGAGCCACTTCTATAATTTGTGAGTGCCTGCTCTTGACAAATTTTCTAACCACCTTCTATTTCCTCTTATTGCAGCCGCAGAAATAGATGTTAGTAGCTCTCCAAAATTTGACTTGCATATAAATAAGTTTAAAATAATACTTGATGAAATTAATCTGATGTACTTTTCCATTTTCTGGTTCAACATTCTGTGAATAATAAGTACTTAGTACTTGTCTTTCTTTGATGAAAAAGATTGCATAAACAATGATGTAGACCATGCAGCACTTTGAAAAAATGTCACAGTGTATAAATAGCACTGCTGAGAACATAACTAAGTTTTTACTGATATTCAGAACCAACAACTAAATGAACTATGAAGACACAGATAAAAAGTACATGTAAAAGTCAAGATAAAATAGCTAATCAAATGACTTCTATACAAAAAATACAATGTTGCTAGTTCTTACCAATTTTTTATGTTTCAGATTATTTGGATTTTTTTAGATCTTCTGAAGTTAAATTATTTTTGTCAGTGTCTTAATTTTTAAAAAGTAATAAAAACTAATTTTAACCATCATGCTCTTAGAGGAATGATTGGGTCATGATTTCAAGCCTATCAAACAGGCTTAGAAATCAGAACAACCCCCCTGCTTTTTTTTTTTTTTAATGCCAGGATATTTTGAGGCTGTTCATGGTTTAAGAGCTTGTGTTGTCAGTATTGGAATTATAAATCATACAGGTGGGATCTGTGTATATATAGGCATGTGTATGTACATGTATGTGTATAAATCCATATATCCATGCATATATGTACCTATCTATAAAGAAGTGGGGCATAAGAGTCAGTTGATCATGCTGAACAAAATTTATTTTTGTGATGACAAAATGAGTCTCAGCAGTAAAGAGAAAAGAAGAGTCAACAATGCATGTTTCCTTATTCATTACAAAAACTTGATTAAACAGGGTTATTTTTAACGAAATCTAAATTTTTCATGTAAATAGACCTTATTTAAGGAGTTTGAGGAACATAAATAAATATTAAAAAATATTAAAAAGATTATAATGAATGAGAAGTTACTTTTCAGAATTGTCAGGGTTTATCTCCTGTGATTTATAGCAAAACTCAAAAGATTTGCCTTTCAGGATTTTACAATACAGAACTTTCTTGATGTGCCCAAGAATGGCTACCTCCAACATAAAGGAAGGTAGCTAGGAACTTTTTCATGAACTACATGCATCACAGTGCTCCAAAACTTTCCAGATTATGAATTGGGTGAGGGGGGTTCCATTGCCATCACACTCATTTGTTTGTCAAGACCTGATGTTGCCTTCTGAACAGTATTACAGAAAATTATTTCCAGCTAAATAGCTGCAATAGAGCTGTTAATACAGTAGTCTCTCAGTTCACCCTCAAGAGCTGTGAATGCTACTTCAAAGCCCAGTTGGGAATAGTAACATTCACAGTGGTTTCTTTTTCATTGCTATCTTTATAAAGAAATGTATGTGCATAACAAATATGGTAATGTCCTATTAATGTTAAAGATTCAAACCAAAAGTTCTGTTAGGGTACTTCCAGTAATATTAATTTATTCCCTACTGGATATGCATGCATTAGAACAGAGGTCAGCAACATAAGGTCCATGGCCTAGATCCAGTCCCTAGGGCTACTGAATATGGTCTGTGGAGGCAGCAGGATATTGGCTTGCCAGTAATGAAGATACTTCTCCCATTCCTACACTGAGACTGGGTGTTGAGAAGTTATGCCTGCACCATTGCTGCAGGGGTGAAGAGAAGTGGTGGCAGGGAAGCTAAATAAACTACACCAAATTCAGACCGCTTTAATCCTCTAAGGAGTCCTCAAAGAGATTTAATGTAGTTTAACTAACCCATTTTAAAGATTAATTTATTTTTCTTGAGTGTTTATAAGTAGATGTAAGAGTAGGAATCAAAGGCAGTTGACTGAGCACAGGGGTGTGTCTGAAGTCCCTTCCTTTTCTAAGATTTAGACACCTTACTCTTGGTTGTAGGAAAGTGCCTAACCTTGACTTGGGCTCATAGCTTTGAACATTTTCTTGCAGTTAAGTGCTTACATCATCCCTTATTAAATGCGATCAGAGGAGGTGGTGGTGGGTTTCTGCTCTTCAGTAGTTAAAGCACTCACCCAGGGAATTCATAGATGTTGGGGTCAGAAGGGACCTCAATAGATCATCAAGTCCGACCCCCTGCAAAAGCAGGAAAGACTGCTGGGTTTAGATGACCCCAACTAGATGCCTATCTAACCTCCTCTTGAAGATTCCCAGGGTAGGGGAGAGCACCACCTCCCAGACTTTGGCCACTCTAACTGTGAGGAGGTTCTTCCTAATGTCCAATCTAAATCTGCTCTCTGCTAGCTTATGACCATTATTTCTTGTAACCCCCAGGGGCACCCTGGTAAGTAAAACCTCACCAATTGCCTTCTGTGCCCCCATGATGAACTTATAGGCAGCCACAAGGTCGCCTATCAACGTTCTCTTGCAGAGGCTGAAGAGGTCTGGGTGCCCTACTCTTTCCTCATAGGGCTTGGCCTACAAGCCGTTAACATATGAGTGGCCCTTCTCTGGATCCTCTCCAGATTATCCACATCCCTCTTGAAGTGCGGTGCCCAAAATTGCACACAGTATTCCAACTGCGGTCTGACCAGCGCCTGATAGAGTGGAAGTATCACCTCTCTGGTTCTGTTCATCGTGCATCTGCTGATGCACGATAAAGTGCCATTAGCTTTTCTGATGACTTTGTTACACTGACAACTCATGTTCATCTTGGAGTCCACTAGGACTCCAAGATCCCTTTCTGCTTCCATGCCACCAAACAGGTCATTTCCTAGGCAATAGGTACGCTGGACATATTTCCTCCCGAGGTGCAGCACTTTGCATTTCTCCTTGTTGTATTGCATTCAGTTGTTTTCCACACATACTTGTCCAGCTCTGCTTGTAGTTGTTCCCTGCCCTCCGGTGTGTCCACCTCTCCCCACAGTGTTGTGTCATCTGCAAACTTGGACAGAGTACACTTCACTCCCTTGTCCAAGTTGCTGATGAGGACATTGAAGAGTATCGCTCCATGGACTGAACCCTGCAGGACCCCACTGCCCACACCCTTCCAGGTCGATACTGACCCATCCACTACAACTCTCTGGGTATGACCCTCTAGGCAATTCACCACCCACCAAACTGTGTAGTCATCCAAGTCACAGCCTCTTAACTTGTTCATCAGTAATGGTGTAGAATACCATATCGAAGGCCTTCCTGAAGTCTAAGTAAATGATGTCAACCCCTGCTCCTGTGACCATGTGTTTTGTAACCTGCTCATAAAAAGAGACTAGATTAGTCAGACATGATCTACCTGCTACGAACCTGTGCTGGTTTCCCCTCAACATAATTTTTCCTGCTGGGCTCTCACAAATGAGATCCTTGATAATTTTTTCAAAGACTGCCAAGGATGGAGGTGAGACTGACTGGCCTATACAGTGGTACCTCGGTACTCGTCGTTAATTGGTTCCGGGAGACGCGATAAGTACCAAACACGACGAGTACCAAACAAATGTTTCCCATAAGGAATAATGTAAATAAATTTAATGCGTTCCCAAACCAAAGACAATGCACATTTTTAAGGC
>JAGPOW010002514.1:16597563-16614368 GCA_030014935.1 Caiman crocodilus | reverse complement strand
ATTTTTCCTCCCTAGGTGCAGCACTTTGCATTTCTCCTTGTTGAATTGCATTCTGTTGTTTTCTGCCCAAATGTCCAACCTGTCCAGGTCTGCTTGCAGCTGCTCCCTGCCCTCCGGCGTGTCCACTTCTCCCCATAGCTTTGTGTCATCCACAAACTTGGACAGAGTACATTTCACTCCCTCGTCCAAGTCGCTGATGAAGACATTAAAGAGTATCGGTCCAAGGACCGAGCCCTGTGGGACCCCACTGCCCACACCCTTCCAGGTCGAAACTAACCCATCCACCACGACTCTCTGATGCGACCCTCTAGCCAATTCACCACCCACTGGACTGTGTAGTCATCCAAATCACAGCCTCTTAACTTGTTCACCAGTATGGGGTGAGATACTGTATTGAAGGCCTATCTATTTCTTCCCCTTGGTGTGGGGATCTGTAGCAGACCCCTACTACCAAATGTCTTTCTCCTTGCCCCCCATGTAACCTAACCCACAGTCCTTCTACTTCCTCATCCTTTGATTCCGTCTTGATGAGGGCCGATGTATATTGCTCATTGACATAGAGCGCAACCCCTCCCCCTTCTTTCCCCACCCTGTCCTTTCTGTACAATCTATAACCCTCAATATGTACCGCCTAGTCGTGGGACAAATCACACCTGGTTTCTGTTAGCCCTAATAAGTCATAGGTGTTTTGTGCAAGCAAGAGTGCTAGTTCATCCTGCTTGTTCCCCATGCTCCTAGTATTAGTATATAGGCACTTGAGCCCTGCGACTGGTGCCTTTGCTGCCCCCCTGCTCCGAATCCCAAGGACCCCCTTATTCCTTACCTTCTCATTGCTTACCTGTGCTGTAGTGCTGGCCGTCCCATGGCTTTCAGGTTCCCAAACTTCTCCTTCTTCAGGCTGGGCTGTCCTTGTGGATGCCACATGGTTTGGTGGTCCACAACTTCCCCCGCCCTTATCTTCCCCTCCCCCCAATGTGCCTAGTTTAAAGCCCACCAGAGGAGATCCGCCAACCTAGAAGAAAACACACACTTACCTTTGCGGGACAGGTGAAGCCTATCCCAACTGAGTATGTCCCTCTTCATAATGTGCAGGTCATTGTCCAGGAAGCCAAAGCCTGCCTCAAGACACCACTGCTGAAGCCACCAGTTGGTCTCTCTGATGCAGTTCTCATGCCGTCTTCCGTGTCTGTTCACTGGTAGGATGGAAGAGAATACCACCTGTAGGCCTAAATCATACAGTATCAGTAAAACAGTAATATAGAACAGTAAAAAATAAATATAAACATAATAATTATACAATATAAAACAGTAGATATCCATAATAGGGCACTTATTTGAAAAGGAGGAAAAAAAACCCAAAACAAAAAACAGCTTGCTAGCAAAACAAAATACTGAAGCTTATCCTATGTCTTAGCTCACTTATCTATAGGGAATAGAGAAGGAAAGAAAAAATCAGAAATGGTTGGGTAAGGGGAAGGAATGCATTTTAAAAGAAAAGAAAAAAAAGAAAAATGGGGGGACAGGTTTGCTACATCACCTGGCTGTGCATGTGGTGTCACCAGCAGGAATTTGGCTTCTTTGACCATGGGATGTTGTTCCAAGAAGGATTGCTGGGAAGAGATGGGATCCATCACACAAAGAAAGGGAAAAGTGTCTTCACAGACAGGCTTGCTAACCTCGTGAGCAGGGCTTTAATCTAGGTTCACCAGGGGATAGAGACCCAAGCCCTGAGGTAAGTGGGGAAGTGGGAGACCTGGAAGAGCAAGCAGGTGAGGGCAATAGAGGAGGTGCTCTCATACTCCCTGAGAAATCAGGGCAATCCACTCAGGTGCCTATAGACAAATGGATGGAGCCTGGAAAATAACCAGGGAGAGTTGGAAGTCCTTGCACAGTCCAGGATCTACGTTGTAATTGGAATATCTATCCAAGAGGAGGAGGAGGATTTGCACTTTATGTAAAAGAGGCATATGTTTGCTCAGAGCTCTAGCATGAAACTGGAAATAGGCCTGTTGAGAGTCTCTAGGTTAAGGTTAGAGGGGAGAGCAACAACAGTGATGTTGTAGTGGGGGTCTGCAGTAGACCACCAAACCACAAGGAAGTGGTGGATGAGGCTTTCTTCAAACAGCTAGTGGTTTCCTGGTCACAGGCCCTGGTTCTCATGGGTACTTCAGTCACCCTTACATCCACTGGGAGAGCAATTGAGCAATGCACAAGCAATCCAGGAAGTTTTAAAAGTGTTGGGGACAACTTCTTGGTTCAAGTGCTGGAGTGGCCAACTAGAGGCTATGCTCTTCTTGACCCGCTGCTCACAAACAAGGAAGAATTCATCACTTCATAATAGCTAGGGTCAGGAGGGACCTGATCAGATCATCTAGCCTGACCCTTTCCACAGGCAGGAATGAATGCTGGGTTCACAAGACCCCAGACAGGTGATCATCCAACCTGTTTTTGAATTTGCCCAAGGTAGAGGCAAGAACCACTTCCCTAGGAAGCTGGTTCCAGATTTTGGCCACCCTAACTGTAAAATATTGTCTTCTGATCTCTAACCTAAACCTATTCTCCATCAGCTTATTACCATTGTTCCTTGTCACCCCAGGTGGTGCTGAGGAGAATAGGGTTCTTCCTATTTGCTGATGACCTCCCCTGATGAGTTTGTAGGCAGCCACCAGGTCTTCCCTCAGCCTCCTCTTGCCAAGGCTGAATAGGTTCTAGGTTCAGGTCCTTCAGTCTCTCCTCATAGGGCCTGTCCTGCTGCCCTCTCACCAAGCGAGTGGCCCTCCTCTGAATTCTGTCCAGGCTGGTCACATCCTTTTTAAAGTGTGGTGCCCACAACTGGATGCAGTACTTCAATTGCAGCTTGACCAATGTTGCATAGAGGGGGAGTATCACTTCTCTGGACTGTCTTGAGATGCACCTTTAGATGCATGACAAGGTATGGCTGGCCTTGCTGGCTATGGTCTGGCATTGGCAGCTCATGTTCATCTTGGAGTCAATAATGACTCCAAGATCCCTTTCTGCCTCTGTGCTTTCAAGATGGAAACTCCCCAGCCTGTATGTATGCTGTGGATTCCTTCTCCCAAGGAGCAGCACCCTGCATTTGTCTATGTAGAACCCCATCCTTTTCTCATCTGCCCACTTTTGTATTCTGTCTAAATCTAGTTGCAGCCTCTCTCTCCCTTCAAGTGTGTCCACCTCGCCCCACATCTTGGTGTCATCAGGAAACTTGGACAACGTGCTTTCAACCACCTTTTCCAAGTCGCTGATGAAGACGTTAAACAGTGTGGGCCCGAGAACTGAGCCCTGGGGCTCATCTCACCAGGTTGAGTATGACCTATCTACCACTACTCTCTGGGTGTGCCCCATCAGCCAATTTTTTACCCATCCAACTGTATAGGCATCAATGCCACAGTCGCCTAATTTATTGATAAGAATGGGGTAAGAGACAGTGTTAAGGCCTCCTTAAAGTCTAGAAAGACTACGTCCACAGTGATACCATCATCCAAGGATTTAGTTACTTGGTCATAAAAGGCAATCAGGTTGATCAGGCAGGACCTACCTTTGATGAACCCATGCTGGGTTCATTGGGTTCAATTGGTGGGGAATGTAGGGGTAGATGGAAACTTGGGCAGCAGTGACCACAAGATAATTGAGTTCAGGATCCTGAGGAAAGGAAGGTTGTGGAGAGCAGCAGAGTAAGGACACTGGACTTCAGAAAAGCAGACTTGGACTCACTCAGGGAACACATGGGCAGGATCCCCTGGGAAGCCAGTCCAAGTGGGAGAGGAGTCCAGGACAGCTGGCTGTACTTTAAAGAAGCCTTACTGAGAGTTTAGGAACAAATCAACCCGATGCACGGGAAGACTAACAATATGGCAGAAGACTAGCTTGGCTTAGCAGAAAACTCTTCAGTAAACTAAATCACAAAAAGGCAGCTTATAAGAAGTGGAAGTTTGCAGAAATAACTAGGAAAGACTACGAGAGCATTGCTCAGGCATGCAGGGATGACATCAGGAAGGCCAAAGCACAGTTGGAGTCGTAGCTAACGAGATATGAGGAGTAACAAGAAGGGTTTCTACAAGTATGTCGGTAGCAAGAACAAGATCAGGGAAAGTGTGGTTCCCTTACTGAATGGGGGAGAGGCAACTTCAAGACAGAGGATGCAGAAAAGGCTGAAGTGCTCAATGCCTTTTTTGCCTCTGTCTTCACAGGCAAGGTCAGTTCCTAGAATATTGTACCTAGCAACACAGTTTGGGGAGGAGGTGAGCAGCCCTCAAGGGTTAGTGGCTACTTAGAAAAGCTGGATGTGTAAAAGTCCATGGGGCCAGATGGGATGCACCCGGGAGTGCTGAGAAAGTTGGCTGATGTGATTGCCTATCATTTTTGAAAACTCATGTTGATCAGGAGAGGTCCCAGATGATAGGAAAAAGGCAAACATAGTTCCCATATTTAAGAAAGGGAAAAAAGAAAATTTAGGGAACTACAGACCACTCAGCCTCACCTCAGTCCCTGATAAAATCATGAAGCAGATCCTCAAGGCATCCAACTGTAAGCACTTAGAGGAGAAAAGGGTGAAAAGGGCAATTAGGAACAGTCAGCATGGATTCACAAAGAGCAAGTCATGCCTGACTAACCTGATTGCCTTCTATGATGAGGTGATTAGCTCTGTGGATGCAGGAAAACTGGTGGATGTGGTATACCTTGATTTTAACAAGGCTTTTTATATGGTCTTCCACAACATTCTCAAAGGCAAACTAAGGAAGTATGGGCTGGATGAATGGCCTGTAAGATAGATAGAAAATTGGCTGGAGCATCAGGGCCAAAGAGTAGTAATCAATGGCTCAATGTCTAGTTGACAGCCAGTACCAAGCAGAGTACCCCAGGGGTCAGTCCTGGTACTGGTTTTCTTTAATGTCTTCATCAATGACCTGGAAGATATCATAGAAAACCCTCAGTAAGTTTGCAAATGACACCAAGATATGCTAAAGGGTAGGACTAGGATTCAGCATGACCTCTGAAAGGAAGTAATTATTCCCCTCTATTCAGCAGTTTTGATGCCACATCTGGAGTACTGTATTCAGTTTTGGGGCTCCCACTACAAAAAGGATGTTAACAAATCAGAGAGACTCCAAAGGAGGGCAAGAAAAATGTTAAGGGAGTTGTGGGACATGACTTTTGAGGAAAGACTGGGGGAACTAGGCTTATTTAGTCTAGAGAAGAGGTGACTTATAGTAGTCTTTAACTACTTGAAGGGGGTTTGAAAGAGAATGGAGCTAAGCTATTCTCAATGATGGCAGGTAACTGAGCAACGAACAATGGTCTCAAGTTGTAGCAAGGGAAGTTTAGGTTAGATATTAGGAAGAATTTTCTCATAGGAGGGTAATAAAACACTGAAACAGATTACCCAGAGAATTGGTAGAAGCTCCATCCTTGGGGGTTTCCAAAACTAGGCTAGACAACGCTTTGGCTGGGTTGTTCTAGTTGGGGCTGGTCCTGCTTTGAGCTGCGGGTTAGACTAGCTGACCTCCTAAGGTCCTCTCAAATCCTAAACTTTCTATGATTCCATGATTCTACATGCATAGCAGGAGGCATGATTGTTGGACCGTGCATTAGATCCCATTGCACCTTATTGCTAGTGCAGGAGAGATACTGATCCTAGGCTTCCCCTGCACTAGCAAGAAAAAAGCTCCTGTTGCTGGAAGCCCCCTCAGCTGACAGTGTGTGGGCTCCCCTGGGCCTGAGAGGCCTGTCAGGAAGGAGCTTCCAGGCAGAGAGGTACACCTGGGTCCACCCAGCTGGCAGTTACAATTGGCTGATGGGGCTGTCAGCTACAAGGGGCCTCTGGCTACACATTCAATTAATGGCATGGTATGAAGCAGCTACAAAGTTGTACATATTTAGCAGAATAACTTTGTAGCTTATTCCTCTTTTTATCACTCCATTATTTGACTGAATGTGTGGTTGTGTGACTGCTTAAGGCGTGATTAACTGCCTAATCATGCCTTAAGTATAATGTATAGATGGGGCCTTCAGTGCCCAGCTACTCAGGATTTTGTATCTCTTTATATTCCCAGAAACGGAAGCCAGGGCCTTAATTTTCTAACCTGCCTAATGCTTCAAAATGCCCTAATTTTAGAAACATTGAGATACCTGGGTCCCGATGTTCAGAAGGGATGAGGACCTGCAACATACATCAAGTTAAATTAGAAGATCTCAGAAACCTCATTTCATTCTGTGTCTTTACCTATCTGATTTAGGAAAGTGCCTGTTTGTCAGCCAGGAATGAGTCTACCATTCTTTTAGAATAGGGCTATGAAATTTCAACCGAGTCTTTCTATCCCATTATCAAGGCCCTGAAGGTTTCCGTGACAGCAAATGAAAGAGGATAGGAATATTTTTAGTTTTCCTTAAAAAACAGAATAAATTACTTCCCTCCCCTATCCATAGCTCAGACATTGTATAACTTAATTATTGTTTAGTGAAGCCCTTTATAATTATATAAGTATTAATGATTTATATATTATAAAGCATTAGTTATGGTTTGTTCTATCAGTTATAAGATTTTCAACAGTGTTAATGTTGTAGAACATAAGAATTGCCATGCTGAACAGGAGAGTAAATGGGGTATGATCAGGGTTTTTCCTACTGTTCCTTTCTCACTTGCAGTGTCCAGCATTTAAGGTCTAGGAAGTTCTGATTTAGATGCTGTATCCCTAACTCTATTGCTCAAAAGCTAGTGATGCACCCATCCTTCAAGAATATGGCCTATTCTTTTTTTGAATTTGGCTAAACTGTCAGCTAAAGAGCTTCAATTTTTGTGTGCTCAATCTGAGGTTTGGAGATATTGTTTTCTGAAAAATTAGTCCCTTTAAAGGTGTCTGAAGCTGTCCAGCAGAAAATTAAGGCACAAAAGCAACTGTAAGCACTTTTGAGCATGTTAACCAGTGTGTTTTAAAACTTATATTGATAACAGTCCCTAATCCTGAACATTAGTTTATACAATATATAAAAGATATATTTTGTCATTCCTCTTCTGCCCAAAGTAAAAAGCTCTTTCACTTCCAACAGTAATAACCCTGTGCATCTTCAGCACTAATCTTCAACTGTGATGCTTGTTAGTCCCCAGGCCTCTAATTGACAATCCCAGTCAACTCTTGGTACTTTAGTGCCTTCTGTTCTTCTTGTGGCATTCAGTACAGTCAAGAGCACTTTACACCTGGGATACAATATGCCATCTGGTTTCACCATGTTTCAGTTGCTCCCCTAAGACAGCAAAAATATCCTGCCTTTTTTTTTCTTCATTAGAGTGTACTTTACTCTGTCATACTGTCTTTCTCCTCAGTACAACCAGAAAACTGGACAGAACTGTCCAGATTTTGGGAGTGCCAAAGGTATATAACTATAATGCAATTTAGGGCTGTGCGAAACAGCAACAGTTCATTTCCACTTCCGTTTCAATGGAACAGTGTTTAATTTTGAGTTTCATTTCATTTTAAAAGCACTGTTCCATTTTGTTTCATCAGAACTGTTTTGCTGTTTCAACGCTGTTTTGATGTTTTGCCTATAGGCTATAATGGGGAAGCATGACATTGCCTATAATAGTATCATTTTCTGGCAGATTTGGATGAAAACAGTAGGGATGTTAGACCCTTCTGAGGGCATGAAGCCTGTCAAGTTTCAAGGACATAGGTGTAGGGGTTTCTGGGAAACTGCACCTTAAAGTCTTGAAAGCAAAACTTGTGTCATTTGTAAGTGTGAAGGCATAGAGAATGAAAACAGCAGGCATGGTAGCCCCTTGTAAGGGTATGAAGCCTGCCAAGTTTCAATGAGAGAGAGGCAGATGTTTCTGGGAAACTGCATCTCAAGCTGCTAACAAGTAAACCTCATGACATGTGCAACTGTGTGTGTGTGTTAAGGTGTGCCCTCACTGGCGCTGGGGCCTCTACATGACACAGTAGTGTACCCCAGTGAGATCTCCTCCTCCCCTACAGCCTCAGGACAGTCTGGTCCACCCCTTTAAATGACAACAGGTAATAACTTAGTAAGCAGCACAGTAGCACCAGCAGCATCTCAGGCAGCCAAAGAGTCATAGTTAGTATTAGAGCAGTCCTTCCTCCCTCTTCCTCCTTCTCCTTACTTTCTGTTTCCCTGCAGGCAAGCCCAGTTTCAGCTTCAAAACTCAAAACATTTTGAAACTTTCAAAACTTTTCAACTGCCCTCATTTCATTTTGAGGCTTCATTTTGTTTCAATGTCATTGTTTCAAACTCAAAACGAATCAAAACAGCTTTGAAATGAAACAACCAGCAAAATTTTTTACAGCCTTATAATGCATTGTCCCTCTGTAACTTAAAGTATAACTTTAAGTAACAGTGGTAGCAATGTCATCACTAAAGCCGTACAATAGTTTCCTTTCTGAACCTTCTTTTAAGTCATTTCTGACTTTGTAAAATAAAAACAAATTTTGACCTAGAAACCTCCATCAAATGGGATTTCTATCCTTTCCACCGTTCTTTTTGATTGCATGTTTTCTGGTCTATTTTTTGTAAACTCCATTTTTTGGCATATCAAGAGCAGGGACAAGAAATAACACGTGTATTTAAGTTTGTAGAATCATATTATGTGATTTTGAGAAAAAGTATGTGTCCATATGAGTTAGGCATAATGAATATGCATAAGAGTAGTAGGCTTAAATTCCATGTAAAATTTCATGCTGACATTTCCATATGTTTGAGTGCTCAACTCTAAAATTTAACATTCTCCTTGCTAAGTTTCCTGTTGGACTAAATGATAGGTTATATAGCATTACAGTGACAAATGTACCTCTGAATAGATGCCATGTAAACTATAATTCATTTTTGTTTTGCTCCAGCTAAAGTCTTATACTAATCTACACAACTAAAATCCTTCCAATCTGATTTTAAAAGAATATGCCATATGCTTAACATTCAGGGCTTTTACATTGGCTTTTCTGGTATAAAAAGGCATATGAATGGAAAGAAAATGAAAAATACATGCTCAAAATTTAGCTGAAGAGAACAAATGAGATTTGTTGGCCATCTGCCAAAGAAAGGGGAAAAAGCATTTACAGTTAAATCACCCCAGCTGGTACCACTCATTGGTTCAGATCTAACCTACTGAGAATATATAATCACCCTTTCATTTGAGAGACACAAAAATAACAGTTAGTAATTTAGATTCTTGTTGGTTCACAGCTAGAATGCTAGTCACTTACTTGCTGTCTCTGTAACATGTAGAAAACATTTATTAATACCAGAGGCTTCCTGAACTCATATTTATGGCATTGGAATGTCATCTGTCAAAGAGAAACGAACTTTACCCAAAACAGAATTCCCCTCATGGTCCCTCCAAATGTTGATAAAGTGATATAAGAATAGCAAGAATAACAAGCTTTATCATATGTAAAGGCTGATGAATATGTACCATCAGATAACTTTGCATATTCTGACGAATAAACAATTGCAGTCATAATTGTTTGTGCATCCTGTATATGCCAACAAAATCAAGCATCTGTCATACCAGATGAGGAAGCACAACTCATTTAATGTACGTAGCACTCCATTCATCCTTGAAAAGGTCACTTGGGCTTTAACAAGCTGTACATAGTTAACCAGCTTCAAGTAAATGGCCATGTATCAGCAATAAAAGTGCTACCATATTTGGCTCACCTTCAAATGACATATTTGGCTTAAATAACATATTATGCCTTGTGATGTCTGTTTAACATTTTCTGCAGAGTCCATAGACATATGCAAACCCACTCTGTTGTTATTTTTTTTTAATAATTTTACATGAATGCCCAGAGTTCCCAGTGAGGATCAGGCTCCCCTGTGCTATGCACACAGCACAACAGGGACCTTACTCTGAAGAGCTCATCATCTATGTGAAAAAAGCAGTAAACAAAGGCTGTATTTCCTTTTCCCATCTGTAGTGTCAAACAGAATCTGTTTACAGCTCAACTGTGGCTTTTAGCCATAGGTTACAGGGGCTGTGCTGATTTGCCAGGACCCTAAGGAGTATACATTAATTTTGCTATATCTTGGAATGATGCATCCATCTCCCTGTGTTCTCACTGGAACCTGGTGAGAAGGAGAGGAGCCATGCCTCTTCCCTAAACCCTTTGTAGTGGCTTGTTCTCAGAGTATGACAAAGACAACATTCTGTGTGCAATTATCTCCCTTCTATTCTTGTGCTCAGGCATATATTATGGGAAAGTGGGGTTTTTTAAATACATTTTAGATGTCCCATGCCAATAACCATTTGTCTAACATCCTAAAGTACTATTGATTTCAGTAAAGGAGTTGCTATGTTAATATAGTACAAAAGCAAAAAGGGAACCGTGCCACAATGAATCTAACTTGTATATATGAAATATTGCCTGGCAGCCTTATAAACTGGTTTGTTTATTACAGTGATAATTAGGATGTTACAGCACCTTGGGCTACCTTGAGATCTTTTCAAGGACTCTGTGGGGTGCCACACAATATTAGCACTGTTAGGTGGGTAAAAATGATAAAATGAGAGATTTCAAGTAGGTATCCTTAGTGTTAAAAATGTTGTGGGTTCTCTGAGCTCTTTGCAGCAGAATAATTGCTCTATTATTTTTCTATAGTCAAAAAGCAAGTGAAAACTAAAAGCTGGCATTTTCCAAAGGGTACTTCAAGATTATTGAGGGATGCCTTGAGTCTAAAAAAGTTGAAAACCATTTTGTTTCTACCATAAGTAAGAAAGTTAACCCTAAGAAATGTCATTATATGAAAGATCAAATAATCAAACTTACTGGCAGACTGGGTTGCCAGGCTAGTCTTCTCACAGATGCATAGATTTGTTGAGTCTCTGGAGAAATGGTAGGAGATGCCGACTCCACTGCCTCTCCCTTCTTCTTTCCCTTTCTCAGATTCATTACTCCAGAACCATTGCAAGTCTGAGGCTGCTTATTGATAGTCCAATGCATTGCAGGGGTGTGCAAAGCAGGCCCTATTCAATTTAGATTCTGATTCAACCCAAATCAGGGACAGTGATTTGATTCTTGATTCACATTACTGCCCCTGATTTGATTCAGCCAAATCAAAATTTTGAAGATTCGATACTGATTTGGAAAATCAGCAATTCAAACACTGTATTAGGGCTGTGCAAAGCCTTGGTCCCTGATTTGATTCAGAGGAGATTTGGCCTGATTTGGTGGCCAAATCTCCAAATCCAAATTGAATCAGAGGACCCTTTAATCTCTCCAAATTGAATCAGAACCCTTCGAATCGATTCGGAAAGATTCAGACATTTAGACATAGACACAGCTTTAAATGTTTTTTTCTACATACCTCGAGGTGCCAGCATAGCTTGTGATTGCTGTGATGTTGGGGTGCACAGAGCATCCCACACGGGTGCAGGGGGGCCCTCCACGTGCTTGTCGGCAAACCCGGAGGTGGACCAGAAGTACTTCCAGTTCACTTCTGGGTCTGCTGGGGACCGCATGGGGGGGCCTCCCCCTGCTCCTTTCCAGCTCAGTAATCAACCATGGAGGGACCCCAGGTGCCTCCTCCAGACCCAGGAGGAACCAGTCACTGAGCTAGCGGGGCACAGGGGAGCCCCCTGCTTGCTCCCCAGAGAACCCAGAAGTGCTTCTGATCCACTTCTGGGTCTGCTGCCAAGCACACTGGGGAGCCCGTGCACTTCTGTGAAACATTCCATGCACCCCAGGATAGCAGCGTTCACAAGCCACCTGCTACCTAGAGGTATGCAGAAAAAACATTTAAAACTGTGTCTATGTCCGAATGTCTAAATCTTTCCAAATCAATTCAAAGGGTCCTGATTCAATTCAGAGAGATTAAAGGGTCCTCTGATTCAATTTGGATTTGGAGATTTGGCCACCAAATCAGGCCAAATCTCTGCTGAATCAAATCAGGGACCAAAGCTTCGCACAGCCCTAATACATTGTTTTAGAAACTTCAGGTTAATAGGACCATGCTCTAACAAAGTATGTGCTTCATTTAAGGGTAGATTTAAGGTCATTTAGACAGCAAAAGTAGATAATACCTTATAAAAATATTGTTTTCCCTAGTTCACCAAGTGTAGGTGTATCGGCACATGTGCCCCATTGCACAGTTGGTACTGTGCAGTCATTTAGGAATTGCTTTATCACATACTAAATGACTGCACAGTATCCATCAGTATTGCGCAGTCCTGGCAGTGCATGGGTCATTTCCTACCCTACTGCACAGTAGCAGTGGCATCACATAGCATCTTGTGTAGACATGCCCATTGTTTACTAACACATGGGAAGAGTCGCAAATCCCAATACAAATGATAGCTCATTGAACGTAGAGAAAACACTTTTTCTCCTAAAGGACTGCAAAACACTTTGCAAACTGGGCTGGATTCACTCCTGCAGGTACAGGGAAAAGTCCTCTCATATGCCAGCAGAGACAGTTGCACCTTGAAGGGAGGAAGGCAATTTTATACAGCCTGCCCCGCCCCAGGATTCCATCATGGAAGTGAAGTTAAAATTGCAGCTGTTATCATTGAAGCCCCACTAGCAGACTTCAAAAGGAAGCAGGGACTGAGCTGAATCAACATACCCTCAGCTATAATCTATCTGTATGCCATCAATAATAACCCCATGACTTTTAGGCCTTGGCTGACTAGCTATTGAGACTGGATAAAATTTGTTCTTCTGCAACTATCATAGGCATTTTAGAGATCACTTACATACACATAAACATTTTAACCTCTGAAGTAAGGTGTAGTAGCCATTATGCACCAACAAAGTACACAATAGTTTTTAGAAAACTATGAGAAAACACAAGATTACAATGCAACATAACAATACCATGGAAATATATTCTGTTTAGCCTCTTTCATGCAGACTGTATCCCAAATAACTTTGCCTAATATAATATTTACAGAGATAAATATTAGCAAATTATTATAATTAAGAATGAGCAAAAAAAATAGGTACAAGGCATTGCCCATCTTTCTTGAACAGTGGGCTGGACAATTTGAATTATTTCATTGCATAGATGGATGATTTAATTGATCCTAGTTCATTTTTTGGCCTCAGCATAAGGTTAGATTTAATCAACAGAGATTTTCTCAAATCTGTATAATTCCAATGTCGTTATTTATGTACAACAGCACTACACATGCTTATCTACTCAGGGTACATTATTATTCATCAATATGTTAAAGGGTGGAACCTGGGTTGTCTATACCTGGGTTGCTTCTTGTTCCTGACAATGTTATTGCACTGCACCTTGGGAAGAAGGAGTATCACAACTTTAAGGACTTAGATCTGGCAAAGAATGCCTGGTTACCACAAATCTCTTGTTTGATCTTGAGTAAACCATATGAAACCACATCCTCACGTATATGAGTTTAACCAGCTGTGAAACTGGTCCTTACTGGGTGCATCTAAACAAGATGCTACTGCACGCAGTCATTACTGCTCATTTATTTAGTACTTGTATAACCAGACTTACTATGCAGTAGTGCTGGCAAATGTCCTTGAAGTAACATGACTGTGCAGTAGCCTAATATTGTGCACTAATGTATTAGCACTGTCCATGGCATGACACACTGCTGTGCACTATTTTTCAGCTACTGCATAGTCAGCATCTTATGTAGACATGCTTACTGTGCCTCAGGTCACCACAGCTATGAGACATGGCACTAAAACTTCTGGAGCTCAGTCCTGATGTCCTTTTCACAGGCAAAGACCCCATCAAAGTTAACAGGAATTGTGTATGTGCAAAGTCTTTAGGATTAATTGTAATATTGCCAACTCAAGTGAATTTCTAATAAGCATCTGGTTTTGGTGAGTTTGAAGCTGATCTCATTACCTGGCTCAAATTGCCAAGTTTCCTGCAAATAATATCAAACCCAATTGACCCTTACCCATACCCCAGGATAGAAACAGTCAATTGTGGCCCATCAGGACCAGGCAGAACTGTCTTCCCCAATTCTGAGAAGCATGACATCTCTCTGATAGAAGTAGAAAGAGGGAACATAATTCTTCAAGGGTGCTATGTTCCCTCCTTGCTCCTTCTGCACAAAACAGAACTTCTCTCCTCCCCTCCATTCTCCTGTGCTGTCCTCCTAGCAGCTTCTGATTTTGAAGAGGGGCATAGTGATGCCGCTCAAACTGGAAAAGAAAATAAGAAAAGGGGTTCCTGCTGTGGTTATCTTCTTGGTCTAGAAGTAGGAGCTGAATAATCCCAGGAGGAGTTGATATGAGATTGGGAGAGCAAAACTGATGGGAACTGGAGGTTGGTAGAGCTGATGGGCTGGAAAAAAGTTGACTGGGGACTGGGAAAGAGCTGATGGAAGCTGCAAAATTGATAGGCTGAGTGAATCCAGGGGGACAGAACTGATGCAAGCTAGAGGTAAGGGAATGACAATTGATGGGGAGGGCTGCACAGCATAACTGATGAGGAAGCTGAGGACAGCGGGACAGAACTGATGTGAGATTGTTTGAGTGAGAACTGGGGGATGGACTGCATGGATGTGGAGATAGAAATTTGGACAACTGCACTGGAAATGATTTGAAATGAGAAGCAGAAGCAATTGCTGGGTATGGGATGGGCAGGTTTGGAAGCTGTGATTTTCTGCGGCATAAAAAGACCAAATATCACCTCTCAAATTTGGGGGAAAAAAAACACAAATCTTTAAATATACATACTGATAATGGACAAAGGGAATTCCCAAATTGGATGACAGGCAAAAAAACCTGGCAATATTAAAGCTAGATATATTGTTTTAACCTTTGTTATCTTTTTCCTGAAGGTGTAACCTACAAGTTACTTATGCAGCATGGCTTCTTTGTTCACTTTCAAGTGAATTAAAGAAGTTAATGAAACTGAGCAATTTTGAACAAACAGAAATCAGTCTCTTAGCTGAGGCAGTAAAGAGTTATTGTTCTATATCCAGTTTCAACGTCCACTGCTGAAATCCCAAGTTGTCATACTATGTGTGAATAAAGCCATCACAAGTACTTCACAAGTTATGGTGATCTTTTGAGCCATTATTCTAAACCACATTTTCTAAGGGTGTGTTTACACTTTGCATTTGGCACGCGCTAACTGTGAGGAATGATATGTCATTGTTAAAGTTACTGCTGGGAGCAGTGGTACATTCAGGGTTAATATGTCTGTAACATATACAGCTCTGAGCTGCTGCCAGAGGGCTGGTGCATAGGGCATGGCTAGGAGTTTGCAAGACTGCTCCATGCCTGCCTGTCTTGCCAGATCTCTAAAAGCAACACCTCCACATCATAGTACAGCACACATACACACAGCACCTTCCCCCCCTGCCCCGTCCAGCACCCTTCACCCCTGCACAGAGTACAGCACACACCTACAGTTCTCAGCATACCCCATCCCCAGACTTGTTTTTGGTGACTGCTGAGCAACACAGCTGAGGCATAGGGAGAGCAGTGAGGGAGGGGCTGTCCCTGATTGTATAAGGCTGTACAGAGCCCGGGACCACCAAGAACCACCCCCTTACCCACAATATGCAGCAGCCAGAGGTATGCCATACAAACATACACACACCCCCACCACCACTGCTCTCACGTGTGTTGTGCTATGTGTTTGTGTATTGCTGTGTGTGTCTGCGTGCATGCACACGTATGCACATACTGTGTTGTGTTTGCAGGCCCACACCCCAGAATCAGCAGCCCAGCAGCTCCCTGGCTCCCACCCCAACTTTGTTCAATTGAAACCCTCCTCCCGCAAAAACCTGGCAGCTTGCCTCCCCACACACCATCTGCTGCTCTGCTGTCCAGGCTGTCATTGGGGATGAAGGAGGGGGGCATCAGCATGCAAGAGGACAGCTAGTCCACCTGGGAATGGTGCCTTCTGGAGGACTGTAAATTGGACATTTCACATGAACAATTTGCAGTTAAGCTAAGTAAAACTGGTTAGCACAGCTCAGAGATCCCACCCTTCAAAAAGCATAACTTTAAGATGCCTAGAGGGCATTTAGCACTTGTTAATGAGTGTGAATGTGTCATCCTTCATACTTTAAGTGCTTTTAATAAAAGTTCATTGTAATCTCTACTCTCATGTCTGCATACCACAGCTGCACTAATAAACTGGATATGTTTATGTGCACACTGCCAGTTAGACATCTTAATAGTGATCTATGGCAAAAATACTCAATGTAAGTATCCAAATTTGGTATTTCCATGAAACTTTTTGCATACTCTTGGAAATTAGACTGGCACATATCTTTGAAAATCAGGCCCTCTGGAAAACCTTTTTTAAATTCCAGTCTTGTCAAAAATCCAGGAAGTGGTAATTAATTTTAATCAGGAAGATGTATTTCTCTTTGCCTTATATTTTTAATCATAATTTAAGCCACTTTTACACCTTAGGCTACATTGCTATTTCTTCTAGTTAGGTTACAATGATTACATCTGATCTGTTACTATGAAATTTTACTCCAAATGAAGACTAACAAGTACCATCTGTATTTCACTCTTACCTCCACTGAGTAATATGTTACTTCAAAAGTAATTTAATAAATTTTGCCAAGACTGCTTAGCATAAGAGTGGGAAAATCTTGGTTTCTACAAAGCCATAAAATTTTTAATATTTTTAATATTTTTGTTGTGAATAACCAAGCCATTTTTGTCTAAAGGCCTAATAAATGGCCTCGAGCCATCCTCCCGAGACAGAATACGCAGCAAGACTGAAAGGTTGTTTTGTAAATTATGCCCATCTGCAGTGATAAGGAGGAGATGGCTGTACCAGGCCAGGGGCCTCGAAGATAAACAGCGAAATACACTAGAAAA
>JAGPOW010002514.1:16546711-16597463 GCA_030014935.1 Caiman crocodilus | reverse complement strand
GTAACCAATCACTGAATATTATGCTTGTAGATTTTAGTATAAAGGATGCTTAGAAATCTTGTTTAGTGTGCTTGCTACCTTGCACCTTTATTGCTAGCTCACGCATGCCGGGCAACGAATTCAGACTTGGGCTGAAGCATAACATTTTGACCTTGTATTTCTAAAGGCATAAAGGTTCAGAGCAAAAAAAATATTGGAACATTTTCAAAACAAAGTCATCTCATATAAATTTTAAGCTTTTTTAAAAAAGAAACCTGCATGTATTGGTTGATCTTATTCTACAAATACAACATTATCCTTTTCAAATATATGAAATGTCAGTTTGAAAACACAGAAACAGTGCTTTCCATACTCATGGCAAACTTCTTGTGAAAACGAGGAAAGAAAAAAAAACATTGCTAATAAAGAATTCTCACTTTAATCACATACTTCCTTCATTACTTCCATATTTTAGATGATATAGAGGGAGGAACAATTATTGCCTTGTTCACTTTGATTTATTTGGCTCAGTGCCTCCTTACCTAGCTAATGTAAAATAAACTGTGCTACATGGGTCATTTATGATGTGATTTAATAAGATGCTTTTTATTTCTACCCTACAGGGAAACATATTAGTTTGCAAGCACCTGGCGAAAAGCATTTCTTTCATTCTTTCTTTATTTTTGTTCAGTAGAATTTAATGTATGAGGTAATTTAAAGCTACAATGCACACGTTGTCTTTAAAGGACAATCTACTAAACTAGGACTTCAAAACCCAGAGGAGAAAATGATGCCCAGATGTCAAAGTAAGGAAGGTCATGACTACAAGCTTGACTGGTTCCTATCTCCCTGTGAATATAACTATGTAAATGCAGACTTGTTCCTTTTCGTTGTCTTAAAAATGTAAATATTTTTCCATCTCAGTGCATGCTATTTACTAACCAACTAACATAAATCTACAGGTATGTAAGAGATTTGTGGATAAAGCAGTAGGGGTAGGAGTCTGTTCTATTATTATGTCTGCCACATATTCTGTAAGTGATTTAAGCAAATTCTTCGGTTTTAATTTACAAAGTCACCTAAAGAAACTGGACATCTTTTAATGGGATTTGGGAGCCTAACTACCTTAGGCTTCTTTGAATATCCAAGACCTAACTTCTTTGTGATGCATTTTTTGTTCTGTAGAATGGAGAGAGAACACATACATAACACTGATGTGAGATTAAATTAACTGAAACTTGTAATGTGGCTTGAAATCTTAAAATGGAAGGTGCAGCAATGTAGTCTGGTGTTGATTGCAAATCACTGTAGTTGAACTCTAACAAGTTCAATTACAAATTCCTGTTTTCAGTCACTCATAACATTCTCAAGTTTCGACAGTTAAAGATAAAACTGTCTGTTTGATCTTAGCCTGAAAACAATTTTTGAGTGAGAAGAGTGAAAAAGTACACATTTTCCTGTTATGAGAAGAAAAAGGAAATTCTTGTAACCATTTAGTGAACAACCCTGTGTTGCCAGCCAGATATTCCAGTTAATAGAGTATTCTAGCTTGTTGAATGCTGGATAACAGAGATTTTACTGTATAGCATGGTTGATCATGGAGCCTTGGACAGTCGATCTCATTCTGTCAAAGACTCCATGATCCGAAGCGGCAGGACACATGTGACTGTGCTGACCCATGCCTCCTGCCACCCAGGCCGGGCTGGGTGAGTGGGGTCAGAGCAGGGGATGGAGTTGGTGAGGGTGAGTGCTGGGGGTGGGGTGAGGGCAGGGCGGAGTGGGGGCAGTAGATCCTAGGGTGCCCTTTACTTATAAAAAGTGATCTTCACCATAAAAATGTTGGAGACCACTTCTGTATAGTTACTCAGGCTTCTGAGTCCGATGATCCTCAGTTAAATTATAGACCAAAAAGGTGGCTGGCTGTCAGTCATGCACATGCAGATATTGATGGTCTTGACCTAAAATGAGACGCTTGCATTCAGTTCCTCTCAAATGGGTCTTCAGATGGATGCACATGTTTCCCTGTGCAGAGATAATAGAGAATCAGAACTTAAAGGAGAATCAGGACTTTTTATTCTTTTTAATTATTCCAAACTGAAAGAATCACTTTCAGTGGATCATCTTCTACATATGCTCGCTTAATCTGCATGGTGCCTAAAGCTAACAACCAGGAAGTTTTCAATTCTGTCCACATCTTCTATTGACTAGGCTTAAGTGAAACGATCCCATAAGGAATCTCCACTGACCTAAAAACAGAGCCCACTTTTTTGCATATCTTATCTGCTACATTTTAAAAGATGTGTGCCAAAAGTTAGGTTCCTTTTAGTTCAAGCCTAGATATATTCAAGACCAAGACTAAACAAATTCTGAGAACCCAGCCACAAGAGGAGTTAGAAATAATTCTACTTCAGTTCACTGAGATAAGGGCATTCTTCTGATGGTTTAAAACTGCCAGACTAGCCCTATGCTGCCCTCCTTCAAAATTCACAGGATAGACAGGATAGTGCATGGTTGGAGGCTGCTGTTTTCCAATTATTCTTAACTACAAAAAGCATGCCATTACAGAAAGGAATCAAGTTGGTATAGCATTGAGATTTCTCCAACTTACATTGGGAGCCAGACTGAAAACACAGGATGTATGAGTTTGCTTACAGCTAGTTTTCCACTTCTTTCTATGATGATTAGTTTAGCTTGACCAGAACAAAGAATCCGCCATCTTTTGATTTGAATATTAACAAAGGGTCATGAATTCTTACATATGGGATGTCAAATCTAAGACAGGCTTGTATGTACAGTCTTAACATTCCCATAATGTAGATCTTGAAATAGATTTATATGCATAACATGGATGTCACTGTGCATATGTACAGTAATGTGCCCCCACTAAACAAATAGTAAATGCATTGCTCCCATGTCACCCTGAAACTCTTCTAAGAACATCTTGCTATTTTTTTTACATTGTCCCTTCTCCTGACAATACAATAATTGAATTCCAGATGTGTCATCATCCCACAAAATGAAATCCACATGCTGGCAGATTAAAAATACCTTATCTTTATCCACATAGTTGAAGTCAGACAGTTTTATCTATAAACACTATGCTAGCAGGACTAAAAAGCATCCTTGTTCTACATGCAAAAAGAGATATATTATTATTGTAAGGAACAATCTAAGTCCCAGGTTTCCAATCATCTTAGTTTTCTTGAAGTCAAATGCATTCATTTTTAATTTTCAAATATAGCAGTTTATGTACATAAACACAGCCTTTAGTGTAGAGATATAGAATAAACTAATATCCAATTTAAACAGTTTCTTCTAGCAGAGAGTCTGTTCCTAAAGGGTAATCTCTGATATTCTATTTTCCAGAGGCAGGATTTGTCATATGAAATCAAATCATGTCTAGGCATTTACCTAATAGATATTTAGTGTAGATAATTCATTCATGTAATGCAAATGTAGTTCCCACGTGTTCTACTCCACCCATATTTTCATGATTATGGTACCAATTACTTTCCTAAATACAGCTCAGTTCCATATGTTTTTTACTCTTTGAAGTGAGATTAGTTTATACTGTTGGGACGAGGATGTGAACTGAGTAATCATTTAAGGACAGATTGGCATTGCATCTTTCAACAGCTGGAGTAACTTCAAAGCTAAAAGGAGAGAAAGCATGAAAAAGAGAGGTGTTATATGTGTGTGTGTGTGTGTGTGTGTGTATAGTGCTGTAGTTTATCACAAAAAACCAAAATATTGCAATGGCAAAATTACAAGATGAAAAATGTGTTTGTGATCAAGGCACTGAATGAGGAATCATGGAATATAATTTCAGTTCTGTTTTAGATTTCCTGTAAACCTAATCAACTCATTTAATTTATCGGGGTTAGATTCAGAAAGGAGTCAGTCCCCTAACTACCATTTCAGGCACCTAAATCCAAAATGTAGATTTTCAAAATCCTTGCCACATGTATATAACTCCTTAGGTGTTTGAGTTCCCATCAGTAAAGTCAAGTCTTGAATTTCTGCTGCTCTCTCTCTACTGAACTATCTAAGTCTTCACCATCTCATGCCTGAGCCCCACTGGATGTTGTTTTGCTTACCTTATTTACAGGACCCAGTCCAATAAGTGTGTTCAGAGCACAGCTAAACCTGGATAATGTACACAAAACATTATTTAGTCATAATTCTGGGTTATGAGAGACGTGGAATCAAATCTCTCCTCTGCTCAATTCATTTTGAATTTATGGCTTGTCATCACTTCAGAGAATGCTTTAACCACCAGGTTGTGAAGTATTATCAGAGACATGTTTTATAGGTATTCCTATTGGTATAAAAGTCAGATAATCACTATACCATAAAAAGAACTGAAAAAGAAGTGTGTAACAGACTGTACAGCTTGGTAGTTTGGGCACTTCTTTGAGATGCAGGCACGTCAAAGTCAAATACTTGCACCAATAAATATTTAATAATTTTTTAAACACCTTAAACAAGAGAGACTTAATTCTTCATGAGAATCTTATTCTAGAATGCTCTGTAGCCTGGTGGTTATGGTTTTTTCCAGCAAGGTGAAAGCTGTGGATCATCCCAGGCAGAAAATGTATTTGAATCTGTCTCCCCCATAATCCAGGCACACATTTGAAAGGAGGAAAGGCAGAAGGGTGTTTTCTCCATTTTTAAAAGAAAGGCTTCATCTACATGAGGTGCCTAACTCTAGACGAGTTACCTTAAATAATTACCTCTCAATAGGCTGCATTTTGTGAATCCCATTCTTGGCTCATAATTACACAGTGCTACAGTTAGGGATTTACCTAACTAGAGCTTGCAAATTTCTTGTTTTACTAAGGAACTTGAAAGCTGAGCATTTCAGTATGGAGCCCAAGCCCTCTTGTCACTATAGCTTTTTATCATTTCCCAATAAATATACTCCCTGGCCATACACATGTTTTTTCAAGCGTGCAGATATTATTGTGTACATAAAGTTGCAAAACGTCCACACAAAACTGAAATCTCTAACTGACGTGTGTTTTGGTGCAGAATGGGAGACATGCAACATGTATATAACTAATCTTAGCCTGGAAGTCTGGTTCTGTCTTTTTGAAAATTTAACCTCCTTTGTGTTTCAGGATCAGAATACCTCTGTTACAAAGGGCAAAAAAAAAAAAGAACAATGCAGACTATTAAAAGTATCAGAGCTTACAATAAGGGATTCTGCTAAGATCTGTCAAACTACTGATCTTGCTCAGACACAAATAAAATTCTTTTTAGGTATAACACCAGATACAGCTTCATACAATGACTAGTACAATACAGCAGAGAGAAAAAGATTTTTTCTAGTGCATGGAGTGAGGTACATGAAAACAGTCACAATACACCAATAGTTACAATGGTTAACACTGTGCTGTACAATATGAAGTATTGTTCAACATATGGAAAGCACTATGGGTAAGGCACATTTGTTAAGATGTCCTATACACAATATTAAATCAGAGGCATGGGAGATGTGTGCATGTGTGGTCCATAAGATGCCAGAGAGAAATTCTTTTAATTGATTCAGTGAACAGTTCCAGAGACAGTCAATAATAATAATAAAAAGTTCAAGCGATATATTACTAGTTACCACAGTTTGTAGACACAGTTTGGAGCCTTAGATTCCTCTACCAGATCACGTTCCACTGCTTCCTGGAATTGGCGGAAAGACTTCCAATGATGTAGAGTTCATTGGATCAGGCTCCGAGTCAAAGCCCTGACACTTAAACAAGTGCAAAGGATTTTTATTATTCTGCTAAAGTAAGCCTGCCGATGGGAACAGACTTAAGGGAGCTAAGACAAATAGTTATGAGGAATTATTTATGATTAGGTTTTGCCTCGTTTCCCTTCAGTCTGCTATTGTATGTAGGTTTACTTTAATAAAATACGTAAAAAAGCTGCCCTGTGATAATGTTTCCCTCTGCACCTTTTTAAAGATATTCTCTGACCATTCACTGAAACACTAAATATAGTTTCCTCATTTCTTGCATCACATATGTATCTCTAGTGTGCCTGTTTTTGTTTTTGTTTTTTTGTGAAGTGCTTCACAATGGCTTGTTTTTATGAGCCAGTGGTGTTAAAAGCCTATAAAGAGCAAATGGTTCATTGTAGTGAAAGGAGTGAGCTGCCTGTCTGTAATACCACCCAGGTACAGTCTCTTCTTTTCATTCAAGAAAGAGAACAGTTACTGGAACATCTGACCATGGACATTAACGGTTTGTCAAGTCTGTCTGTAAAAAAACCAGCTATTAATTAATGCAGTTTTTAGAGTGAATGTGAAAATGCTCATCAAAAAATAAAACCCAGAGATCTAATTCAGGTAACAGCATGGTTCCAAGGTACCTTTGTCAAATGTGACTTACTACCATTTATCTACAAAATTAGATGTTAAAATGAAGCACAACCTGCAGTTCATTTTCTCCATGTAGAGCTCCAGTCCTGTCACCAAGAGTCTTGTGCAAACAGCTGGATCAACTGGTAAAATCAGATGTCATTGGATTTACAAAGAAGCCCATAAAAGGAGTTAAGTTATGGCAATCAGCATTAATGGAAAAAATGGTGCTCTGTGTTTAGACAAGGCCTAATAGATTTAAATATGTTTTTGTTTCTCGAGTATTAAACCTATCATTAAAACAGAGAACTGCTAAACCTCCAAGAGAAAGAAGACAGTGAAATGGCTGGAATATCTGCCTTCACAAAGCTAAGTGCCTTACATGTTTTAGTAAACAGAGCTGAGCAAGACAGTGAAAAACCTCCTGGTTAGGGCCAGAAATTACACATAAACCAATGCACATGAATGGAAACCAGTTCTAATCAGTAACACAGTAAAAGTTCAGTGCATGTAAACCGCTTTCAAAATGTCTGAAACCAGTTTAAGATAAACCTGGATGGATATAGTATCAGACTTAACTTATTTAGGTAAAATTGATTTAGCAAGCTGCCACCCCAGATGCCCCCCAGATTCAAGTTAACTCCCAGTTCCCCAGCATCCCAGGATATTTTGCACACTACCCAAAAACTACCCCTCAGAGGGTGGGCAGGCTAGCTTTGGCCCAAGCTCCAGCTGAGCCAAGAAGTGTGCTTTAGCTCTCCCCAGCTTCTGGCCTGGGTCATTGCAGGCAAATGGCTGCATTTCCAGAATTAAAAGTGAATGTCTGTTCACTTGCTTATTGGTTCAATCTATGCATTTTAAATTAAGCTGCAAAGATTGAATCTTTTCAGCCCCAGGCTTTTTGACTGCCTGTACTTAGCCCTTATGTTTAATACACCATTTGGCAGTTCTTGCTGTCAAAATATTTCCACTGGTATGGGCTTATGACCAGATATATTTCATAAATTGATGTAGATATAATGAAATGATATGTAATGCAGTGAAGAGCAAGAAGATAAACGAGTGGATTCTGCTTAAGCTGAAGAAGGAAATTTGTCTTTTTTCAGTAAAATCACTTTTTAGGAGCATAAGCTGACATTGGAAAGAGGAGGAAAGAACAATAGCATGCGGTCCAAAATACCAACAGTTTTACATTAGGAAAAACAGTCTAAATAAATTGAAACAGACAAGGAAGCTCTCACATAGCAGCCAGAGAAGAAATTGTCAAGAAGGACTATTTACTCAACCCAGGGAGAGGTGAGAGCTCTTTCTCTCTGCTTTTAGCAAAGGAAAGGGAATTCCCTGCTGCCTCTAACTTATTCTGGGCATTTCTACACATGAAATTAATGCAATGCAATAAACTCCAGTGCATGTGCGCCTGGGACCACAGCATGTTGAGCCATGGCAAAGCAGTCCAGGACTGCTCCAACCAGGCTCAGTTTAATGCAGAGTGGCTGACTGGGGCATGAAGGTGCTCCAGTCCAGAGCTAGTCAGCAGGCAGCCCCTGTACTGAAACACCCCTGTGCCCCAACCAGCCCATCGGTGTCTACATGTGCATTCTTGCTCACTAAAGAATGATGCATTAGGGTTGTACTTGTGTGTACAAGTGCTAACCTACAGCAGAGTTAATTAATCTACTATGACCTAATAGGGCTGCACATGTAGATGCTGAGACTTTACTGCAGAGCTAATTTGGTAACTCTGCAGTAAACATCTCATGTAGATGTGCCCTGTATCTATGTATAAAACACACACATTTATCTTTCATTTCCATGTAATAAAGATGGAATTAAACCTAATTGTAGTGCTTGTGCTATATGGAATTTACTTTCCTACTGTCCATTGAGCATGCACACAACAAGCAAGTACATTCTGGTAAGTACATTCCAGAAGTTCCGTGGTGAGTCTACTTCAAGCCCATCACTATCTCCTGCTCCTGAACTGAGTGTGGACACTGGGAACAAGACCAGAGTAGCCTCACTGGTGAACTTCCAGTTTGAACTATGTCAGTGGACTCGGATGGGCAGGAACAGAAGAGCAGGTTTATCTCCATCTTTCCCACAGCCAGCTTTGGCAATGGTAAAGGCAAGCTGTTTGCATCCAAGAGTGCAAGAGTCATGAAGCCAGAAGGTGTACAAGTTAAAGGAAACCTGTAGCTTAGTTATTAAGCCACTCAGTTGCGCAGAAGAAACCGTCAATTCTGGTTCCCCAAGACAGGTGCTCTTGACATATTTTGTTCCAGGTTCATAATTCAGTCAAGTCATTAGCTTGTTGGACCAGTTCCCAGTGAAAGATTTTTGCTATATAAGTGGGGCAGTCTAAGAAAGGTTGCACTGCCACTACTTATGTTCATCCAGTGCTTTGAAAAAATAAGCAGCCAAGGTTATTTGGGTAAGTGTGATATCTTTTATTAGACCAAGCAAATAGTTGGAAAAATTTTTCTTTGCAATCCTTGGGGCACAAAGACCCATCTTCAGGCATGGGGAGAGTTAGTTGATGTTTTGTGTGCTGTCCTGGGTGGAGTGGATGCCAATATGCAAAATGCAGATCTGTGAAAATGCAAATGCATGGCAGTAAGGATCAGAGGGAATGGAAAACAATAGGTATGAGATAGGTAGGTGCTGAGGCGGGGGAAAGGCCAATGTTAAGTTAGTGATAAAATGTAGCTGATAAAATTTAGACAGGTAACCTGGGGTTATCAGGTGGCAACAACCAACAGGGCTACAACCAACAATCCTAAAGTGAGAAAAATTAAAGGACTTAAATAGTCCACAACACTACCAATTCAGTGCACATATGTATATATACAAATATTGTATATCAGGTTCTCAAGTATTGTAGCATATTTTCTTTCCTTTCCCAAACAAAGGAAGAGAAACAAGAAGATTAGAGTTGTCATATAATCCCTTAGGAATTTAGTTTAAACAGGAACTGAAGAAAAACCTCAGAGGTGGCTTCTTTTTCTAATTCTTAGAAGCAACTCAGGGGTTTCTACTGACTCAAAATACATAGTCAGATACTGACTAAGTACTTGTCATGTTATATTTGTATTGAAAGAACTAAATTTCTTAAGATAGTCTATTTATCTCAAATTTGTTTTTCCTCAGAGACTCATAAAAAATCTGCATTTGTTTATTGCCTAACATTCATCAGAATTTACAATATATAGATTATCACTGGCAGGATGACTCTGTTTAAAATGACATACAAAATATATTGCATGCAGACACAGACTGATATGCTCATCTCCTCTGAGAACATTAAAACTCTGGATTCTGCCATCTTATCTTGTTCAGTTACATTATTAACAGTTATTTGTGGAGAACTACCATATAATGTTGGTGTCTATGAGATTATATCTTGACTTTTCTTCATTTTCCAGTGATTTATTCCAAATAAGAATAAATTCAAAGTATAAAACCTGCCTGCCTTAGAGATAATATTGTGTCAGATAACATGGACTCAGTAAATATTGTTTTTTGGGGAAAATATTGCACTATCCTGAGAAAATTCAGAAGGCAGCATTTTAAATATATGAATTTTAAAAAGGTTTGTTTATTTGAACTGTATTCCTCTTTTAGTAGCTGTTTTAATGAGTTGGGAAAATGTATGGGTCAAACCTTCCTACATATATATTTTTTAATTATGGTCCCTAAATTTTCCTAGTAAATAGTGCCCCCTGCAGTACATTTTAGAGTTATGCAAGCTTTGTAAGTACAATGCATTTGTTGACTGATTTCTAATACTTCATTGGATAAACAGAGGCATTGTGCCAAAAATATTTCATTTTATCCAAACTTACATAGCTCTAATGTTACTTTGTGTTGTAGAATGACAGTTCTGATGTTTTTCAGCCTGTGATCAGCACTGAGGAAAAACTTTGAGAGAATTAGATTCAGGAAAGGAGGCAAGAACAAGACATACTTGAGGGGAGAGTACTGCTAATGAGAGTAACTAGCACTGTGATCTGAAACTGATGTATGTCATCCTCTGTAATAATAATATCTATGCATCTTTATGGTCCCTTTCTCCCAAGGAACTTATTTTACAAGCATTAACTATTTATTCTTATGAGACTGGTATGGGATATATTGTACTAACGTGGTTGGAGGTCTCACTGTCTGGTACTTTTTAAGTGATGCTTTGGGGGTTATTTTCTAATAAACCCACATCCATTATAAAGAGGCCCTTTTAGCCATGACATCAGTTTCAAGCCTGTGTATTTTCTTCCCTTATGTTTTCCCCTGTCTGCTGGGCAGAGTTTGTCTCACGTTGTACAATATCTCATAGAGCCTTTAATCTTCAGAGCCACTTGATAACTCTTGATACACTGTCAGAATGAACTCAGTCAAAGAATAAAGAAAGAAAAGACATGTAGGGATGGGAAATATTATTTGGGTAGACTGCCTCTCTCTCTCCCTCTTTTCTGCACTATCAAAATAGAGATAAGTGGGGCCACTTGAGCTTAAAACCTATTCAGAAAAAGGGGCTCTATAACACTTTTACTGTGGGAACTTACAGATTTGGAATTCACCTGAGAAGATTAGTTTGCACTGAGCTTCGGGTATCTAAACTAGTCCACATAGCCTTGTTAGTCTCACTAGCTTAACCAATAAACACTTTTAAGTTTTCTAAGCAGATTTTATTAAGCATTAATAATCAATACAGCATCAAAAAATTTCATTCGGTTCAAAGGAAACAAAAAATAACATAATAAGTATAATAATCTGTAATGCCTGCTAACTACAGATCTGTTGAACAGGTAGGCAACTGGTTCATGGTTAATCCCTGCTCAGGAGCTTCATCTCCTGAGGGAATATGACTGCATAACCAAGTGGCTGGAACACCTTGGCGGGGGGTTGGGTGTCCAGGGTTCCAGTTTTTATTTTCATTATTAGAAAATGGAGTAAAACTCTTATCAACAGGGATCCAGGTATTTCGTTTCCTGTGGACAAATGAGGGAAAATGTGAATTTTCCCTTTTAACCAGGAGGAACACAGATTTTACATTTTAACAGCAGATTTTCGACTTTTGCAAATAGCTCCCTGCAGGCTGGCAGAGTTCTAGCCTGCAAGGGGCTGGAGGAAGTTGGAGAAAGGCCGTCAGGTAGGTGGCACTATGTGCGCAGTCAAACATGCAGATGGCTGCCAGGCAGCCTGGAGAGCAGCTCTTGCAAGTAAGTCTGACAGGAAAAGGGTGGATTGAGGCCCCCCATATGGGAGGGAGGCAGGGAGGGAGTTGAACAAGTTTTGGCTACGGCTGCTACCCAGCCTGAGCGGTACATGGGGCTTGGGGACCTGGGCCAGAATGTGTGGCTGCAGGGCTCTGCCAAAGAGGAGGACAGGGCCACTGGTAGCTCATTCATGGGGCATGGAGGGCTATGGTGGGGGGCACATGCCCCTCAGATTTGTGTGTGGGCTGGAGGTAGGAATAGATGTGGGCTGCCCACTGTGGTCTCAGGCTCCCCACCCTGCTGCCCTCCCCTGGTGCAGGAGAAGGGGCCCAGAGAGGCAGAGCAGAGCGGGCCTAGGTGGGAAGCTTTTTGCCACTGCAACTCCATGCCCTGGCAAGGTGCCCCCTGCTCACCTGTCAGCAGCAGATGTGGCGCAGAGTTGTGCCCCTCCCTGCGGCTGGGTGGGCAGGGGACACCTCACTATGGCAGCACGAGACTCCCAGGAGAGGCAATGAGCTTCTCTGCCCTGCCATGCTGCGTCCCATCCACTGGCAGGAGGGCAGCAGGGTAGGAAGCCTGAGCCCACAGCAGGGAGCCTGCACCCATCCTCCCCATGGGCTACACTGTGGCCATGCTGTCCATAGGGGAGGGGAGCTGGACTCTGTGCTCTACTCTTCTGCATCAACTGCCACATCCCACAGGTAGAAGCCAGGGCTCGGGTGCTGCTGAGATGGCAGGAGCTACAGATCCAGGTCCGTGGCTCCATAACTACGGCAGTTGGAGGCCCACTCCATCAAGGCTGGGCAGGTGAGAGGGGCTGTGAGTGAGGAATGAGGGGCACTGACAGGGCTGGAAGTTGTGGGGGCAAATGAGTGGTACCAGCAGGGCTGGAAGGCTGTGGAGGGGAGTGAGGGGCCCCAGCAGGGCTGGGGGACTGTGGCTTGGGAGTAAGAGCCTGGACATGCATTCTGGTGAGTGAAGGGGCAGGGGGAGCTCTGATTTTCTATAATAAAAAATCCCAAATCAAATACCAAAATGTATAGGTACTTAGAATATATTATAGTATAGTGATTAAGGCATTGGTAGGCTTCCAATTTGCTTTAAAATTGTAAATATATCCTCATGTTCAATTTATATCTGTATGTATAGTGGCATTTCATTTTAATCATGGATTGTGGTTTTTTTAATCAGAGAATTTGCAGTTTTTAATCTTTTGCTAACCACTGGGCCCACTATTTCTATAGTTTAATGTAATTGCTTCTCCCTTCAGTTTTTATCAAACTTGTATGATAAAAGATGGGCTCAGACTCCCCACCCTGCAGCCTTCTCCGCAGGGCCTCTGTGGCCCAGTGGACAGGTCAATGTATGGCAGGGAAGAGTGGGGCCAGGCAGGGGAGCTCATTGCCACCACTGGCAATGGTACCTATACATTTTGATATAAAAGATATAAGATTAGGACATGCAGTTCTATGGAATCATGTCATTGCTTCTCCCTTCAGTTTTTGTCATATAAAAACTTTGTACAAATATGTTAAAAACTGAAGAGAGAAGCAATGACTTCATTTCATAGAACTGCATCTCCTAGTCTTATATCTTTTGTACAATGTAAAGGCTTACACTTAATTTCAAATGTATTTCTGCAGCACAGAGGAAAAATGTTTGCTTGTGGAGACTTCTTTACTAGGGGACGCTTGTATGTACATCCAAGGAGTGTGCACTGAATAATTAACTTGATCTTATATTCTGGATACATTGTATTTATCTTACAACCTAAACACTATAAGAGCACTTTTGGAATGTCATGTTATTTTTGTGGTGAATCTAGATTATAGTACAGTGTTTTTATTCTTTTACCTGTCTACAACCACGTGAAAAAGGAGAGGTGATGATCTGCTAAAACTGGGAGCAATTTTAACATTCCCTTCCTAGCTGAATGTTCCCAACCTCTGAAATGAATTAGCAGGCACAGAAGACGACAGAAATTCATTGAAAAGTATAAGACCCAGGAAGTGACCTCTCCCTCTCTTTCTTTCCCTTATGGAGGACTGCAGCACTTTAAGACAAGTTGTGGAACTACATGGCAGGGAAAGCAAGCGGTGGTCAGGCTCACAAGTGACATAAAGACACAGCAAGGAACCAGGATCAAAAGCTGAAAAACCACAAGTAGATCAGGTTGCAAATGTCAGAACATTTGGTTACATGTCTGCAGAACCTCTGAGAAGCAGCAGGGCCTGACCTAAGCCCAAAGCCAAACATTGGGCAGACAACAACCTGAATAGATCCACCAGTGAGGAATGGCACATTTGGGCTGCAGTGAGGGGTCAGTCCTGCAACACATGTAAGGTACACCAGCCAGCAATATGTCAGCAAACTTGGGTACTAACAACAGCAAAGACATGGTGGTACAAACATCAACATAGACTAGCCACTTGGGTAAATTCCCACTGTTCCTGGCAGGCTTACCTGACATATGCTTAAGCTTTTGCTGCTTCAGTTTGAGTGCTATTGCCTCATATGCCTACATATGCTGTAGTAACACCTGAATAGAAGGTACTGGTCATGTCTACATGAGATGCTAACTGAGCAGTAATGTGCCATGCAAAAACCATCCTAATATGCTACTGTGCAGCAGTATTAAGCTGCTGCACAGTTAACATCTGTGAAAACCTGTGTGCTGGTGCTACTGTTCAGTAGTACCAGTTACTGCACATTGATTTAGTACTTGGTTATACAAGTACTAAACTTAATGTTCAGTAACTATGGCACATTAATGAAAATGTAGATGTATCCACTGAGAGTATGGTAGGCTAGATTCTTAAAGGGAAGAGAGCTTGCAAAAGGTTATTGCAAACAAATTGGCCCAGCAGATTACCTCAGGATGTGGTTATTGTTCTTAAACTGTGTTGGACTTAAAAGGGCTACTGTCCTTGTAAAAACAATTGCATGCAACCAAGAACTATGGAGAACAAAACTAACTGATACTATAGTTGTAGAAGGTTAGCAGGAGCTACATGAGAAATATTGCACATGAAGAGAGGGACAGAGTAACTAATTCCTTGGATGATGGTGTCGCTGTGGACATAGTCTTTCTAGACATTAAGAAGGCCTTTAACACTGTCTCTTACCCCATTCTCATCAATAAATTAGGCAACTGTGGCATTGATGCCTACACAGTTGGATGGGTAAAAAATTGGCTGATGGGGCACACCCAGAGAGTACTGGTAGACGGGTCATACTCAACCTGGTGAGATGAGCCCACCTCATAGACAAATGCGGGGTGCTGTTCCTTGGGAGAAGGAATCCACAGCATACATACAGGCTGGGGAGTTCCCGTCTTGAAAGCACAGAGGCAGAAAGGGATCTTGGAGTCATTATTGACTCCAAGATGAACATGAGCCGCCAATGCCAGACCATAGCCAGCAAGGCCAGCCATACCTTGTCATGCATCTCAAGACAGTCCAGAGAAGTGATACTCCCCCTCTATGCAACATTGGTCAAGCTGCAATTGGAGTACTGCATCCAGTTGTGGGCACCACACTTTAAAAAGGATGTGACCAGCCTGGACAGAATTCAGAGGAGGGCCACCTGAGGGACCTGAACCTGTTCAGCTTCAGCAAGAGGAGGCTAAGGGGAGACCTGGTGGCTGCCTACAAGCTCATCAGGCAAGATCAACAGCAAATAGGCAGAGCCCTTTTCTCCTCAGCACCACGTGGGGTGACAAAGAACAATGGTATTAAGCTGATGGAGAATAGGTTTAAGTTAAAGTTCAGAAGGCAATATTTTACAGTTAGGGTGGCCGAAATATGGAACCAGCTTCCCAGGAAAGTGGTCCTCACCCCTACCTTGGGCAAATTCAAGGGGAGGTTGGATGATCACCTGTCTGGGGTCTTGTGAACCCAGCATTCATTCCTGTTTGTGTCAGGGGCACAGGCCAGATGATCTGTTCAGGTCCCTCCTGACCCTAGCTACTATGAAACTTCAATGGGACATGACACAGACGGGACTCTGGCCACTTAGCCAAAAGATTTCTTAATAATTTCTATTCAAATAATGGAGAAGAAAGGACATATCAGGTACTAGACCTGAGAAGCATAAATCCTCTCTAATAATGTCCTTCAAAGTATTACAATTGCTATATGTTACCTTGAAAAATTATAGTGTAAGAGGGGCAAGATTGGAATATCTACCCCAGGGCACAGCGATAAGTGATATCACTGAGAAAAAAAGAAGAGGAATGCTGTTCCATTCCAGACATCATTGCCTTCTTCAATGGGCAGGGATTGTGCCTGCTGACAGATAAAGAACTGTAATAGAGCAGATTGGAAAATTACAGGACTGGGAAGTTTTAATGAAAAAGTGATTGTTAGCTCTACATGGCTTTTCATAAGAATATTTCTGGTCTGTAAGAATAGGAACTTTAGGCTTTTTTAGGAAAAACCTGAAAAAAAATTTTTTTAAAGTGAAAACTCTGAAATTTTTGGAAAGTACCTTTCTGAGCTGGCTCCAGTTACCTCACCTATTGGGCTGGACTGTTATTCTAGTCAAGGTCTGATGCTACCCTTATCATTATGGGAACAGAACCTTTTCTAGTCATTCATTAATCAATGTGACTAACAATTGGTTGTGCATGGACTTTGCTGCTTTCTTCTTCTCTCCAGGAAAAGAAATAGTGAATATAACATATTTTTGTCTGTCTGATTTTAGTTATACATATATTGTAGTACAAGTTGTATCAGCAAAGTCAAAGAAATGTGCTTTGAAATAAGGATAAAGACCTTGAACTTGATACATTATTCTGTGTGAAATTAGCGTAGTGAGTGGAGCACAGATGTGATGAGCTCACTGTAATCTGAAGGGAGATAGTGCTGTACCAGCTGAAATTTCCTGAGGGCTTCTGGCTTCGTGCTGCGGAAGACAGCGTGGGAGCCAGCTGGGAGAGGACAAAGATGTATAACTAGAGCTCTGATAACATCTTCACAGCTGCTCTGTAGCACAAGGAAGGAAGATTTCTGCCCAGTACCTCACCCCACTACCCCCAGCTGGGTAGAGGGCTCATGATCTGCACGGAAGATTGCTGATCAGGAATATGGACCCATACAAAAAATTTTAAAAAGCAAGCTAGATAGTTCAGGTGAAAACCATGCGAGAAAAAATAGTTTTCTCTCCTCTACTGTTATCTCTCTATTGTACTGCAGCAGCAAAAAAGCAAACAAACAAACCCCAATAATTCTAGCCTCACAAATGCTTTTGGGAAAATTCCCTGAGGCAGAGTTTGCACAGGAGAGTATGCTATCCATATAGGCCTCTTCTTAAAACTCTGGCATAGTGTCAGAGACTACCTAGAGACAGGATAGCTGTAAGGAGGTAGAGGTGGGGCATAGAACCAAATGGTTCTGACAGTATGAATGGCAAGCAAATAGATGTCCGTACACTTTTTTGCACCACATTAGTGATAGGACAAAAGGTGCCATTAAATAATGCCGCTTTATTGCAGCAAACACCTCTTTGTTTTGTTGCAGGAAAGTGCAGGCAGCCTGGAGCCCCCCATCCTCTCCAGACACACTTGGCAGGTGCTCTAAGAGTCTGAGGGGCCCCATTTTGGGGCCCCAAGTATTCCCATGCAGGACTGGGACTCTTAAGGCCCTGGAGCACCTACGCAGCTTTCCCTGATCAGAGATGTGTCTTTGGGAGAGATGCACCACCTCTTTGTTGGGCCTCCCCTGCTTATGGAGATCTGCATGAGGATTCCCTCAGGGCGCAGTGCTGCAAACAGGAAAAGCCCATGAAGATCCTAGTGTGGAGGCATGGAACCCAGGAAATGTGTTTTGCCCGATAAAGCAGATAAACTGTGATAGGCCATCCTACAACAGCTTTATGCACTTCATTTGGCAACATCTATTTTTACTTATAGAGCACAAAGCTAAGATATTCTCCAACAAGCTGCTACCCATAGGCATCTCAGAACAGGCTGCTGAAATTTCAGCAGCCCTCTGGAGCTAACTAAATAATTTGGGAGTCATGTTGGCCTCTGCAGAAGCCAAAAGTTCGTAGGTTGTAAAGCGACCTGACTTATTACTGCATCTAAGTTGCAAGTTTTGTGCTGTGCCTGTCAGAGACCCAGAACCAAAATTCGTCAGGACTTTTCTTTTTAAGCAATGAGATTATAAAGTGGTGCAAAAGATGACAGAAATGGTAAAATGCACACCATATTTGACATCAGGCCCCTTTTTTCCCTAAGGGATAACTCTAATTTTGTACAGTCAGTGCCCTGAGAACTAAAGTTACAAAACCTTCTCACTCAAACAGATCTAATTGCTGGAAACACCTTGCCAGCGTGAATTACAGTCAGTCCCAGCTGAGTTCCTTACTGCCTGTAATTAACAAGAGCTAACAAAAATAAACTAAGAAAATAACTGATGGAGAAAAATGTGAATGGAATCAGTCATCCCCCAAAGAGCTCCGTAATGTTTCTCATTCTGAGCCAAATTCTGTTATGCTGCTGTAAATCCAGATATGCACAATTGAAACACTTGGCCTTTTATCTCTAATGAGAACTGACCTTGAAAACAGGTATGTTACTTGTACACTTGTTCTGCCTTGTTTTAATAATTTTCATCATATCAATTGGAGTGTCCTTCCTGAATGCTAGAAGCTGCAGTGGGAGAGGACTAGGAGATGGAAGATGCATGACATGCCCCATCAGCCTCCACACCTGTTTGCTGTGTGAGACAGGCTACTGGGTTAGATGGACCTATGGTGTGGCCCAGCAAATGGCAGTTCTTGTCTTCTTATGTCTACTAAGTCTTTATGAAATGTTTTTTTAAAATGGTGAATTGAGCCAGGGGCTGGGGAATTGAACAGGGAGCTGGGGGAATATTCAGGTCCCTGAGCATTCCCCCAGTTCCCAGTTTGATTCACCAACTCCTCCCACCCCAGTTCTCTGATCATTCCCCTAGCACTTCCCAGGGGGCGCATGCTCTCAGATGATGCAGGATGACAGCAGGCTGCCACTACCAGCTGAGGATGGTGGCAGCTGAGCTGTTTCCCCAGCTAGCAGCTGCCTGCTGAAACTCCACGCACAGATCCAGGGGGCCGCGCCCCCCAGGAACACCTGAGTAATGATTAGAGAGCTGGGGAATGAACTGGGAGCTCCAACTGACTGCTGAAACTGCCCCAGCTCCAAGACAGCACACAGCACCCTGCTGAGCTGCACTGCACACACAGGTGCCAGGTGGAAAGTCAATCCCCACTGTCCTGTGCTGTGCAGGAGGCTCTGCCATGAGCCCTTAGGACAGCCAATTGCCACTGTCAGAGCCAGTAAGTGTGGGGCTTTTTTTTTTAAACTCAACACTCACTAGCTACAGAGCATGTGGATTGCAGCACCTTCGGGTGCATCTGAATCTGCCCGGCAGCGAACGCTGAGCGCCGGGGAGAAGCTAGTGCTGGTGCTGGCCCCAGCCAGCAGTGGCAGCCTGCTGTCATCCTGCATGTAGATCCTGGGGCCCGCGCCCTGTGGGAAGGTTGTGGGGCTGTGCCAGACTCCTCCTGGGGGGAGCGGGCCCCCAGATCTGCATGCAGGATAACAGCAGGCTGCCACTGCCGGCAAGTGATACTAGTTTTGCTTTGAACAGTTTGAGGTGCAGTTTCACAAAAACCCTTATACCTATCTCCTTGAAACTTGGCAGACTTCATGGCCTCAGCAGGGGCTAGTATCTCTGCAGGTTTCATCCAAATCAGGCAATAAATGACAAAGTTATAGGCATTTTTGTTAATCTCCATTATAACCTATGGCCAAAATACCAAAACAGTAGAAATTCCGAAACTGCTCCGAAACAGTTTCAGACTAAACAAAACGGGACAATGATTCAAAACACTGAAATGAAACACTGTCCCTCCGAAATGCTGAATCCAAAACAAAACGCGGTCATTTCGCACAGTCCTGTTTATTATTGCCTAAAATCCTCATCTTTGGCAATCACATATTTGTTAACAAGTTGGGGGATTCCATCAATCAGCATCCGCAAACTAGATATTTTAATTGGGGCCACATTAGACTATAAGCAGGGAAAAGACATAGATAAATGGAAAAAAAATGGATCAATAATAAATTAACAAGTGTTAAAAGGTATGAAAGAGTGTTCAGAACTTCCCCAGATCAGGTGCTGTATAAGAAAAAGAAAAGGATGAAATTCATTCCACATGTTTTATACCAAATAAAGATGATATTTTAACAACACCATTTGATTCTAGTCCTTCTACCATAATTTTTATATTATCAACATTAACAATTCATCTAGCTTTAGAATAAATTGGATAAATTCTTAAGTGTTTCCAGTTTATTACAATAATATAGCAATTATTTTAATAATCATAATAAGCTCTTGCTTAGGTGATCTTCTCCAATTCTATAACATTTTGGAATTCAATAAAAATGTTAATGGGTCAGCCTTATTCAAGAAGGATTTTATGGAAATAATACATGGTTTCATCCATCAATCTCCTCATGTGGACACATTGGTAATAAAGGTATATGTATTAGAATTGTCTTTAATAAGAGCTATATATTTAAGCAGGGAAAAGATTCTAAGAGTGTGGACAAGTTCATGTACAGATTTCAGGTGGAACTATAAAAAACTTCATCTGCCTTAATTCTGTCAGTACTGAGACTTAAATTTACTCCCTCTTCATAAGTACTACTTAGAGTTTAATTCCAGGTGTTCTGTGTGAAGTATATTTTAAAATAAAAGTCTACAAAATTTATGACTTAAGTCTACAAAAAATTCAATCCGGTTTTCCAGTGACCCATGTTAATAACTTTTTGGCTCTTGACAAGAAGATTGAGAGATGCTAGTTACTTTTATTTTAAAGCATCATGAGAACAATAAAGTGTAAGTGAGTGTGAAGAGCTCGAAGCCTTTAAGGGAGTGCAGTTAATATACCTACAACACTCTTCTTAATTCTGACTAGTCAGATATTCCAAGTCTGCTGAGCTATACGCTGAGTACTTTTTTTTCCTGTCTTAATTTTGGTCTGATATAAATATCTAAATTCTCCAGTGACTAGAGAATATACAAAAGGGGCAGAAAACCTTGAAGGAGATACCCAAATTCTTCTAACAGATAGAGAATACCACATAAGGCTGATACCATGGGGGGAAAAAAAAACTATCTGGGCAAAAGCGTGGTGCCTGAGTGGAACTTCTGATCCACAGCCCTCTCCTTTGCATCCCATACTATTGACTTGACATGTGCCAGATCAACACTAAGGATCTCAATATTGTGCTGTTAGACAAGAGGGCGTGATACAAAATTACATGCACACACACACACACACACACACAAGCTACACATACACCACTATGGCTTCATACACACATGCGCATACACAAACATGCACTTCTGTGGCTGTGTGTTTACACTAGGGGGCATTTGGGGTAACTTGGGCTTGGGGTTACTTGGGGTCACAGTGCTGGTGTCACTTGAGGTCAAGGTGGTGGGGTGGAAGTGAGGGAACAAGCTGAGGTTTTGGAGGTGGCAGAGGGAGCCAAGATGGCGTAGAAAGAGAGACAGAGAGAGACAGAATGAAGGTCAGAGGGGCAGAGAGCAGAGATTGGAGCAGGGCCAGGAGTCAGTAAGACAAAAACCCTACTCAGGGTTCCAAAATAACAGTTTTATTAAACAGGCAACACACTACACAGCCCCACAAAGTTAATGGTAGCAGGAGAGAACAGGGTTAATGGAGGGATCTGAGGTCTACGTATGTAGAGACAGGGTTTTGCTCTTTTGCTTGGGGGAAGAAGGTGGGTGCTAGCTACCTATCCCAGGCTGAGAGTTGATTCTTGTTGGCCAGTCATAGTCTTCTCTAGCAAGGTGTTGTCCAGAGGGTGGTTGCTGGCCAGGTGTCTGGGTGGATAGGTGGCATGGCACAGTGCTGGTTCAGATGGAGAGGGCATCCCAAAGAGGTCATACTTTACCACCCCTTTTATAGGGGTGGGCTACATGTGTCACCTGTGGGAAGGACATGTCCAGGCAAGGTCAGTCTTGCTCAGATGCATATGTGCAGATGCAGGTATCCTCATTGTTTGGTGGGATATAATGGTTTCTGTAGGGTCTTTGTCTTCCAAATGCTGGATTTTGTCTCTGTACCTGAGTAAGGTCTGTGATTCCTGAGTGAGTCAATGCAAGGCAATGGTCAGGTCATCGAGTTGATGGTCGGGTCATTACTGATCATTCAGTAGAGGCCTGCTACCATTATGCCTCAAGCACCCTCATCCATCAGGAACCAACTTACATTATACCGGTTAGACGTGAGTCAAGGTTACAACATACTATACAATAGGTTATCCTGCGCAGGGAACACAAGATGGAGGCTTGACATACAAAATGGAAACTTGACATTACCTTACAGGCACAGGCCTAAATCATATAAATTCAGTCTAAAACAGTAAAAAATCAATACAAACATAACAGAACACTATTTATATTATAAAAGGGGCTTGATACTATAAGGGAGTGTAAGAACTTAGCTTACCTATAACTACTTATAAGGGATAGAGGGGGGAGAGACAGAGTCAGAAATGGTTGGGGAAGGGGAGGGAATGTATTTTTTAGTAAAAAAATAGTTTACCTAGTTCTTCCCTTTCCTCCTCAGTTCTCCTTCCCCTCCCTCCTAAACCTCAAACCAGTTGGAAAATTTCTAGGGGGTCTCAACCTCCACACACTTCTTTACTAGGAAAGCTGGAGAAATCTGTATTGTTTGCTGTCCTCAGGTAGCAGAGCAGTGAGTGTTTCAAGTTTCCCATGCTTCTGGGCTTTGATGGTTGCCACACAGGGTGGAGAAAGAATTATTTCCCTTTGTATTTGCTACAATATCAGGGAGGGTTTTTTTTGCATTCCTCAGAAGCACTGGCTGCAGCCAGGGCTGGGTATTTTAACTGACTGCTGATGCTCTTTTTGGGACTAAGATCCAGAGGTTCCTAGTTAGAGGGTCTTGCCTTTCCACTCAGGGTTAGACCAATTTTGACATTTGGGATCAGTAAGGACTTTCACCCTATGATCAGGTTACCATGGACTGCTCTTCCTCTGTACTTGGGTATCTTGCGGGTATTTAATAACATTTGAAGCAGCAAGATATTTATAGGACCCTTGACCCCCTGCTTTACCTCTGGCAGATTAGAGTACTCTACATTTTGGAAGCAAAATGCCTCCTGAGGCTTAGTCTTACTTTCCTATGATTTTGTGTGCACAAATTTAATTGGACATGTCTTTCTCCATGTCTGGATTTGGATTGTAAGAATATTTCTTTTCTTTTGTTTTTTTCACAAAGTATCTTTTGTGAAAAGTATGTTTTTTCACTGCTGAGAACAACTTAAGCATTCTCTAGTTTCTTTTTCTGTTGTCTTGGCTTGAATTGTGAATAGGGTGAAGTTTTCAGACATGATATCAGCACAGTAGCCACCTGGCTTTAACCTAATTAATTAATACCAGCCTATGTTCTAGGATGGTCCAGTATTGCAGTGCAAAGGCATACTGAACAGCCAGGACATTATTATTAGCATGCAGTCAGTTATTATTTATCATTCTATGCTGTGCATAAACACAGTGCTTCTCCAAGTATAAAAGCAAAGACCCCAACCCTGTATTTCCCAATGAAGGGAGACAGGGGGTCTGCCTACCAGGGCAAAATGAAGAATCAGATTCTGCAGACTCTTTCTTGGGTTAAGTCTTTCTTGAAGTCACAAGCATCCATTTTTATTTTTTAAAAGTAGGTAGGAATTGTGAAGAAATCCCACCTGAGTATAACCATCAGAGATGCTTAAACATGACTAAGATTTTGGAGCAAGGTCCATCTATCCATGCATGTATAAATTCATTGCATGTTGGCCAAGTACTGACAATTCACCTAATGTTTTACTGCTGATCCTAATGCATTGACAGTTATAGGAAAAAATTGATTCCCACTTCCTTTTATAAAAGGAAATGTCTTGTTTATGTGTCATAAGTTCCTGATTCCTTCTCTTACAAAGTGAAAGCAGGAGCACTAGATAAAACCTATCCAAGACCCCAAGTGAAATAAGCCATTTAGTGTACTAACCCACTTCCCTATCCAAAGGGTCAGTGGTCCCTATTTTCTCATCTTGGGATCATCAGCAAAAAGCAGATTTGGCCTCAGGGGAGATTCCAGTACTTGGCAAACAACCAGAAACAGTGAGTGAATTTATACACACATGGATGGATGACCCAGGTCTGTGACTTTGCTCTCAAGTCTCTCAGTGATGTTGTTCTCTGCTGATTACACTCAGGTGGGATTTGCAAGCCAGTTTTCATAGACTTCAGGTTTACAGTAGGCACAGAGAAATTTGTAAACTATAAATCTTCACCCCCTTTAATGTTTTCTTACAACCATAACCATAATCTCAGTCTCAGATATCTCTTCCTTTGCATGAAGGATGCTATGATTCTAGAAGTTAAGGATGAAGCAGGGAAGGCAGATCTGTTGGAACTATCCTGGCAGAAGAGCTGGAGAACTTTTTGCAATGGAAAAAGTAGGTAAGAGAAGGCAACTCTCAATCAAAGAAAATTAGGGTTGGAAGGGACCTCAGGACATCTTGTTCAAAGTAGGACCAACTCCAATTAGATCATCCCAGTCAAGGCTTTATCTGTCCAGGTCTGAAAAGTCACCAAGAATGGATTTTCCATAACCTCTCTAAGTAACCTGATTCAGTGTTTTACTACCCTTGTAGTGAGAAAGTCTTTCCTAATATCTAATCTAAACTTCCCTTCCTGCAACTTCACACAATTGTTCCTTGTTCTGTCATCTGCCACCACTGAGAATAGTCTCCATCCTCTTTCAGGCCACCCTTCAGGTATTTGAAGGCTGCTATTAAATCCTTAGTCTTCTCTTTTCCAGACTAAATAAGACCAGTTCCCTCAGCTTCTTCTCATATGACATGTGACTCAGCTCCCTAAACATTTCCATTGCCCTCCACTGGACCCTGTCCAATTTGTCCCAATCGTTTCTGTAGTGAGGAGCCCAAAACGACACAGGATTTCAGATGTGGCCTAACCAGTGCTGAAGAGTGGGGAAAAATCATTTCCCTTGATCTACTGGCAACATTCCTACTCATGTATCCCAGCATGCCATTAGCCTTCTTTGCAACAAGGGCACACTGTTGGCTCATATTCAGCTTATTGTCCACTGTAACCCCCAAGTCCTTTTCTGCAGAGCTGCTGCTCATCCAGTCAGTTCCTAGCCTGTACCAGTGGATGGGATTGTTCTCTCCTAAGTGCAGGACTTTACACTTGTCCTTATAGAACCTCATAAGATTTATTTTGGTTCAAACCTCTAATTTGTCCAGGTCTTTCTGAATCCTAACTTTACCCTCCAGAGTCTTTCTGAATCCTAACCCTACCCTCCAGAGTAATACTCCCCCCTCATCCGTGGACTTTCTGAGGGTGCACTCTATGCTGTCTTCCAGGTCACTGATGAAATATTGAACAAGACCAGCCCAAAACAGACCCCTGCAGCACTCTACTTGATCCCACCAAATGAACATTGAACCATTGATTACTACTCTCTAAGCCTGATGATCCAGCCAGTTTTCTATTCACCATACAGTCCATTGATCCAACCTGTACTTCCTTAGCTTGCCTGTGATAATGTTTTGGAAGATCTTATCAAAAGCCTTGCTGAAGTCAATGTATACCATATCTACTGGTCTCTCTGTATCCACAGAGCCAGTCATCTCATGAGAGAAGGCAATCAGGTTGTTCAAGCATGGCATGCCCATGGTGAATCTATGCTGATTGTTCCTTATCATCACCTTCTCCTCTAAGTGCTTAAAAATTCATTCCTTGAAGACCTGCTCCATGATTTGTCCAGGGACTGAGATGATGCTGACTGATTTGTAATTCCCTGAATCTTCCTTCTCTCCTTTCTTAAATATGGCCATTATATTTGCCCTTTTCCAGTCATCTGGGACCTCTCCTGATTGCCATAAGTTTTCAGAGACGATGGCCACTGACTCAGCAATCACAGACTACTCCCTCAGCACCCTTGGGTGCATCCCATTCAGCCCCATGGGATGTCCAGATTTTCTAAATAGTCCATAACCTATTCATTTTCCACAGTTGGCTACTTACCTCCTCCCCAAACTGTGTTGCTAGGTGCAGTAGTCTGGGAGCTGACTTTGCATGTGAAGACTGAGGTGAAAGTACTTCAGCCTTTTCTGCAACCTCTGTCACTAGGTTCATTCAGTAAGGGACCCACACTTTCCCTGATTCGTTACTGATATACTTGTAGAAACCTTTCTTGTTACCCTTCATATTCCTTGCTAGCTGCAACTCCACTTGTACTTTGGCCTCCATTTATACTCTTAATGCAAAGTATAACCCACGTTCCAAATCTTTGGTTGCATCCATACATGCAGTTAGTTTGAGGCAATAAACTCCAGTGCACATCATGCCAGAGTTTATCACACTCGTGGCTGCAGTAGGTTGAGCTGGGTTGGAGCATCCTCAGCTAGTACGGTACCTGGGGGGTCAGCCTGCCAATCCAGGGCTACTCAAATTTTACTCAATTTGCTGCAGAGGTGCTGGATGGTGCACAAGTACTCCAGTGTAGGGCTAACCAGCAGGCAGCCTCTGCACTGTAGCACTCTTGTGCCTCAGCCACCCCTGTCAGTATCTACACATGTGTTGCTGCAAAATAAAAAACTCCACTTCAGGATTTTACTTGTATTTTAAAAGTAATAACCTGAAATGGAATTCATTAGTGTGCTGCGGCCTAATAGTGCTACATGGGTAGACACTGAAACATTTCAACTTTAGAACCATTTAGGCAACTCCTCAGTAAATGTCTCGTGTAGATGCACCCATTAACTAACATACTCCTCCTTCTGAGTCACTAGCTATGAGTAACCTTTACTTATACAGGACTGTGCAAATTCCAGCCACCTGTGCATACAAGAGCAGCTTCTCTGAATGAGTAACTTACATGGAGGATAAGGCAATAAGAAATGTTATTTAGGTTGGGTCATGGCCAACAGTACAGTAGATGCTTTCCAAATGCAGTGATTCTTTTAGCATTTAATTTCCTATTTTCATTAGCTAATAGTTAGATGAGGAAGCCCAGGCTTTAGCATGAATTTAAAGGCAGTTTTACCACCCAAGATGATATCTTTCCTTCATTTTTGTGTGGCATTAATAATGACAGTATCAGTATGCTAGGGTTGGCTTTGACATACTCAAACATCCAAGGGAACATCAGGATATGCCAAATTCTGTGAGCATCTGTTCATCCAAGTGGCACTTGCCCCTAAAGAAGAGTAAGCTGAGAAAATTTCATGCTAAAGAATTGGTTCCTTGCCACCCCATTGTCTCCTGTATATTTTTATGGACCTAGTAAAGGAGCAGATAGGAACTACAACTCACTCATTCATCAGTCATTGCAATTTACTAAACTAGGCAGGACTTGAATTTCTAAGGTAAATCAAACAGGGAAAATGCGCGCCTCTTTGTTTCTACAAAGAAGCAAAATAGAGCACCTACTCATTTTTCTATCAGTGAAGCTTTCTAAAGCAAATGTATGGCACAAATCATATTGTCCATCGATAATGCTAATTTCCACTTAAAAGCTTTCTCTAGCTTAAAAGCAGCAATTTGCTAACTGAGTCATAACTTCTTCTCTCAAGTAATACAAGGAAGAAAATAAAAAAGAATAGGATAGATAGATTAGATAGAAAGATACTACTGGCAAATCCCTTGTTGAAGCAATAGGCTGTAAAGTACTGCATCTAATCAGTTTAAGATGCATCACAATACATTGTTTTGCTGCAGCACAATGCTACCACCTGTTTATTTTAAAAACACATCAGCACTGTAAAAACACGACATATAAAAGCTTAAAGTTGACACTAGCTTCATTTTTATTTCATGAACCAGGCTGTTAAAGCAGGCTGCAAGTTAACTAGTTTCCACTAAAATGTTTCCACTATTAACACTTCTCCCATTTTAGAGTAGAAATAAACACCACATTTTAAAAAAAAATCAAACTTAGTTCTTGAGAAAGGTGCAGGATTGACAGGTTTAAAATGTGAAAAGATGTGACTTCTTTGCCCCTTGATGATGGAAAATGAAATTCTTAATGCTATCATTTTTAAAAGCTTCCTTCTTAGAAATTCAGGTTTTTTCTAGGGTAGCAGACTCTTGTATCTAGAGAATGAGGTGAATCATGACATCACCATAGACTAAAAGCTGATAAACTGTGACATTAAAAGATTTTAGTTGCACTCTTTGAAACAGTTTTTATTGTTATTATTATTATTATTATTTTATCACTGATCTAATTTCAGTGGTGGTTGATTCATTTCCCTTCCTTTTCTATTAATGCATAGGAATAAGCAATATATATCATTCAGCCTTTTAATAGGTTCACTGTTGAAAACTAAACTTGATATTCCTGATGATGTGAGGGTAAAAATGTCAGTTGGAACTGAATATAACAACAATAACTACTTATATATAAAAAAAATTCTAACCCCACCCTCCCAGAAAAAAACCCCAGGATAAAATTTTCATAAGCACCAGGCAACCAATTGCCTAATTCCTATAGGATTGTAACAGGGAACCTTTACCCTGCTACAGAAAAAGAGGAATGGGACCTTGAAGGGAAGAGTTTTTGTGAACCATACAAAGGCAGCTAGTAAGACTGGGTTTAATAAACAGACCTGTTGTCAGGCAACTGATAGATCACCAGACTAAATGGGGGCAGGGCTTGAATGGCAAACAAGCATGGACCAGTCTGATCCCACAGATCAAAAGACAAAGAGCTCCTAAGCTGAGAGGCTACTGAGGAGTGCCTGGATGTCTTCTGAGCTGCCAGGGGCCATGAAACTAAAGGTTTCATGGCTTGCAGCGGCACATGACTAGAGTGAGGCAGTTTGTGTTACAGCCAGAGAGCTTATGGTTTTGTTTATAGTTTAAACTGATGGTTTGGGTGGGACTAGAAAGGGGTGGCTTGAAGATCCTGTTAGTACCCGAGAGACACGTGACTTCCTTGAGCCCAGGGTCAGGCTCAAGGCACAGACAGGGGCCAGGGAGCCCAGAGTTGCCTGAGAGGGGAAGAAACAGGGCAAGAATGTTCACAAGAGGTTGAGGCCCAGTGGCCCACAGCCCAGGAGAGGTAATGATAACAGCCCAAGAAGGTGAAGCAAGGATTAGCGTCCAAGGAGCCAGGCCCAGTTAAGTGGATTTAGGCCAGAGGGCCAGCCGTAACCGTGGGGTGGGAGCTGGGCAGGCAAAGCCCTGAACAATAGAGTAGAGGCTTAAGGTGACCTAGCGGTGTGGGGCAAGGTGCCAACCTAAGTGAGAACTGGAAACACCTGCAAGGCATGGGCATAGCAGGACGGGAACTTGGAGGCTGTGATTAGAGCATGAGGCAACGGGTGGGCCAAGAGGCCTGTCCAGCAGGAAAAAGTGGTTTGGAGCAGTGGGGTCCAAGAGAGATCCATGAGTGAAAAGGACAAGGAATAGTGCACTTTAAAACCCTTGGGCAGTCTCCCTTTCTCAATTTCATTCATAAGATCAAGGCATGGCAGATGAGAACAAAGGGAGGGTTAGCACACTGCAAGTGTCAAGTTGCCACCATGGAGTATGATGGCCACCTTTGGGGGCACCAGTCCTATTACAGGGACTAAGCAACTAAGGTTAATTCTGAACTATAAAGTTTGATAAATAACTATGTTAGATTGTCAGATAGGGATGTAGCAAGATCCCACTCTCCAATGTAGCTATGCCAGAGAAACTCCAGGTGGTGATTCAGTTACAGCAGCAGAAGAGGGCCTTTGTTGGCTTAGTTTATGTCACCCTGAGACATATAGTTATAGCCATGCTGAGGAAAAAAATCTAGTCACATGTGCTGTTTCTTCACTAGGAGGCCCTGAGTATAGAATAGAGGCTCTGTAGTGCAGATGATCCCATTGATATGCTGATAAAACCCATGTAGATACAATTACATTTATACCTTCAAAAGACTCCTTTTTGCTGATACAGCACGTCTTTTGGAGAGATACACTAAACTTGTTAACATAAGTCCTGTCCCCACTGGGGTCTTTTGTCAGTATAGGTTTACCAGAAGTATCTGTAGTGTTGATTAAGTTTAAGTAATTTAGACGGTGGTATCCATCACCTCATTTTTGTTTACAAATGCTTTGAAGGTTACCTTTAAAATGACTTAGCTTTACCACTGGAAGATATGCAGCCTAGTTTACCTTTATGTGTCTAACCCCTTATAAGAATATAAGAAATGTCATACTGACTCAGTATCCTGTCTCTAACAGTGACAGCAGTAGATGCTTTAAAGGCAGAGCATAGGAACAGGGTATATGTAGAGGGTACTATCCTTGTTGTAGCTCCCCTGGTATCCACCATCATTGGTTTGGAGGTGCCAGATGATACACCTGACTGTTCTGTTTAATAACTATTAATGCAGCTAACCTCTATGAATTTGTCTAGTCCCTTTTTGACTTGCCAATGCTATCTGCCTTTACTTCCTATAATAATGAGTGCCAGAAGTTAACTATGCACTGTGTAAGAAAGTATTCTCTTGTTAGTTTTGAACCTTTCTCCTGCCAATTTCAGTTGGTGTCCCATAGTTCTTGTATTCTGGAACTTGGTGAATAACATTTCCCTATTATCTTTTCATTTCCCTATTCTCCATAACTAAACCTCCAATTACCCCTAATTACAAGGAGGTCCTTCTACAATCCATCTCCTAGTCAGCTTTCCATAGTATTTTTCTTCACTTCTATTTGTTATGCTTCAGCCAGGACACAACCAGCACAGCTGATCCCACTCCAAAAATTATGTCTGTTTATAGTCTGGTTAAGCTACTAACTGTATAGTTGAGCCCATTCTCCACTGACTTCTAGCCTCCAAAGGCAGTTACACTAATAAAAATGTTCATGGAGCTCAAGTGCTGAGTAAGACAAGCACAGTTTTTTGGGTAAGAACTTTGTTTACCTATGTCCTTAGACCAACATGGCTACAACCTATACCCATCAGTAGAGTAATACTTTGTTTACAGTGGCTTATTTGACAGCAGAATTTCGCCCAGGGTATTCTATATCCAATCCCTGAGCCGCTTAGTCCTCTAAGCAGACCTGGTTTCTGACAAAGATAATGTTCATGTAATTTGCAACAGTTTCCATCACATTCACCAGTATCCAAGTTTGAAACTGTAATTACCTCAAATAGGACAAGTTTGCAAATAAATAGTTCAAACCAAAATGATGAAATAGCACTTGTCAAGCACATCAATATGAGTCTTATGGGGACTAATTATTCTCTCGCTTATCCTGCACTACATCAGGGATAAATCCAAGTTGGAGCTCCCTCAGTAAGAAAAGAATAATGTATATTGTATTTGCATACCAGAGTGGCATGGCTCAAGAGAGCCCTTCTGATTGTGAACCTTGTTATTTTAACAAATGAATCCTGCTTGCCTCATTATTAATCTTCATTTTACTTTACAACTCATTTGTTTAAGAAACAGGTTTTACTGCTGGGCTACAAAGTAGAATGAGGAATGATGAAAAGATTATATTACAATAGATTCTACTCTTGATTAGGTTATTTTAGGTGACCTTTAACTTGTCTTTTGTTTCAGGCTGACAAATTATTTACCTACTGCATGTATTTGAAAGTCATGGTTATGTTATTGCAAGAGTGAAGAAGCTTAATATTGTGGGTTTCATACTAATAAAGCCATGTCCCTAAACTTCAGTGTACAGGAAAACTTAGCTTTATTAAATAATCAGGATTAAAAAATCATTTTGACAAAAGTACAGGATCTTCAAGTCCTTGTTTGCACGCTTAATCAGCTGAAGGCGTCACTGGAGAATATAGACACTAATCCCTGCCACATGAGAAAACATAGAATGTGTTATCCTTTATTAGCAATTAACTTTATATTCTGACTCCTCAATAACACATTTATTGAAATCTTGTATATGGAGCAGTAGATTATGTATCCTTAATTAGGTTCCTAAAAAGTGACCTGTTTTCTAGAAGTATTGATAACTGGATGAGTCCCTTCTGTTTAAATGCAGTAGAGAAGCAAAGTGGGGCAATCGGTGTACCACCTTCAGGTGCTGAGGTAGAGGGAGCCCAGAAATAGCAGCCAGTGCACTGCCAGCCTGACTACCACTGCTGCCAGCAGTGCAGCCACTGATGCTATATTGAGTGCTACCACCCAGGGTGCAGAAGTGCATGGATCTATCTCTGCTTCAAACGGAAGCTCCTGTTTGCTCAACATTTTTAAAAATCAGATATCTTAGAAGCCTAACTAATTTAAAAATATACCCCACTCTCCCCCCATCTTCATTTTCTGATTTTGTCTAAAGTTGTGAGTAGTCATGATGATTAAAACAATAAAAGTCAAATGAAGGGCATTCATATTTTTATGATGACACTGCTCAAAATCTTCCATTTGTGTTTTTGACAGAAAAAGGCTTTTTCAGTAAAAGTTTCATTGATAGAATTTCCAGTGTAGTAAAAAATGTTTAGCTTTCACTGAGAAGCTGAAAAACCTGTTAGCATTTCCATACTATTTAAGGAAAATTAAAAACCATCATTTACACTGAATTTTTTCACAAGGGAATGAATGATTTCCTGACTTTAGTTAATGGTAATTTTCTAAGAACTCATAGCATTGTTTAAGACTGATGTGTGCATACATGGCAACTATACTGGACACTATTTTTATTATATGATAGTCATGACCTGGTGAGGGTTGTTCTTCCAGCTTTGCTGAGGAGAAGTCCTGAGGTCAGAGAGGAATACTTGGAGAAGAGAAAGGATCATATGGCCAAAACACCAGGATTTGTATGAGGTACTATTAACAGTTGAAGTGGTCTTTTCTATTAATTAATAGTTTAAGTTTTGGCACAATTTTATGTTTAAAATGTTATTTAATTTTTGCCAGGAAGTTCACAGCCTTACCTTTCCTAACAGGTTAGTATTGCATTGCATTGTGTCACATGGTGAAGATGAAGAAAGGGTAACCCAAAGAGCCAAATTACCAGTGGAAAAATAAGTAATTGTATTGTAGAAGCACGAGATACCCCACAAAGGGGAACCTGAGAGTAGGAGCTCCTAGAAACCCTCCATTTGGTACCTGGGTGGAGCACTGTAGCCCAGTTAGGGCTGAAGAGTTCTTTTGCATCCTTACAGGGGTGACAGCAGCAACTGAATGGCAGAGGAAAAAAGGGCCTCGATTTATAAGTTCCTGCTCTCTCTATATTAGAGTGCACCTGGGAGCCAGCCATATTGTCGAGCGCAAATTAAGATGCTCATGGCTGGCTCATGTTAGGACAGTTCAAGTTAGTAAGGTCATTCACAGGTGAGACTGTAAGTAGGATGAATGACAACATTCTGGTTCTCAGTTTTGTAACTTTCCATACAACATCCTTGGGTCTCTATAATGAATAGAGTACTTTGCACGCATTCACAGAGCCCTGGCACTACCCCTATAAAGGGGTTTGATTGACAGAAACTGTGTGTGGGGGCATGTGGTATGCCATATGTATGTACATATGTATGGCTGATGTTCTGTGTGTGTGAGGTGGCGAGGGTACACTTGTGAGAGAAACTGTATAGAAATGCTTGAGGACCTGTAAGGACTGATTTATAGAGAGAGAGCAATAGCTTGCGTAAGAGGGTATAGATCTTCCACGGACACTGGGTCCTCTGCAAGGAGGAAGGATCCCTGGAGCAGTCGGAGACCACTCCTCAGCACACTGCTGTACTCAGTCAGAGGCTGGCTCCCTGACATTTTTCCCATCAGGCACATAAGGCCTTTGGTAGCAGCCTCACTGAGTAGTTGGTGAGTATCCCTTCATACCTTGGGAAGGGATACTTTTGTGGGCTAGCCTTTCTGTCATATACCCTTGTAAAAAACCAATGACCGGTAATAGGGTAAGGTAAGCCCTGGCACTGAGTCTGAAGAGGCAGGCAATGGTCCAATAAATCTTTCTCGTGATTGCTATCCCTTTGTTCTGGTTATGGTATTTATACTTAGTGTTGCTTGTTACTGGTGTTACTGTTGTTCTTTATATATATTACTAACAAAGTAGTGGCTGTTTTGTGTTTCTTTAATAAACGGTTTCATTCGTGTACTACAATCCTTCCTAATAGTGATTATTAATTAAACCGGTGACAGATACAGACAGAGCCAAGATCCACCTTACCTTTTGTGGAGAAATCTGAGGAGAAGTAGTAGTTTAGACCAGCTTCAAGATTTACTTAAAAAAGGTGCAATTTTTCCCCAGCAGTATAACCAGATGTCCGGCAAGGGCGGAAGGGCAGGAGAGAGTGACAGGAGGACTGTGCACAGAGCCAGGCAGCCATGCATGCAATGCACACACCACTGAAGGTGATGAGGAGAGAGTCTCTTTGAGCCAGGAGTTCGCAGGAACACCCAGCAACAGGTACCTGAGCCCAGGGGGAAGTTGTGGGAAGAGAAAGCCCCATGAAGCTCCCACTGGTTTAAACTATAACCTAAATAGGAAGCTCTTGGGCTGTAATGAAGAAGAGTTAATGTAGGTAGTTAGCCTTCTTACCCATGGGCTCCACATCTCTGAGTCCCCAGTGCTGGTTGCTCCACTTGTAGAGTTGCTGAAGCTTTGCTTGGAGCCTTCCAGAGTCTACCATCTGTCTCAGCCTGGGCTCCTCTAGCTAGTTCAGACAAGGGTTATATAGCTCTGGCCTGGGCCCACTCACCCACCTGACAGCCCCCAGTCCCAGTCAGCTCCTGCTCTGCTGGCAAGCTTTGCTCTGCAGACTGGAGTCTTAAATGGGCCGCTCTGCTTCCTAGTAATGGCTAGGGTTCTCCATTACAGAGAGACAATGGGTATGTTGTGCCCCAGCCCAAATCTGGGTTTGCACCTGGGGATCTGCCCCCACAGCTGATCTGCCCCCCATCTCCTTACAGGTAGACATAAAATGTTGGAATATGTATCCATAATTGGGATCTATGCATGGCTTATTTTACCTCCACCAACTCTGAGAGAATGTAAAGCCAACTGAAATATCCACTAAGAAATCCTCTTCAGGTGGGAAAAAGGGAGTTATTTGAACTGATTAGAGCTACTTTCTAACAAACCCAAGCACAGAGGTGCATTGAGGATAAAAATGTGTCTGGACATATGATCACTTAGCTCCAGCTGCTCTCAATAGTGATAGGATTCCTGAGGGGCTATTTTAGATGAGCACGGATTAGACCCCTAGTACATTAACTTATGGGACTTATAAAGCTGAAAAGTTTAAAACTAGTATTGGCAGTCTAAGGGTTTTTTTCATAGCACTTATCCATAGTATATTATATATAATGCTTTCATCTAGTTTCACAAATAACATGGGAGAAACGTAGGGCAAAGTATGTATTAACTTAAATTTCCTTACTTTTGCTGCTGTGTCAAAATCTTACTATTATTTTAACATACCCTCTTCTTAATTCCCTGCTAAAAGGCCATAGCCTGCAATACTTCACAGCATCATTCTAATTGTATACCATTTTATTGCATTTATACAGAAATTATGATTAGGGTGTTAAAATCTACTTGGAGCCTCAGTATTAACAGAATTAACTCTCAGAAACTGTTAAGAAAAATAAAGCAATGTCTAATTCAAGCTCTAACTCCAAATCAGGGAGAGTAAGAATGAGTATGCTACATCCCAGGCACATGGTCTCTTGGACATGTATATTGAAAATATGTAAATTAGCTATAATTCTAAAAACTGAAATCTATAATTTGCAGATTTTAGCATGTTTCTAGTCAATGTATCTGAGCCAAGAAAAAACATATGGAACTTCATTAAGTAAGCTTTATTCTGTGTCAACCAGAAAAGAGGAAAGAAATTATAATTTAATTACTCCCTAGAAGAAGCTGTTGCTTTTTTTTTAATACTACATCTTCAGAACCAGTGGGTTATAGAATCAGTTCAGAGAACCAGACAGTTTATTCAAAGAGTAGGACTAATTGGAAGAAATATACCCTTGTAAGAATTTTTTTCTGTGGTCATTGTGTCATGTGCATGCAGTTGTATTCTTATGATAAAAAGACATAATTTTCTGTATCCAGTTTACACTTGGAATTTTAAGATGGGACAGGCAGAACAGTAAAATTTTAAAGAACAGATGTAACTTTTATGAAACATTTCTAGGTCCATAAAACTGCACTGAGATAATTTACTCTTTTCCAGAAGCTTGCTATATATTGTCAACACGGCTTCAAATTACAGGAACAGTGTCACAGTATCTAGGGTATGCATTCCTTTATTAGGAATATCAAAATATTTGTGTTTCTCTGTCCCACAAGCCCCAGGAACAGAAACACGATAAACAGAACTAGACATTAGTGCTGTGCAAAGCTTTGGTCCCTGATTCAATTTGGCAGAGATTCAGCCCAATTCAATGGCCGAACCTTCTGAATCAATTTGGAGAGATTTGGACAGACTGGCAATTCAGACACAGATACAGATTTAAACTTTTTTTTCTAAATACCTCTAGGTAGCAGGGGCTCTGAACATTGCAATGCTAGGCAGATACAGCATGCCACAGAAGCACAGGGGGCTCCCCAACACGCTTGACAGCAGACCTGGAAGTGGACCAGAAGCACTTCCAGTCCACTTCTTGATCCACCTGGGGGGGAGGGGGGTGAGCCTGCATTCCCCCAGCTCAATGATTGGTGCCTCCTGGGTCTGAGGGGGCACCTGGGATCCCCCTGCGGCCATTCGCAGAGCCAGAAGGGGGGGGGGTGCATGCTCCCCAGAAGACCCGGAAGTGGACTGGAAGTACTGTGGGATGCTCCATCTGCCTCAGCATCGCAGAAATCATGATCCATGTTGCTACCTCAAGGTGTGTAGAAAAAATGTTTAAACCTGTGCCTGTGTCCAAATTGCTGATTCGCTGAATCAGCATCGATTGTCAGATTCAGATTCAGCCAAATCAAATCAGGGACAGTGATCTGAATCTATGGACTGAATTACTGTCCCTGATTTGGGCCAAATCCAAATTTAATAGATCCCATTATGCACAGCCCTAATAGACATTATCTCAACTCCCTAATTAAGGAAGGATCATACCTGTCTAAATGATCCCAGATAAAGATATATCTAGCTAGCACAGGGATGCTCAACCTCTGGCCCATGGGCTAAATATGACCTGTGGAGCCATAAGAATCCAGTCTGAGGGGCTTCCCATAGATTGGAAAATTTGATAGAAGGGAAGTGGTGGCAATAAATACAGCTACCCTCCCTTACTGCCACATTCCCAAACCCTGAGTCTTGCTGGGTGGGGCCAGATTACACTTCCTCCCCTACCCCATAGCTTGATGAGGATGGGCCACACCCCTACACCTTGGGCTGTATGGGGCTGGGCCGCACCCTCTTTTCCCATGGAGCCAAGTTGGGGCTGGCTGCCTGGCTGGCTCAAGATCCCTTTTCCTCCCCCATGGGGCTTGGTTGAATTTGAGCCATTCCCCTTTCCCCTGTGAGTTTTTTCCATGTTCCTTTGCGACACAGGGCTGGATTGGGGCTGGGTTATACCCCATTGTCATCATAGAATCATAGAAGTAGAGTCGGAAGGGACCTTGTAGATCTTCAAGTTTGACCCCTGCCTGGGCAGGAGGAAAACTGGGCTCAAATGACCCCAGCCAGGTAGGCATCAAGCCGCTTCTTAAAGATCCCAGGGTAGGAGCCAGCACCACTTCCCTTGGAAGCTGGTTCCAGATCCTAGCTGCCCTAACTGTGAAGTAGTTCTTATGGATGTCTAATCTAAACCCACTCACCAACAACTTGTGGCTGTTATTCCTTGTTATCCCTGGGGATACTCGGGGAAACAAGGTCTTCCCTAAACCCTGCTGGTCCCCCCTAGTAAGTTTATAGACGGTCACCAGGTCCCCCATAGCCTTCTCTTGTGAAGGCTGAACAGGTTCAGGTCCCATAGCCTCACATTGTAGGGTCTGCCCTGCTGTCCCCGGATCATGCAGATGGCCCTCCTCTGGACCCTCTCAATGTTGTCCACATCCCTCTTGAAGTGGGGTGCCCAGATAAATTCCACTTAGCCCTGCCGACCATGACCTTGCACAGTTGGCCCATGTTCATTTTGGAGTCAATAATGACTTCAAGATCCCTTTCTGCCTCCGTGCTCTCAAGGAGGGAGTTTCCCATCTTATAAGTGTGCTGCTGGTTACTACTGCCCAAGTGCAGCACCCTGCACTTGTCCGTATTGAACCGCATCCTGTTTTTGTTAGCCCACCCTTGCAACCTATCCAGGTCTTTCTTCAGTCTTTCCCTCCTTACTAGCGTGCCCACCTCCCTGAGGACTGCAGAATGGGGTGGGCCACCCGGGCCATGACCTGACCAACTTTTAGCACATTAATTTAGTTAGCTATGCAGTTAAAAAAACAGCTATACAGTTATAACCAGAATGACAATTGTGCATTTGTGGATATGTAAATTAAGATGCTAAAAATTGGTCAAGCCATAGCCCAGGTGGCCCACCCAACTCTGCAGCCTATGCCTGCAGGGCCAGGTTGGGGCTAGGCCATGCCTCTTTCCCCCCATAGGGCTAGGCCGTAAGCCATTCCCTCCCACTGCAGGTTCAGGTTGAAGCCAGGATGCCTCCTACTCCTCCCTGTGGCCAGATGGGGCTCTGCCATAACTGTACCATGCTGGATTAGGGCCATCAAACAGATTTGGCCTGTGGACAACCTAGGGAATGCCCATCTGGCCCACCAACCAAAAAGCTTATGCACCACTGAACTAGTACATACCACTTACAATGATGTAGATTCCATAATCTAAATTAAACCATTCCCATACTTAATAACCTACATAATCATAAAGTTCTACCTAATATCATATTTACTCAAATGGCCTTTCCCCCAGAAAACAGCTCTCCAAAATTGGGATTTGTGTTGTAAACAGGAAGGCTGATTTTCTTCACTAGAAGAAAAGTATTACAGACTATAAGCAAGAAGATACTGCTTTTTTTACTCCTTACCCAAAAAAAACCTGTTTCCAATTTGAGAATGGTTGTGAAAGGGTAAACATTTGACCCACCTCTCCTGTTTGCTGGCAGGGAGAGAGAAGCTGGCAGCCATTTTGAAGCACAGCACCTTTATGAATAAGCCAGCTCTAGGCCATGACTCTGGAAAAAATTTTCCCTACATTTTGCCTTATAAAAACAAGGTACATGTCTTATTTGGGGACATGTATATTCAAGAAAAATATGTTAATGAGTCTAAACCTTCCTTATTGCAATTTAAACTTATTACTTAATCTCTTGCCCCTGATTGTCCCAAAGAACAATTACAAGTTGTCCTCTTTATAACAACCTGTTTTTCTATTTGAAGATGTATCAAATCCCCCATAAACCTTTTCTTCTTAAACTAAATAATCCCACTTCTGTCAGCCTTTCTACATATGTCGTGCTTTCTAATTCTATAACAATTTTTTTACTCTCCTCTGGACTCTTCCCAATTTGTCCTTGAACTTTATTATCCCAAACTAGACATAGTGCAACCAAAGATACAAATTGGAAGGATCACTTCCCATGTTCTGTTTGATCTGTTAACATATCTCAGTATGCTCTTAGTTTTATAGTTTTTCTTTTTTCTTTTTCTTTTCTTTTTTTTTTTTTTTGCAGTAATGATGTACTTTCAATTCACTATAACCATCATGCCCCGTTCTGTTTTTCTGTCATCTCAGCAGGCATTCCCCAGTTTGTATTTGTGTATCTGATTCTTCCTTCCTAGGAATATTATGCTGTAGTTGCCTTTATTAAATTTCATCCTATATATGCAAGGGCATAAATTTCTCAAGATCATTTGGAATGATCCCTTTATCTAAAGGGTGTGCTTTACCACCCAACATGGTGTAATCTGCAAATTTTCTAGGTGTACACTCACCTTCATTCTCTACAGTATTAATGAAGATATTGAACAGTGCTGTCTATAGAACAGACACCTAAGGAATGCTACTTCATAACTCCCTCCATATTCTTATCATTATCCTTACTAATATGGCCAAGTTTCTAATTTTTGTAAGGCATTCAGTATTAAAGCAGCCTTAATTCAATGTATCTGACTTCACTTCAATTGCAGAGCAAGAGTGTACATAGAGTCATAGAATAATAGCAAATAGGTCTAGGAAATTTCAGGAGGTCTAGTCCAATCCCCTGTTCAAGGTGGGAACATCCCTGATTTACAAGTGGCATTCCTGTTACTACAATCAGGATTGTATTGGCTTCTTTTTTTTTAATTTAATTTAATTTAATTTTTTTGCAACAAGAGAACACTGTTGGCTCATTTTAATCTTATTGTCCACTATAATGTCCACCTCTTTTTCTGAAATACTAAAGCCTAGCCACTCATCCCTGATCCATATTAAGTATAGGGTCTAGTGTACTTTCATTCAAAGTTTTCATATTGTTTAACTAATCTACTTTAAATTCACAGTGGATGCATCTACATGTGCATTTACACCGGCTGCTATTTACTGCACAGTAAGTGGGAATAAGCCAGTGTCTACACTTGCAGGCATTAAGGCACATTAATGCTGTGTGTGGACTCACATGGGATTAAAGTTAGTCCCAAATCAGTCCACACACACAGTGTTACTGAGAAGTAAGGCGACCTCACATACATTACTGTGCAATAACGAATCAGGCATAAATTTGATACCTGCATGATGCAGGTATCAAATTTACACTCAAATCAACATAAGTCATCATATTTATGGCACTGTACTGGTGTGCACATGTAGATGTGTGTCTGTACTGAGCAGTAATTTTGGTAACTGAATATATGTGAAAGTGTAGATTAGTCCAATTATAATTAATTTAGGTCAATGTTCTATCCAAACCATTTGGGGTATGAACATACGTAGTAAAAGGGAATGGAGTTTTATAGTCAAAGAACCCTTTAAGTCACTTCTGCCACAGAAACTCTACACCTATCCTAAAGAGCTGACGCAAAGTCATGTGACCAGGGCAAGGAATGGTGTCACACTGCATTCTGGCCTGTTTTGTCATTACCACCATGTCTTTGCACAGCCCCAGATGACCTATCATGAAAACCCAGGAATTCCATGGAACAAAGTTTGAAAATCACTGTCTTAAAGAGTCACAGAGCAAAGTAAAATTAGATTTGTTGGCTTAGTCTTCAACTACTGTGTTTATCTGTCCCAACTCTAGTGACTCAGCCTATACTTAAGTAATAAGTTTCTTTCAAACTAGAAGAACATGTAGGATCAGAAACCAAACCACTCTGACCCTGATCCAGAAACAATTGCAGTAGAAAAGGTCTTGATGACTTCAGTGGGATCTCAATAAGACCTTTTAAGATCAGTAAAACAAAGCAGAAGAGATTAGATCAAAATCTCATTTTAGCCTCAAACTGAATCTAAATCTTGAAAGTGTGATGCACTGCAAGCTATTAAAGATCCAAAGTACTGGAGAAAATGACTCATAGATAAAAATGTGCTGAGGACAAAATCTTTAGATGTTTAAATACATCAGCCTCTCTTAGTGATAAAATATGTTCAGATCAATATCCCAAGACATCAGCACATAATAAATGCTGGTAGAATCTATCGAACTGCTGAGAATACACACAAATCAAATCCTTTAAAGTTCTTTGGATGACAGCATTCTGAATGTGTAGTTAGTAGATCCAATATTCTTGTGATTGTTATGGTCTAAGTTCTCTCACTCACCATTCACCACTGCTCCTAAGAGGAAAGGAAGTGAAAGCAAACAAAGGCCTTTTTCACCATACAGAAGTAAATAATGATTTAAAATATACATAAAAACTGTTCATATGGGGTGTCTTTGCATGTGCTCTGGGGTGGGGGAGGGGGTGCTTTAATTTGAGCGGCTCTGAGAGCTACTCTAATTATAAAGCTCCCACAGCGTCACATCTATTCAGTGTCACTCATTTCAAAACAGACGCAGGGGGTTCTTTAACTAAAGCTTGTTCAATGAGATTTAGTGAAAGTGTACCTGATGCCATTTTGAAGCATGAGGACACTGAATACATGTGTTGTGGAGGCTGCTGGAGCACACTAATTAGCACAGTCCAGCAGACTTGAGTAATTGAGTCGTCTCTGACACACATCAAAGCTTATGTCCTGCATGTGTATAGTTGCCCATGTAGACCCATTCAAAAGTTATAGCAAATCACCAGAAAGTTCTCACTAACTTTATAGTGATTTCCTACAATTTCTGAACTATATGAGTAGCTGAAATGGATTCTGATTTGAAGCATATATATCAGTTAAAAAAAATAGACACGACACGATCACTTGGCTAAGACTGATTTGTTACATCAAAAAAATTATTTGGTTATATCTCCTTTTCTAAATTGAGCATCTAAAGAAAACTAATTTTTAAGTCTAAAGAATCTTTATTTCCAAAATATCCAACTGAAGTTGAAGAACAGGAGAAGAAAAACTGCCTTTAAGTGCCTGAATGTTTCTAAATACGTTCTGATAGAGAGTCATTGATTGTTATAATTACTTTTTAGTCTAAAAACATTTTGGGAGTTATTTTCTTTAACCCTGAGATAAGGGGGCACTAACCATGATGTGAGGCTACTGTGTAGTAGTAATGAGCTACTGCACAGTAGCCCATTGATACTGCACAGTGTGTCAGAAAAAAAACTTGTGGGGATGCTACTGCTCAGTAACACTGGTTACTACACAGTCATTTAGTACTTGGCTATGCATGAAACATTAATTGAATATTAGATCTCATTGAATAAGGTAAATATTTTTGAGGAAAAGTTTAATTAAATAAACTTTAAAAATATATTATATTTTTTTCAGAAAATGAAACATATTTTGTTCCTTCCTTTCTCGCTGCTACCTTTATTGTAAAGTAAGGGGAGGAGGGGAAGGAGAGAAAGTACCCTCCTCACTGCATTCCAAAAAAGATCAGGATATCTTGGCAGGAATAAAATATTTGCTGTTATTTTATACACACACACACACACACACACACACACATATATATATACATATAATAAATATTAAATAAAATTAATATAAAATAGAGTGAAAGAGGTGTATTTATTTTCAGGATTGCTTCAGCTGAAAACTTATGACTAGTGCAATATCATTTGATAGAATTTGTGTTGTTCTTAATTACAAAATTCACCTACATAATTATGCTTATGATTTTAGCACCAGAGAAAGAGAGGCAAGTGGCCTCATGTCTGACCAAGCATAACAGTAGCTCTTGATGCTTGGCAGAAGCAAACAGAGTTGTTTCTGCATGTCTGACATCTCAGGAGGTCTGCAAGAATGAGTGACAGATCTGTCAAATACAGGAATGTCATAAAAGATAGATGTTGCTTGGCAGCACAATGACTTATACAAAATAAAGGGACAACCTGCAGAATTTAAATCTGGGTGTACAGATAAGGGTGATGACTTGTATTCCTGATATGTTTGGTGTCAGGGGCTGGATTTTTTATTTGGATCCATCTCTTATACAAGACCATTAACTGCAAAATGAAGAACACTTGGTATTCAGATCTGTTGCTGTTAGGAATATTGCTGTAAGAATTTGCATAGGCTCTTCATCTTCATCTCTACATATATGTCAGGTGGATAAGAATGAGAACTTTAACAACTTATACCAATATAGAATGACAAAGGGCAACTTATATAAGCTGTGCCAAAGTTCACCGGCAATTTTCTATAATCTTTCAAAGGATAACTTGCCTACTGCTGAATTAACATCTTTTGTGTGACGTTCACTCTGTCAACTCCACAGAGATTCTGACCTGAGTCACAAACTCTAACCTGAGTTTGGAGGTGATATAAAACCAGGTTAATTTTTTGGCTCAGAGACATCCACTTTGTAGGGAAGATATCATTAAAAATCACTCAAATGCTGATAATCTTCCAATGTCTTTCCCACAATTCTTCCCAAAAGACAAATGTACTCTCCTGTAGTGCAGTATTTCTCATGGGTTGTGACCCAAAAGCAGGTCACAAGAATATATGAAATGGTTGCAAACAAACTTTAAAATGAATCAACACACTTTAAAAATGGATTCTCCTTTAAAGGAGAAAACACTTGGAAATAGTGGCTTTTCCTTTGCTGGCTGTCAGATTTCCAGCCTGAAGGGGCTTTTTGGAGCACCCCAGGCCCCACACACACCAACCCCACACAACCACCCCCACCCCGCAAAATGGGGGGCTGGGGCCTGGGGGTAGTGTATTGGGAGTGAGGGGCACTGGGTCAGGACTGGCCAAAGATGTTTACTAATGGGCCCTGGTACAAAAAAGGTTGAGAACCACTAGTGTAGTGGACGGGAAATAACTCCCTACTCTATTCTTGCAGGAAGCGCTGGCAGCGGTGAGGGGGAGAGGCCACTTTTCCCTGTGTTGAGCAGCAGCTTCTGTCCTGTGTTGCTGCTGTTGAGCTGGGTGGGCAAGCCCAGAGCGGGCATGGGGTGCACAGGGTTGGGGGTGTGCAGCGTGGGGCCCTGCCAGTACCACAGGGCTGGGGCTAGTGGCTGTGGCATCCAGAAAAAGCCACCACTGCCCAGACTACCTGGAAAGGCAGTTCCACCACAGAGCTGCCCCAGTCCCACTGTGTGCCCAGGGGACAACAGAATGCACCATGGGCAGGTGGTCTGGAAGGGGTTGGAGCCGGTCACTGCCCAGCTGATCTTCTCTGGTGGCAGAGAGTCCAGAGCAGATGTGGAGCAGAGCTGGAGCTGTGCACTGTTGGCAGTGATGAGAAGGTGCTGCAGGGTGTGCGGGCTCCAGGCTGTTTCAGAGCGGGGGCTGAATGGCTTGGGGGTGCATGAATGCAAGGGGTCCCCTGCAAACCTCACAATCATACCCTCCCCCACACACAATCACACAGCCCACAAATACTGCACCCATCCACACCCTCCCCCCCCACACCTGCATGCCTCTGGGGGGGAACACCACACACTACTACACTCACATACCCCACCACACACACATGCACCCACACCCCTCCACACACCCTACAGCCCCCCGTAATCCCCATACTCACCCACCCACCCACATCCCCACAACCCCCCCGCAAACTCTCCATACCCCCCACATCCACACCCCCCACATCCCCTGTACATGCACAACTACAGCCCCCAACAAACCCTATACTCACCCACCCTTACCCCTCCCTCCACACCCCACCAATACCCAAGAGTAAGAATTCATTTTGAGCTATTATGTAGTCACTTGTATCTACACAGCAAAATGCACACAAATAAGGACAAAATATATTTTTTAATAAAATTAAAATATGCTATTGTCAGTGTTTGGTTTTTAGTATATAAGTTGTGGTTTTTTTCCCAGTTCCAAGATAGCAAGCCCCCTTCCCAAGAGGAATACTTCTGGGGGCAAGGAGAGGGGTATCTAGTGGTAAAGGTTACGGGGTGGGACTTCCAGTCCCAAGATAGTGACCAGGGAGCAGTCCACCTGTCAAGCGGTGAGGCTATCCTTGTGGCCCTCAACAGCTTCCCAAAACTCATTAAGCGGCCCTCCACCCAAAATAATTGCCCGTCCCTGCCCTAGGAAACCTCCTATAGAGAAGCATCTTGGTAAGTGAGGAAAGTAAAGCAGGCTCTCCCAATGCTTGAGGAAATCGATCCTGTCCAGGAATTCTCAGGATGTGCAGAACTTCAAGACCAGGGAGCTCCTGCCCAAGGGAGGCTGGAGATCCTGGGCTGCTTCACAGTACCCAAGTTCTTCCACCATAAGTAAACACGTGTGGACCTCAATAAAGTGGCCCATTTTGTTACTACTTTCTTTCACAGCCACAAATTTGAGCATTTGTGGCATAATAGGAGGCCTGGCTATCTGTTTGCTTTAACTTTGGGCCTCCATAACAACCTTATGGCAGCACAAAGGTGATATCTGTTTCCACCCTGAGAGCAACCACAGTGGGATTTAAGGATCTTCAATTTATACACATGGAGTTCATGCCTTTAGATGACTCCAAACAGTTTTCCCAATGTAGCCAGACATATGGAGGGGAAGGGATTTCTCCTGTGTATTCATTAAAAGTCTTCACCAGTAATAATGGAATATGGAATAATTAGCAACTACAAAAAAGTTTAGGTGAATTATAGGAAAACAGCAGTCACATACCACAAGCTCTAACATTTGTGTTTTGTCTAATTTGAGATACTGCCTCGTTGTTTTTCTTACTGGCTCATTAAACAATTTATTAAACTTTTTTTCAGACACTCTTAAAAATAAATTTCAGCAATAAAATCTCTCTCACAAGATCACTCTTTTACCTGTAATTTTCATTTTTTTTTCCAATAATCTCATTAACTGATACAACTTAAAAATTTTAGCAGCTCATTCTCCCTTCTTGCAAAGGTCAATATTAGGACATTAGACAGATGTTCAAAAATGACTGTACTTCAGCTCTTACCACTGCTGGCAGCCATCTGGTCAAAGCAGTTCTTAACCTTTTATTTATTTATTTATTTGAAAAAGCTAATATACGTTTGATGTCTTTCCTAATTACAGTAAAGCCTTATAAAAGACAAAAACATTAAAAGCCCTCTGATAGCAAGTGGGAACCACAGACTACATGAATTATCTTGATTAGGATAGCCATTTTTTTACAGAAGTGCAGTCACATCTGATGGCCTATTAATGATTTTTCTAGTTAGTTGTCTGTGTATTTAGGGACACATTGTAAAATAGATTTAAGATACACTGGGCACATCTACATGAGATGCTAACTCTGCAGTGGCCGAATAATACTGCACAGTAGCTTGTCACAGTACTAACAGTGCTAATACGCTACTCTGGTTATCATGTGTTTATCTAGTACTCGAATATACAAGCACTAAATAAATCTGTAACTAAGTACTTATATAGCCAAGTGCTAAATAAATGCACAGTAATCACTGCACAGTAGTGTCTCGTGTAGGCATACCCACTGTATTGTATATTAGATCAAGTACTTTACTCCAGCTGAGTAAAGCTGGAGTATTAAAAACTGAAGCTCTGGTTACTCCCTATTGAAAACCCATGGAAGGTATTCAGAGAAGGAAATCTTCATTGGATGCTCTTTGTACAGTTCCTCATAAGTCACCAAAGGTTTGCTCCTAGGGTAGAAGCCTAGGGACTCAGATATATACTGGGTGGCTTGCTAGGACTGCAGCTAGAACTATAATCACTGTACCAATGCTGGGAGAGAGAGGACATGGCTTGTGCCTCTTTCTTTCAGGCCTTTTCTGCAATATCCCCTGTGATACACTGGAATCCCCAGAGCTCAAGGAGGCAACTCCTCAATCTCTCCCCTTCTATCCCTCTGATATTTCTTTGTGACAAGGCAGGAGGTAGGTATTCCTACCTGTATTCTTTCTTGTACTTCCTCTACACAGTGCCTTCAGTAAGGCAGTAACACACAACAGCCTTTTTACCTGGCAATAATACCCAGAAATCATTCACCAGTCTCTGATACGCAATAATGTATCAATAGCATCCTGTGTCAACAATCCTCAGTGGCATACGTCACTGAAACCAGTACTTACTACATCACCTAGTACATTGTGTTTATTAAAAGGGTCAGAAGTCTTCTCACTAGGTAGGGTTGAGGTAGAAAGAACAAAGCCCTTCTCTGGGTGCCAGGTTTGGGGCCATTTCCATGAGATTCATCTAACAGGCCATACTCCTCTAACAGTTTAGTACCCAACAGCCCCCTAAGTCTGTTTTGTACCTCACTTCTTCTGAGCATCTTCGTATCTTGCTCCCTTTTGAAATGCCATCTTCTTCCCTGGTTCACAGACATACTTGCTTCACGACTCTCCAGAATTATCAGCCAAGGAGCTTCCTTATGTTTATTTTGTAGCATAGGCAACTGGTAGGGGGTGCATGGCGGTGCACGTGCCCCCCACACGCCCAATGGCTGACACTGATGCTGTTGGTAGGGCTGGTGCCCCCCCCAACAGGGTCAGTGGCTTCCCCCCAGGTTCAGGGGGTACCAATCACTCATGTTTTGTAGAACTGCATTTGAGCAAATATGACTGTATACAATTGTGAAAGCTCTAGCTCACAGATCTTGTCATTTGTCATTGTCCATTGATCATCCAGGACCAAATTAATTATATTATTAGGGCTTCTGTTACAATTCATAGGATCCTTGTGAGGCAGGGGATTGGAAGTAGACATAAAATGTGCCTCTATTATAGCCCTGTCCTACTGCTTACACTTCCACATGCCATGCTCTTGTCCTTCCCCTTGCATATTCCAGTAAATCCAGAACCATGTCCTGAAGGTATCTTATGAGTCTGTCTATAGTATAAAAGGTAAATGATCTGCATCTGCCAGAAACTCCTGTGCATAGATGAAGGGGAGACATTCTGGTCATGTATAAAGATGGCAGGATGTGACCTATTTATTTATATAGGATTTATATGGTGTACAGAGTGACTCAAAATGAGACATTTTGATGTTTCCAGGTTCCATTGAGTTCTGGTGCTCTCTGTGGATTCTGTAGGCATTCCTTAACAAACACACAAGACTAATTTAAATACATTTGACAAGACAGCTAAACTTAACAAACTCATTTACCCCTACTAAAGACTCCAGGTTTGTAATATCGTACCAGAAGTTAAAAAGTTATAATAAAAGCAGGCAAACAGTTTCACTAAAATGGTATGGCACACTTCCTATGCAGTTTGTAACTCTTCTTGATATTCTTTATCCAAGGCACATGTGTCTTGCACCATGATGAAACTTGAAGCTCTTTTATTTATTTCTATATATAAACTTGAATGACTACAGCTTCAGTACAGAATCTGATGAAATTGCTTAGAAACTGGCACAGTGGCAGATGGTTTCACATTTGTGAATTTCACTGGCTGGTGATTCGTGTAAAGGGCCACTGTATTTCTTAAGTCTGTGCCCTCTATATGAGGTTAAAAAAAAAATAGGTTGGGCAGCTGGGATTTTTTTATATAAGTGAAGGTAGGAATAAAACATACTGTAAAAAAGGAAAGCAACACATGGTGGCATTCATCACCAGTGATGCACGAGGCTTCCAGCTAAGAAAACATGGCTTATTCGTAGGTCATAAAATAAACACAGATGCAGTGTGAGCAGAAGAAAATGAAATATGTGAAGGGTAGCTGAAAGGAGTTTTCCACAATAAGAGATTAATCATTTGTACATTCTATTCATTACAGCACTGTAAATCCAATGACTTTACCAAGATGATGTAAAATACTAAGCAATAAACACAAAATGCATAAACACATTCTTGCACATACTTTTCTATTAAGTCAGATAACTTAGATAAAATGAGAGTTTGTATAGAAATCTTTCTATGTGTTACATTTCATAAAGTATCAGAGATTTTATTTTTGAATCAATCGTTATTGATTTATTGCTTTAAAGTCATATCTGAGATGGGCACAAATCACCATCTTGAGCTTTTCCTGTTTTCATTTTTGAAGGATTGGATTTTAATTATTTGATTCTATTTCATTGTGTTTCTGTTTACCTCCAAAAATAACAGGGGCCCATTTTCTAGTGTTTCTTTGTATGCCACGTCATTTAGAGTAAACTCCCAGAATTCTATTATACTAAATTTGAACCTGAACCTTAGTATTCTTGCTTTCTTTCTGATGGGGGAGGAGAAGAGAAGGGACTTACCAGGGCAGGTGATGAACCTGTAAGACAAGCTCCTGTAAGACTAGCTTGTTGCTTGTGAGAGGTGTATATCCTTCATAGTCAAAAAGGGGTCACTGTTCCCTCTAAGATGCATGGCAGGCATGGCCATGCAAGCACACTACTCATGTTGCGCTGCCAAGTATGCCTGTGTGGCTGTGCATGCCACACAACTTAGAGGGAATGCTGACAGGAATCCATTTCTGCTCCCAGTTGCACCAATGCAAATTCATATTTTCGCTACTGAGAGAGCCGAATTGGACCATTTACTTTTAATAAAGAACATTGTACAGCACAAAGAACACAAAAATATAAGAAGTGCCATACTGGCTTAGGCCAATAGTCCATCTACCCTGTCTCCTCTCTCACACAGTTGCAGTAGTAGAAGTTTTAGAGCCAGAGCATGCAAATGTGTTACATGTAAAGTGATCTTTCCCTGTCATCCTAACCCCATCAACTACCATCATTGGTTTAGAGGTGCTAAAGAATTGTTTTGTTTAATAGCTATTAATGGAGCTATCCTCCATTAATTTGTTTGGTCCAGGAGTAGTCAACCTCTGGCCTGTGAGCCAAATGCAGCCTGTGGGGCTATCTCATCTGGCCTGTGGGGTTCCCCATGGGTATGGAAATGTGGTGATGAGGGCCACACCCCTTTCCCCTGCTTCTGGATCCAGGGTTGGGTTGGGGCCTGGACATACCCCCTTCCCCTTCTGGGCTTGGGCCATGCCACTTTTCTCCAATGAGACCATGTTGAGGCTGGGCCATACCCCCCTGCAGGGTGAGGCCATGTCTTCAAGGCAGATCCAAGGTCAGGGTCAGGAAAAGCCAAAGTTGTGTCAGGAGCCAAGAAAGCCAGAGAGAGCAGTGAATGCAAGGCTTGCCAGAGTAGACTGCAGTTGTGTCACGGTGTGCCTGAAGCCTGAGGCTATTGTCAAGGTGGGGTCCTACAGGAGGGCCATGATCTCCTGAAGGCCCTCCGTCCGCGCCAAGTCTGGCCCAAGACACCCTCAATTCTCACCCACCACGACTTTGCTGACACTAGGTTTAGGATGGGAGGCTGCCTTATTATCGCCTTGGGCACAGTGTACCAGGACTTTCGTCCCTGTGATCTCCCGGACCCACCGGGATGTTCCCCGTATACTGGGTGCGCCCCAGACACCCTGGCCTTAGGGCCAAACGTGGCTCCTACCACCCCTGATACCACGTCCCAAGCCTCACTGCTGTCCCGGACGTTGGTGTGTCAATTGTTAGTCTGGCCCTTCCCCTCTAGGACTCTCTTAATACTCGCCCGCTCTCTGGGCCTTACCAATAAGCTCGCCCGCTCTCGGGCCTCTCTAGAATATTGTCTGCCCCCGGGACCCTCATCCGCTCTGGGGACCTTCTGTCCAGCCCCAGTCTTTTAGGCTTTCAGCACAGTTCTGCCCCCTCTGGCCAGGCGTTGTGTGCTGCTGTCTCGTTGGAGA
>JAGPOW010002514.1:16530133-16546611 GCA_030014935.1 Caiman crocodilus | reverse complement strand
TCTGGGGACCTTCTGTCCAGCCCCAGTCTTTTAGGCTTTCAGCACAGTTCTGCCCCCTCTGGCCAGGCGTTGTGTGCTGCTGTCTCGTTGGAGACCACCGCAGCCTCTTGCCCTTCTCTGGAGGCGCTGTGCTGCTAACCCTCTTCTTGGGGTCCACCGCAGCACCCTGCCCCTTGGCTGAGGGCTTCTCAGACAATGTGGCCCCTCGCCAGGGCTTCTCAAGTAGCGCTCCCTCTCTAGGGCTCACCATGCCCCCTCTGGGCTTCCCAATAATGCTGCCCCTCGTGGGCGCCTTAAAATACTGCCCCCTGCTTAGGGCTTCTCTCATATTGCCCCCTGCTTAGGGCCTAGGGTCTCTTCACCTCGTATAACAATATTACTGTGCCCCTCTGGCGCTGAATCGCGCCCTCCCAGGCACTGGGATACCCCACACTGCTGGGGTCCCTGCTGAGGCCTCCTCCAACCCCTACAGCCTCACCCAAACCACCAGTGTAATAATATACTAACAAAACATAACACAAGCCTCTGGCTGTAACTCAAATACAAGGCACCTAGCCATAACAATGTAAGCCTCCCGGCTACCACTCCACATCACTGCTCCAGCCTCTGGAGCTCTTGGGAGCTGAACTCACATTACTGTCTCTGGGAGCTCCTGCCCCTCCGGCTACTGGTAAAGAACTCCCAGCCTGGCTCTGCTTCTGGGCTTTATAGGGCCAAGCTCCGCCCCCCCCTTAGGTCAGCTGACACCTATTAGTTGCCACAGCAACTGTCAGCTGTGCTCATTATCACACTGCTGGGGAAAAACCCAGAGTTTTCCTCTCAAGGAGCAGTGCAGTGAGTTGCGCCGCGACACTATATATATATATATATATATATATATATATGCTTTAAAGGGATGAGTGGAACTTTCAGCAACCAGTCCAGTTGAGAAGAACTGGGGCAGTGGCGTTAACTAGGAATCAGAGGCAGATGTGATGGCTCAAGTGCTTGGCCTAGCCAGGCAGGCTTGAACAGAGGCCCTTCCACCCAGGTCCTTCTCTGCAGCACTATAGCCTATGCATTCCCCAGTTTCTATTTATGCATGGAATTATTCCATCCCAAGTCCAGGGCTTTGCACTTGCCCTTATTTAATGTCATCTTGTTGACTGCAGAACATTTTTTTCAAATCTATCCAGATTATGCTGGATCCCAACCCTACCCTCCAAAATGTCTGTAACTCCACCCAAATTTGGTTTCATGCGCAAATTTGCTAAGCTTGCCATTGATCCCATCATCCAAAACATTAATGAAAATATTAAACAATACTAGATTCAGGACAGACCCCTGGGGAGCCCCACTTGATACCTCCTTCCAATTAAATATTGAGTCATTGATGACTACTTTTTTAGCATGATGATCCAATGAGTTATGTATCCATATTACAGTACTTTTTGTCTAGTCTGTTGTTTCTGTAGTTTGTTAAAGTGAAGAAAGGGAAGAAAGAAGATAAGAATCCCAGAGGAGAACACAGTGATCAAGAACAACCAACATTGATTCACCAAGAGCAAGTCATGCCTGACCAACCTGATTTCTTTCTATGATAAGGTAACAAGCTCTTCGGGTGGGTGGAGAGCTGTGGATGTGATATGCCTTGAGCAAGGCTTTTGACACAGTTTTCCAAGACATTCTTATTATGTGCCTTGTTACAGTCAACCAGGAGCTCACCTGAGTTCCACAAAGAGGGTAACCAGTTGCTGTGAAATTACCTTAGCCAGATCCATCAGTACTGTAAAGTGTATCCCATCTGTCCCTGTTCCCAAGGCTGTTTGTACATTTTACATAATGATTATTTAATACCTAAATATATCACTCTCACGGTTGTAAAACTGGAATGATGACATTGTAAGTAATGGCATTATTTTGGTTTAGACTTTGGTAACAGAGGGCAGGATCTAGCCTTTTGGCATTGTATCTGTGCAAGTGAGAGACTTACTGGGAAGGAGTTTCAAGGAGACAAATCACCATATGAAAAAATACTTTTTTCTGCTTCCAGTGATACCAATGCTGCTTATTCATACAGCCTTATGTTCCCCCTCGCTTGTGTCACCCAGTACATCCATATTCTTAGCACTCAAATGTTTACCTTTAGGAACCAGAATACTAGGTAGAGGGGTTGATTCAATTCCCATAGTAGTCAATGGAAATCATCCATCAACATCAATGGGAGCTGGATCAATTTCAAGAAAAACACAGTACTGGGCATTTCTGATGGGTTTTCTTCAAATTTGCCAGGGCTCACTAAATGGCAACAAAATGTCCTGTTTTTTTTCTCACACCCATCTAGTCTGTGCTCTCAATAGAGAACATGATAGAGCACTCTGCTTTTATTACCACGTGGACTATGCTGTTAAGTATTGATTTATTTATATTTTCATGAGTGTATTTTAATAATAACATGAACATAGCAAACTCATCTTCTGTGACTCTGTATAAAGATAGATCTGAAGGAATAGGAGGATAATCATGCAGATTGCTGTATTTTTCTGCTGCGGTCTGTATCCAGAAATCTGGCCTATAGCAGATCGACTGTGGCAAAAGAGATGCCAACAGGAAGGTGTTGGAGAAATAAAGCAACTTCACTAACAGCAATTCTGAAGGGCCTAAGATGGTAAAGAGGAATTGTATTTGTGTTCACCACAGTCAAACTCAGGGTTCATGGGTTATTCTGCGAAGCTTTCACCAAAACAATGTTCATAGCATAATCATACTGGGGTACTTCAGACTGTGTGTTGTTATAGATACTGGTGCTTTGCGAGTAGCTGAAGGCGCCTAGTTTGACTTTTGCCTTGTTAGTCACCCAAGACTCATCAATTGTCATGGAAATATAGAGGTGCTATCACTTATTTCTTCTTTTTTTCATGTCAAAATGCCTGTGAAGTAGAAAGTGATAACAGGCTTTTAAGACATGATCTAATGTATCTAAGTGCATTATATGAAAATACAAAGGAAGAGAGGCAGCTGTTGCATACATTCAGTGCTTGATATGATATTTTAGTAACAAATCACAATGGAATAGATTGTATGCAGTTTATTTCACAGAAGTATCTTCAACCAATGAAAATGAAACAAAGAAAGCTCTCAGGATTTTGAATGATGACTTTGATGTGTTTTGAATTTTGAAAGAAGTGTTTGTACAAAGAAAGACAAAAGCTGGACAGACTTAACACAGCTGCAAGTTTCTAGAGAAGCTTGACACAGAGCAGTTGTAGACTGGAATGAGGAACAAGATGGTACCACCAAGGTTGAGATTAAAGGTCTTCTAACTGTTTAGTTTGGCCAAGACTCATTGACTAAATGAATGAATGAATCAATGCTGCTATTTATTTTAACAGTTTCAGCTAAGCTGTTCATGGCTGTAACATTTCACAAACATCATTTTTCCTCTGCAAGTCTTTTTCCCATCCTCCTCATTAACTCACCTCAGTTCTTTCTAAAAGCTCAGATTCTATTGTCTCCATTTATCCTTCTATTTCCCAAATGTTATCTTTGCCATTTCCTGTCACAGCAGAATTTCTAGGCCAATAAAACAGTATTATACATGAGGTCAGGTTGTAGATGCTAGTGTAAAGAAGTTCAGGATAGAGATTATTGCATGAAATATTTTTTTTAGATTATAAATAAAATTATTTGATACTTGTTTCATATTTGAGTGAAATGAACTTTAAAGGTCAACTGGAAAAAAAAGTTGGTGTGGGCAATAGAATCTTTTCTATTAGAAAAATAGAAACTTTGGTTTAGAGTTGAAACTTTGGTTCTTAAAAGTTCCACTCTGTTGTACTTTGGGAACCATACCACAATCAATTTAAGTGATTCCATCCGTAATTTTAAAAGGCGAATTAGGTTACTAGGAAGTCTACTCTTTTGCTGTATGGATTAATGCTTACCTCTGCAAGTATTATGCATAGTAAAAGAAGAAAGAAGATAAGAATCCCAGAGGAGAACACGGTGATCAAGAACAACCAGCATGGATTCACCAAGCGCAAGTCATGCCTGACCAACCTGATTTCCTCAGCCAGGAAGCAAAAATTATACCAGCTGATTTAAGTGACCAGTCACATAAATTGAACAGCAACCGATGATCAGTGAGTCATTAAAAATATAGCAAAGGCAAACAGCTTACTGCAGTGTATGGGTTTAAGTATGCTTAAGTATGTGCACGTTAATTTTTCATCAAATAACTGCATAACAAACACTTTTTTAACAGAAAAGAACCTAGTGTATCCATTTATAATTCATTAAAAGTAATAAAGATCTATAAATTTAGATCATTTTTGTTTTAAATAATCCATCTGCATTTATTCTTGAATCAGGTTTTCCTTTTTGCCTTGAATTCAAAGAAGACTAGGCTGACACCACTTCTTGTAAGTCTAAATAACTATTTATGCAAGGGTCTGGCACACAAAGACTCTGGATGCTGTTTCAATAGATGAACAAAGCACTAAATGATAAGACAATTGAATAGGATATGCACAAGAACAGTTCTCTGTTGAGGTGACTATGTATGGAAGAAAGATTTCAAAAGCAAGAACACTGTCTAATTTTTTAATTCACTATTATTTTAGGTATCTTTTCATCTATAATGTCAGATCCTCTTACTCACCATAATTCATTCATTGGCTTTGTCTAATGAAAGAAAATATTATTTTCCACTAATGATATAGCTACTGTAGTGCCTGAAGCAATATAACCTGCAGGGTTCACAGCATATAGGACACATTTTGCCACCCTATTCGAGAAAAAATACCAACTAAACATTTATCTATCCTTGCCAGGAATTGTTTCAATTAGGACTCATGCTTAAAAACTGGTGGCACAATAAAGCAATATGACACCTCCATATTTCGATTCTCATTCCAGCACTTTGCAACTTATATTTCTGCCAATAAAGTAAGATGATTAATAATTATTACTCACAGCATCCATTTTTCCCATTTACAGTGCTATGGAATTAGTACTTCTATTAATTTTTCTCAGACAACTTTATGGGAGTAAAATAACAAACATCAGGTTATAAAAGACAGCACTATCATAAAATGTGTTTACAGAATCTATATCAAAAGAGAATGAGTACTTCTATTAGCAAGGTTGAGTTTTAAATATTAACAGCAAGCTGCCAGCATTAAGCAGAGGAGCACTTTATTTGGTTCCAGTTTAAAGGATGCCTCTTTAATGTAATTGTGCTTGAGGCTTGAATATATTAAGAGACTAATTTACATTGACTAAACACCAGTGGCTTATTAATAACACTGTATACTGCAGTTTAAATGACTGTTATAAATGTTTACTAATTTCATGTTGAACCTTCATTGAATGTTTTTCATTATTTGATGTGTAGATAGTGACCAGCCGTGGCCATTTGTTTTTAACTTACTTTTGATTGCCAGAGGTTTGGTTTTACAGCACCTTTGCATTCCTCAAGTGACAGAAGGGCTATAGCATAGCTGGAAAAGCCCATTTGAGAAGTCCACTGATATAAAGTGTATGAATCTACATCCATGCCTTCCCTCAACAAAAGTGATAGGTCAGAAAGAGAAGGGCACAGTAATTGTTGTGGAGCTGTACTGTGTCTCTCCCATCCTTCACTGGAATAAGGACTTATCAGGAATCTGGGAAAGTAGTGGAATGTGTCGGTCAGTAATTGACCTAACTTCCATTAACTGACCTATTGATACCTTGCATCAGGGTCCTGGCTCTTAGGATCAGAGAAGCAATTTGTGATCCTTGATTTTCTACGTGGAGCTCTGGCACAGAATCAAATCTTGCCCAAACAGCTTATGATGTTTTAGTATAACCTATCCCATTTTGGCAATGCAGTCAGTGTAACAGTAGGAGAATCTTTACACACCAGTACTGCATTATATAGATTTGTTTCAGTCAGCCTGGTTAGTGGTGGACAGAATATATGTTTTACTCTGGGTAGTTTGAACAGAAGAGTGTTTTACTCAACAAGTGGAATAAAGTGCTCCTTGATGCTAAGAGAAAATCCTGTCCTGAACATTTAAGGATATATAAAGTTTCATCAGTCTGTACAGACAGCTTGGATTTTATAGTTGTTTCCTTTTACAGGATTTTAAAGGATGGAACCCATTATGAAGCCTGTGAGTGGTGAGTGCAGTTGTTTCATTTGAAAGAGCTGGTTATAAAATGAGTTTCCAGAACAGATTATTACATAAATCGAGCCCGAACACCATTAAGAAATAATGCAAAATCTTCTCTGACAAAACTTTGTCACCAGACCAGAACAACTGTCCCAGTATCAAATAACCATCACACTAAAAAGCTTTCTAGAACTCGAAAAGAAAGACAAGGACAAGCCTTTTTGACTTCACTATTGCCAATCTGTTTTACGTGGAATACACTCTGGTAATACAGTGGCAGTCAGAAATCCTGATAAAAGCAGATAGCAGGTAAAAATGGAGTAGTGAGAGAATGATGGCAAAGCACCACTTGGACAAAAGAAAAGGAGAAGATAACACTCACAGACAGCAGTGATTTTAGGTGAAATCTGGGCTCCACTATAATCAGCATCAAGACTCCCCTAAATTTCAAACAGGTCACAATTACACTTGTAGTTGTTGTGTATGAAGTAAATATTTATAAAATGAAACCTATTGGGAATAAAATCAGTGGCAAACATCCCTTTAGCTTCTGTGAGATAAATAAAATGCTATCTGTGTGTATGTAATTAACATCTGCATTATATATAGGTTAGATAATAATAAGGTAATTTTAAGTAAATTATTTTATTTTGTCCAGTAGTTCATGGTAAATACATTTTAATTCTTTTTTTAAAGTTTCTTCTAACATTTTAACAACTAAAGAGGTCAGATACCATGGGGAGAAAGGCTTTACCTTTATTAATTCTCTTGTTTAGATCAAATCAAAGTAGTTTTGAAGCCAAGTGCTTTTTACCAGTGTTTAATGTTGGACTGGAAATGGGTGATTGACTGTTGTATCATGTGTTCAGTGCTCTTTGCTGATGACTAGCTGATTGTTTGGGGCACTACATTCTTGTAAACATTTTTCAACTGTCTGTCCTGTGAACCAATTGCCTTATACATCTGATTAATTGATCCATTATTCCAGCTAAGTGCTACAGCCACTTTATCATGTCTGAATAAGATACATTCTCCATTCCTTTGCCTGCAATGTCATCAGCTCTATGCCAGATTTTAAAGGAAGTTTGATTTGTTTTGTAAAATACTTTTGGCTCTGCAAATAATTGAGTGATTATGCAGTTCACGATATGCACAGCTACTGGCTTTTAAAAAATTCAGATATTATCCAAAGATTGAGGTGACAAATTTCCACAAGTAGGCAGTTCAAACAAAGTCAATCAGTGTCTATTTCACAGAGGCGTTAAAACAGTAGGGGGAGAGAGGAACTAACTGGCAACAATGTTGCTTAATAGGGAAGACTTTGAATTTTCATCAGTATTTTGCAGCAGATGAAAAGTTTAATTTTCAGCAAAAATGTTATCATGTGCCATGTAAAGGATGCCCCACCCCTTGAAAGCACAAGTCAAGACATACATAGCATGTACATCCATTCTCCACCAAACAACAAGTACACAAAAACAAATCCATCGATATAAGTAAGGGTTTTGAGTTCCCAGTCAAATATGGAAAGTGGCAATCTCTACAACATTTTAATTATACCTAGCTTTCATTTACCGTACATTATTATATTGTTTCATGGCACAAACCAGATTGTTTAAATAGATATCATGCTGTTCTCACTTAAAAAAATAGGAAGTCATCATCCATTGTCAAAATCTGGTGTCTCTACTGTTTGATGAAAAAAAAGGTAGTTTACGCAAGCTAGCCAGGTAGGAATTCTATGACTTGACAACATTAATATAATGTGGGTAAATGGTTTTATACAAGTGCCTACTCTCTCTGAGTAGAATATTAGAGTAGAACTTCACCAGGAAAGAAAATGGTGAAAGAAAAACAAAAAGTGATCTCATATCAACCTAGGAGCTAAATTAATGTGCTCCCATCGCAATTAAGACAATAAATTAGCATGCTTAAAACCACTATTCTTCATTTTAATTACCTTAATGTTTCGACCAGGTTATGCAACTTTTAAGCTCACTCTGTGCCATTTAGACTAGAGAGAAATATTAAAGCATTTACTTTTAATTAGGGATTAATGGGCTGAATACAAACATATATACTTTTAGAAGAGTTTCTTATATGAGATATGAGCCAGCAACCTACCACAGTAAATAGGAATCTGTGTTGCCTTTCATGAGCTTTGAATTAGGCCCATGGTTTACCTCTTCACTCAGAAGAAAAGTCTTTTGTGTAGAAAAGATGACATGATCTCACAGGGAATTTAGATCTTCAAGCTGTTGTCATGCAGGCTGCAGCTACCGTGAATTATCCAAGAACTAATGCTGATTTCATCTCTGCACACAACCCAGGCTGGTCATAGCAATCCTATTCTTGAGTCCTGTTTCATGATGCACTAAGGTGCTATAACAAAGGTTATTAGAAAGTGGACATAATGCTAGAATGGAATGACGTCTTTCTGAAAGAAAGGCTAATTCAATTGGTGAGTGTCACTTAATGAAGGAAAAGTTTAAACCAATAGCAGAAATTGGGCAGAGGTGCATTATCAAGTGATATATGTGATCAAAGTACAATTATAATGTATAACAAGAATAAATTAGATAAGGCATTCATGATAACGTTACAGCATATGTGTGTAGTGCTATAAAACGTGCAGGAGATCTGACTCTAGGGTATGGACCCTCAGCTGGTGTGGACCAACTTCAGTGGAGTAATGCCAACACACACCGACTGAGAGCTTAAACTTTCAGCTCAAGTATGAACTCTTGATTCCATAAACCTGTAGCTGAAACAGAGAAGGCAGCAGTATTTAAAGCAACTGGGTAGACAGGCAACCCCCAGGATGCATGCAAATTAGTGGCACATGGAGACACTTTCCTCACCATGCTGGGAGGTGTGCTGAGGAAATGGGTTTTTTTTTCAGTTGCTGCTCTAGGCTTTCAAGAGACTCAGTAAGAGATGGTGCCTAAAGAGACCTTGAGAGGAGCTATAAGGCTGAGATTGTGCTGTCCCCACTCCCCTCCCCTCCTGGCCTGTTGCACTGCCTCCTCCCTGCTGCAGTGTGGTTGCAGCCCCAGGGCAGGGGGCCTGCTTAGCCCAGTGCAGCATCCCCCCACAACTTCCTGGGGAGGAGGCAACTGGCTGATAGGAGGGCCAGGGCCTCAGTGGGCTGCACTGCACCCTGAAGGCTGGCTCCCTGGGGAGCACGGGGGCTGCAGCGGGGCCAGGGAATCGTTGGATTGGTCTTTGTCCTGCAGCCCAGCAGGTTGGATGCATTTCTCTGGTTGTGTGTGTATGTCTTCCTGTTTCTGTGTGTGCACATATGCACATGTGTGTCTGGTTCTGGGTATGTGTGTGCACATGACTGTTCTGTCTGTGTTTTTGTGTGTGTGTGTATCTGGGTCTCTGTGTTTGTGCGCATGTGGTTCTGTGTGTGTCCATGTACATGTGTGTCTGGTTCTCTGTGTTTGCACGTGTGTGTCTGGTTCTCTCTCTCTCTCTTCTTTTTCTCTCTTCCCTTCTCTTCTGTTTTTTCTTTCTCTTTCCCTCTTTCTCTTTTTTTTCTCTCTCCTTTTTCTCTTCTTTGTCTCTTTTTTCTCTCTCTCATCACAACATGCTTAGCAAAAAAGAATACACAACAACAAAGGTAGTATATTTTATTTATTACCTTCAGCTCCAGCCCTTGGCCATCTTCAACCCGCTCTGCCCTTTCTGCACGATAAGCAGACCCTGTGGATGGGTGTAGTGGGTGGAAGGCAGGCAGAGCTCCATGCCCTAGGCTGAAGTTCATCCCACCTTCACCCCCATACTGCCCAAAGTAGTGCAGCAGGGACAGGAGTGGGAGTAGCCACTGGAGTTGAGGGGAAACTGGTTTGGCCCAGCAGGGCTGTTCTGCTCCCCTCACCTCCAGCTGTGGCTTCTGCTGCCCCATGCAGCACCACTCGGGGCAGGGGGACTTTCAGCCCTGTGGCTTCCACCCACAGCATGAAGATCTGGCTCCAGCTCCACCTGCTTTCCATCTCCTCCTGCTGCCCAACACGATGAGCAGCCACTTCAGGCAGGCACAGTGGGTGGAGAGCAGCCAGAGCTCAAGCAAGAGCTCCATGCCCTGGGCATAAGCCCCTGAGCTAAAGCTTCCTGCCTGCCCACCCAGGATGGCATGGTGCAGTGCAGCAGGGGCAACAGCAGCAGCAGCTGGAAGGGAAGGGGGTAAAACAATCTGCCCGGCCCTAGCTAGCCTGCAGCTTGTGATGCAGCTGTAGCTGCTGGGTTCTGCATGGGGCATGTCAGTGGTTGTGGCTGGTGGCTGCCAGGCTTGGGGCCATCGGTGTCTCTGAGATGCCCAGGCAGCCTACTACCCATCCAGCCTTCATCCACGCTGTCACAGAGCCGCAGCCACTGCTGCAGCTCCATCACAGCCCTGCCCAGCCTGGGCACAGGCAGCCAGAAGCAATCTAGCTGTGTAGCCCCCACAGTCCCAGCCTGAGCCACAGCCTGCTGGGAAGGACCCATCCCCAGCAGCCCAACCTGGGCTGGCACCTCCGCCTCCACCCTCAGCATCACCCACAGGACAGGTCAGCTCAGCCCCACAGCTGCAGCCCTGCAGCTGCAGCCCCAGCCCTGTGTGGATAGCAGGACTATGCCAGTCAGTTCTGGCTAGGCCTCCTGTCCCCAGAGCAGAAGCAGTGGGGAAAGCAGCTGCTTTCAAAGGGAGGGGAGATCTACTCTAGCACCCCACAGCTTCTAGCCTGAGCCACTGCAGGCGTGCGCTTATGCAGCAGCATTCAAATTGCACTTACCTGAAGGGATAGGAAGGGCTGTCCTGTAAAGAGAGACAGTTTGTCCCAGTAGAAACACTGTCTGCCCTGAGGGTGAGTGAAGCTGCCCTGGAGGTAGCCCTCTCTGTAGTGGGAGGAGTGATATAACCCCAGCAGGGGGTTGAATGAGGGAGGCTAGCAAAAGTCTGGGACAAGTCCTGGCCTGGGACTGGTTGAGGAGGCTTGTTTAAAAGGGGGAGCATTTTTCCCCAAGAGAAAAAACACAGGGGAAGAGAGACAGGCTGGAGGCCAGGGAAAGGACCTCACCATGGCCGTGCCTCCGAGAGCCCCTGGCAGAGCCGTACAGAGGCAGCAGCCAGAAGCTGCACCAGAGAGAAGCAGTGTATCTTTTCTCCCTCTCCTCCCTTTGGAGCTCTGCCAGGGCAGGCACAAGAGAGGAGCTACCTGTGAGGAGACCCTGCTACAAGCCCTGTGTGGCTGGCTGAGCACAGTAGGGTCAGTGGAAGAGGCTGGAGATTGCCCTGGTATTTCTCCATGAATGAGAAGGCAGGCGCAGGGTACTGGGGGAGCCCTGGGCTAGAGCACAACTGCATTTCAGAAATCAAAAGAGAATATCTATTCACTTACAAATTGGTTGAATCTTTGCGGGTTAGGCTTTGCAAAGATTGAATCAATTCAGGCTCTGGCTTTTTAAGTGTCTGTCCCTAACTTTAGAGAAGCTAGATACTTTCAAGTTAACAGAGCAAGATGGGATGCAGTTTAGGATACTGAAGGAATTGGCTGAGGTAATTTCCAAGTCATTGGTTAACCTCTCTGAGAACTTGCAGATGTGGGGTGAGGTCCTGGAAGGGTCAATAAAGTACCCATCTTTAAGAAAGGGAAGAGGGTGTATCTGGGGAATTAAAAACCAATCAGCCTGACCTTGATACCTGGAAAGATCAAAAAGCAGTTCTTCAAAGAATCAGTAAAGCAAGAGATGTGGGTTTGACTCCCTCAGGAAGAGATAAGCATAAGCAGGTCACTTGCATCCTGGGTGAATGCACTCACCATGAGCTACTACATAAAAAGGGGAGGCACAGCCTCTTCCTCTGCCTGGATTTGAAAAAAAGTTGTCACTGCTGTTTTGTGCACAGTTGGTACGCTGTAAGATGATGATCTAACAGATCAGCCCCGTCACTGTAGAGATGTCTAGTTTGTGGATCCAGGTGGAAGTGAGGGGTAAACAGGTGCTGAGATCCTTGGCTTTATTAAAGCAAAATGCACTTAAGAATGCCCCGAAGCAAAACTTGAAGCAACTATAGTGTCAAAAGGTGCCTGAGGATTTTAACTAAGTCCGGGTAAGGTTGCAGCTGAGCTGGAGTTTTGAGGATCTAAATTCTTATGTCTGTCACCTAAATCCTTCCTAAGTCCTACTTTAGTCACATAAATGCATTTGGAAATCTGCGGCTTCATACCTTTAAACTTTGTACCCTTAATACAAGCATATGAGAGACAGCAACAGAAAGAAATCTTGGTCAAACAATCTATAAAGCACAATTTAGCATGTACACTATGCTTTCATTTTAGTCTATAGCACAGACCTACCCACTGCTTCTAATTTATGTTTGCCTGCAAGTCCATTAACACTGTGTTATGTTCAACACCTGCAGAAAACTTTATTCTTAAACTTAAATGTAGTTTTTCATTGTACTTTAATTTGCACTTCCACAGCTCGCTCTGTCTGAAGATCTAAAAGCCTGCTATGGTGCTGACATAATGCTGCTTGTTCGTTAGTGCATCACCTTGTACTTTAAAGCACTATGGAAAATAAAGCAGGACAAAGAGTTCAGGATGTCTGCTAGAGAACTAACTGGTTTTGTCTAAAAATTTCTTGGTGAAGAAACCAAACCCTCTCAGAAAGTTTTTATTCCTTGACAAGTGATTGGGTACGCGGGTGCACTCAATACACAGGTCACCACATCAATTCTATTACACAATGCTGCTACACACTGTAGTGTCACTCGTGTGGTCCTTCAAATTAAGGTTGCCAGCTAAAATGAGTTATTATCAGTACAGTAAAGCAAGCATGGGGCAAAAATTGCTGAGAATCTCGAAGCAGAGTCATCAAAAACATGTTGTGATGTTGGAACTACTCCTTTCTCCCTGCTTTATTTATTTATTTTCATTATTATTTCTGAAGTCCCTATTCTCTTGATGAAAAAAGGATTCTCTGATCTCACAATGATTAATGTCCCTCTTCTTGAAGCATGCTGCTAAGTACTATTATGTGTTCAGCCAAAAATGTGTCTGCTTGTCTGAATTTCTTCTGACACCTCTGTTGTGCCACTACTCGTTTCCTGTAAGTAGTTCACATACTGGGAAATGAGTGGGTAGGAAAAGCACTGAAATGAAAGATAAACCTAAGTGAGAATCTCTGCTGAATTGAAAACTTTGCTTCAGACAGTGCTTCTCTCCTGTAGAACCATGTCAGCAATTCAACTTGAACAGATGATTGCCACATTCCTATTAGCATGGGGGGGTTGTGGGGTAGAAAGGGAATTGCTGCTTTCCCAGATGCTTTAATCTCCAAGTGATGTCATTCTTCATATCCCAGTCATGCTTCAAAGCTGCCAGAGAAATGAAATAGAGCTCTGAGTCCCAATTTTAAGATTACAGTGACTTTAGAATACAGATTTAGATTTTTGATGGAGGTTGGTGACAAGGAGACATTTAAACGAGAAACTAAGGTTTAGAGAATTAAAATGGAATAGGTTATTTTATTTTCCCTCATATGTGAGCTGCCACATTGAGAGTGCTAATATGGATCCATTCCCAGTGGCTAAGCCTAGGATCTATACCTGACAAAGTTTTGGTGATGCTGGGAAAATCTCAGACTATTCAGACTTTGAGGTCAGCTAGGCATATGGTACTTACACAAACTATCTTACTCTCTTAAATATGCTAAACTGAAATTGCATGGGAAATGGATATTTTGGTGAGACTGCTAATAGCGATTGCTACAGTCTGGCGAAGATTCCTTTTCTGCTTCACCAACAGTCAACTCTAAGTGGATTCTCCATGTTTGCAAGCCCCATTGGGTCTAGGCAGTGACTAATAATTGTTTCTCATTCTGGATTTCTCAGGCACAATCTCAGGTACAGATGCTGTGTCTGATACTCTACTTGGCTGATGGGCACCACAGCCCCCCTCCTCCTCCAGGAGCTAACTCAAGCCCTTATATGCATGCATTCCCAGAGTCCAGTTAGCAATGGGACCTTAGGTTTTTATTAGAACTTAGGAAAATGTGGCACACAAAGAACAGGGGCCTAGTGAAGGAATTTCCTAACCATAGACATTTGGTCCTAGATCCTCAAAGGTATTTAGCTGTTTAGCTCCCAAAGTGGAACTTCACTCTGTTGAAATCAATGGATCTTAGGCATCTAAATAAAAAGCTTGTTACCAAAATACCTTTTGAGGACTGTGCCTGTACTTTGAATAAAGCACAAGAGAGTTATTTATCTTTGAAAATCAGTAACATCCTGAAGATGACCTTCAGTCTGTTCTCAACCACCCAGTGAGTCCTGAGATAGAAAGAAGAGCTACCATAATAGCCTTTCTGCCTTGTCTCTGCAACTTTTTTACTCAAGTGCTTTGGCTGCAGAATTCCAGGATCCAACCCCAGCAGCACCACCTCTAGCTCTCTAGTGAAAAACTCAGAGTCAACAGCCCTACCAACTGAAAGTCCGTTGTCACAGTGTTTCACACCTGCTCATTGTCTGGCTCACTTTGAGGTGTCCTACATGACAGCGTGAGTAAGACTGTTTAAAATAGACTGGAATTTATTATACAAAATGAAGTTGACAATAAAAATTACATTCACAAAATCAATTATATTTCATGATTGGACACATAGGGTGCATCCAGGTGAGCACGGTTGTGTGGTACGTGGAATTGCAAACACCTTTGCATTGACACACACTGCAGTCTGGTGTTCTTCATGCTGCAAGGTCACACTGCCCAAGCATGAGCTGTTCTTCGTTTTGTTTTTTTTTCATGGGTTTTTTGACTTCTGGATAGCTCCTGGGTATCCAGGGATCAAAAAACCCCACAGAAATAAAAAAAAAACAGTTGCACACAGTTGAGCAGCATGCACTGCTGAAAAGCCATCCAGAGCTGTACTGTGGCTGCCGCCAGGCTCTGCCTGGCAGCATCACCGTAACTGCAGGCCTGGGAGACCCCCAGGTAAGGCTGCTGGAGCCAACCCAGTGCTGGCCCCAGCCTCCCCTGCTGCCCCCAAGGTAATTTACCATGCACCAAAGCACGTGTAGCATGGGCATGCTCCAAGGACAAGTAGCTGCAATGCAAGGTGCACTGCTGCTAGTTGTCCCCAGGGAGCCAAACATCCACATGCACCTGGACATGCCCATATTGGCTACTTCCCTTTTGGCTAAAAACATTACTTCTACAATAGGTAGGAAACTTTAAATAACCCAGGTGCTGGGACCCAGCTACTATACAGTATTCAACATCAACACCAGGGGTGCCTGTACACATGCATCAAGGCTGCTCTGATGCATTGTAATTACAGAATGTCAGAGTAGACTCAATTAATCAAGTCTGCTGGAGTGCAGTAATTACCACACTCCAGCAGACTCCAGCATTGTGTGTATTAACATCTCCATGCTGAAAAATGGTGGCACAGTTTCTTTAACTGAAGCTCATTCAATGAGCTTCAGTTAAAGAAACTGTGCCACCATTTTTCAGCACAGGGGCGCAGATGCATGTGACACTCTGAGTGGTTTAATTACAGCAGCTCTCAGAGCTGCTCTAATGAAAACTTCCCTCCTCCCCTCCACCTCCTGGAGCACGTATATAAATGCTCTAGGAGGTGCACAAGCTGCTTTAATCAGTAAGCACTAGTTCTTTTTCTAAACATTCTTTCCATGAACATGCCCCAGAATGAATGGCTTGCTTGGAGACCTAGATTCCTAGATAATCCAAGAAAAGGTCATTCTGAGGCCAAAGCACAGAAGACAGAAACAAGACAGAAACCCCTAGCTCCTGAATTCTATTTCAGCCACAACTCTGCGATATGACATTCAGCTTTCTATGTCTCTTACTTCTTTTGCGGTAAAATGGGAATTCTACTTATACATCTTCCTGGTAGGTGGATAAGAGGGTTAAATCTTCATTTTAAAAAAGAGCAGAATTTTGTTTCACTTTATATGTTCAGATTTTTTTTCCAGTTGTGTAAAAGCCATTTCTGGCATTTGGGTACAGTTTGTGATTCTATTGCCCGTATGGTATGAATATGTAAGTATTCATAAGGTCAGGGAGACAGTTCAGTAGGCTACGCACTGGGCAGGCCAAGTACAGAGCTATGTAAATACATAACTGAGCATAAGTCTCCAAATAAATAATAAAACATAAGAAGGGTCATTCTGTATCCCTTTAACTAGTAGACATCTGTTAGAAGGCTACCTGTTTAGCCTCCACAAGAGAAGGTTGAGGCGGGATCTTGTGGCCTGCTACAAACTGGTCAGGGGGGATCAGCAGGTGTTGGGGGAGTCCCTGTTCCCCCGTGCGCTGCCAGGAGTGACCAGGG
>JAGPOW010002514.1:16466401-16525724 GCA_030014935.1 Caiman crocodilus | reverse complement strand
GGAGATATTTTACAATCTTTGCATTCTCTTATGCCTGAGGAACGACACTTGTGCTCAAAAGCTTGCAAAAAAAGAAAAAACATTTTTGCAACTGTCTAGGTCTAGTAAAAGATATCACCTCTAGCACACTGACTGCTTGTACTTATAGACCAACATGGCTACAAGCTTTATCCCTAAAAAGTATTAAGTAATCCTACAATAGCATGTTCTTTACAAAACAAGTTTCTCTTACAGTCTCATTCTGAAGAATGGTTGCGGGAGAGGCGGGCAAGCTTTACAAAAAAAAAGGATCAGGCCCCTCACCATAACAGTGACAGAAGTCCCTATATTGAAATGGTGGGTTTTTAATTATTACACTTAAAAACACACGATTTCAAATTTAGGGGACTAAACACACGTCACATGTACAAGCACCCAAAGATATCACCAACAGAAATCCTTGCCTATCCTTTTATTTAAGTAATAAACAAACACTAAAATCTATTTTAAATTGAAAAATTTTAGAGCAAGAATCCTTCTGGTCTGCAGAAGTTGCTCCTATTTAATTTGTACAAACTAACGTCACAAAATAAAAGGGCAGGGGGATTTGTTACATGTCAGATATTCCATGATTACTACCTTGTCATATTCTTTCACCTAATGAGAAATGAAAGCTAAACCATAAGAGCGGAACTGTCAATTAAAGAGGTAATTAGATAGATAGGTAAATATTATTACTACCTCCATTTTACAGAAGCTGAAACAAAGTTGTAGAGGGCCTGATTTTTATGTATAAAATGGTAACCTAATCAGGAACACAGAAACTGTCGTACCAGTTCAGACCTTGGCATAGAAGGTAGGACAGGGTGGCACCTTGGAGATTAAACTGGTTCAGAGAGGTATGAGTTCTCATAGGCAACAACTTGTAATAATCTATCAACTGCTTATAACACCACTGATATTGGCAAGATGGGACAAGCCCTACATAAAAGAATGAATGGACACCAATTGCACATCAATTCCAGAAACACATAAAAACAAGTGGCACAACATTTTAGCCTCTCTACATTTGATAACTCAGAGTAGTTATCCATAAACAAAACAAAACTTTAAAAACTAATCTGACTGTGAAATTGTAGAACAAGAAATCAGTCAGACTTGTTTGTAGTAACCATGGGCTCAACAGACTTTATGGATTTGTATCCTATACCTGGATTAGCCTTTTATTTCAGTGTCCTTTCAGGTGTTCATTTCTTTATTCATCTCATTTGTTCTAGTCAATGCATTTATTATCTCTTTTAGCAGTTTTCCCTTCCACTGTTACTCTCCCTTCTACATAAAATATTTTCTTTCTGCCAGTCTGTTCCTAGCACTTGATATATTAGGTTATTGCTTTGTGCAAGCTCATGCCTCTGAATCAGTTAATCTCCAAAGTGCTTAGTTTGTCCTATTTTGTGCAGATTAGACCTCTGATCCATCTGGTCCAGCATCCTCTTCTGAGTGCTTCAGAGGAAAGAGCAAAAACCTAGAGAAGGTAAATGTGGAATCTGCTGCTTATATTTGGTCTTATCCTGATCTATAATAAAAATGAGTTTAAGCCTTGAATTGTGATGCATCGTTCCTGAGAGATGCTTGTTATTCTAATTATTAAACTGAATATTCTTGATATTCATATAAATGCTCAGCTTCTTTTTGAATAATGTTCTTATCCTCCGTGACTCTATATGACAGCAAGATTCACCAGTTCCCTACATGTCCTACAAAAAAATATTTTCTTATAAATTTCTTTTTAAATACATTGAATGTCCCCTTTTTTCCTGTGTTATAAGGAAAGGAGAACAGATGTTCTGATCTACTTTCTCTAGATCATTCATTATTTAATATACTTTGAACATATCTCCTTTTCTTCATCTTTTTTAAAGATAAGTTGCTGAAATTGCACGTGCAAACCAGTTTCTGAAGCTGCTTGTTCAAATGATTAATTGTTACAATTTGCATCTATATTGATCTAATTTGTGTATGAACTGATAATACTTATATGCAAATCAGCCGTAAAATTGTGTTAAAAATATAGTCCATAAGAGCTAGGTTGTCATACCCTCAATAAAGTACTATATTGCTCCTCAAATAGCCCCACTGAAATCAAAAGGACTACCTGAGCAGCGTGATACTTGTCAACATAAATAGGGGTATAATAATATGGCCTTCTGCACAGTTTTACAATTTTCCCAAGGCTCCTCAAGACCATACTTCAGAGGTAGTGAGACATTGTATGATTCTGAAAGTAGAAGAACAGAATAAAAAGGGGCTAGTTTCTTTTTGTTTACAGGCAAACCAGCTCTGGTGATTAATGTGGAAATCCAGATAGTTTATTTGGTTAATTGAGTTTTCCAGCTTCAAATAACTAAGAAAAAAAAGTTTGAAATAAAGAAAAAATATGTTTAAGGAAATTTGCTTTTGCTTTTTCCCCAATGTTTTACACTAGCCATAGATTTGCATTGTTCTGTCATATATGAATGTTAAGTCAATCAGTCACCAGACGTTAGCATCCCATCAAGTTTTACCTGTTATTTGGATCAGGGTTGGGGCTGAGGGCTCTTACCCGGCTGGGGTCGGGGGGGAAGTGCTAGGCTGTTTCCAGTCAGCCACATGCTGCTCAATCTGGGCACAGCTCTTCCCGCTCCTTGGGGTGGGAGGCAGTCTGCGTGCCAATCAAAACCATGCCACATGCCACCTTCAGCACGCATGCCATAAGTTGCCAACCCCCAGAGTAACCTGATCTTAAAAACCTTCGAGGATGCAGATTGCACCACCTCTCTGCTTTAACTACCCTCCTAGTGAAAAAGTTCTTCATAATATCTCACCTAAACTTCCCTTGCTGCAACTTGAGACCATTTTTCCTTGTTCTGTTATCTGCTACCACTGAGATACCTGAAGGCTTCTATTAAATTCCCTCTCAGTCTTCTCTGAAGTCTGCTTTTCTGAAGTCCAAGGTCCTTACTCAGCTGCTCTCCTTCCTTCCTTTCCTCAGGATCCTGAACTCAATAGTCTCATGGTCACTTCTGCCCATGTTGCAATCCAATGCTATATTCCGCACCAATTTTTCCCTGTTTGTGAGAAGCAGGTCAAGAGGAACACAGCCCCTAGATAGCCTCTCCAACACTTGTACTAGGAAGTTGTCTCCAACACTCTCCAAAAACTTCCTGGAGATTTTGGAGGAGCATAGCCAGTGGCCTTGGTCTTAGGTTCAGCCCAGACAGGGTTTGGGTGCTTACTAGAGGATGCATATGCTTTGATTTAGTTGCACCTGGGTTTAGCCTGGAGCCCTGCTGAGGCAAGCTGAAGGCCCATTTTAGAGAGCTGGGCTGGAGGGCCCATGGGCCCAGAGGGGGATGAACTGAACCAGGGTCCCCATGCCCAGAGGGGGCAGCTGAGAGCCAGACTGAGGGGTCCAAGAGCCCAGAGAAGGGACTGCATGTGGGGACTGCGATCTGAGAGCTCAGAGAGAAGCTGAGTAAGGAACTAGGAGGTCTGAGGGCCCAGACAGGGGCTGAAAGTGTGAAGTGAGAACATGAAGGACTAATGATCCCCACAAAGCTTGGGGCATGATGTAGGGGAGCAACAGACCCACACAATTTGCCCTTAAGGCTACAAGTGCCCCACAGGAATATGGACAGTCCAAGAAGGCCCAATAGGACTTGTGGGCTGGGTTAAGACTAATCAGGTCCAGGATGAACCCAATGCAAACTGACCTGGGCCCAGACTGGTTCCGCGCTTGTTAGGGCTTTTTTCAGACACTGGCAGCAACACCCAGCCCCCAGCACTCCCAGCTACTCAGAGCACATGCCCAACCACACAGTCCACCAAACAAACACTCAGCAAGCCAAACACACAAGCAGCCCTGGCCTACTGACTTTTCCCATAGCAGGATCTGGAGCCTTGTGCCTGGCTTCTCTTCCCTGTCCTCCTCTTTCTCCCAGTGAACTGCCTGCAGTCTGCCCTGTTTGCTCCCTCTGTTCATTGGTTCCCATCAGACAAGCTTTTGAGCAGGAGCACACAGTTCTCTTCTTCAGGTGAAGGTGACCTTGTCTAACGTCTCTCCTAACTATACAATTGGTCCAATAAAAGGCATTGTAACATTGTTACATTAAGAAGGAAAAACACTCTGGAAAGAGCAGAGTCAGCAGGCAGGGAAGCACCTAACCATTAAGATAAATCCAGGGCCAGAGATGGGGCAGGCTGTTTCACCCTGGCTCCTGACATGGCAGGAGCTCTTGAGTAGGCAGCAGATAGAGGGAAATTGCACCCCCAGGTGTTAGGAGAAGACACCTTAGATCTGATGGGGGGACTGGTGGTGTAGGGATGGTGGTGATACTGTTAACTGACCCAGGAGGTCAGAGGTCCGGGGGCAGCCAAAGTTCTGGGAGCAGGGCTAGAGGCAGGGCCTGGGAGAGGGAGTAGAAACAGGGCCAAGGGACTGGTGCCTTTGAGAGGTGGAAATATGGTCAGGGACCCAGAGCCACACTCAGGAGTACCCAGAATGGACAAAGTGCCTGGGTGTGGGCTGACAGAGACAGCAGCCTGAGCCCAGGAGGGGACAGAGAAGGTAGGCCTGAGATATGGAGAAATCAATAACTTCTGCAAGGCATAGGCATGGTGTAAAAGGCTTATTACTCACTGAGTAGTGACACCTGAACAGCAGTGTGGGATCAGGGATCCCTGGGGCAGCCTCTCTTTCTAAAGATCTTATAAATAAAGTGTGGCAGGTGAGGTGAAGGGGAGCAAGCCTAAGAAGCAAAGGCCAAAGACCAGGGGCTGAGCAGCCACAGGGTGCATTGTGGTAAACCCTGGGACCGGCACCTTGTAGGTTGCGTTGTGAGTTTTTGCATGTTTCCTGGACCATAATGGCTACAACAACATTCCAGACCTACTCCAGTCTGGAGTGAGACATTTCAAAATGAGACTAAAGTATTGTGTTGCATTTTATCAGGAATAGCAGAAACTTGTGGGGCTGACTGGATTTCATACGCACATCTAAGGTAAATACTAAAGCAAGGAGTACAGCATTACACAGCACTTGCTTGTATTCAGGCACTAGACAGAAATCATTCTTTCCAAGGACCAGTTACAACTGGCTGCAGTAATTCCAGGTAATCAGTACACTTTCCAATAAAAATGTAAATTATTCTTCAATTAAAAGTTCAACAAGGAACAGAAAATGTTTGTGTGCAATATCCTTAAATGCTTTATGTGTCTGGGTTGAGTACAGACAATGCACTGACAACAGAAACATGAATCTTATCTTTAAATTAATGAAAAAAAGAGGTAAAGAAAACATATTTTTTAGTTTGCAGTATTTAGGAGCAAGTGCAGTGGGCAGGTGGCCATATTGGCTCTGTTTGCCATGAGTTTTATTTTAATTAAAATGTCCTGACAGCAAAACCACTTAAGTGCAAATTAATAGAGAAAAAGCAAAAAAAATAGGGGGAAAATGTGTTTAAGCATCCTTTGGCACTGATTGCATCTTATAGTAGTACATCATCATTACAAACAACTTCACCTTCCCAGGCTCTATCTAGGTACCAAGCCATTAGTAGCTCTACAGAGTTGTCATTTCAAAGTTTGGCTCATTTTGTATGTGCTCTTTAATTATATCCATGGTGAATCAGCCACACCAGTCCTACAGGAACCCTCTATGACCTAGCTTCTCATTGAAAGCTTATCAAGAAAATGAATGAAATAAAACTGTGCTTTGGTAACTCAAAACTAGATATAAAAGTGTGCAGAAAGTCAGCCTCCACACCGGCAATAAGCAAAACAAGATAGCAACACAAGGTCCTCAGATGGTTTTTGCTTTCCTCTGTCTACAAATGCAAATCCACACTATCCAAGTTTTCTGAAATTTTCCCCAAGAGTTATGGTCTTTCATTGTCTTTCTCATCGGGTCCTGTGACAGAACCGTGTCTCTTCCCACAGCCAACAGTTCTTTCCTCATATCTCCCACAATGTGAGTTGTCTCTTGGTGGGAAGGGAAAACCCTGGACTTATTACCCCTAATAGTAACTTTGGAGAAAGACAGTTTTGTGCTACTTGGTATGTGAATTTTTTCCTTCCTTCTTACATAGAAAATAAATAAAAATGATTTCTACTAATCTCCTTGACTGCAGAGTAGCCTCTGTCAAGCCTAAAAAAAATGCCATCTATTACTAACACAGCTCAGCCTGAAATGTACACGAAGCATATTTTAAAATGTCCAGCACCTAAAGACTGGAAAAAATGCACATATTTCTGAGGAAAATTCTCTGAAATGAAAAGTGATTTAGGAGACACTGATTTTTTTCCCTGAAGCTCTGCAGACTTTGTAGCACATGAAATGAGAGTCATTTCATTATGCAATTGATATTCAAACAACTGTATCAAGGGTCTCCGACTAGCTATTAGAGTCTCCACTGGCTATTAGCAACTAGAATGTGACATAGTAATCAAAGCCATTACAGAAGGTCTGACATTCTGTCTGGCAGGGTGCAGCAGTATCAAATGCATACACACCACTAGCCGATTATGACAATCAGACTGCAATCCAGTAATATAAAATATGAAAATTAGAAAAAACAAAACCCCCGTGTCCTATTTTTATAACTCAGCTCAGCATTTGTAACTCACTTTTTGCCAACTGAGGAAAACATTGTTTATGCTGAAGCAAACTACAAGACCCTTGCATATAAAGTCAGGCAGCAGCCAACCTATATCTTCAAAACAAAAGTGTGTAGGTGGCACAGACTGCAAGTCACTTAGCAAGCTACCTGTCATTCAAGCTTCTCCTCCCTTCCCCTTTTATGTTTCTGTAGCATATATTTCCTTTTGTGTGCTGTGCTTGAGTGCTCCCAGTATAACCCCAAGAAGGTCATTTTTGTGTATTAAGCTGATCTACTAAATACCAAACTGCACATTGTCAGGTGTTATCAGATGGGTTATATCCCTTGCAGGTCCTGTTTTCATGTCTCTGGCTGCTACGGTGTTTGTCAAGAATAATTTTAGTGCCTCATTATAATGGAGGCACCTTTTTAATTTGCACATTTTGAATAGCTTATTCCCTGAGAACCTCTTGTTAGTCTTGCCGGCCATCCTATAAGATGTTTTGTTTCTTACACTGCCTGCTTTCAGCTCCTAGTTTTGATGACATCTCCACATTCAGAGGCTTTCTTCCTGAAATGTGTAGCTTTGCAGTTTTTTTCTTATAATACACAGTCTTAAACTTGTCCATGGTAACAGTGAATTAGTCATTTATTATTTATATCCTTTGGGGCATTTTGGCAGAAGTAATTATAAAACGTGGCTGAGATAGAAGAAAAGTTCTACTGTAAACAAAATATCATAAAACAAACTGAGCAGGAAGAAGAGATTTTATTCGATTCTTAATCATATTCTGCTTTGCTTTTAAAATTTGCTCCCAAATACCATTCATCTCTCTATTTGTCTGTTTCGGATGTTCAGTCCAACTAAGGTCAGACTATGAGAATATTTGAAATGAAAGTATTTGGGGGTTCACCTGGATGGCCTTGAATATATTTTTCAACTCTATGATTCTACATGAGGCCCTTGTTGCACCTTACACTGTGAGCTGCACAGATGTTGATCAGTGTTAAGATAGCTGAAGTTTGATGTAGTCACATGTTCAGACCAGCAGATGCCTGAAGGACTGAAAGGTGAGAATCCCCCACCCCTCCCATTCTGGGTTTTCCCCCTGCCCCTGGAACTTTTCCAGTTCCCCCCTCCACCAGTGCCTCCTTGCCCCTCAGGGTTCCCCCCTCTCCCCAAGTCCCGCCCCTTCCTCATTACTTATGGCTGCCTGTGCTGTCTATCCCAGGGGAGCAGGCAGGGAAGGGTTAACCTGCCTGCTGGGCTCTTGCAACTGCTCTTCTCTGGGCTGTACTTGCCCAGAGAACAGCAGCAGCAGCAGGGCACACAGTTAACCCTTCCCTGCCTGCTCCCCCAGGAGGGACAGCATGGACAGCTATAAGCAAGCTGGGGTGGGGAGGGTCTGTGCAGGGAGATCTGGGGTTGGAGTAGGGGCCAGTGGGCCCAATACAGGCCAGCAAGAGATGGGGGAATAGGCAGGGTCTTTACACTAAAGTGTAACCTAGAGTGCCTAGTGTAATAAGATCCTGAGACAGAGCAAAGGATTTGTTACAGGACGTGAGAAGGCAATAATTTGGTCCAAACCTCAAGTGAGGACTTGATCGAAATCCCACAGAAATCCATGAGTGTATTTCCATTAACTTCTGCATCTTTTGAATCAGACACTAAATGATTTTGGATGGGATTTTCAAAAAGTTTCAGGTTTACTTAAGATACTTAAGTCCACTTAGGGTTTAGTAAGTGTGGGTTTAGTAAGTGTAAGCAACACTGACCTCTGTGATAGAAATTTGCAAATCCAAATTATGCACCTAAATTCCTTATACAATAATATCAAACTTTACTACTTCATGGTTTGATAAAGTTCCACGTCCTAAAGTTTTTTCTCATGTGTGCTATACAGCACAAGGCTCTACCTCCCTCAAAGTTTTTAGTCCATATACTACCACTTCCAGAAAACAAAGTAATTTCAAAGAAACCCTGTTCTGAAACCAAGACTTGTATCCCATATGCTACTAGGAGACAGATACCTTTATAACGTTGTGGAGTCTAGGTTGCTATTGCATTATTTATGTAAAAAAAAAAAAATCACAATGTCAGTTTATAAATGGCCAATTTAAGAAGAAAGCTAGGAACCTGACAGACACCCTCACAACTCACGTGCTAGCTGATGCTATTTTATGAGGAAGAAAAAGTGAAGAAGCAGCAACCACCATCTTACATAAAGCAGAAATGTTAAGAGAGAATTTTCCTGCTGCTTAGGGAAGATACTCTTTCTCTTTGAAAATTCAGTCCATTTTTAGCACCATGACTATGAACACCTGTGACACCTCAAAGTATTTTAACACTTTGGGGCTATATATCAGGGAATAATTGCTATCTGCAGTTTAATTCTGTTTGGTTGCAAACTGACATAAAGAAATTGCAATATTTGAGATAATAAAGAATTCCAAAAATTGCTTTTGTCTTGAATTAGGCGTAGTCTACATAGCATGCTTTTATTTTCTTCTTTGGGTAACAGTGACATCTAGTGGTACTAAACTGAATGGAATGAACAAATCAGCTGAATTTATATAAAGGAAATGTCTGCTTTTCTTGTGACCATAACTGCATATGTTTGTATTAAGAAATAAAGTTCCTGATATATACATATACACGACTGTGCATATTAATTATGGTTAAATTTTAAAAGGCATATAGACTACTTGGAAGTGTACAGGCAAGGTCCAGATTGACTTTGTAGATGTCTAAACAGGATTTAGGCACAATTTAAGGTCCAAATCAAAAAGATTCATATCAACTACGCTCTGCAAATCATTCAGTTACCTAGATCAGGAGTGCTTAACCCCAGCCTATAGGCCAGATCTGGCCCCTAGTACCATGTCATCTAATTTGTGGAACTAGATCAGACAAGCAGGGGAGAGTGGGGCTCCAGAGCCCAATCCTGGTGTGGGGCAGGTGGAGACAGTATAGGGCCCTGAGGCCTAATCCTGGCATGTAGTGCTGGGCGTGGGCGGCATGCAGGGACCAACCCCACTCCTTTCTCCTGGCCTGTGGGGCCAAAACCTTGAGTACCACTGACCTAGACTCACTAATCACCTGCACTTTGGCATACTGCACATGCACAGAAGTTATCCAATGGTCAGAACGAAAACAAAGGAGGAGTATAACCTAGATTAGGGACATAAATTTTGCATACACTGGTATAAGTGATTGGAAGCCAGTTCAAATCTGCAACATGACAGAAGCGCAGTGCACATAAATCTCATTCAAAATGGCTAAAACTGGTTTAAGATATACCTGAATGGATATAGTATTAGACTTAATTGATTTAGGTTAAATTGGTTTATTTAACTTGTGTCCCAAGATGCTCTCCACATTCAAGTTAACTCAGAGTCCCCCAGACTTGCGGGATGCTTTGCACCTCCCTCGCAAATCCTTCCTTGCCAGGTGGGTGGGCTAGCCTTGGCCCAAGCTGTCTGTTCCAGCCATGCAGGAAGGTGTTCTCTAGCACCCCTCATTTTCTGGCCTGGGGCACTGCAAGCATGTGGTTGCATTTACGGGATTAACAGTGAATGTCTACTCACTTGCCTATTGCTTCAGTCTACACAGTTTGGTTAAGCTGTGAAGGTTGAATCAATTCAGACTTGGGTTTTTTGACTGTCTGTGGAAGACTTTAGTCTTCTAGTCTAGTGATTCTAGCAGTCTTTGAGCAGAGAGGAGTTTTGAACTTTGGCACCTGCTTCTAGACTGGTTAGACACTGCATATTAGTCAGTGGCTGAAAAACAAAAATTATCTTAGTACTAGTGACCATAACTTCCACGCAGGAGAAAACCCTAACCATGAAGTTATAGAATTTGTTGTTTTTTTTCCTATTGGTTCCATGATTCTTGCATTCTTGACTGCCCAGTAGGGCAACTTCATCAGGAAAAATGGACAGCACCCATTTTAGGCAGCAGTGACTTGGATACTCTTCCGGACACTGGATGATATAGATTAAATATTCTCATGGTATGCATAGCCATACCAGCTGTACTGAAGACTGAATGAAGGATGCTGTGCTTCCTACATCAGTTAAACAAGCATTTCTCCTCTAACCACTCTGAATCCTAACACGTTGTTGGGACTTCCTTTGCAGCCCTGAACCCAACAGTTGACTCTGAAGAGAAATGGAAATTCAAACACATTCCTGTGTTTTATATTTTACATTTTATATTGGACACCTATAGTAGGTACCTTCTTATTGAGCAACTGAATAACACTTAGAAGATACATGAGTTTCCCCGTTCACTTCATAGGAAGCCTATATGCCTAACCTGTTGATTAGAGTTAGTTTACTGGGGAGGGAAAGGCTAGCATATTATGTTATGATACCTACACAGAGGGACAGAACAGGTACATTAGAATCTGGCCCTAAGTCCCATTTTATATAGTAACTTAAGCACTTTTTAAAATGTTCACCAATACATCTGTCTCTACGCATAGCTATAAAGTTTTACAAATACGCTCACTTGCATACATTCCATTTCTTTTTCCTTTATTTGTTTTACTTATGCAAAAATCATAATGGATTTTAATTCTTACATTTTATGGTATAAACCAACCATTCATTTTCTGAAATTAGAAATAAATATTATCTTTGGGCTAAATATTTGATTATTGTCTATGCAAGAGATTCTTTTATCTTCTTCTGAAGCATTTTTAACTGCCAAGTAACAAACTAATTACTAGTCTGAACCTATATGGCAGTTTTTATAAAAAGCTACCCCCCAAAAAATATTAATAAGAAGAAATTAATTTTATTAAAGTTGCTCTGCACAATTTGTTTTCCTTGGAGAAATCTAGGCCTTGGATATAATTAGCAAATGTGTTGAAAAACTAAACGCATTGTTCTATAGAAAGCAAATCTACAGTAGTGTACAAACAATATTGTTAGAGCACCTCATTAATCAACTCACTAGGCCAAACTTCCTCATCTTGGGAAGTTTGATATATACTCAAAACAAAATGAGTTGCTAAAGGAGTCACAGCGCTAAAAACATCCATGTAGTCATATGAATGGACTGAAATTATATAAATATTATTGAAATCCTACTCCCCCATTCAAAATCCTAACAGCTGGGTATTTTTTCAGAGATTTCCATAAACAAATAGGAGTTTATGATTGTCCCTTCAATATGTAGGCAGAAGCCTCTAAGCCTCTCACAACCCATGGACTCAGTTTATTATGGTTTTTACCAGCCAGGTACAGACATTAGATATAAATCGGTATAAGTGATCAGAAACCAGCCTATATCTATAACCAAACAGAAGTACAGTGCACATAGACTGGTTTCAGAATGGAAGAACCCAGTCTAAGATAGACCTGGATTGATGTGGTCTCAGACTTAATTGAGTTAGTTTAGATGGGTATAATGAACTTCTGTACCAGATCCCCTACTGAATCAAGTTAGGTCACTTTCCTCTGGCATCCCAGGTTGCTTTGCAGCCTCCTGATCGCCCTCCTCACAGGGATATGCACTAGCAGCCAGCCTGCGCTCAGCTGCTCATGTAAAACGCCCAGCCAACCCCACCCCCAGGCTCTCACAGAGCCAAATCAGCACGCCCCTTCCTCCCTGCTCTGCCTCCTGCCTGCAGCAGCCATGAACCATAGCCAGGCAGCTGGGGACAGGGAAAGAGGGAAATGGAAGATTCTGCCCCACAGAACTGGCACTGCTTCTCTCAGACCACAGCCCCTCTGCCTAGCCCTGACTCCTGCCTCTGACCAGCTGCCACATAAATTCACCTTGAGCTTTTTGAATGTCTAAAAAGAACAGGTAGATGAAAAGACAGATACTAGAGGGGGAGAATCTCACATAATTAATAGTGATGACTAATGCTTTCCAAAATATATACACCTAAGCTATGTAAGCAAATCATAAAATGACACATGCAAAGTGAAGATCTGGGCAATTTGAAATGCTTCCAATACCTACCATAATTACCTGTTTTGTACTTACAAATAATATTTTTGCAAAAAAATAGCCTATACAAAAGAACTGATGCTTAAAGATCTAGATGTAGGCACAGATGCTACAGCATTAAGTTTACAAGGGAGAGGAGTATCCACAGTTTCCATTAACTCTGGTGATATGCTTGACTTAAAGTTGATTTTAATGAGACCTGTGGGGCCTTAGCGGGCCATTGGGACAAGCCAATTAATTGTGATTTTGTTCTAGGTTTACATACTTAAGAAATCTTCTTATTCTGCTTTTGATACATTTTCTGCAGTGGTTATGTCTATTCATGAATGGCAAGTAAGGAGCTGTAAGGGAAGCCAAGATATAAGCAAAGAGATAATCCACCAAGAATGGCCCAGGAAAGCACTTTGAGGGCCTATCACCACGTAGACTTGTCATGTAGTCAGATAATTTGTCCATGGCTAAATGCACCTAATATTAGGAGATGGAATTATTCCAAAATAACAACTCCACATTCATGAAAAAAAAAATGTATCTTTCCTCAGTTTTTTTCTATACTCTCTAAATAGTATATAAATAATTACGCAGTTCACATTAGATTCTGACCAAGTTAAAAAATCACTTCAGCCTGATTTTAAGTCACTGGTGGTTCTTGTTCACTAATTAGAAGCCTGTTTCTTTTCATTGTAGAAGTGAAGATCTAGGTAACATCCATGGATATATTCCTGGTTTTGACAGTCTGCTTATTAATTCATGGAAGAAAAGTAAAAACTGCTGAGATAATGAGATCCATGCTGTACACTTGTTAGATTTAAAATGAGTTTTATTAATAGCAACTAAGGGGTCTGTTCTCCCCTTGAAATGTGCATGCAACTTCCATTAATGTTAACATGAACTAAGTGAGTGTATCCATGGGAAAAAAGACCCCTGAGTCTTAAGTAAGTGCAATCCTACTATTCACATTAAAAAAATATTTTTTATTCATTTAAAAAAACATGAGAAAGCAATAATGGTTGATGAAGAAGGCACCATGAGTCCAATAAGCTGCAACCTCCATTTCACTAGTTTTATGTTTCTGTACTTTGTACTTAGAGGGGCAGAAACAACCTTGACAGCTGTGGGAAATGTGGTAAATGCCATGTAGGATTGGTTTGGAGCCCTGAGTTTCAGATTCCCATGGTGTTTATGGCCAACGTACTAATGCATTATAAATCCAGCTGCAGTGGTCTAGCTGACTAAGATTAAAGAACTGATGGTGAGGTGACTGCTCTAGTAAATTTCCTTAGTCAAAATACAGGCATAAAAGACTGCACCACTATACAAGTGAAAAAAGCTGATCATTTTTTTAACTCTCTTCCTTCCCTAAAACTATACAGATACAGAAACTAACTAGGTTGCTCTAATGGGAGATAGCTACTTGCACCATTGTCATCTCCACAATGCTGCATCAGCCCCAGGATACTGGTCCTCTTTTACAATGTATTCCTGTCTTTGAACTCTTGTCAAATGAAGAAAAATGTCTAATGAACCTTAGCTGGATTTTCAGTATTTCTGTGTTTTTTTCTGCATAATATCAGACAATGCAGTTGGTCATATACTGGGACAGCCTTACTGACCACATAGTAGAGCTATGCGAAACTTTGGGTGCTGATTTGATTCAGAGGAGATTTGGCTCAATTCAGCGGCTGAATCTCCAAATCCAAATCGATCAGGAGACCAATAAAAAAGGTCTGAATCAATTCAAAGCTCTCTAAATTGATTTGGAAAAGATTTGGAGAGCTTTGGAGACATTCGAAGATTTGGGCAGTCTCTGCTTGCCACCGCAGGGACCTGGACCTAGAATCCGTGCCAGTAAGTAGAGGGTAGGGGGGGCTGGAGGAGGGAGGAGGGGACATTAGGGGAACCCCCACCAGGCTCCATCCCCTGCCTGCTCCCCCAGCCCTCCTGAGAGCCTTCCAACTCTCACCCACTTTTCCAGTCCCACCAATGGTTGCCCTGCCTGGCCACAGCATCCTGGCACTTTAAAAAAAGCCCCCACTCACCAGCTCCTGCCAGGCAGGGGGGTGATGCCCACTACACCCCACTGCCCCATGCTGCATGGGAGGCTCTGCCATGAGCCTCCATCCCCTGCCTACTCTCCTAGCCCCATCAATGGCTTCCCCTCCCAGCTCCTTAAAAAAAAAAGAAATCCCCATACTTACCAGCTGCTGCAGTGACCATAGGGGCTTCTGGGGCTTGTGGCAGAGCCCCTAACATAGCACAGGACAGTGCGGGGGCAGCAGGGATCACCCCTCTGTCTGGCAGCAGCTGGTGAGTGTGGGGTATTTTGCGGGGGGGGGAGGTTAAGTACTGGGACACTAGGGCTGGGCAGGAAGCCACTGATGAGGTATGGGGCCTGTTTGATTAAGATTTGGCAAATCGATTCAGGACAGTGATTCAAAATACCAAATGAAATCACTGTCCCCCAAATCGACTGAATCCGAAGCAAATACTAGCCACTTCACACAAGCCTACTACATATCTTTACCAATGTAACTAAGAGAAGAATTTCATAGAAATGCAACATGAGATAATGATAATGTCTATTATTAATGTTAGGAATCCCACCAAATTTTGGGCAATTTTCAGGGAGCTGTACAGATTTTCTTCTGTTTGTTGTACTGGTATAGTTTCTGCCCCAGACCTCTTCCTGGTTCAAGTTAAATCAGAGTCCCTCAGCATCCCAGCATTTCAAAACCCTGGGCTGGGCTGGGCTGGGCTGTCTGCTCCTGAGGGCCCTACCCCACAGCTCCCCATCTGGAGCAGTGTGGGCTGGCTCACTGGCCTCATTGACTGGCTCACTGCCACCTCCTCCTCCACCCCAGGCAAAACACAGCTGGGATCTGGGGCCAGGGAAGGGAGTTAAACTCACCTTCCCCTGACTACAGAGCTGCCCTGTCCTGCTGGCTTACTTAGTGCTGGCTGCAACTGTGGACTACAAATCCCAGAGGCACCTGGAAGCAGGAAAAAGACATGATGAATGGTTCTGCAGAGTCCTGCTGCTGTGAGTATGGACTGCAAATCCCAGAGACCTCAGAGGAAGCAGGAAGAGGAAGCAAACATAGCCCATGCTGCCTACATGCTAGAGAACCATGCTTTGTGCCCCTCAGTTTCTGGCTTAAGCCACTGCAGGCATAAGGCTGCATTTCCTGAATCAAAAATGAATGTCTGCTCATTTGCTTGTTGGTTCAATCTTTGTATCTTAGACTAACCTGCAAAGACTGAATCAATTCAGCCTCAGGCTTTTTGATTGTCTGTACTTAGCCCTGGTGATAATTTTTCCACAGAAATTGTTACTTGGCTTCAAATAAGGCAGCTGAATAGCAAACTTATAACTTAATTCCTAAGGCAGCTCTCCAAGTTCACAGAGTCATGTCCAAGCTCATTTAGAGATAGTTAGGTTTAAGTATGTGCCAGTATGTCACCATCAGGCATTTTCAAATACCTGGAAATACAATACCCAGCTAAGTAATTTTTAATGAATAATTAGGTGGTAAATGGAACAAAATAAACATCTTTAATGCCTGTCCATTTCCAGTTTACATAGCTGAATATTTTACAGTTTTCCAAGCTTAATTAGGTTACTGTGAGCTCTCTGGGAGATATATTTGTCACTGTTATACAACCTGTTGGTGTGGCTCAGCCATGTGATGGCAGACTACATCCTAATTTAAAAAACACAAAAAACAAAAGCATTGATTTCCGAACTCATTGCTAGGCCCAATCAGAAATAAATCTGATATGATAATATTTAGAGGCATTTGTAATCTAGGTAAAGGTAAAGAATCCAGAGGCTGTACATGCACAGACCCAGGACAGCCATTTTTCTACTTTGGAGGAAAGAATTTTTGTTTTAAAAGAAACTAAGAATCTTGTTTATATGGAGATAAAAAGAAATTTAAATATCTGTGAAAGTTTCTCTTTGTAGCTTTTTTAAAGTGTGTTTAAAGCAGTTTCTTCTGCTTGTAAGTTGTTCTGAATTTTCAACTAGATCCGAAAGCAGTTCTCCTAGCTTACCATTTTAATAATCACAATATTCCTGCTAGTTCCAGAATGATATTTTGTTTTATTCCTACCGTCTTGTGAGTTGACATCACTTGAATGAATGCATTTATTGAATTAATTACTCTTATCTTTGGACTTTCAGTACTCAGATCTGTTGGCAAACAGCACATGTAGAATTGGCTGGACCCAGCACCTTATGCCATTTCTGAACAGAAGGCATTTGATTTAAAAAAAAATAATTGCAAGTCCTTAGTCTTCAGCTGAAAGTGATAACTGCTAATATTCCTCATGGTCAGTCAATCTGTTTATTTTTTTGCATTATGCAGCATACTGTGACTCCATAGTAAGGATAAAAAGGGTGAGATGCTGGATTAGCTATGAAGAGACACTGGTGAATAACAAAAGACTCTCAGTAGGAGAAAGGTCTGGGAAGGAACAGGAAGAGAATGGAGGTTCTGGAGCAGCTGCTCCATGACACTGGAGCGAGCCATGGGAGAGAGGGGTAGGGCTGGCAATAACCAGAGGAAGAGGCAGACGCAGCCAGCAAGAGAGAAACCTGAGCGAGAAGCAAGGAGAAGGAAAGGGATGAAAAGGAACTCATAGAGAGTGAAGATGACCAGAGAGGAGTTCTGGAAGGGGAGACTCAGTGAGAGCGACAGGGAAGGTAATCTTTTAGAGGAAGAAATCTGAGACTGGGGAACCCTCCTCTCCTGATGAGGATATTGAGGTGGGGCAGTTGTTGTTGTGGAGGGCATGCTCGATACCTGGTCCGGCAACACTTTAAAGAATAAAAGAAAAAGAGGAAAGGAAGAAACGAAGGCAATTGAGACGATAAGTCGTACCAAGTCAAAAGGAAGAGAGACCATGCCGGAGGGATAAAATAAAGAAAGAGGAACTAGAATACAGAGCTCCGAGGGCTGGACTGACTACAAAACAATTGATAAACAATACTTAGTTAGGTTGAACTTATATCCAAGTCAGATCATCTTTAAGTTGATATACTTATTTAATTGATGTAGAAGAGTAAGGATAATACTGTGAGCAGCAGGACCCTGTGTAAGTTGAAAAAAAATTGATAAATGAAGGACATTGTAAACTTGACTTTGCAAAGTGTCCAGCCATAATTGTGAATTGAAGGTCAACCCATTGAATGCCTTACAAAGAAAACAAAGAAAGGGGGAGCATACATGCAGTTCTAGGTGATCCTCTTTTTTATGACAAAGTGCTAGCTGCTACAACAGTAGATAATATTTGACACCTCCTGACTTAAAACACCGTAAATCAACAAAGACGTGGCAGACAAAAGTCAGTAACTACCATAATATGATCAGGCAGTGCAATCTGATATACAGAAAACTAGGAGAGCACAGTGGATTAGGCGTGGCACCCCCACACTTAAGCATAGCAGTATATTAATTTTAAGCAAAAAGTTTATTACTTTATTACAAATCTACCTGTAGATTGTTCAGTAATAATCATTATTCAACTGGTGCTTATACTGGTTTGTTTTGTAGTCAGGAGTCAGAAAACAAATCTCTGGCCAAGTGGTTTTGGTATTACCACCTGGGAGTAGAAATTCCTGGTTTCCAGTTCTATCCACAGTAGCTGTTTATTAGACAGATGATGACTGAAACAGTCTATAGAGCAGTGGCTGAAATATTTCCCCTTTCCCCCAAGTAAGTGTCTTAACCATAAACCTAGAACGTTCTGCTACTATCCGTTGTGCTGATAAATCTGTAATTCTTTTCTGCAATGCAGAATAGCTCCAACAAGAGGAAGTGATGTATTTTTCTCAACCAAACAAAACATTTTTGTTCAACAACCAGATCAGCCAGGTTTCTTTTCTGCTGCACCCTTCATCTGCCATTGTAGTAACTGTGAAGTATTCCTTCTTCATCTGCCTGCTCCACCTTGCTTCCCACCATGGCTGACCCAAGCAGGAATACAAAACTTAAGACGGTATCACTCTCAAGGTCATTGGTAGCACACAGGCATTTCCACTATGTCAAGGTTGACCTCCCTGGACCCTAAAGTAAGATCCTCAAGGATTCTCCTTGGCAGGATCCCAAGGATCCTTTTAATCCCAAGTAAAAAATAAATACAACTTTTTTCACAGAGAAAACAAAATCTATCTCATATTCCCACCTGCTCATTTTCAAAGAAAATAATATTACTCAATTGCATTAAACATAAAAATACACTTTATTTCATTATGCAATAGATATGAATACATTTTAAAGCATAAATTTATTTAAATGATTGATATATGAGATTCTAATATAAACTGTGATCCTAGTTAGAAAGATGAGCTAGAGGATTATGTTTGTTCCCTTAGATTTCTTAAAGCAGAAGTTTCAGTTTAAAAAATGTAGTTTTAGTAATGCTAGACAGATGTGTTCAAAAGGCACTTTAAGAACTAATACCTCCAGGCTATAAAGATAAAATGTGTAAGTTAAAATCATGTTTCATATCTGCCTTTGATTAAAAATGTGGGTATGTGGTAACATTGATGGGTCAAAAATAAATTGTGGTAAAAATCTGTTCTTATTTACTGGTGCAAATCCTACCAAATGGGACAGTCGATTGTGTGTTTCTTTTCAACAACTGAGCAATACAACAGAACAGCTCTTTGCCTTTCTCTTTTGGTACACCCATTGCGCTTGAAAGCGGACACCATTTTAAATCAATAGTCAAAAGATAAATTCTTCTCTAGTAGATCCTTACATGTGCATCTGGAACACTTTTAATCTATTCTATTGTTAAAAAGCACAGCATGTCTCTAGAGTATGCCTGTGTGAATGTGGGGAAAGGTTTTGTGTAAGCTGTCACAGTTCAGAGCAATGGGCTGCTGCTGACGTCTTGTGAAAATGTAACATATAAGTAATGGCAGATTTGATTTCAGATTCAGTTGAGATAATCTGAATGAACAGGCAATAAAAAAGGATAATCTAATTCTGAGAAGTGTAAAACATGAGGAGCACTCAGCAGGGCATTTAGCTTTCATTCAATAACACTACAGCCCTCCTACTATCAGGGAAAAGAAGGGCCTATCTGTCAGATAGCACAGGACCACTCATTGCTTTATTAAGGAAGAACAGGGCATTTAATTGAGAAGGTGGTGAGCAAGGTTGATTCAGAGGTATCACTGACACTGAAATAGGAGGTAACATTTCATGTGGAGAATGTGTAAAAGGAAAATGTATAGAAAAGAAGATCTCAGAGCCATACTTCAAGTCTCTTTAAAGTTTTCAAGATGAGATTTTTGGAGCTACAAATCAACAGGGATTGCTGGTATGAAGCAAACAGCTTTTTTACATTGTTATTATGATCAAATAAGTGATACTGTTAAAAATGTGAGACTGATTTTAGTTACTATTTTAAAGAAGAAATTAGAAAAAAACCCCAAATATATATATTTTAAATGTTTTTCCATTATTTGTTTCCTTCTCATTTATAGATTCATAGATTTATAGATGTTAGGGCTGGAAGGGACCTCAATAGACCATTGAGTTTGACCTCCTGCATAGGCAGAAAAGAGTGCTAGGTTCAGATGACCCCAGCCAGATACTTATTTAACCTCTTCTTGAAGACCCTCAGGGCAGGGTAGAGCACCGCCTCCCTTGGGAGCCCATTCCAGACTTTGGCCACTCTAACGGTGAAGAAGTTCTTCCTAATGTTCAGTCTAAATCTGCTAGCTTATGGCCATTATTTCTTGTGACCCAGGGGTGCCTTGGTGAGTAGAGCCTCACCAATTCCCTTCTGCACTCCCGTGATGAATTTATAGGCAGCCACAAGGTCACCTCTCAACCTTCTCTTGCAGAGGCTGAAGAGGTCCAGGTGCCCTAGTCTCTCCTCCTAGGGCTTGGTCTGCAAGCCCTTAACCATAGAAGTGGCCCTTCTCTGGACTCTCTCCAGGTTATCCACATGCCTCTTGAAGTGTGGTGCCCAAAACTGTATGCAGTATTCCAACTGCAGTCTGACCAGCGCCCGATAGAGGGGAAGTATCACCTCCTTGGTTCTGGTTGTCATGCATCTGCTGATGCATGATAAAGTGCAGTTACCTTTGCTGGTGATAAAAAATTATTATTCTACAATAAGTTGAAAGAGGATCATGTCACTGGAAAATCAAAATATGCCACAAGATAAAGTCTCTTGAGAGATGGCACAGTATACTGTACAAAAATATCCGAAGCAAAAATGCAGTCTGATGAGCAGGGATCCTGGTCTTCTCTGATAAAAAAAAAAATCCTCAATGTGTATATTAGTGGCATTTCATTTTGAACGTGGAAAAATGTGGATTTGGGGTTACTTTTTTTAATCCAAAATGTGTTTCTTTTTTTTTTTATCAGATGGGATAAAAAAAAAAATGGTGATGGGATCCAGTCTCGCCAAACTAGAGAATATTGAATATTGAAATATGCCAGTAATGCCAAGCCCATTTCAATCCCAAATACTCTCAGTATCATCTTTTGGCTTTAGCTTCACGCATCCTGTAGCCTGTCTGTGAAAGCCATCTTCAACAGTCTGTTCTATCTTCTCTGCTATACATATATGCTTCAGTCCTATTACACAATTGGTTTAAGTGCCAATGGACTTGATTTTTTTTCTGAAATCTACTCCACATCTTCTGATGAGCTGCTTATTTTTTTCACTTTTTCTTTAAATTGCTTTATGGACTCAAAAATGTTCTTTATTGTACATGAAAACTTTGCAATGATTGTATTGATGATAGAGTCAGAGCTCACAAGCTACCTAATACCACATAGAGTAAATACTGAATTTCATACTAGGGATATACTGTTGAATCAGGATGTACTGACAAAGCACTGACAAAGCCTTTACTATAATACAGTTTTACATTTCATTGCATTCTAAAAGCATAGGATAAGTACTTATAACAATAACTGTATCACTATGGCTTTAACCAATGAAAAATGAACTACAATCTGTGGTGCTAATGTTTCTGGTTCAAATGCTGCAGGATTTTGTGTGTCTTAAAAAGGAAACTGTGTTCATGTTATCCGAGATTTGCTTTCCTATTGCATACTTTCACATACTGGTAGATATAATGTATGAAAAGGAGGAAGCAAACCCTTAACTTCAAAGCACAAGGCAAGAATTTGTTCTTTTCTTAGATAGATAGCAACCATGTTAAATCATGATATATTAAGTTAAGCAAAGCATCTGTGAAGGGGATAGTTTAAGCATTTATTTCTAAAGAAGATATAATTTTAAATAGTCACATGTTGCATTTAGTCAATCCACTGCATTTTGAATTACTGTACAAAATATAAGGTAATCAGATTTCTCCATGTATTCTAAAATTGCATTTTGAATGGCTCATCACATTTTTTAAACATGGTAACTCCTGCTCAGTGTCCATGAATGATTAGGCTTATTAAATCACTTCTGGTTTTCTGTTCATATCTGGATACTATAATGATTTTAAATGAAATCAAAGACAGTCCTTGAGAGATTAAGCACCTTGAGAAATTAAGACCTTAAAAATGACTTATTCTATTTAAAATATTCCAAGTATAAATTATAGCACAAGTAAGGTGCAAGTATTTTTGTTACAGGAGTATGCATATTTAAAGTGACTGTATATACATATAATCAGTTAGATAATAAATAGATAGCCAGCAGATGGTGCTCAAGAATATGTAACATGGTTGCCAAAATTTATTTCACCAATAACATTTCCTATTGTGTATCGCAAAATGCCTCCTCTGTGTGCTTTTTAAATTCACTCTTAAAAATATTTTCTTGTTAAAAATGTCTGTATAAATTGTCTAATAATGTGCATAGACTGTTCATTCCAGATTCCAGTATCAAATAAAGGCAGAGTATCATCATGGGTTTCAAAGGAATCACTCTAGACTTGTATATGTGCAAAGAGATCAGTTCACATGGCATACTGTAGCATGCTGCGAACATGATTGCAAGCCTAGAGGGATTGGCCAACCGATAAGGAGAATTGACTGGCTAAAGGAGGAAGTTAAAAACCAACCCCCCAGGAGGGAAGCTGGGGGAGGAAGGAGAGAGGAGGCAGGTTGGCTGAAGGATGACCACCACACCACAGTGGCCTCTCTCCCAGGGTCAGGGAAAATACCAAGAGGTTTGGTTTATATTTGCTAGTTTAGTTACTGTGGAGAGAAGATGTTTTTGTTTATTTGAATGAGAAGACTTTTGTTTCCTCTGGAGAGGACCTCTCCTGGGGTGTAATAAAGAGGCTGGTTTTGATAAGAAAAGGGCTCTTGAATCTGCCTGAGGGAGTGTCATGCCACTAGAACTACTTTGTTGATTTTCACAAAAAACGTTATTATAATTGAGGTGCATATGTCATACTGTTATCTGTGGAAGAAGGGAGGACTATAAGGGACAAAACTTATCCCACTTCTAACCATGTAAATTTAACATGAATTGATAATACAAAAATTCCTGTAAGATATCTGAGGCCAGTCTTACTGGTGCATAAAGAACTACTGTAAACATTAGTAATAAGGACCCTAAGTTTGGGGTACCTTTTTTCAGAACGATATAGAAAAACTGGAGAGGATCCAGATATGAGTGGGATGTGGGTGGGAAAGATGATACAGCCAGCCATATGAACAATGTTGGAAATTTCTAGGTATGTTTAGTCTGAAATAAAAGAGGTTGAAGGGAGAATATGATAGCATTTTTCAAATACTTGGACAACTTCCGTGACAAGAGAGAACAACTGTTCTCCTATGCCCCAGATGATAGAATCTGAGGTTTCAGATTTAACCTGCAACAAATCAGATTTCAGTTAAATCTCAGGGAAAACTTTCTAATTGTAAGAACAGAAGAACACTTAGAAAAAGCTGCCCAGGAAAGATGTGGAATCTCCTTCATCAGTGGTTTTCAAAAAGAAACTAGATAGGCATCTATTGGGCATGATTTAGGAAAAACAAATTTGGCATCTATTGTTCAGGTTACACTAAATGAGGGCTATTCAAATTTCATAATTCTATGGTTAGTATCTTTTCAACGTGTAAATATACTTTTCAAAGATGACAGTGTAAGTGAAGAACTTATTTACACCTATGATTAGGGAAACAAACAAGCAATTATGCCTTTTTCAAGGACCCATTCCAAACTGGAAGAGAAATCTTTGCAACTTGGTAATACAACTGAATTGCTACTGACAGTACATAAGATTTCAGATACGATCATTACATCTTCACAAACCTGACTTGCCCATTTATTTTTCAAAGCAGCTGCAACTGTTATACATTAGGTATTACAAGTAAACCTACAAGCAAGGTTCTCATCTAGGAGCAGCATTCATATAAGCCATTTCACTGAATTTCTTTCATTAGAGATAGGGCTAAAAAACAACTTGGGTGCTTTGACTTTGTAGAACAAAATACTCTTTCACATTCTGTTCCATTATATGTCACTTTTTTCTCAAAGAACAAACTTTTGAAAAGCCAGAAATCTTTCAAATCTTTGTCAGATGGCAAAAAGATATACCTTTAATTTGGAAATGCAGCTCTTACCAGGAAAATAGATTGCTGATGACAATACCCATCTCTTCCTGAGCTTATAAAGTTTTTCTTGCTTAGTTATATGAGTACTTGAAAGTAAAGCCATGCATGCTACTGCAAGAAATGGTAATGGTACTGACGTTATTACAAATAAAGCTGGAGTCCTTATTGAAAGATGAGATTTTTTTTGCATTTTCAGCTTAGCCAGAACATAAGAAAATGAAGTACTTCCAACTATAAAATAATCCTCTCAGAAAAAATTAAAAATTTAATACGCCCCTGCTGATTAAAAAAATTCATTTGAGACTTCACCTCTCATGTTCTTTTCAGGTCTTTCACTTAAAATGGCAATACATCAAAGGAAGTAATTGCAGCAGCACCTGGAGACCTCTACAGTGAACTCTTTGGGCGCATACAAATGTTTAGGCAGCCTGTTGGGCAGATGCTTTAACTACAGCATGTTACACTATTTAGAGGACCACCGAGCCCAACAGGGGCTCTGAGACTACCTGCACCAGCCCTAGCCAGCAGGTGGGGCTACTCCAGCAGCCTCACTGGAGGCTGCCAGACTGCCTCTCTCCACAGGCCTGCCCCCCTCTGCCAGCTGGCAACTGTCAGCAGTGGTTGTGGGGGAGGCGAGAGAAGGGAAGGGCCCTTTGCCATGCAGCACCCCCAACCCCAACTACCCCTGCTGGGGTCTTAGGGAAGCCAAGCCAGGCCTGAATGACAGGAGGGGATTCCTTCCCTCCCCACCCTGCCCCTGTGCAAGCCACTTAACAGTGATAGCTGTCTGGAGCTAGGGCAGGTTGGGGAATGGAGACCTCCATCTCACAGGCCCAGCAAGGCTCCCCTCAAGGCACCAGCTGGGGCATGGGGGGGCACGAGGCAGAGGGGCTCCCTTCCCTTAACTCTCTGCCCAAGCCTCTTGACAGCATCAGCATGCAGTTGCCAGCTCAGCTTTGCCATGGCCAAAGCTGGCATGTCAGGAAACAAAGCACCCTGCCATGTGGGTCCAGCCAGTTCCCCCCAGTATCCCATCAGGCACAGAAATGCATCATCACTTGAGGGTGTACTCAGCCCTGTCATTCTCAAGACCCACTGTTGACATGGCATAGAGAAGATTTCAAACCTGCTGCAGAAGTTGGCATCTTGCAGCCCATGGAGTCATTTGATCTAGCTCATGGACATAAAGCTTCAATGGAAATTGCATTCCCTGTGTCACCATAGGAAGAAGTACTTTCCCCATGCCACCAGGGAAAGAAACAATAGTGGTGGCACCAGCGTGGCCACTCACTTCTGCCCTGAGCTGGATCATTCTAGCCCACCACCTAAAAAAGGTTTCTGCCATTGTTCTAAGGCATGTGCCATTGTATTAAACCAAAGCCGTAAGCAAAACTCCTATAAAGAAAATCTATTTGTTGTCATGAAAACTTATTGACTTGTCAATAAGAGGAAAAGGATGCACAAGAAGCTTGTGAAAGCATTGGAAAAACAAGCTTTGTTTGAGTACTCTGACTTCTATGAATTTATACAAAATACAAACCTCCTCAGAGTAGCTAAAGGTTTCCAAAATATTTTTTTAAGAACAAGAACACAGTCCAAAACTGTTCCCGAGCCATTTGAATTTCCTGTTTAAAATAACTGGATACAGCATGGTCTCTATGGCAGCTAAACTCTAATTTCTTTCAGTGATTAAAATTCATGTTATCAATTACTGCCAGAGAACTTAATTATTTTTAATAATGACTTATTTTGAGACAAATGCAATTGAGGATTCATTAGTCCTTGTTTTTAATTATTATCAATTGTTGCCACAGACCACAGTTATTTCATGACCCCACTGTCTTCAATGTTATAAACAAGCAAATAAAAGATAGCCCTGGCCTGAAAGGTTGATAGCTGTCCAAAACACACACATTTAAAAATCAGCAAGTGGGTGTAACACACAAATGGGTAGATTTAAGGGAAAAATAAAGAGTACCAGGGAGGTGTTTGTTTTAAGGTTTAAGAAGCCAGTGGTGGAGGGTGGTATCATGGACAACTTAGATCAATCATACCCTTTCAGTGTTGCTACAGTAATAATAGTGTTCTACAAAGCCCCATGTAGTGGTGAGAGTACAAATGCATGAGTGAGATAGCCATGCAAAACCTGGCAGAAGATGTTGTCATAAATATTCATAACACTGCAGCTTTTGTTCAAGATATCACCTCCATTTTCCTTTGCAAAGCAAGCTGTCACTCAACAGTTCACCATGAATGCACTTCAGAACTGTTTCCAGAGAGAAATCAGTTGTTGCATAAAGAAGAACTCCTGGAGTGTGGGGATGAGGGTGGAGATGAAAGTACTGTAGCTAATTTTTCCCCATTTTTAAATGAAAAATAATAAGAATAATGAGGAGCGATTGTCTTGCATATTTTGAAAATAAGTGTAAATTATGATGAGAAGGAATGGCAAAATGCTAGCTCACACTGTCAGAAAGGATTATAAACAATGTGATTGTTGCTTGTCCCAGTAGGTCCTCCTAACTGAAATTTGGCTCTGTTTACATTGAAACAAAGAAATACTGTTCCAGCTCATTACTTCCTGCCCTTTATTACAGAATAGGACCATATGTGTGCTGCATTTGTTCTAGTTTATGTTAGCTAAAACCCCAGCAGTGGCCTGAAAGTAACAATCTAAGGTACAAAGACTAGGTCACAGAACCTCAGAAACCAAGGAGCCAGACGGGAATGGTATAGCAAGAAAAGCAAACTGTAGAAAGGGTAGAATAAGGTAGGGTAGTTATACTAATTTAGCCTTACTTTCATATCAGCAAACACCTGTAAAGAAGGCTGAGTTTCAGGGAATTTTTTATCTGTTATTCCTGAATGTGTCTCAAGGATATCTAAGTAACTTACCCAAGTCACAAAGCAAGCAGTAACATAGACAGGGAGAGGAATCAGATCTTCTAACTACCTTGTTCTAGCTGCTGAAAATCATCTACACACTCCACTGGCCCAGAGGCTCCATAAACACCTTCAGTTCTCCAGGATCCAACTATCAGAAATACAGATACTTTGGCCATAATGCTTCACATTAGCCTAGGCCAGTGGTGCTCAGCCTAACACCTGCAGACTAGATCCAGCCCCCAAACTGATTAGATAAGGCCTGTGGCACAGGAGGTAAGCAGTAGAGGAGTGCAAAATGGGCCATATTCGATTTAGATTTAGATTCAGCCCAAATAAGGGACAATGACTCAATTAATTGATTCAGGTCACTGTCCTGATTCGATTCAGCCGAATCCAAATCTGAACATTCAGTGCTGATTCAGGGAATCAGTGATTTGGCCATAGACACAACTTTAAATTTTTTTTCTACATACCTCAAGGTACCAGGCGCACTCATGAACACTGCAATGGTGGGGCAGATGGAGCATCCCACAGGAGCATGGGGGGCCCTGCATGCTTAGCGGTGAACTCAGAATTGATAATTCTGGTCCACTTCCAGTTCTGCCACCAAGTACGTGGGCCCCCCGCACACACACCTCCAGCTCTGCGATTGGCTACAGGGGGACCCTGGGTGCCCCCCCCAGACCCAGGAGGCACCAGTTGCCGAACCAGGGGGTGGAGTGGGGGGGGGGGCCCTCGCACACTCCCTGGCAGACCTGTATGTGGATCAGAAATGCTTCTGGTCCACTTCCGGGTCTACTGCCGAGCACACTGGGGACCCCCCTTTGGGACACTCCATCTGCCTCACCATCTCAGTGTTCACAAGCCACCTGGTACCTTGAGGTATGTAGAAAAAACATTTAAATTTGTGTCTATGTCCAAATCAATAAATCTCTCCAAGTCAATTTGAAGTGTTCCGATTTGATTCAGAAAGATTAAAGGATCTCCTGATTCAATTCGGATTCGGAGATTTGGCCGCTGAATTGGGCCAGATCTCCACTGAATTGAATCAGCAACCAAAGCTTTACACAGCCCTAATGAGCAGCAAACAGCTTGGCCTAATACACTCCCTTCCTTTCCTTGTAACTGATCGCCTCAGCAGCTAGAAATTAAACTCTTTTCCTTTCCCTCTCCTCACCTTTCCTCCACTTCCTCTAATACTGCTAGCCCCTCTCCCTTATTTTCTCCCCTCATACGTCTGAGTTTTCCAAGACACATCCTCTTTTTTGGACCCCTATGCTGTGTCTGGGTGGGTTTTTTAAGTAAGAGTCAAATATCCGTTTTTTTGCTGTTCCTCTGCTCTCCTGGGCTGGCCACTTGGCTGGGGATTGGTTGTCAGGGGTTCCTATGCTCCCTGCATAGACTTTGGCATGGAGGGGGTGGAGAGAGACAGAGAGAGTACATTGGGCAGCAGGACTGGAGGCAGGGGGCTACAGGCTTGGAGTGAGGAGCACCAGCAGGGCTGGAGGGGGCATGGGCTGTGGGTCAAGAGTAAGGGACACCAGCAGGGCTTGGAGGGTGGGCAAAGGACTGCAGGACAGAGGTGAAGGGCACCAGCAGGGCTGGGGGACAGGGCCCTGCAGCTTGGGAGCAAGGAGACCGCCAGGGGAGGGGTGGCTGTCAGGCAGGGGTGAGGGGCATAGGGGACAGGACAGGTGACTGTGGGTTGGGTGTGCAGGGCACTGGCAATGCCGGGGGGCTGTGGGTCAGGAGTAAGGGGCACCAGCAAGGGGTGGGGAACAGGGTACTGCTGTTTGAGAGTGAGGGGCACTGTCAGGGCTGGGGTCAGTGGGTTAGGAGTGAGGGGCAGCAGCAGGGCTGGTGGGGTATGTCTTGTCAATGAGGGGCAACAGAATGGGCAGGGGCAGGGCACTGACATGTCACTGCCCCCCCCATCATATTCCCCCTGTCCTGCCTGACAGGTGTCCTCTTTTTTGGACCTGGAAATATGGTAACCCTAACTAGGAAAGGGAAGTGGTAATTTGCAGTGCAGTCAGATCACAAGCATCTGGCCCACTGCTCTAAAAGGTTGACCTCCACTGGCCTTTCTGGCCATGGTCATACTCTTCAGCAGAGCAGATGAGAACATAGTCAGTGCTTTGGCCACTGCAATAGGAAGGAATTTGGTCCAGAAAAAGTAAACTGATGTTGTTACTGAAGCTGCTAAGCCCTACTATGCCTTCCAAGTACAATAGGAAATATTTGCCAAATGTTTACTTTCATATGTAGATCAACAATCTGTCCCAGAAATTCCTTAGTCCCAGTGATCTTTTGCAATTGCATAACCATGAGGAACTCTGCTATTGTTTTCTCTCTATATTGCCATAAATTTGAAGCATTTTTTGGCATGATATCTTAGATAATATTTAGATATATATTAAAACTGACATTGAGTTAAGTCTAGTATTATGTTTTCAGCTCCCCATTCAGTCCTCCCATTCCTGGCTGTGAGAGGCATTCAGCACAGAAACAAATTTTAGCTAACTTTTTAATTTTTTTTTTTTTTAATGCTGTGACACTCCCTGGGTACAGACAGAAATGCAGCTGCCCGCTGTAACTGAGAATGCTTTGCAGGAAGTGTTCTGAGTTGTAGTGATCTCATGGACTGAACAGAAGTTCACTGTTAGTTTCAGGAGGGAGGAGAATCTAGCTGCAGGCTGGGAGCCTGTATCCAGGTTCCTATAGCAATGGCCATGGATCTCTGCCAGCACTTGCTGTTTTCAGAATGAGAGGTAGGGAAAGGTAGTGGAGGGAGCTCCTTCTTGAGGTTCCTCATCCAGTGCTGAAGGGTGGGTGGGTGAATTGGAGTCTTCCCCCCCAAAAAAGAGTGGTCTCACATGTTTTCAAGGGAACATGCCAAACTAGTTAAAGACTTTATTGTTCTAAATCAAAGTTTAAATGAATAAAACATCAGAAATTTTTAAAAACGGAAGTAAAAAGAGAACAAAATGCTTCTAAATTTCCTTTCTGATGGAAATAATTAAGATATGAAGTTTATATATTTGGATATCTGTTAAGGATAAACTTTGTATAAAATTGAATTCATTTAGGGACACAGCAGAAATGACATCTTAAATGAGAGGAGATGTCTGATGATATGGTTACAGGAAGTTCCTGGACTAGAACTCAAGCCGTCTGCATTCAATTCCACAAGGTGCAGAACCCCTTGGAATTTCCAGTTCCAAAACTCAGAACTCTAAAGGTTGCAGAGATCAATATCCACCCAAAATGAAACATGCTTTGTTCCAACTGAAAATGTTGTAAAGGAACATTTCACTCTTTCTAAACTAAAACATTTTATTCTGCAAAAAGTTTCGATATTTAATTTTTTACTTTTTGTTTTTGACTGCTAGATAATAAAAATGAAAAACAACTAGCCTAGTATAGATGGGCAGGCAAGAATGTGAAAATGTATAAGCTTCCTCCTTCTCCTCCTCAGTTATAGTATGCTTGGAATATATATTCCAAAGGGTGTCCTCTGCCTGAATAAATCAGACAAAACAGGCATTTTATATTTGCAGTAGTGTAATGAAGAGTAAGCAACCAGGGCCCCAGAAAAACCTTGAAAGCCCTTGTTGTTATGCCTCTCAGTGTATTAGCATTCTGATTTATTCTTTTTTTTTCTAAAAGTGTTGAGCAAAATATGATTCATAGTTAAGTGCCATCTGCTGAAGATCGTTCAAATGGCATTCTGCCATCTAGCCTATGAAAAGCTGTAGAAAAGGCCAGCCAGTTATTACCCTAAATCGTATCATTCAGGAACACATTGATAAATATAAATTTTAACAGCCAGATATTAAGAGCAAGTTGTTACTTTTGCAAAACTTGATGTGGTTCTCTAGGATCTGGGTGTGATTCAGCAGGCAGAATTCCCCAGTGACCTTTTTCCTGTTTAAACTCCAGCACACACTATAATAACCTCCAGTACCTCTAACTGGCAGGGAAGACTCCCCCCTGAGCTGACCTCTGCCCCAGTCATTGGATTACATGATTATACATTACAGATCATTAGCTTTGGTCCAAGACTACACGTTTACTTATTTCTAGGTATAATTCTCTTCTCTCTCTCTCTCTCAATTTTATGTCTTTCTTGTTAGCACAATCCTTCACTCCTCTCCTTAAGAAAGGCATTTTTATCAAAATAAAACTGCTATAGCATGACTTCATTTGATCAAAAGTAGCCTGATAGTTGGCAGATTGCTGTTTGTGGGAGGTTGAATTATTTGAGCTCTTGCTCATATGTGGACATGATTGCATGAAAATAAAGGCATAGGTCCAACTCTGAGCACACTTCAGAGGTGAACTTTCCTACTGAGCTTTCTCTTCCTCCTTATGGCAGTTTACTCTTGAGCCAATAGAGCCATCTACAGCAAAAATATGAAAAATACAGAGTCATTCTAGTAACGAGGCCATTCCTCAGAATCAATCCCTTTGCTGGCCAAATTCTCATATGCTTAAACAGGTGTTTCCTTGCTCAGCTGGAGTCTTAAAATTTCTCCAGAAGTTTCGTGAGTGTCCCCAAAACCTGGTGTCCAAAAAGGTCAACTTAGGAGGGAAACTAGGAAGAGATTAATAAAAAAAGTACTTCAATAGCCTTGAATAAGAACATTCTCTTGCTGTTGTTTTAGTTTCACTACATTCAGTTCTAGCTCAGGAAAATCAAAATTTTGCTCATTACTAGCCAATCTATGGCACTGTTACTCATTCTAATAAAGTGACTTATTTTACAAATAGTTCCAGTGTCTTCAGGGAGACTACTTGCAGATAGTGTTCATAATAATGCTCTCCCCCAAATATATTGACCAATGAATCCTAGAATAAGTTCATATAGTATATATAGCCTATACCCCTATAGTATATGATGTTTTCCACTGTTTAGGCTCTTTGCTTCTAAATCAGTGGTTCCCACCTTCTTTAGTCTGGAGACACCTCTCATTGTGGGTGACTGGTGCCCCCCAAGTCTCAGGGGGCACCAGATCGCCAGTGGGGGAGGGTCCCCCAGTGTCCGATTGCCAAGCCAACAGCGAAGCCAGAAGTGCACTTCCACCAGCACTTCCACTGGTGCTTCCAGGGGGTGCACGGCCACTCCCACTTCCTATCCACCACCAATGCCCCTCATCATATTCCAGCCTTGGAAAAATGGCAGGTCTTCATTTTCATTCATTTTTAACTATGCAGAAACAGTAGAGCAATTCTTCTGTTGCAAAGAACCCCAAAAGACCACAAGATATCAGAATGCTTTTGACACTCTGGATTCCTATTTGAAATCACTGGGATTATCTTGTGAATGTTGTGTTGGTATTTGCACACTGAACAGTGGTAATACTGTGCAATATCTTGCAGCATTCCTAAAAGAATCTCTCAGCACCCTGGTTGAAAATCATTGTTGAAGAGCCGTGGTGCTCAACCTTTTGGTCCCCTGAGTCATGTGACTGGTGCAGGGCCCACGTTGTGGGCTGGATCAGGCTTTCAGGCCTGGCAGTGCCCCCTCCTGCCCCTCAGATCAGGACTGGGCCCTATGGACCCAATACTGCCGCTTCTTTCCCCTTATGTGCTGGGATTGAGTCTTGGGGACCCAGCACTGACACCTGTCAGCCCCCACATACCAGGCTTGGGTCCCCAGGGCCTGGAGCCACCCGCTCTTGGCCCAGCATACAGGAATCAAACAGTGGGTCCAGCACACAGGGCTCAGGGATCCTCATGAGTCCAGAAATTTGGCAGTGGTACTACTTACCCACCGCCAAATTTTCCAGGCCTGTGGAGCCAGACGGGTTAGATAACATGGTACTGTGAGCTGGATCTGATCTGTGGGTCAGAAGTTGAGTATCCTGTTCTGGAGTCTCTGAACTGAAGAAATATTCATCAACCTTTTACCCTATTAATTTATAACCAAAAACATTGTTACAAGTTTCACACTGAATTCACTTTTTATAACTTATGTTTCTGAGTGAACAATTTATATCTTCACTTTCTATAAAACAACAGAAATGCACTTACCATTTACATTTTTTTACTATAAAATACCAATAGCCCTTGAGATAATGCGATACTAAAAATGGCTTTAATATTTTATATTGAAACTGTGCTTAATATAATAGTTTTTGTAAAAATAAATTTAGTCAGCCAGATAAGTACACAACATTGTTCAGTTTGCTATGCTTTGCGAAGTGAATGGCATTGTTTTATTCAGGCAACTTCTAGGAATTGTGAAAATGTTTATAGTTCCTGAATGTTTAACAAATTTTGGTAAGAGTAATTATTCACTTGGAAAATTTGTGCCAAATGTATGTTATTTTCCATAATCCCCATTAAATAATTTGAGTAAACTAGTAAAGAATAAAAACAATACTATTCAATTTATGTTGCCAAAAATGGGCCACACAGTACAATTAGTCAACTATTTTAATAATGGTTCACAAACATACTATACACAAACAAATCATAAAAAAATACTTGTCAGATACTGCATCCAGCAGTAAGTGTCTGGGGAGTGAGGAGCAAGTGGAATAAGTGAAATAATGTTCGCCTCCATCATGGAGACCTTTGCCAGAGCAGCCATGGCCCTGTACCCAAAAGCAGATCAGGGCGACTAGGGAGGGGGAGGGGGAGAGGACAGGGAAAGTGAATAGAATAGGTTCCAAGGGAGCCTGAGCCATAGGTTTGATGCCAAATCTATGCTGCTACTGCAATGGCAACAGCAGTAGCAGCTGCCTTCAGTTTGCAGAGAGCAAGTAAGACTTCCCTTCCCGCCCCACCACACCTCTACAGTGGTCAGCATATTTCTCCTGGCCTGGACACTCAAAGAATTTGCTACACCTCTGCTTTCAAATATCCAGTGTTTTCAAGGAAAAATCATGAACAGCTCACAGTCTGCAAACCAAGAAAAGACTGCATTTATCACAAATATTAGCTGACAATTCTCAGACTCCCAATTTACCTGTGTCAGGTTAGGATGCATGTCATATCTTGCAGTTGTGACAGGTTTGATGGTGCAGTTTTAGAAATAGGTTAGACAACAATTTGTACACGATATTTTTGATAGGATTGATCCTGCCTCAAGCAAGGGATTGGACTAGATGATCTCCAGGGATTACTTCCAACCCCACTTTCTCTGTTTTTATGATTATCATTAAGTTCATCCAGTTCTCTTAGTTACTCAGTGGGTAGGTCTATAGTGCTATTAATGCAACACAATAAACTCTGGTGCCATTTGTGCTGGAATTTATTGTTCCTGGGCACACTGTTTTCATGTGTGCCTGGTGTGAAGGGAAGAGAGTGAGGCAAGAGAAAAGCCCCGAGAAGCTTGAGCAGGAAATACTTACCTCAGAGGCCAAGAGAAGCTGCATGTTTGTAGTGTGTGCTCCCTCTGGATTGGTGAAGGGAGCATGAGGATGGGTATTTCTGGCCCCGGAGAGGGGCAGCCAGGAAAGGGCCACAGCTGGCAGAGCAGAGAGATACTGGAGGTCTTCACTGATAGCATCTCGCTATTAGTGGGGAGAGCAAGCCAGCCCACCGGCCAGGATGGTCAGAGGACTACTGAAAGAACCCGGGATGTGCCACATCAAGGAACCACTCCAGGACAGCAGGGTGGTAACTGAAGTGGTGGACAAGAATTGGAAGCTAGTGGAAGTGAGGGAGAGCAGCCATTGTACATGGGTCTGTGAGTTTAAAGGGGCAATTATCCTTTGATTTTTGCTCTCTTCCTTGATTCCTTTCTTTTGTTTTGGGAGGGGTTGGGTTCCCCTGTTGACATGCCAGAAAGGTGGCATGAGGGAAAGCCCCTCCTCCTGTGAAGGCATTGATCCTGATCCTGGGAAGCTAAGACAGGATAGAAATCCCAGTAAAATTGACTTCAAGCTGACTGACCCCTGAACAGGGGAGGAATTAATTTTGTTTGATTGCCCCATGAGTACTTGAAGGACGGAGGTAATTTGATTGACCCAGGAACCAGGCAGGATTTGATTTCTTTTTTTTAGATTAATTGATGGACTCTGGGTTTGGCTTATTTAATCTGATAAACCCAGGAACCTGGGATGAGCTGATTCTGATTGATTGTCTCATGGACCCTTAGTAGAACAATTGGGATCAATTAACCCATGAACCTGGGATGAATGGATGTAAGGCAGAAGCTCACAGACTCTAAATGGCTTATTGATGGATGGGCCTGGGAGCCTATAATGAATTCATTTTAGGATGGACTCAGAAATCCCAAATGATAGAACCTAACTCATAAACCTTATTCAATGAAGAGCAAGCAATGGCTACAGCATCTTTAGCCAACACAAGACCCAGGCCCTGAGATGTGTCATTCTGGATGTGATTAGGGTAGGGTGTAAGGAGAGGAGGATCCCCACAAAGAAAGCCCATCTGGGAGACCTGGCAGAGTCATCACCCGGCCTCTATCCAACTCTGAAGGTTTCAGATAAAGAAACCATACATCAAGGCATGGTGAGCTGAAGAAGGACATCAGAGATTGGTAGTGACAGGACCATCCATTTTGTCTCATGGCTCACTCCAGTAAAGTGTCAGGCAGGTAGGGACCATAGTCTTATAACACCCACCCCTGACACCCGGAACTGTAGCACATTGAGCTGCGGCAGAGCAGCCATGGCTAGCAGGGACCAGCCTGGGGTGCTCCAACCCATCTCAATGTGCTGCAGAGGGACTGGCTAAAGCATGAATGTGCTACAGTGCAGGGCTAGCCAGCGGGCAGCTCCCATTGTATAGCATCCTTGTGCCCCAGCCAGCCCTGGTCACTTTCTACATGTGCATTGCAGCACAGTAAATAACTCTGCCATAGGACAGTACTTTTGCTGGGCAGTACTATCCTGCAGGGGGAGTTAATTAATTTACTCCAGCCTAATAACACTGGCCATGTAGATTGTAGGCCTGTGAGAAGTGGCTAGTATTCACTTCAGATTTGGATTCAGCTGATTCAGGGGACAGTGATTCAATTCAGTTATTCAAATCACTGTCCCAAATTGATTCAGCCAAATCTGATTTGGAAATTTGGCCACTACTAAATAGGCTGAATCTCCAAATTAAACAGGTCCCATCCCCTGCCTGCTCTCCCAGCACCATCAATGGCTGCCCCACCTGGCCCCAGCCTCCCAGCTCTTTAAAAAAAAAAAATAGCCCTCCACTCATTGGCTCCTGCCAGGCAGGGGGGCAATCCCCACTTCCTCCCAGTGCCCCATGAGGCATGGGGGGCTCTGCCACAGGCCCCCAGAAGCCCCAAAGGCCACTGGTGCAGCTGGTGAATGCGGGGCTTTATTTTATTTTATTTTTTTAAAGAACTGGGAGCTGGACTGGGCGAGGCAGCCAAGGGGGGTTCTGGGAGAGCAGGCTGGGGTTGGGGGTGCTCAGGGTGGCTTTGGGAGTGGGCAGGGGATGGAGCCTGGCAGGAGTCCCACCATGGTCCCTTCTGCCCTCTTCTACCCCTCTTCCAGCCCTAGACTCGCTCCCTACTTACTGGCACAGAGTCTGGGTCCAGCTCCCTGAGGTGGTGAGTGGAGACTGTCCAAATCTCCAAAGCTCTCCAAATCTTGTCTGAATCAATCTGGAGAGCTTCGAATTGATTTGGACCTTTTTATTGGTCTCCTGATTGGATTCAGATTCGGGGATTGGGTCACTGAATCAAGCGAAATCTCCTCTGAATCAAATCAGCATCCAAAGCTTAACACAGCTCTAGTAGATGGTGGCACTTTACTGAGGAGATAATTAGCTCTGCAGTGAAGTGTCTCATGTAGATGTGCCCACTGTATTGAAATGTGTTGACATTAGGCACCCAGAATACTGAATTACTTTTCATCATATATTCCAACACTTTTTCCTAAAAAGGAAAAACAGACCTAGTACAAAGTAATTCTATGCAGACACAGAATTTAGAAAAAAGAGTCTAAAATCATCTGAGTGATATCACAGGCTTGATTTCAGTTGCTAGATTTCACTCACTTGCAGGAAGTTCATGTTGAAGCTCAAAAGAATCTACATACCCTATACAGACACAAAAATCTCATTTTATTTAATCAGTAGCAGACATGTATTTACATCTTTCACTAAAATTATGCAGTAAAATTAACAAACAAATTCCATATATAATGATAAAAGTGGTTATTGGTAAAAGTATATTGATCCCACGTTATTATATAAACAAAAATAAAATCAAACATGATACATGATGATGCAAAAAATAAATAAAATTAAGCAATATAAGACAGTAGAATAAAACATTATAATAGGGAATTCTATTTGATTTTGGTCCTTATTCTTTGTGCAAGTTGCACAAGTACAGCTACAGAGTATAGGACAATCTTTTAGTTGTTAGAGAGGAACCAAACTGTTTTTTTCTTCATTAGACCAGTACTGAAAAATTTCCAATAATGGAGAGATTTATTTCCCTCAAGAACATATCCTGTCTGAATATGGGGTCTGACATCATGACAACTGCAGATGTCATTAGAATAAATTGTGGTCTTGTAATGGTCTCTAATTGTTTGTCATTTTGTACTTGAGATAAATAGGTTTCTAGGCCAGAAGAATGCTTTATTAGTTAAATTTACTTAGGTTGAAGTTATTCATGTATCTGAGACACTGAACGGAGATCCTAGTGTTTTTTTAGTGTTTGCCAACTTCTCTTCATTTGACCACTGTTCCCGGTAAGCTGTATACAATCTGATGCAGTATTCCTCAGTAACCACATACTGAGATCTTTAAGTTGCAGTGTTGTCTTAACCTTGTCTGCAAAAGTCTAGGAACTGAACTCCGAAAGTTACTTTATCTTGATTCTCAAATGTTACTGATGAGATTTTGCTGTCAGTATCCTACGGTACCTTGCAAACTATAATCTTATTAGAACATATTTAGAGATCGAGAAGTTCTGATGCATGCAACCTTGCTCAACTTTTGTACTCAATATTTCACTGTCTCACATGAGAAATATATAGCAAAACAACTATAGAACCTATCAAAGCAAGGCTTAGAATAGGCGAATTTCCCATTTTAACAATCCATAATGCAAAAAGGCTTGGATTTGCATTTTTTATGTAAATCCTTCTCTATTGTATTTTGATTGCAAGCATGAGTTTTCAAAGGCAACTCATCTCTAATTCCAGCTATTACAATTCCATTGGCTGAGGTAAGAGTAAATTAAGGCTTTTAAATTTAATTTGAGCTGGTTTGGCATTACAGTAAAAGAATATGTAATATCAAAGCAGTATGTACTACAACTGGGGCAATGTCTCCCTGACAGAGCAAACTAGATTTTACAGACTGTAAAGTAAACATCTGCTATTCCAGCTACAGCTGTATGCCAAAATTTGTTAAGGAGATGCCTGTCTGAGCCAGCTGCAACATGGGTGATCAAATTCACATACCCTTGACTTCTTTTTGTATTGTTACTATTTTGATAGAAGCCTGTCAGTAACATCAAGCAGATGGGGTATAGTGTTGGTTAGTCAATTTGGAACAATGTTGCCATTCATCAAAATGTATGGGGCCATATTTTTAGAAGAGAAGTGGGTCCAAATTATGCAGCAAAACTGGGACCCGCAATTCAATAGACTTGGCAAGTGTGACAGCTTGTTCTTCTAGGCCCCAGGCCAGCAAAACACTTAAAGGAATTTAATGAGTCTGCTCACATTTTTAAGGTTAAGCATATGCTTAAGTACTTTGCTGGATTCAGATCCTAGACTCCTAGCTGAACCTACAAATCAGGTAGCCAAGTATGATGAGCAATCCTGGGAATTATTTTGCAGGATTATCATGTATCTTTACAAGAGGAACTTTTTCTCTATTCTTCTGAAAACTCACCCTATTTCATTTTAAAACTAATATGATACTTATGATCCAGTCTATTCAGTTAAACCTGACTGAGCTTTCAAGGGCAAACATTGAAGTTAGAGGGCACTCTGACATGTTGCCTTATTCAGTCATTTACTGCAGGTCCACTTCAGACTACTTTTTACTGAACTAACTTCAACTGTACTTCACAGGATAGACTATTTTCTGAGACTATCAAGGGAACTGGTACAATAACAAACAGGGTGTTCCTTGTGTTTCATGAGGAATTATTGATTGAAAGTGGTTAGTAAGGCTGCTTTTTAAGTGGAAAGAGATGATCCCACTCTCAGACAACTGCTAATGATCCCTCTTCTTTAACAATGGTAATTGCCAGTTTAATAATACTATAAAAACTATACTAATGTAATGGATCAGTGAAATGTTTTAGGATATTATGATTTTCCTAGTATAATGGAATAGAGTTGGACAAAAATAGAGTTTCTGTCTAATGCAAATATTTGAAAGATTCTGAAATTTCATTTTGTCTCAAACCAGGATGGATAGTTAAGAGCTGTTTACAGAGATACTAAGCAGAAGTGCACACTTTATCTCTGGCACAGAAAAGGAGCTGGGTAGCCAAAGAGTACTGACACACCCATAATCTTCTCCCAGGGGCTGTGCAAATGATTGATTTTTTCAGACTGAGTTGAGTTTTTTAACTCCTTTGCCTTGAGCTAAAACCAACATTTTTTTGAGTATTCAGATAGTCAAAAGCGTTAGTAAAAATGTTTCATTCAACCCAAGATGTTTTTCTTTATTTCATTTTTGTAGCATTTTGAATGAAATCAAAGGGCTAGATTCACATCCCCAGAAAAGAGGAGGTGTTCCCCCTCTTATGCCCTTTTGACCACTGGGAAATGCAGATAGAAATCCACTTTGGCCAGGCACAGACATTACACTTTTTACGGTATAAGTGTTTGGAAACTGGTCTAAACCAATAACAGTACAGAAGTTCAGCTTGCATAGACTTATTTAAAAATGACAGAAACTGGTCTAAGATAGACCTGGACCAACGTGCATTCAAACTTAATTGATTTAGGTTTGACTGGGGAAAAAAAATTGTGTGTCAGATCCCCTATCAGTTCATATTAGCTCACTGCCTGCCAGCATCCCAGGCACCTCATAGGGAGGCATGCTAGTACTTGCCCTGCGTGCAGCTGCTCTGGCAAGTGCCCCGCCATCCCCACCCCTAGGCTATCACACATGCCCTGTGCTCGACCATGCCCTTCAGTCTGGTCAGGCTCCCTGGGGCTGACCCCACTTGTGGAGGGCATGAGGGTCTCTGGGTGAGTATGCATGAGCTCACCCAGAGACCCCCATGCCCCCCATGACCAGACACAGCCCCAGAGAGCCTGCTGCTGACAATGATGGTGTGTTTCCCCATGCCTAGCAGCCAATCACGGATGACCCAATTGCTCAGCTGCACTCATCTGTGCTTGGCAGTCTCCAGCAGCCCGGGGAGCGCACTGGGAAGCATGCAGGAACACCCCTAACTTGCTGGCCTCAGCCAGTGCATGCTGTACCCCCTACCAAAGGGTGAATGTGTGTTCTGTACAGTCCTGAACTAACCTGTGTTGCTCACAGAAACCTGTTTAAGTTTGATTGATTCCAATGCAGAATTTTTACACATCTGTATTTAGCCAATGTGTCTGATTTGGAGCAGGTATTTAAACAAAACTCTTCCATCTTCTAGAAGTATGCCCCAAACATGAGGTTACAGTGTATTCTCTTCTGTTAAAGAGGAGAGAATACATTTTGTTTCCATTACTTAGCTATTCATTGGACCAGAGACAGAGGGTGAAAATTACACTAGCCCAGTGGTGTGAGCACTAAGCTAGGATGTAGGCCAGGTTTTTACTCTTTGCCCTAATGTATATTTAAACATCTGATATACATGTAACAGCTTCAACAGGAGAGACTTAAAAGAGGCCCCATCTCTCCCCTGCCCCCACCATGTGTCCTATTTTAGATCATTGGTTAGGTTGTTGGTTAGCTCATTGTCTTGGGATCTTGCTACAACTTTGTAATGAATAATTCAAAACTGGTGCTAATTGGTAGTTCAGTCCATCCAAAAAATCCACATGGACCAATTTCTTTCTAATAAGCAGACTTGTCTGTTTTCCTTACATTTAAAGTGTCATGTTAAATAAAAGTTATACTAAAAATAGTTCTTATGTGTATACGTTACTGAAAAGTGCTTTGGCTTTGCATACATCACAAAAAGAAATGGAAACTCTGTCTAATGGCAGGTTGCAGGTCCTGCTTTCTTCTCTCTTTGTATCCATGTAGACTGAAAATTGGACTGAAAGCACTACAGACACTCTATGAAAACAGTTACATAAGAAAGAACACTTTGCCAATGTTCCTTCACAAAGAAGTTGAAATACTGGTAGCTTCTGTAACCCAGGTACACCCAAGGGTGTGCTCTATTCTCAATGGGATGGGATGGGTAGGCAGGAGGGGGTACTGTGAGAGGGATGCTAGAATTTTGAGTGGATCACTCTTTTCTCTATAGAGTTAGTCCAATCCCAAAGTTGTTAACTATATACATTTTATTGAGTTATAATAGACATACATACATAAAACTAAATATCATATTCATATATTTATGCAGTGAACATTAACCAATAACCAGGGTCAAACCCTAAATAACACTATTTACAACATCACAATACAACATTTCAATTACAAAATATAAGATGCAAACATAAACAATCTTAATAACATCCATTCCATTCTTAATAACATCCATTCCCTGAGACAGTCCCCTCCTTCCAGTGAGGTCCCTTGGGGGATGTCCAGGAAGCACCAGGGGCCCCTTCCCTTAGGGTCTTGACTAGGCAGGGGGTTTGCCCACCCAAACGTCTTTTTCCTGTGGGACCCAAGGGCCCAGTGACTCACTCTCCCTCAGATGGTAGTAGTCAGGGTATAGTGCGATGGGTTCCCCTCTGCTGGAGCACCTCTCCAGGCCTCTCCCATGTCACTGGGTTCCTCCCCACCCTCTGGCTGGCTCTGGGCGTTGAGGCTTAGCTCGTCTCAGCTTCTGTACCACCACTGCTGGCTTCAGGGTGCTGGGCCTCATTCTGCAGCACTACTACTTTCCCATGCCCTGGCTTCAGCACTGAGGGCTTTTTTAGCACAGGCCAGACCCTTCAGGCTCCAGCTGGCCATTCTTACGCTGGGTGTCTAACCCAAGCAACCTCCACTGCTCCCTGGCTCCCAAGGCTCAGGCCCATGCATAGCCCTGCGCATCTTCAGACCTGGCCACTTGCCGGGAGATGGGGCCTGAGCCACCTCACTGAAGCCCCAAGGCCTTTGCCCCATGCGCTGCCCCATGCACCGTGTGGCCCACTGGCCCTGCCAGGGTTGCAGGCTTGAACGGCCACTTGCAGATCCCAAAGCCTGGGGTACATGCACCTAACCACGCACTGTGATAGACCTGAGCAGTCTCACACTGCTCCCAGGGCCAGGTCTCCCCGCACCATCCCCATGCTTCGTTAACAGCTTGAGAGGTCTCACAATGCTCCGAAGGCTGCCTCTTCCAGGCAGCTTCAGGAGCCTTGGGCCTATTGACCACTGGGAAGAGCTCCTCAGCTTTTCTTGACTCAGCTTTCCTTGGGTGCCTTGCAGGCACCTGCCCAGTGAGCTGAGCATGCTGGGCTTTTATTTACATTGGAGGCCCCCCTGCCCAAGTCTGCAGGACCTGCAAAGTGCAGTCTTTAATAAGGTTCAGGGGCTTCTAGCATCCCTCTGAGCAGGGGTGGGGCAAGCCCTTCCCAGCTGTTACCTGATTGGTGGAAATGTTCCACCAATCCGAAATGTCCTTCTCCATGCTGGGCTTGCCAGGCACAAGCAACAAGCCCACCACACTTCAAATCACTTCCCATACTCTAGCTGAAAGCAGCTCTGAAGAGGAGGTAGATCCCAGCCAAGATGTAAGCTAGAGCAAGTAGTTGAGTTAAACAGGTTGGCATAATCAAAGACCAGAAAGCTGACATTGCCACTGTGAGAGCACACCACCAGGAAATGAGAAACCAAGATTATTCTTTCCAGCCTACAGGCATTTATTTAACTACTCAGAAAGTACCATGTAAAAGTCTATGTTACTCTGTTTTATATCTACCAGTCAGTCTGAAAGTGCAACATCAACAGTATCCAGAGAGGGCAGAACTGCAGATGAAATAAATGCATGTAATTCAACAGAGGGGTCAGTCAACTACATTTAATTATCATACCAGCTGAGCATCCCTGTCTAACGATATTCACACAGTATAAGCCTCTGCCCCGTCTGTGGTGATTGGGTCACCTACAGAGCATGATTTTTCTGCAGCATCAGTGTTTCCCCAAGTAGGACATTAATGAGTGCACACAACCCTCCTGCTTCCACTCCTGGGCTCCAAATCTGGAAATAAGCTGGTGCGGCCTATCCAGGATCATTCCTAGCTCATTGACAATGATAGAAAAATCCCTAGTGAGTCCTATGATTCTTCTACCAGACCAATATTGAAACCATTTTCAAATGCTGTTTGACTGCCTTGCAATCCCACGTTAACATTTAACTTTAAAATGTGAAAGCATCTCTTGGAGTACTATTCAAAAAACCAAATATAAAGAACAGCCAAGTAATTCTGGCAATGGATTTTGAGTCAAGAAAACTAACTTCTGTTAACAGTCGAAAAACAGATGGCATTTGTGACCTTGGAAACATCATATTAACTAGTTGTGCCTTGGGATGAATAATGGGGAAGGGTGTTTCTAAATGAAATGGGATAATACTTAACATACTTCAAAGGATTAAATGTTTAGTGCTTGTTACAGTAGTCTGATTACATCAGATGGCAGGGAAAAAGAAGTACAAATTAGGATTATGTTTAGGAAATAACAGCTACAGAAAAAAGACATGTAAAGATTTTTTTTTGGAGGGGCACAAAATTGTTGACTGCTTGCACTGCCCTGGTCCCTGCTGCTGTCCAGGGCACTACAACTGCATTTTACACTTCTGTTATGGACAAGTCATTTTACCTCTATATTAACCTTTCCCCTCTTTCCTCTTTTATTTGGAATGCAAGTTCTACGCTGCCAGGACTCTCACTCTACCTGTCCTTAACACAATGGAGCCTTGGTCTGAGTTGAGGCCTCCATGTTCTACCTCAGTACAAATAAAGAGAATATAAGGTTTCTGTCAGGCTGCTATCACTCTTCCTTTGTCTGGATGTAAGATCCTGCCTTTGTAGGAGGACAGATTTGATGACTTGATCCAGAAACCACTGTAGGTAATAGGAGCTTTTTCACATTCATCAGGCCCCTAACAAGTAATCATTTCCTATTACTATTGTCCTCTTAAATAGAAATATTAAGAGAAATGTGCATAGTGGCTGTTATGCCTCCATGCATTCATTCTCGTTTGCCCACTGAATTTTTAACACTTAGGCTAGGGACAGAAATTACATATAAACCAGTATAAGTGATCAGAAACTGATTCAAATCTGTAACACAATAGATGTTCAATTCACTTAAATAGATTTATTGAACTTCTGTCCTAGATCCACTCCAGATTCAAGTTAACTCATAGTCCCCCAGCATCCCAGAATGCTTTGCATTTCCTGCGCAAACCCATCCCCTCCCCCTACACAAGTGGGTAGGTGAGCTTTGACCCAAGCTGTATACTCCAGCCAAGCAGGAAGGTATGCTCTAGCATTCCCCAACTTCTGGCCTAGGCCACTGCAGACATGTGGCTGCATTTCTGGAATCAAAAGTGAATGTCTGTTCACGTGCTTATCAGTTCAATCTATGCAGTTTAGGACTAACCTGTGAAGATTGAATTGACTCAGCCTTGGCCTTTTTGACTGTCTGTACTTAGCCTTCAAGCTATTTAAATAGTTGAGAGCTTCCAAAAAATAAAAAGGGATTATTAAAAAATGTCTGGTACACAAGAGTGTATATGTGTGAATTGTAGAGGAGAGCACCTTGTTTACCACAAACAGGACATATTGATCACATAAGGTCATTGAGTATTCCAAGTAGTATGCTCTGGTCAGTGATTCTCACCCAGGGTCCTGCAGTATCCTGAGGTGACTCGATATTCTTTCAAGGGTGCCATGGGGTGCCACACAATGTTAGCACTGTTAGGTATGTAAATATGATTTGTAAGATAAACCCAAAGATTTCAAACAGGAACTGTGTTAAAAGGATACTGACTTTTTGTGGACTTTCTGAATTCTTTGCAGCAGCAACAACAACAAAATTGTTCCATTCCTTTTCTGTAATAGAAAAAATGAGTGAAAACTCAGAGTTCGCATTTTTGAGGGGTGCCTTGAGCCTAAAAAGGTTAAAAACCACTGCTCTAGGTATGTGGGAAAAGATCCTTGTCAGAACTCAGTCTCTTGCCATGGTTAAAATATATGAATTCTGTGTGGCCCAAAGGTGAGTGCAAAGGGCAGAGAAAGAGCAGGATGCTAGACTAATTGTGGTTCCATTCCTAGCACACACTTTATAACCCTGGGAAAATCATTCAAGCCCACCCACTCCCCATATTTACTCTAACCCCTAATGTCCTAGTTAACCCTGTGAGAAATCCAGCTACAATGTAGAACCGTACTGAAGGCCAGATGCTATATCTGAACTTCCCTGGATAAACAAATCTACAGACCAGAAATATACCAGGTGTTTAGTATAATCATTCCTAAATATGCACAGCAATTTAGTTAGAGATAACTCAGGAACACTGTTTAGCCTTAATGTCTGTTTTAAACTATTATGTTTTGTTTGATGTCACAACAAGGTCATTTATAAATTTACATGCTATCACTAACTCTTAAAATTGTAGCTGTGGTACTAACAATATCCTGTTCTCAAAGTACCAGATGTTGCTTTTTTTGAAGGCTTTTCTTTATTGCTGATTTATTTAGGTTACTCCTTGAAGTGGTTTATTTGTTTATTAACATTTCTTTATACAGGAAAAATCTCAAACTCAGTCATATGCCTTGTTTCAAAGCAGAGCATTGCAGACAATCATAATGGTGAATGTCAGTTTCTGCCTCAACAATATAAACATATTATATGCAAGCATTATAAAATAAATCAGTACATAAAGTTTTAAAATACGCCATAAAATGCTAACAGTTTGCTGACATGATTATTTCCAATTGTGTACTGCAGTTAATTTCTAGAGAATGCAAACACATATGGACAAGTTGCCTATAAACACTGTCAGACTCTTGCATGCTGTGTACAGTGAGAGCATGATTCTGAGCTCACACTGGTGTAAGTAATTCCATGGAAATTAAGGGAGTCACACTGGTGGCATTTTGCTGTAAATGGGCACATCTACATGAAATGTTTGCTGCACAGTTGACTAATTAACTGGGCAGTAAACATCTCAGCACCTACACATGTGCCCGTATTAGGGCCCATGAAACTAATAAGCTATACAGCAGGTTAGGACTTGTATTTACAAGTGCAGAGTGTTTTTCATGTGTGGCAGCACAAATGTAGATGCTGCCCTGGCTGGCTGGGGCACTGAGTGCTTCATTGTGGAACTAGTTATCATGCAGCCATACTGAAACACCCTTTTGCCTCAGTCAGCCCTTCTTCAGCAAATAGAGCCGCATCAGAGCAGCTCAGCTGGTAGACTGCCCCTACCCCGCCTTCCCCCACCAGGCCCCCTGCCAGCCCAGGCTGCTAGGACCAGACTTCATATACTGCACACAAATAAACTCTGGAGCACTATGCTTCAGGGTTTTTTGCTCCTGGGCGCAAGTTAAAATGGCATACCCAGAAGCAAAAGATTCCAGAAGAATAAAATCCAGAGCTTATTTGTGCACATTAACTGCACACGTAGATGTGCCCAATAAGAGCAGAATTAGGCTCTGTATGACCTCCAAGCTATACATCTATATGCAAGTCACAAACTTCGCCTTTTAATACTATTTTTCCTGATAGAAAATAATTCCTGGAAAAAAAAATACAAATATTTTCTAACAAATGTGTTGTAGTTATTCATACTGACTGACACGCAATGTTTTTTTACTAGATCAAAAGTAGTCTTTAGACTTTGGGGGGACTTATGTCTGTTACAGAAATACCATAACCCACACATGACAGACATCTGTATAAAATAGAATTGATCAAAAAAGCAGTCTTTTTATATGACAGTCTTTCTTGAGCAGCACAGGACCATGCTGTGCTGCTGAGATCTCCTCTTAGAGATGGCTCTATCTTCATGGATTTCAGATCTTAAGAAATGGATAGGGGAAGAATCAGGTACTTCCACAACATAACTTCATGTTTCACTGCTCTGTGATGAAGAGAGATCTAATCAAGTATATTATACAACTGTGGTGGGAAAGTCTATACTGAAGAGAGCTAAATGTGTGGGGAAAATGAGCAAGAGACACTCACATCAATCTATGATGATGAAGATTACTTAAGAAAGATAATATATATAGCTTACATTACCAGTAAGAACACCCCCCCCACACCGATATATATTTAACTCAAACTTTAAGGTAAGGAAGAGAAATTACACATAAACCAGTATAAGTGATTGGAAACAGGCTCAAATCTGTAACACAACAGAAGTGCAGTGCACATAAACCCTTTTCAAAATGTCCAAAACCAGTTTAAGATAAACTTGGATGGATGTAGTATCAGACTTAACTGATTTAGGTTAAATCAGTTGTTTGAACTTCTGTCTCAGATCCCGTCCAGATTCAAAAGTTAACTCCCATTCCCCCAGCATCCCAGGATGCTTTGCACTTCCCCCCACAAACCCTTCCTCACAGGGTATGTAAGCTAGCCTTGGCCCTAGCTGTCTGCTCTGGGTCAAGCGGGGAAATATGTTCTAGGGGACCCCTGGCTTCTGTCCTGAGCCGTTGCATTTTCAAAATCAAAAGTGAATGTTTGTTCCCTTGCTTATTGGTTCAATCCATAACCTGTGAAGATTGAAGTGATTCAGCCTTGGGCTTTTTAACTGTCTGTACTTAGTCTAAATGAGGCCTCAGGGTTGCCCACAACTAGAGCTGGTTGAAAACTATGAGAAAAGATTGGTGTCAGACTAACATTTCCCCATTTTTTAATCAACATTTAACATTTCAATTAAAAGATGAATATTTCCAATTTTAAAATATCTCTGTCATTTCCACTAACACTCAGAGTAAAACCTTAGTTGGTAGCACTACTCTGTTGGAGCCAGGCTGATTGGGAATGAAAGAGGACACCAATGTTCTGAGCAGGTAAGGCAACACAGGGTGTGTTTACATGTGCCCCTACAGCAGAGTTGGTACTGTGCTATCATTTAGTTCCTTTCAGAGGTACTAAATGATAGCACAGTAACAGCCCGTACTGCGCCGTGCTGGTGGTGCACAGTAATTTTTAGCCCCTACGTTGCCGTAGCAATGCACTATACCGAGGGAGTGAGTTGCTATGCAACATAGCATCACGTGTAGATGTGCCTACTGTGTTTGAAATCCAGATGATTCTCATTGACTTCAGCAGGATCAAGATTTTGCCTACTGTCTCTGTGTGGACAACTCTGTCTGACTTGGAGCTGAATTTGTGGCTCATTATACATGTTGGCACCACAGGGTGTGTATACTTCGTTCTTCCTAATTCCTCTGATGTACTGAAAGGGAGCTACTTCATGAAGGGAAATGTTAACGAGTTTTCCTACGTTTAAATTCTTCATTAGTTTCACTTCATGTGGGTGATCCAGAACCCTAAGCTATCCTTGTTGTTACATAGCTAATAAATATTTATCTTAACAGCCAGTGGGAACGTGTTAAAGACTATGAAATGGAAATTTTTCTTTAACTGGCTGATTATCTCTAAGAAGATATTTCAGTCTTAAAGTTAGTGTTTCATTTCCTTCATCACTTCTATATCTGTTAATTATGTGAGAAATAGGAATGAATATGAATCTTGCTACCTAACATTTTATTTTATGCCCTGCTAAAAATTCTTCTTGATATATCAACTTAAAGATGATATTAGTGTTGACTTTCCCTTCAGTTTCATTTGGGCTTTTGTTCTTTTTGCTCTTATATTCTAACATATTTTAGGGCCATATCTAAATATAGTCTGACTTTTTTGTCTTGAATAATTTGGACATTTTATTCATTGAGATGCACACACGAGCCATGCACATGAATATTCATACACATACACACTCAGAATGCATTTTATAAAGTACAGTATATAAATATTTAGGTTCAGATTTCAGTGCCCAAAGTTAAGTGCCCATATCTGACCAGATATTCTCAGACCACTCAGTAGGACTTAAGGTTCCCAGCATGACTTATTTAAGTGCCTAAGTATAGATTAAGGTTTAGGATTTGTAATCTTGAAAATGTTGGCCTTAGTGAATTAGATATATATAGAGAGAGAAATAAGCAGATAGACAGGCATGTGTACACATGTATAATGTAAAAAAATATATAAATTTTTAAGAACCTTCTGGATAAAAAGTGCTATGTCAATATAAATTGTTGTCATTGGCTGCACATATGTAGGTAAGACCAAGGCTCAGCTTTGCCCCTGCTGTTAGTGTGTTTAACTTTTGATTATCTTATTTAAAAAAAAAATAAAACTCTGACATTAACATTTTAAACATTCCCTGGAAGCTATTATAGTTTTAGGAGGTGTTCTCACCATACAGTTATTTCCCACTACAGTATTCAGTTTTGCTTTGTCCTGTGCTACATGATTATGGGAATAGCAGCCAAGTCTATGCAAAATGCTGACTGAGCAGTCGTTACTGTGTAGTTGTTTAGTTCTTGTGTAAACTGTATCTGTCTGCTGTAGCAGTCTGCTGTATATACAAGTGCTAAATGACTGTGCAGTAACGACTGCTCAGTCAACATCTTCCATAGGCAGGGATGCTATTCCCATAATCATCTAGTACAGGACAAAGCAAAACAGAATACTGTAGAGGGAAATAACTATATGGGGAGAACACCTCCTAAAACCACAATTAGTTTCAGGGAGTGTTTTCAAATCTTAATATAAAAGATTTTGCTTTTTAAAATAAGATAATCAAAAGTAAAGCACACTAACAGCAGGGGCAAAGCTGAGCCTTGCTCTCAGCTACCTTTATAAACCTTTATAAACAAGTACTAAATGACTGTGCAGTAATCAAAGTTATCTCGCAGTAGCACTGAGGAAGATCTTTTTCATGATGCTATTGCTCGCCTAATACTATTGCACAGTAGTATCATGTCTCAGTTATTGTCATGTGATGCTACTGTGAAATAGTACACTATTTCAGGCTACTGTACAGTCAGGATCTCATGTAGACATGGCTGCTGAATACTTAAACAAGGTTCCTCAAGACATCCTGTTAAAAAGTGGTCTTTTGATGCTGTGATTATGGTATTGTTTGACAAGTTGCAGAAGTCCTTTCTTCCTCTTCTGTTATGTCTTTCCTGCCATGGAATGACATGATTGAGCTGTTGACAGTAAATAGCAGAAGGAGGAAAGGAGGAAAGAAAGAACATCTAACAATAGGGCAGCATTTCCATAGAGGGTATTTTTTGAGGAGCAGATGCTGTTTGGCCTTTATGCAGGTGCACAGCATGGACGAGAGGGTGCAAAGTAACAGAAGTCCAATCTCTGGGCTGATAGGAGCGCTGAAATAGTTCTTTCCCTCCTTCCCTACAAATGGATAATACCCCAAAAGAGGTAGAGAAAAGATAGGTCTGTGGCTTCACGCCAAACATGCATCAAAGAAGTTCCTCATCATATAGGTTTATTTGGAAAAGTCACTTCCAGTCACGGCACATGGCTATTTAAATGCCCTTGTCAATTCCCCTCTCCCCGGTTCTCTGACAACATAACCAAGACTCCACTCTGGGTACAGTGTATCTGCTGTATTAATTTTTCAAAGAAGTTCTACCAGGCTGGAGAAAAGAAAATCAGCAAGTATGAACATTCACTCTCTTAGGAGAAACTCTCCCAAGAGTTATTTAACCTTTGTTATTCCCAAGTTATTTTTCTCCAAGAGCGGCCATTTTTACTCTGGGAGGATAAAGCTGAACATCTGTACACCTTTTGTTTCTCCTGAAAGAGCAGTGACTCTCCCAGAAAATTTAATGACGTTATGAGGCCCTATGGATCTTTCCTATCCCCTTCCCTTTTTCTATATACTGTGTTTTGGACACATATATATTCTTTTTTGGGTTGAATCCATTGTGAGGTCAAGAAATTAATGTGTGGTTACAGAATACAATCATGCCTTATGTCCCTGACATGTTCAGAATCATATAAGTTTTTAAAGATTACAGCTAGCAGGAACTGGGGAGAGAGGAATGCATTGGTAACCAGAAAGCACAGTTGCATTTATAACTATTTACATAGGCCTGTTACACAAGCAAGACACAGTTGCTAACCTGCCCCATCCCCACAACCCTGGAGAGTACAGACAGTTTTGGACATAATAGCCTATGTGCAATATATGACAGCAGATGAAGCCATAAAGTAACAGAAGGTCTAAAAACGAGTCCATCTTTTACGAGTAATATGGTCGTTTATAAGTCTATGATGACATCAGAAGTATGTTTTAGGTTGGTTACTTACTTTTCTACTTAATCATGATAGCATAAAAATACTATTATTATATCGTATGCGTTATGCTTACCTCCTGTAGCACCTAATTTAGGTTTAATTCCAATTACCTCTTTTACCAAGGAACCTTACCCTGAAAGCAGGATAAAAAAATAAGCTTTTAGGCAGTAGTAATGAAATCTTCTGGCTATTGACACGCAGATGAGGAATGAAAAGCAGGGTTGTAACAGAGTTTTTTTCTACTCTTTTTTTTTTTGCTCCCCAAGAGAATTCTTCTATCTAGGAACACAAGTGAAAATAGGGACAATACTATATAAGTGATGAAATATCCAACATTGGTTTGGGTAGGATGCTGACTTTTGCAAATTTTTGAGTGAAGTTGCGTATATCTGATGGCAAACAGTGCATGGATGACAATCAGGATCATCTCTGATAATATTAGTTCTTACATGGGCTTGCTGAAACTTTAACAAAACATAGTCTGCCCTTGATAAGAAATATTGTTCAATATTTCTCTCAATTTTTTTATAAGAATTCTGCCAACTTTTTTTTGATCTTTTCCTATAAACCCATCCTTCAACATTTCTGAATGTTGAAATTCTGACTAGATTTTTGTATGAAAAAATATCAGCATTCTTCCATTCAGCTTCTAGTAGCAAACTGGATTAGTATGGAAATCTACATTAGTAGCAGATTTGCTTATTGTATCTTTATTATTTACTGTACAAATGCCAAAGAAATCTAGTAAATGTGACATGTATAGCTTTTTCCAGGCAATGAAAGCCCAACTTCCCATAGTCCTACTTTCCTACAATCACAGGATGGCTCAGTGCTCCTTCAAAACAATAAATCTATCCAAACTAGATGAGAAGAGCACTTTGAGGCACTCCTGAATTGAGTAAATTGTAGTAGATACCACTTTTAAGTCTATCCCCCAATACACAGAAAGGCTCACCAGCCCTCTTATCCTAGAAAAAGGCTAGCATGCCACCAAGGAAACAAAGAACAATAAGAACATAGGACTGGATGGCATACCTTCCAAAACCTACAAGGCTGGTGGTAAGAAATTGGTACTAAGATTCCACAAATTTATTCTGTGATGAAATTTGTTGCCCACCAGGTTCACGAAAAGTGTCAGGAACAACTTTAGGACCCGTATATAACCTTCATTGACCTCATTAAAGCCATTGATTTCATCAATCATGAAGCTTTGTAGAAAGTACTGGCCAGATTTGGATGTCCTTCAAAGTACATCAAGGTCCTGACCAGATGACCACAACCATCCTATGTAGTGGATTGGAGACAGATCCATTTGTCATCTGAACTGGGGTCAAGCAAGGATGTGTCATTGCCCCAATTCTGTTCTTCATTTTTCTGACACTTGTTTTGGTCATTCGGGACTGCCTTCCTCCTGGGATTGACACAAAACAAATGGAGGGCTATTCAATCTGGGACATTTTTGGTCAAAGACCAAAGTACTCAAAACAACCATCCTTGATTTTCAATATGTCAATGATTGAACTATCATTGTGCATATTGAGGAAAACCTCCAGACCATCCTGGATCTTTTCAGAAAAGCCTACCAAACTTTGGGGCTCCCTCTCAACATCAAGAAGACTGAAGTGCTCTATGCCCGAGGCCATGAATGTGACCCCTCCGTCCTAAAGTACCATCAAGGGAAAGGTCCCAGAGGTAGTCAAGCATTTACCCTACCTCAGTAGCCACCTCTTTCAGAAAGGGAACAGTAATGAAGAGATCCAGCATTAATTGCCACTGTCAGCATTTAGTTCTATAAAAGACTAACATCTGCAACCACTCTCAAAAATAGAGGGAAGTACCTTTGATTAGTAACGTCAGGGTGTGAATTAAGATGGAGCTTGGGGTGAGGGGGGATGAACCCCCCCCCCATAACATACAAGAGCCACCCCTGTAAGATTTGAAAATCATAACCGGGTTGGGGGGGAATCTCCAATCAGATTGCTCCTTCACTTAGGTGCCTTGTTAATCAATGAACTGTTTTGGGGGGTTTTTTTGCAGACCCCTCCCTTCCCCAGAGTCAAAGTGTAATTCAAACTCTGAGTAACCTATATGCTAACTAGGATACAGGAGACCTGAATAACAGGCCCTCTGCAGCCTGAGAGGACTCCAACCCACATCTGGACTAGATGACCTAGGTTTGAACTAGATGACTTTGTGAGGTGCCTTCCAGCTCTAATCTCCTATGATTTCCCATTCCCTAGGAGACTGCCTTAATCACCAGGCTGGAGCCCAACCCAATTCTTCTCATTGAAGATGGGCTACTGAAGGAGAGATTCATGGAGCAAAAAAGGAGCAAGCAAGAGTAAACATGACTCTATAGCCCAGGAAGGCATTCTTCTGGGAGGGGGAAATCCTAGATTCCCTGCTCTCAAGACCATTTCTTATGGCTGTGCAAAGCTTTGGGTGCTGATTTGATTAAGAGGAGATTCAGCCCAATTTGGTGGCTAAATCTCTGAATCCAAATTAAATCAGGAGATCAATAAAAGGGTCCTAATCAATTCAAAGCTCTCCAAATCAATTTGGAAAAGATTCAAAGAGCTTCAGAGATTTGGGCAGTCCCTGCTCACCACTGCAGGTAGCCAGATCCAGACTCCATGCTGGTAACTAGGTGGGGGGCTGGAAGCGGGTAGAGGGGACTAAGAGGGGAGCTCCACCAGGCCCCATCCCCTGCCTGCTCCCCCAGTCCTCCTGAGTGCCCCCAACCCCTGCCTGCTCTCTCAGCCCCACCCCACATGGCTGCTTTGCCCAGCCCCAGTGTCCCAGTGCTTCAAAAAAAAAAAAAGGCCTGCACTCACTGGATGCTGCCAGGAAGGGGATCAATTTCTGCTGCCTCCCACTGCCCTACACTGCCTAGGGGGCTCTTCCATGAGCCCCCCACCTCCTACCCCCTCTCCCAGCCCCATCAATAGCTGCCCTGCCCAGCCCCAGCTCCCAGTTCTTTAAAAAAAAAAGAGCCCACACTTACCAGCTGCTGCAGCAACCATCAGGTCTTCTGGTGGCTCATGGCAGAGCACCCCAGGTAGCATGGAGCAGAGCAGTGAAGTGCAGCAGGGATTGCCCCCCAACCTGGCAGCAGCCGGTGAGTGTGGGACTTTTTTTTTTCTTAAAGAGCCAGGAGTTGGAGCCGGGCAAGGCAACCAAGGAGGGGGCTGGGAGAGCAGGTGGGGGATGGGAACTCATGGCAGAGTCCCCACACACAGTGTGAGGCAGCAGAGTGCAGTGGGGAATGCTCCCCCACTTGGCAGCAGCCAGTGAGTGGGGGCTTTTTTTTTTAATAGCCAGGATGCTGGGGCTGGCAGAGTAGGTAGGGGATAGGGGCTCATGACAGAGCCCCCCATTCAGCACAGGGCAATAAGGACATCCAGGATCACCCCCTCTGCCTGGCAGCACCTGGTGAGTGCTGGGCTTTTTTTAAAAGAGCCGGGAGGCTGGGGCTGGGTGGGGCAGCCATTGACAGGGCTGGGAGAGCAGGTGGGGGATGGGACCTGTTTGATTTGGAGGCAGCCAAATCTCTGAATCAGATTCAGCCAAATCAATCTGGAACAGTGATTCAAATCATGAAATTGAATCACTGTCCCCTGAATCATCTGAATCCAAAGCAAATACTAGCTGCTTTGCACAGGCCTACCATTTATGTATTTGGCATGGGTAAAAAGAAAACAGACCTGGGAGCAGGACCAAAAACCAAAACTCTTACCCAAGGTTCTGTACCTCTCATCACTGGGCTACAGAGTTCTAATGCCTCCCTCTGTGGTGAGGTCAAAATGAACAATATTGTTCCGGCCCTTAGATTTTAAGTAAAAAAGCCAAAAAAGGACAGGAGAAGAAATAAAGGCACGGGGAGGTAAAACAACTTGTCCAAGATCATGAAGCATGTTGGTCTTGCTCCAAGACCCTCAACCCAATGTGTTATCTTCTATATCAGTGCCACTTCTATCTCTGAGTGCCACTTTGATCCCCTTCCCCTACCCAATCTGCTCTTCTACTTTCTGCTCCCTACTCTGTGTTCCAGAGGCAATGCATAGGAAGCACGTGGGGGGGTACATGTTCCCCCAAGATTGGTCACTGCTGATGTCATCACAAGCTTGTGTGGGCAGTCATTACTTGCCACCCCTCCCCACCACCACCACCAGTATTTGTGGTTGCCACTGACTGCCACCACCACTGCCACCGGCTTCTGCAGGTGGTCACTGTTCATTGCTTACTAGCAATGGCTTCTGCCTGTGGTCATTGATTGTCATTCACTGCCACCGCTGCCAGCTTCTGCAAGCAGTCGCTGATTACCACTTGCAGCTTACTATGCCCCCCTGCTGCCACCAACTTCTGCAGGTGGTCACCGCTCAACACACTGCTGCCAATGCCACTGATGCTGCACCTATAAATTGTGCCCCACAGTCTTGGGAGACACCAGTCATTCATGCTGTATTCCCCGCCTAAACTGCTGCTCTGGTTTTTGTTTCCTGTCCTGTGCATCTGCTCTGTCTTCTCCTTCCTGTCCTATCTGCTGCTATGCTGTCTATTCTGTCACTGATAGGCTGTGCCACTTCTGGTACTCATGCTATAGGGTGGCCACCCTCATTTTAGATTATATTACCTCACATACAGAATAGAACAGAATCAAATAAGTGAGATATATATCTGGTGGAGGTCAAACTATATATATTAGAAGAAATGCATACATGTGTGTGTACACAAGCACTATACACACACTTGCATTCTATGTGTATATGTATAGATAGACATACATGTGTATCGATGCACACTTCTTTTGAAATGTTAGCTCACTGCAGCTTTAATTATAACAGTTGAAATCTCCATTGCTGAAATTTGTATGGATGGAGCCATCAGTTACTTTGAAGGTCTCCAGTTTTAAATAAAATTTCAAAAGAAAATTAAAATTAACTCTACAAAATGTCTTGTTTTGAATTATTAAGTTTATAGTAACCAAGTGATCTTATCATACTCAACAATTATAACTAAAATATTCTACCTCATTAACAATTATGTCAAATATATGTCAGGATTGAAGCCAAAAAAAAGAAACCCCTAATGATTTCTTTTTTTTTAAATCTGCTCCGGACTGCTTAGTACCATCTGCAACTTTAGTCAAAATAGCTGTTAGTAATCAAACTCTGTACCTAACAAATCATATATGCCATGATGGGAAGAGCTACAATATTTAATTCTGAAGATTAAATTAGTATCATTCCATGTTCCTTTCAACTCTTAGTCATCACAAGGCAATTTCAGAATCTCAATGCCTCTCACAGCCTGTGAATTAAAGAGAGATGCTTAGTACAGTGAACATTTTCATTATTTTGATTGGCTACACTTCTTAAGACTCAATCTTTCTTTTGCAGGGAAAAAAGGCTAAGCAATCCAAACAAAGATAATATTGAAGAATGGAATTGTATGGGCCACTTCAGTTCCACAGTGGTGTTCTATCTTGGTAGCAAGACGAACAGAAAATGTCTAAAGAAAATAACATGAAATTATGGGCAAAATTTCATTCTGTGTTACACCAATAAGAATCCAGAGCAGGTACACTGTAATTGATGATTTTCCTTTGGATGATATTTTGCACTCGTGTAACTCAGAGCAAAATATGGCTCATGTGCTGTAGAACAAAGTAAATGAAAAGCACTTCCAGTAGACATCCATATTATTTACAACTGTTGTCCATCACAGCACACACTACTAAAGTGCTAAAGCAGAAAAAACATTACCAAGCCTGGCAGATATTACCTACACTCAACTTTTAAGCTAGTTGTAAGAAACAATTAAGCTCCTTCATGAAAAAAATAGCATAGGAACTTATCACCCAAAATAAAGTATGTATAATGGAGGGATTTTGTTTAGAATTGTTTTGAGTAAAAGTGTGTCTGTACATGAAAAATAGTAAAATACCTATAGAAACAGAGAAGCAGAAAGCTAAATACAGGCTGAATAAGCAGAGAAAACAAAAGCCTAAAGCACAGTAACGTAAACCGGAGGATAGTTGGGCACCAGCCTCAGGCACCAACTTTTGGGTCCTCAGGTATAATAGTGTCCCCTCTCCCGCCCCAATTTTTGCCATGGTAGAAGCAGCCTTCTGCCTCTGGTCCTAACCAGGAGCACCCCTCTGCTGTCCAATCAAAGGCCATTTGTAGATGTGCCCACCATTTTCTAAACTGTGTTAACTGATTTGCATCACACAGGTCCAATCAAATTTCAATTTGAATTAAAGGTTAATAGACAATCATCTACCACCAGAGGGGAATTCCTGTATTTCTACACCTCAGGGCCACAGAGCTGCACTCACTCACTTCCTACACCTGCTGGTGGGCACAAGCAACAGCAAGCCCTAAATACCTGCCATATATACATGTTAATTAATACTGTTGAAATTGCTTAGTTCAGACTGCCCTAGCCAACATCAATTTTAATCCTCATTAAGTGAAGATTAATTAATTCAGACTGGACCCAATTTTGATCTGGACTACAGACATCGACTTGTGACAACTGCAATCTGGATGAAACCTAGAAAAACATAACATCTGTAAATGGCCTAGGGGCCAGTCAGGAGCAGCCCCATGCCATCTGTGGCTGTAAGAACTGGGCCTGAAAAGACAGCAGCAGTAGCCGGTGTCTGATGCCTCAGGAAATTATGACTGACTGTCCTCCTTCTTTCTCTCTTCCCTGCTCTCTAGTGTTTGGCACCTCACCCTGCAAGGCACAAGGGAACTTTGCCAGGGTGTAACATTTATTGTTTACATCTTTCCTGAAGTGAAAGTGTTCAAGCTCAGTGCTGGCAGAAAGCTGTAAGCAATTACATTAAATCTATCTTTTGATTCCTCCTGAACTGAGAGAAACATGACTTTGCACATTTTTAAAAAAATAAATGAAATTACTTCAAATATATCTGCTCCCATCATCAATTTCTCCTCCTGCATGGTCTCAAACTTGGATAACCACTCAGGTCAGAAAGGGAGGAAAGAACTGAATCACTGAGAACTCTGAAACAAGATAATGGAAACATCATTGAGTATTTTGCTGCTTTGTTTGATTTTAATACTATCTCTAACAGACACTTCGACTTTATTTGTTCAAACATTTCCTGCCCTCCAGACAAGTAAGAGTCAGGAAGCTACAGCCAATCACCATTCCTTCTCCATTGTGCCTGGTCAGAGCTTGGGCATAGTGGAGAACTATCCTGTGTTTCCATGGTTGCCATAGAGCCTGGAGGATAGGAAAGTAACTGAAAGATTTGAAAAACAGTGGAGAACTCCAAAGAGTCTCCAAAAAGGAGTACTCTTCTTGTGCTCGGGAGTGCAGGAGGGCTATTAGGAAGGCCAAGGCGGGAGTAGAGCTATGCCTGGCGACTAGGATCAAGGACAACAGGAAGTCCTTTTTCAAGTATGTGGGGAGTAAAAAGAGAGCCTCAGGCAAAATAGGGCCTCTGAGGGACTCATCGGGCAACCTGGTGCTAGCAGCCAATGGGAAGGCTGAGATCTTCAATGGGTTCTTTGCCTCGGTCTTCCTGAGGGGGGACCAGGACTTCCCTCCCGCTGGAAGCCTGTATTCCCCCTCAGGAATCACTGCTAGGCCAAGGGTGAGGGTAGACCTGTGGAAGGGCTTCTGGAAGGGCTGGATGTCTTTAAGTCAGCGGGTCTGAATGACCTACACCCAAGGGTACTGAGGGAGCTGGCGGGGGTGATTGCTGAGCCCTTAGCTTGGTTATACAAGCGCTCTTGGAGCTCTGGACAAGTGCCAGAGGACTGGAAGGTGGCCAGTGTGGTTCCCATCTTTAAGAAGGGGAGGAAGGAGGACCCAGAGAACTACAGGCC
>JAGPOW010002514.1:16444798-16464772 GCA_030014935.1 Caiman crocodilus | reverse complement strand
TGCTGGATGCTGTGGGGGGGGGGGGGGGGGGTATGGGGGGGGGGGAGGGAACCAAGGCCAGAGGAGTGCAGATGAGCCCGGCTGGGGAGCTGGGCTGAGGCTGGGGACAGGGGCAGGGGTGGGGGCTGTGAGGACCTTTCCCCTAGTGCATGACTTATAACATAGCCAAGGCTGGTGAGGCTGGTGGCTCAGCGCAGGCTTTCCCACTGATGATGGCAACCAGCTGCACACGCTGTCTTCAACCTGTGGTGTGTGATGGGCTGACTCCTGGCCAGAGGCTCCCTGAGGTAGGAGCTGGTACTGCTGATGGCCGGTGGTGACATGGGCGGCCACTCCTTGTGGTGGGGTCTGGGGCTGAGGATCTGTTGAGGCAGCAACTGGCCTGGGCTCCCCAAGGTTCAAGTGGGTGCAGCAGCTAGGGAAGTGGATGAGGCAAGGCACTGAATACCTGAGGGTCCCCCCTGCAGGGGATCAGGCAGGCCACCCCTGCTGGTAACCACTGTAGGGGTGCAGCCTGATTCCCAGGGTGCTAAAATCCTAGTCATTTCCAGCATGAAGGTCACAGTCCTGTGAGCACAACTGGACCACTGATTCTGGTCAGTCACAGCCACACGCTGTACCCACAAAGCTTGACCTTTATGCAGCACTGCCACACCATCCAGAAGTGCCTTCACTCCTGAATGCCACCCAAAAGGGCCTCATAAATATGAGTGTTTGATCACCCACCCCATGCAAACTGTCTCTGAACCTCCACATCACTCCAGAGCACCATGAGGTTGCCAACCCCCTCCAGGCTCCAGCTGGGAGCCAGGGTGGAAGGCTCAGGCATGCGCACATGGGTGGGGCCAAACCTTGATGGGAAAGATGATGATGACAACATCATCATCTGTGGGCCCCTGTGCAGATGTTCCTGTGTGGCCAGCCATAGACAGTGCTCAGCAGCACTCAGGACAGGGACACAGCCAGGGTCTGGGAGCCACACAGCACAGGAGAGACTTCTGGGGGTGAGCAGCAGCAGGGACCAGGTGCTGGCCCTGCTACCAGAGCCAGCCAGCCAGCAGCCCTGGGGAGATCTCAGGGCTGGGCAGGGGGTACAGCAGGCTGCAGCCCTTGGCAATCATCACTGGTGCTCAACCAGCAACTCTGGCTAGGGGACAGGACTGGCAGAGGCTGCCTATGTCCTGTCCAGGCAGGCACACAAGGCCTCCAGTATTCCTGTGCAGACAACAGACTCTCTCAGAGTGTCTGTGGTATGTACCCCAGGGCAAAAAATGGCTGCTAGGTTTTATAGTCAGCAGCTAGGGGCTGCCAGAGAGGCAGCCCAGCCCTGGGGCAATACAGACTCCCAACCAGGAGTCCTGGGTCTGGGCTCAGACCAGTGACAGGACAGACCCCGAACTAAACTTGGATTGTATCTACACGTGTGTTAATGTACAGTATCTAATTGCAACTAAATTTGATGCCTACATTTGCAGGTATCAAATTGAATCATGGCTAGACTAAGGATGCGCAGTAAGGACTCAGATTTTCTGAAGGCTATCTTTCCTGTGAAAGGATAGTAAGCAAGAATAGCTACCCAGAGTCTCACTTATGGATAATATGTAGTCCAGAATGTCACAGAAAATAGAAGTAGTTGGTCCAGCAATTGTTTCATGTTTTCAGTGAAGTAAGTAGGAGCTAAACATTTGAATGTATAGCAGGATCAGGCTTGTTTTTTATGCAGTGGAGAAAAAATAATGATAAGAGTTGGTAATTCAAAAAATTAATGAAACACTAAAGTCAGTTAAAAGCAAATATATATGTAAAGCAGAGTAAAAGTACATTTATAGCATCACAAAATAAAACAGTGGAACATCATTTCTTTTCTGGTTTTATTATTTTGAGGTGTATGGAATTAAGGAGAGAGTGAAAAGGAATGCCATCAACTCTTTATACAACCCCTGGAAGTGGCTTTTCAACAACCTTTTATCACTATCTTCCAGTGGCAATAAGTATGATGTTTTAAATTTGGCTGCCAGGCAATTCACAGCTCTTTGACTTGATTGAAATTTTTGTTCAATTGACTATTTTGTTTGAAGATCTTCAACATTATTGAATTGAATATAATATGTAAAGTCAGAACCACATTAGAAGCTAGGAACTGCAATAATCCATGTGATACTATAAACTGGAAATATAAACCAATTAAAAGTGTAGGGAAAGATGCTGTAATAAAGTCAGAAGAATATAATATAGCTATTAACTACTGAATGTAAAAGTACATGGAGTATAAAATAGACAGTTTGATTTAGAAAAGAATACTGTACAATTAAATTGTGTTAATGAATATGAATTTTGTCTCTGAAATAAAATAATATTTCATTTAAATTATGGCAAAGAAATGAACACCTGTTTCTGCTCTTAAGCACTGTTTTGTTATCCTCACATAGAAGCAAATATCTCTGAAAGCATCAGGAATGGCTTTTTTCTTTCTGTATCTGTCAAACAGAAGTTCCAGCAACCCCATATTTAAGCTACAAATGATCCTTAACAAAATAATTCATTACAAAATGCAGGTGAAATAAAGGAGTCCATAAGAGGACATATTTCCTTTGAGTTCTTTAAACTATATCATGGGTAGAGAAATACATGGAGAAAAAACAAATATCTGTCAGTCTTAGCCCACTGAGATGTAGCACAGCTCATGCCATCTGTTGCAAAAACAATGTACTAACACGGATGAAGCAAGTTACAAACTAGGAACAGTAAAGTAAATTGGGAAGTGTTGAATCCTAACTTGAAACCTGTAATTTGCCCAATTTCAGGAAATAAGATTTGTCCTTTTTACATACACATATATTACATAATGTTATTATAGAAAGGATTAAAGGCAGTCAAAGAATTACTGGAAAATCATATCAAATTTCTACCACAAACAGCAAGAGTTGCCTTCAACAGTGTCTATCTGGGGAGAGCACAGATGACTGGTAGGTGGAGCATGGAGGGCAGGGGGCACGTGCCCCCACGATTGGCTCCAAAAGAGCTGGGGGGCCTGCTGATGCACCCCAACTCAGCATCGCTCAGGACAGGGCCAGGCGCAGAGCAGATCCCTGTCGGATAAACTGTACAGCCGGGGACTGTGCTCTGCTTCTTTACACAGCCCTGCCTTCCCTGACAGCATTCTGGAGCCCAGAGCATCAGGGCGCTCTGGACAACCAGAGTGCTGCCCCACCTCCCTAATCCACACAGCCCCTCCTTTCCCCTCCCTAACTGTAAAGAGCATGCTCCAATCCCCCAGCAGAGGTGCTGTTCCTGCTGTTGGGAGAAAGGTAAGCTTGGGGCTTTTGCAGGGGAGGAGGCGGACCAGAGAGGGGTGGCCCAAGGAGGAGGGGGGTGATGATGTGCTATGCCCCCACCATGTGCTGTGCTCCCCCCAGACTCAGGAGGCACCACTCAACCTTGACTTAGACAAAAATATGTTCTTATATCTTGTGCTATCCTTGTCTTTCTCTCTGTGGGTTCCTGTGATATATAGTTTGTTTGGGTTTTTTTGTCATAAAATGAACTAGGTTCTGTCTTTGACTATTAAAATATGAGAGGCAGTGCACAATATTGGCTCTCACTTTCCCCGGTGTGAAACATTTAGTAGAAAATAAGAGCCAGTCAGTATTGTCATTTTCTACCTGCAGCTAAGGTGGAACTATTTGCTAATTTTTTCATATGAATTCCACTGAAAAGTAGCATGGCAGCAAAACTAAGAAGCAGTTGTGGTATCCCATTTTAAGCTGTCTTTTTTGCTTTTTGGAGAAATCAGAGAAGTGAGAATTCCCAACACTTTTCAAGGCTCATTCTACTTTCAACTGCCTTGTCTTCTGAAAAATCTAAATTAAGGATCAAAATCATTCTTTGAACCTTAGCATCTGAGTAAAAAACTTGGCTAAAAATGAAACAAAATAAAACAAGCTTTATTTTACAAATGCATTTTTATTTGAAATGTTTAACACAAAATTTGAAATGTTTAGCACATGCATCATCCCTGCAAATTACAAGCTGGTATCTTCAAACCAATCATTTTACTATTTTTAATTAACACTAGTCAGAAATACATCACTTCAGTATATGCAAAACAAATTCCCTTTCCCCTGTGCTAGCCATGCAGATATAAAAGCATGAGACTGTGCTTGATTCTAATCTCACACCAGCTGAATTATGGTATACATCTTTTGACTTCAGTGAAGTTACCCCTGATATACTCTCTTTAAATTCAGGGCCTCTCAAGTTTAGTTTACTGTTGCTAGCAGGTCAGTATATAGAAGTAAATGTTTATAGCTGAGGTTTCAATCCATAGTAATCAAAACATTCTTTAATTTGAACACCATAAACAAATAGGGTCTAATTAATAATGTGGCCATATATACTTGCGTCTCTTGTTTTACCAAAAAGGAACATGCCATAAGGTGACTGAGAAAGGTATAAAACCAGTTCAAATGAATTATTTTTGTCTTCAAACATAGTATTTATGTGTTTTTTCTTAGTTTGTAGAACCTAAGCTGCCCATATTTTGCCTGTAACATGGGCTAAGGCCTGCTCCCACCTATTGCAGGTTTTGACAGCTGCCTGGTAGCTACTCTACAACTGAAAAAGGGAAGTAGTGCCAACTACTCTAGCTACTCCCTCTCCCACCTTTATACCCAAATGCAGCACATAACCTATGACAGAGTTTCTAAGGCAATAAGTAGGATTGTATTTTCTATACCTATGCAAATTACTTTAAAAATGTAAAGTAGCTCTTTAGGCTCTTCTGCCTTTTTATGGTGTACTGGATCAAGGCGGCAGACAGAAGTTGTCCATAACCAATTATGATTAAATAACCAAGTAATTGTGAGGTTGAAAAAAAATCTAATATATGTTTGACAAATTGGTGGACTGAGATACAGAAGGATTAAGGCCTAACCATTTAAAAGTATCCATTAACTCTTAGAGATCGTTTTGATCTAAGAGACTTCAGTGAACCTGGACCAATGTACCCCAACTGACTTGCAAAAAGCCATAAAGTGAGACACAGGCAAACCTAAGATTAGAACCCAAAAGCAGATCTATCCAAACTTTTAATAATGTACATCAAGGTTGTGAAATTCACCCCAGACCCTAGGCCAAATTCAGGCCATGGGGCTCCCTCTGGGCCAGATCTGCAGGGGCAGCAACTATAGTGGTGACAGTGCTAACAGAGGCAACAGTAGGGTTCTGAGGACAGCGATGATGGGGGTCTGATAGCAGTGGGACTATTCAGGCCAAGAGGCTGCAAGGTAAGTGGGGCTGTGTCAGCACAGCCCTTGCTTACCTCCCTGCCACCAATGACTATGCCCATCAGGGCCCAGAGGCACCAAATTCCTCAGTAGGAACATCCCTTAGCTCTGTCTCCCAATGTCCTGGTAGCCCAGTGGGCTGGATAGAATGGCTACATGGACTGAATTCAGCCCATAAGCCATATGTCTGATGCCTCTAATGTACATGGTTTGTTATTTTGCTGTGAACATAGAAATAAGTAGCATATGAACCTTTATGTTTGTTCCAAAGATTCCCTATTTGCAGGGCATGTTAAACCCAAGATAAAATTAACCACACAGTGAAGCAAATGTAGCAAGGTTGGTGTAAGTGTTTTATAGTACTTGTTTTGGGGTTCATTTCAGGACCAGTAATTTACTTTGGCCCATCCACCTGTCTAGGGCAGTCGTCCCACCTGACTTACCTTCATGCCTTTGTTGGAATTAAATATTTGTTGAATTAAATAGTTGTTTATACGCAGTGAGGCTATGCAATTAATGTCCCAATGCCAAAGGTGTTGACACAGCTCTGAACCATCCTTTACAGTGTCCAATGCCTCAAAGATGGCATCCAAAAATCACTCTCCTGGCTCCATAACTGGGCCTCACTCAGACTCAGACCCAAACGTGGCCTCAGGTGCCCATAGGTGTGCCTTGGCCACATGTCCCCCCCAAGTGCAGCCTCTATTCTGCCACCATTGGGCCTTTAACTCTTTCCCCTCACTGGGACTTCTGCTCCATCAGGTCTACACATATTTCTTCAGGCCCCTTCTGACTCTACTCTATGCAGCCTTTGGCAACCACTTCACCACCTCACCGGGGCCCCTCTAAGCCTTATGCCCTTTGGGCCTCAGGTAGTTGTAGACATGCCTGGGCCCTGTCTCAGGCCCTATGCAATGGACCTGGGCCCTGTGCTTTTCTGTCAGGATGTGCTCCCCTAGACTTTCCCCTCCACGGGGTAGCTACAAGGCAGTAGGGCTGAGGCTTTCCAGCACCCATATGTGCCTTTCACTAGGGAGGCACAAGTGTGGCATTTCCTAGAGACTTTCCTGCCACAAATAGTCTCACCACACCATCCAACCCCAGCAGGGTATAGTTCCAGGTCATTCCCCAGAACCAGGAACCTCCTCCATCCCCATAGTTCCTACCCTGACCTCCAAGTGTCCTGGGAGCTGCAATACTCTGGACAGATGATGTTAACCCTTCACCTCCCCAGTTGTTGCAACTGCCATCTCTGCTCCTTGGGTTTGGTCGTACACCCTGGCTGCCTAGCCCTACACCAATCAAGCAGCCTCCTGACTGCCATGTGACCGTATGATTGGGTCTGCTCCCACCTGCAAGCTGGTCTGCAGCCTGCTTAAGCCCTTAAAGTGGCAGGCACCAAAAGTGCTCTGCCACAGTACTATTGCTACCAAATGAGGATGACCCACTCCCTCAAAATACTAATAGGAATACTCTAAGAAGGAAGATATTACTTTACCAGAGAAAGGCCAAGACTAGAAATCCTAGACGCACATAATTCCAACAAGAAGCAGGATCTGGGATCCAAATACTGCAATGATTCCTGTCATTGTCATAGGCAGAATAAATCCAAATTTTGCAGCTTAAGTCAACCTCTAATTCAGACAGAGGGATAGAGGAACTCTCAGAATCTGTTCTGAAACCTGAATTAGAATTTATTGACTTTTGATCATTTGTTTATTGTGTCACAGAAAAGGGGAAAAGTATTGTGAGTGTATTATGCATCAAAGAAAGAGCTTAGGAGCACTTAAGAGGTTCTGTGAAGATGTTACTTAATGCATGACAAAATTCAGAAATAAATTCTACTTCCAACATAGAATAACTTCCAAATAACATTATCTGAATAATGTGAGATAATTTTCCTCACTGCCATTATGCAGTACCTACCTCCCCACTTCCTTTTTCATTATGGATAGGGACAGAAATTGCTCTTCAACTTGTATAAGTGATCAGAAATAAGTTCAAATCTGTAAAACAACAGAATTTCAGTGCACATAAACTGCTTTTAAAATGGCCGAAACCAATTTAAGATAAACTTGGATGGCTCAGACTTAACTGATTTAGGTTAAATTAGTTAATTGAACTTCTGTCCCAGATCCTCTCCAGATTCAAGTTAAACCACAGTCCTCCGGCGTCCCAGGATGCTTTGCAACTCCCCCACAACCTCCTCCCCATGTAGCTTCATCAGGCTAGCCATAGACAAAGCTGTCTGCTCCAGCCGAGGAGGGAAGCATATTCTAGCACCCAACAGCTGCTGGCCTGGGCCAATGCAGGTATTAGGGATGTGCAAAGCAGACCATATTTGATTTGGATTTAGCCCAATTCAGGGGACAGTGATTTGATTCATTGATTCAGATCACTGTACCCAATTCAGTTCAGCCCAATCTGAATCTGAAGATTGGATGCTGATTGAGAGAATCAGTGATTCAGCCATAGACACAGCTTTAAATCTTTTTTCTACATACCTCAAGGTACCACACATGACTTGTGACTGCTGTGATGCTGGGGTGGATGGAGCATCCCACAGGATTGTGGGGGGCGGGGTCCAGAATGCTCAGCAGCAGACCCAGAAGTGGACCGGAAGTACGTCTGGTCCACTTACAAATCCACCACTGAGAAAGCAGGGGGTTCCCCTGTGCCTCTCCTGGCTTGGCAATCAGCCATGGTGGGACCCCAGGTGCCCCACCTAGACCCTGGAGGCATGGGACACCAAGCTGGGGAGAAGTGGACCGGAAGTGCTCCTGGTCCACTTCCGGGGCCACTGCTGAGTGCGCTGGGGACTGCCCCATGCTCCTGTGGGACGCTTCATCTGCCCCACCATCTCAGCATTCACAAGCCACCTGGTACCTTGAGGTATGTAGTAAAAACAAAATAAGCTTTGTCTATGTCTGAATTGTTGAATCTCTCTGAATTGATTCAGAGGGTTCTGATTTGATTTGGAGATATTAAAAGGGCTCCTGATTCAATTCAGATTCAGCTTCTGAACTGAGCCAAATCTCCACTGAATCGAATCAGTGACCAAAGCTTTGCACAGCCCTAGCATTTGTGTGTCTGCATTTCGGGCATCTAAAGTGTGATGTCTGTTCACTTGCTTATTCGTTCAATCTACAAAGTTTAGACTAACCTGTGAAGATTGAACAAATTCAGCCTCAGACTTTTTGATTGTACTTAGCTTCTGGGTATTAAAACATTAGGAGTCAATATTTAATGCTAATCCTAAATGCCAACCATGAAAACTCTAGACAAAGTACAATACAGATATAAGAAATAGCTATGAAAAAGCTATTTGAAATGTTACCTGTTATATGCCTTTCAAACAATAGTTTTAGTATATTTGTGCTGAGAGATTTGAATTTATAACTGAAGCTATATTTTGAATTGACAATTATTCCTCCTCTTCACAAGCTTTTGGATCATAAACATTATATATTACCATATTTCACCGTGTATTATGCAAGGTTTGAAGCCCAAATCTTGACTCTTAAATTTTAACCTTGACTTATACACCATATCCAGGGCCCAGTTTGCCCAACACACAGTTTCTGGGCAAGGCTTCTCCTGCCACTGCTGCAGCCACCGGGGTACTCGGCTTCCTGGTGTCCAACAGCTCCTTGCTGTAGCACTTGGGGCATCAGCCATGCATGCTGGAACCAGCTGCCTTCCCTGCCATTTGCCTGTGCATGGTGGCAAGGAGCACAGTCTGCCCAGCCCACCTCTATCATGTTGCTTGCAGGGGCCAGAGCTGGAGCCAGGGCTGGAGCCAGGGCCGGGGCTGGGCTTGGTGCCAAGGTGGCCCAGCCCAGGCAGCACCAGCCCTGGCCCCTGCAAGCAGAGCTGCCTAGGCCATGCCAGCTGAGTGCTGAGCCTAGTCCTGACCCCTGCAAGCAGTGCTGCCTGGTAGAGCTGTGTGAAATTTATTTAGATTCAGTTTCAGATCTGGCCATTTTGGAGGACACTGATTTAGTTTTGGTGTTTCAGATCACTGTCCTGTTTCATTTTGGCTGAATCTGTTTTGCATGCCATATAAGCACTGAGCCCAGTCCCAGGCCGTGCCCTCCTGCCAGTGGTGGTCTTGCATGTACCCTCCTGCTATCCTGCCTGCAGTGAGGGTGTGCAAGGGCTGGTATAAGTTGACTCCATATTTCTGATCCAAAACATTAGGTCAACTTATACACCAGATCTATGAAAATCCTTACTTTCTGAATTAGAAAAATGGGATTGACTTATACACTGTGTCAATTTCTACACCATGAAATACAGTATTTCCAACTCACATGATGTATATAATTTCTTAATGATTTAACTGAACTTTATATATTCATTCATACTGTTATCCAAGGAAGTAACATTTTAAATGTAGAATCCCTTTAGTTAATGGTTGGTCTCTTTTCAATTCATTCTCAGAAGGCCATTATATCATTTGAAATGCACAGAAGATAAGTTTCTTTCTGAGTTGTACAAGACTTTATATAGCCATGAAAGTAAAAGAAAACATCACCATTTTTCATGCCAAAGAAGTGTTCTAAAATGGTACTTTCAGATATTAAATAAATTTAAAAAGCAAACCTTTAGATTCAGAGGATGTTTTATTGTTCAATTCCAGATCATGATCAAACTCTTAAAGCTAATTGTGGTGCATCAAAGGCATAGAGATATACCTATAATGTTGAACAATTTGTAAGAATTAACATTTAGCCATTCACAAGAAATACTCTTTGCATATTTTATAATACTTTAAATCAATTTCTTGCTTTTCAATTGGTACTTACCATAATGGTACCAAAATACCCTTGTGATAATAGTGCAGAAACTATTATCATAGTGTCTTCCAGAAGTGGGTGAATTACATAATATCTGTTTGGAATTTGATGAGATGGTGCAAACACATAGGTCAGGAAGGACTATTATATGTAATGATAGTCAGAGCTGAAAAGCATGGGCTGTATATTTTAAGTAGTTTTGATATGTGCCTCAACAACTCGTGTTCAAGCAAAGGTATACTATTTAGAGAATCATCCAGTCTTAATTTAAAGGCTCTTGAGTGATTGAAAAAATACCATATTCCTTAGTAATCTAAATTTTAAATCAATTTCCCTCACTTAACAGTTTTCTCTTTGCTTCTTTTGCCTATGAAATGTAAGGAGAGTTCATGCTATGTGATTGGCATTCATGTGTGTGACCATCAATTTTGGTTCCATAAGTGGGTGGGTTTGCAAGTGATATTTTTCCACGCAAGAACACACTGATCTCTAAGAACCTAGCAGAGGCTCCTGATTCTTCTAAGCTCCCTCAATGGGAAACCAAGGTTAAATGCAACTAATTTGGAAAAAGAGACATATCAAATAAAGAACCATGTATAAAAATGTTATTTAAAGATTTAAATCAGTCTCTTTAGAATTAGCTGATTGGCTGAATGTAATGTGGTCGATGCCCTTTCAAAGAATGAGCTAAGTATTAATAATCTTTTTCTTTTTAATTTGTTTTTAAAAAAGATTTCTTCTTTTTGAGGAAGTAATTGGCAAAATTAAACCCATCATGTTGCTGTTTCTAATGGAAATATGGGAGTCCAAAAAACATCTATCATTATTTGGCCTTAGCCTTCAATCCTTAAGCTCTTCAAACAAAAGGAAACCAAAGAGTAAGTCTGGGCACACAGAAAGCTACAGTAAATCTGATTGTTCATGAAACCTGGTACGCTCTTAACTTCCTATAATATATCCATTTGTCATGCCATATGAAGGTATGATGATGTCAAATGCTTGTGAGAAATGCTTCAATGAAACATTTTTCATTAAAATAGACTAGTTACTCTAAATTGAAATATTTTGCTAGTAATAGACACATTTGTGTGGGATGGTTTAGATTGTGATGATTGTTCCTTGTGAAAGAGATTGAATTAATAATCTCCTAAAGTCCCTTTTGTCCCTGTTTTCCTATGATTCTATGAAGAAGTATATCTGTTTTAGGTAACAATAGTAGTGAAGATACTGGCCACGTCCAGACAAATGTGGCTATGAGGTATGTGACACCACCACATGTCTGCAGTGCCACATACTGTACATTCAGGTGTTCTCCACACTGCAAGGGAGATGCTTGGGGTAGGATTTTGATATCCAGGGGTCAAAAAAAAAACATGCAAAAAAAAAAAAAAGCGGAGTTGCACAGATGGGGACATCGTGCACCGCTCCAAACCAGAGCTGGGCTGGCCAGTCATACATTGGCTGCCTGGCAGAACCAGGCTCTTAGTGGCAGAATTGCAGTCCCAGGAGGCCCCCACAACCCTAAGTAAGGCTGCTGGGGCCAGCACAGTGCTAGTCCCAGCCTACCCCATCCCACCTCACCCAGGGTAACCTGCTGAACACCATAGGGTGCATGGCACAGGCATTCCCCAAGGATAACCAGTGGCAACACAAGGTATCCTGCTGCTAGTTGTCCCCAGGGAACCAAACATCCACACTCATGTGGAAACAGCAATTGTGGGACAACTTCAGTACAGGTACTTGTTTGGGCAAATGTACCCTATGCCAGGGCATCTTTACTGCTAGCCAGATGTGTTGCAGTCACATCTCCCTTTTGTCAATATAGCTGCAGCATCACAATGGAACCTTATGATGGAGGGAATTAAAAATTGATCTCCAAACTAGGATAGTAACCACTGAACCATCCTTTCCTCTAAACTCATTTAAAGACTCCAGTCAACATTAAGAAATCTTTTTTCAATTGTCCCTTCAGAACTATAAATTTGTAAATAGCAAGTACATGTGTATGTGTATGTGTGCCCCATCCTACATTTGGTTCAAGCTTTACAGTCAGTGCATTTCTGCTTTCCTAAAGCCCTTCCCATCATATACTGGTATCTTCCTGGAAACATAAATCTGAAAGGATGAGAAATTCATACCATCACTAAAGACAGAGGCTGATATCTAAAAATATCATTATTAATCTGTTTGATCATTCCTATTTTTGGTCTCAACTCAAAAACAGCATGTCTTAGGGCAAGTCAGTTGCTTCTGTTTCTTGTACACGTAAAAGGTGAACCATGAATTTTACCTCTGATAAATCAAAGTATAATTTTTGTACAAAAAACAATTATCTGACTTGCACTCACTGCAGTAAAATCAGCATTTGTTTCCTTAGCTCAGCAACTTATGTTAAATCTGCTGTGTCAGATACCATGCATGGGTGTTAGATTTATAAATCTGCTGTCCATTCCCTTGTAAACTTTTAAAATTCAATGTACCATAAAAGATTGAATCTCTCATTTATGCTTTATCTTTGAAATTCTTTTCAATTACGAGGCTTAAAGGAGCAATCTAAAGCAAAGAATCAAGGGGTCCCAGAGTTGAATAAAAGCTTTTTTCCTTTCTTCTTTGAAAATAAAAATTTTTAGTAACAGATGGCATAAAGTGAACACTCCATTTGGAAGAAATGGACAGTTGAGGAGTAAACTGTGCCTGTGTATTTATCCTTTCATCTCAGTTGTAATGTTACAGAGCTGAGTGCTGGGGAATAAAGTTTAAGCTGTATTTGTGTGCCTTATTGTGTACCATCAAGTCATTATTCTCTATCCCTTAAAATAAATTTCCCTTAAAACAAATTTGAATTTATAAATTAATGTGTTTGTAATGTGAATGTAATGAGTGTAACAGCAGGTGGAACTAGGAGGGCAGTCTGCAGAACTGTGATGACTTAATTTGGACTACAACTCCCAAAAAAGGCTGGGGGCTGTGAGGTAAGGGGAAAAGGAAGAAGAAACTTGAGACTGGAGTAAGGGGAAGAGAGAGCAGTATGTACCTGGAACCTGATCAACCCTATGCAGAGGAGTGGACAGTGGACCTGAAGATCTCACTGGCTTGGTCAGCCAAGACTATGGACTGAAGGAGCTAGACTCAGACTTTGGGGCTTTGTCAGGCTGCTGTTTGAGTGCTCTAAGGACAAAAGACTCATTTGGGGACACTTCCAGGAGGTGTGGGGGGAAAATTAAGGTGCTGAGTGCATGTTACCACAGTGTTGTTTCTTTATATTTCACCTGTCCCCCCACTTTGGCCTGTTGGCTTGTGACCCTAGCCTCTCTGATTTTCTGTATAAAAGTGGGAATGCCCCCTTGTTTCTTGTGCCAGTTTCCAGGGGTGCAGGGTTGGAACATGTCATTACAGTTAATTCCTTCATCAAATAAGTTGCCAGAACTTAATACTTTGAATCCCTAGCTCTTTTGACTGTACTACTCAGTTACTTTGTTTTAGAAACCAAAACAGAAGGTGGTTAGTCTAAAGCCAAAAAATAACCTCACAAAAGCTTTCAACTTGTCTAAAGAGGAAACTGTGGTACCTACTGTAGGAAGGTATGGCTTCACAGTATAAATGTCACAAGATCACATGTATCCACTAATTGGTGTCTGGATCTGAAACTCAGAAACAATCCACAGTCAATTCAAGTAGCTATGTGACATTTAGCCAGATAATTTTCTTCTGTTGGGTACAAGATTTAATTTACATGAAATTAGAAAAATGCTATTATAAGTGTGCCTTTTCCCATATATACCATGATGCTGTTAAAATTTCTTTCTATATATTTCCTAATAATAAAGCTGCCTGTGGGCATCCATATTACAACCTACGGACAATTATGACCTTAAAAAATGTCATAGATTTCATAGACATTAGGGCTGGAAGGGACCTCGGAAGATCATCAAGTCCAGCCCCCTACCCCAGGGGCAGGAAGTCAGCAGGGGTCATAGGATCCCAGCAAGATAAACATCCAAATGTCTTGAAGGCATTCAAAGTAAGTGTTTGAGCCACCTGCGGTGGCAGGCTATTCCAGACCTTGGGGACTCGGACCGTAAAGCAGTTCTTTATAATGTCCAGCCTGACATGGTCCTGAAGGAGTTTGTGAACATTTGACCTTGTCATCCCCTGGGGTGCTCTGGTGAGCAGATGTTCCCCCAGATCCTGATGAGCATCCCTGATAAACTTATAGGTGGCCACCAGATCACCCCTGAGCCTACACTTTTCCAGGCTGAAGAGTCCCATAGCTCTCAGCCTCTCATCATAGCGTCTGTTTTCCTGACCTCTGGTCATTTACATGGCTTTCCTCTGCACTTTCTCAAGCTTCTCCACATCCTTTTTGAATCATGCAGCCCAAAACTGGATGCAGTACTCCAGCTGTGGCCTCACCAAGGCAAAATACAATGGGAGAATGACATCCAGGGATTTGCTTGAGAAGCATCTATGGATGCAAGCCAGCATTTTGTTCACTTTACTAACCACAGCATCAAATTAAAGGCTCATGTTCATCTTGTGGTCAATCATGACCCCCAAGTCCTTTTCATCCATAGTCCTAGCCAGCGTAGCACTGCTAAGCCTATAAGCATGCCGCGGGTTTTTCTTCCCAAGGTGGAAAGCCTTGCATTTATGCTGTTGAACACCCATTTTATGAGCTTGTCAAGATCTGCTTGGATCACACTCCTGTCTTCAGGTGTGGACGCTTTACCCCAGAGTTTGGTGTCATCGGCGAACTTGGCCATTGCACTTCTGATACAAATGTCCACATCATTAATGAAGATGCTGAATAGTGTTAGCCCAAGGATAGAGCCTTGGAGGACCTCACTGGTCACAGGACACCATGACAATTGACTTCTGTCAAGCACTACCCTCTGGGTCCGACCACAGAGTTAATTCCCCAGCCAGCAGATCATGGTGAAGCTGATGCCGCAGTTGGACAGTTTTCCTAGGACGTGATCATGGGATACCAGATCGAAGGCTTTTTTAAGTCAAGATATACAACATCAGTCCCTTGCCCCTTGTCCAGGTGATAGGTCACCTGGTCATAAAAGGAAATAAGATTGGTCAAGCAAAACCTGCCCACAACAAACCCATGCTGGCTATTCCTCAGGATGTTGCCATTGGCCAGTCTGTTAAGAATGGCCTCTTTGATAATCTTTTCTAAGACTTTCCCTGGAATAAAGGTCAGGCTGAGGGGCCTGTAGTTTGCTGAATCCACTTTCCTCTCTTTCTTGAAGATAGGCACCACGTTGGCCTCCTTCCAATCTTCAGGCATGTCACCAGAGCACTAGGAGTTCTTGAAGATCCATGCCATGGGCTGAGCTATGATGCTAGTCAGCTCCTTAAGTACCCTGGGGTGTAAACTGTCAGGGCTAGCTGACTAGAAGATGTCCAGCCTCTCAAGGTGTTCTTTCACAAGGTTAGCATTGATGAAGGGTAAGAAACATCTCTATCACCCAGGCGTCCCTGTCCTGTAATGGGCAGGGCCGCCCTTTGGGACTGGTGAAAAACCGATGCAAAGTACCCATTTAGCAAGTTTGCTTTTTTCTGGGCATCAATTGTCAGTTGTCCCACCTGGTTTAGCAGGGGTCCAATGTTGCCCTTGCTTTTAGTTCAGCTCCTCACATATCTAAAAAAAGGACTTTTTATTGTCCTTGATACTGGACAACTAGTTCCATCACAGCCCTGGCTTTCCTGATTCACTCCCTTCAGGTCTGGACCAGTGCAGAATATTCTTCTTTGTAGGTGTATCCCATCCTCCATACTTTGTAGGTCTTCCTTTTAAGATACAGGTGGTCTGCTAGTTCCCTGCTGTTCAGTCAGGGGCATATGTTGACACATCCTATATTAACATGAATAAAATTCCATGTACCATTTAATGCCATTTAATACAAATGTATTACTTCCAGTATTCATATAGCACTAGCACAGATCTCATTAAACAGTACCAAATTCTGCTCTTTAGACATCCTCTTAACATTAGATTCACAAAGGGGACTTAGGCATTGCTGTGTCTAACACACTGAAGCTCCAAGTTAGTCAAATAAGCTCCCCAATACAATTAATAGGGAAGAGGTAGGTGTCATTTACATATAGCAGAGCTAGATCTAAATGCTGTAGAAGAAAGTGATCTAGCCATGGTAACCTGTAGCTCTCTAAATCCTAATCTACCTTGCTTCTCAGGGGGTAAATTAATGCACACAATTTCATGCTACTGCAGCTTGACTACTTGTCTAAAGCTAGATCCAGTACACTGTGCAGTATAAAAACAGTCTAACAATGGGATCTGCAAAAGCAAGCATGATGACTAGGACATCGCCTTAGATAGTCAGAAGGAAATGCCAAGGAAAGCAGGAGACATAAGGGTCATTGAGATGCTTAAATCTTATGAATCTAGATTTTGAAAAGGGCATAATCCAACTGATTTCAAAGTGTATTAGATAATATAAAGGTGCTTTTTAAAACCCTGTTAGGTGCCATTCTGCATCTTAGGTGCATTAATATCTATGAGGTTGGGTTTTATATATTTCCAAGGGCCCTGCTAGCCATTCAAATTCAAGATGGATAAAAACTAGCTATAGAGTTGTTAACACATTTTCAAGCACCATCTTTATAGGTGGTTGGGTTTTTTTTAAAGCTGCATAGTCATTTTTATGGTGCAATACTTACTTTGCATTTGTGGCCAGTCTCACTTTGCACATATGGCTGTTCTAAATTTATTGTGAAATTAACCAGTTAATTGTGTGTAACACCCCCACACATACTTGAGTAAAATATTGTGTTTTTTATGTGTGTTTTCTTTTATGTGGGAAAGATGCCTCCTGTGTTTTGGCCATGTGTTCAGCACATGGTGAGCTGGGTCCTATATCTGGGGAAAATAAATAAAACCCTCTGGCTTCATTGGCCATGGGAAGCAGTGGATACTTTAGGCCAATTGGTTGTGAAAGGAGATGGAGTGTGGCATTCCTGCCTGGACAAGGCCAGGCTGATGTCATGCAAAAGGATACAAAGTGAGCTAGGTTGGTTTGGGGAGGAAGAGAAGCTGCTAAGAGCTACTGAAGAGTGAAGTCTCCTCCAAGAGAGAAGGAGTTGCAGATAGTGAAAAAGGAAGCTCAGGTAGAGGGAACAGAGAGGAAGAATTGTCCCAGTGTCTAGGAACTCCTCTCTCTTCCTTTCTTCGTCTTTTTCTTTTGAGGCTTTAAGGGATTAATGCAGGGGAAAGAGTATTGGTTCCTTAGGTTTACTGGCCAGGAGTTAGGCCTGGCACTTTAAACACAGTTGAAACCTAGGAGTTTCTAACCCTGACAGTTTTGGCCCAGGGTTATGATTTGCTACTTTCTGCTTCCTGTGGAACTGTGACCCAAATTACCTACAGCCCAGGCCTAGAGGGTAGGCCTAGACTTTCCCCTTGTTACTTCTGATGGCTCTTTGCTCTAGTCAAGCTGTGTGGTTGGGCTGACTATAAACATTAATCATCCTGCCTTCTTTTAAAGTTTTTTGCAGTTTTATTTCAGTAGGTCATATAATCCAGCCCAAAAGTTTTAGGGTGTGTGCATGCTGTCTGGATCCACAGTCACACCCCACACACACACATACAGCCTCTCTGTGCAAAGATTGGCACACTGCCTTTCCTCCAAGAGCCAAAAGGTGCCCCTTACACCCCAGAAGGACCCACACTCTCTAGCAGAATTCCCTGAACAGTACAACCTAAAGACTGTGTCTTGTAGCTAGTAGTGTTTTAAATTGCATTGGTGTTTGCCTGTTTTCTGTAATAGATCTGTCTTTTATGTTTACACTGCTTGTGAGGAGGGATATTTTGTTTATGTGAGACACTAAATGAATTATTAGGGTATTTCCCAGATTGTCTGAGTGGGGACTCAAGCCAAGGTAAAATATATTTAGTACCCCAGAATTGAATCTGGCCTTGTTTCTGCCCACCGGTGCCCAGCAGACAGATTACATATGTCATATATGTCTGATAGAGGAGTTTTTGGAGCTTCTCAACAATAAGATTGGTGTAGCTGATTTCTTTTTTAATGTGAAGTCCATTGATGCATACATGAGAATGGAGTTCTATAATAAAATAAACAAGATCATAAGAAAGTAAGGCTGAAAGGGATTTCATAAGGCCTAGTCCAGGCCCCTGCTCAAGGGAAGATCATCCCTGACTACTTATCAGTGGGCGCATCTACATGTGTGCTTTAAAGTGCAGTAGCCTATTTTACTGTGCATTAAAATGTCACATAACCATGTGGTTTTACTAACGTGCAGTAAAATAGGCTACTGTGCATTAAGCATTACTTAAAAACCATGAACATTCGTTACTACACATTAAGGCAGCCTAATGCGCATTTCCTTAGTACCTCACGTTGGAGGTACTAACTTTAATGTGAATCAGAAAAAGCACCTTATTGCACATGTAGAACCACCCAGTAACCATCTAACCTAGTCTTGAAAACTGCAACTTCCCTAGGCAGCCTGTCTGAATATTTCACCACCGTCTTAGAAAGTTTCTCCTACCCTCCTATGTAAATGTCTGCTGCTACAGTTTAAGGCCACTGCTCCTTGTCCTGTCCCCTACAGCCACAGAGAAAAGTCTATCTCCATCCTCTTTGTAATTGCCTTTCAGGTATTTGAAGCCTGTTATCAAATCTCTTCTCAGACTAAATAACCCTAGTGTGCCTGCCTGGCCTTGAGCAACCATTCACGTGCTGCTTTGGTCCAGGCAGTCAACGGCACCAACAGCTCATTGGCCACCCCTAAACTCTCCTGCCACAAGTTTGAATGTAATACCAGTGCGGGGGCAAACCACTAAAGGCCCCTCAGTGGTGGGTAGTCTGCTTGAGGGCTACCTTCTCTACACCCCAGCCTTATGCCAACCTCCGGCTGGCTACTAGGTCTTGAGGCGGCCGTTCCTCAAATATTGCTGTGTCCTTGACCTTGATACCTCCTGCAGGCTTTGCATCCTGAACATTTTTCCCTTACAGTGGTCTACAGATCTACTAGCTTGCTTAAGCCTGATCACAACCCCCTCAGGGACACCTCAGACCAGAGAAAATGCAAGACCAAAACGAAAAAAAGAGGAAGGAAGGAAACCACAACACTGGTGTCCCTCTGTTGCTCTCACTTCCCCGAGCTGAAGTCCTTCCTAGGCTAAGAGACTTAATTCTTGCATCTTGCTTGTCACATCACCACAGCTCCTCCAAAAGGGGAAAATGAAAAAATGAATGGAAAAACTATATGGTTCAGGGAGGGCGGTTGCTATTAGGTTGCTTCCCCAGCCCTATGATCAGGGCATAATAGGGTCTCCTTGTCACTCCCCCAGTGGGGTTTTCTTCACCTCCATCCCCGCCAACCTATATTCTGTACCCGGTACCTGGGAATGTTTGGGGAGATGATCCATTGTCTCTCCTGGGCTTGCTACATCTCCTTCTTCTGAGCCATTGCCTCTATTACACTGTTGAGTGTTGAGGGAGCTAGCAGGGGTTATTGCAGGGCCCTTGGCACAGCTTTACGAATGCTCATGGCGCTCGGGCCAGGTGCCAGATGATTGAAAGATAGCCAATGTGGTCCCCATCTTTAAAAAAAGAAAGAGGACCCGGGCAACTATAGGCCCAGCAGTCTTAACTCAATCCTGGTGAAACTCTTTGAGAAGATCATCAAGGAGCACATCTGTGATGGGCTGGCATCAGGAATGATACTCAAGGGCAACCAGCACAGTTTCATTAGGGGCAGGTCATGTCAAACCAACCTGATTGCCTTTTACAGTCAGGTCACAAAAGCATTGGATGCAGGTGTCACCATGGATGTAGTCTTTCTGGACTTCAGCAAGGCCTTTGACACTGTCAACCACCCCATCCTCATTAAAA
>JAGPOW010002514.1:16420649-16444698 GCA_030014935.1 Caiman crocodilus | reverse complement strand
ATAACGGCCACAAGTTGTTGGAGAGTAGGTTTAGATTAGACATCCATAAGAACTACTTCACAGTTAGGGCAGCTAGGATCTGGAACCAACTTCCAAGGGGAGTGGTGCTGGCTTCTACCCTGGGGTCTTTAAGAAACGACTTGATGCCTACCTGGCTGGGGTCATTTGAGCCCAGTTTTCCTCCTGCCCAGGCAGGCGGTCAGACTTGAAGATCTACAAGGTCCTTTCCGACTACTTCTATGATTCTATGAATGCGGCTTGTGGTGCCATTCTCCCTCAGTGCTGTCTACAGAGTCCTGCATCTTGCAGTCCTCCAGGCTCAAGTCCTCTGCCACCCACACTGCAAGCCGCTGGCACCTCTGTTTCTGTCCCCTTTCCAAATTCCTCTTCCCTCTGTGTGCACCAGCCGCCGCTGGTGCAGAGAGCCTCTGCTGGCTCTCCTCCCTCTCCCATTCCTCCCACAGCAGTCCTTTTTATTTCTGCCAGCTGGTGATTGCTGATAACATCACCGGCTGATCTCAGCTGAATAAAGGCACAGCTTATAACCCACACAGACTCTTCTCTTCACTCTTACAACCCCATGCATCCTGTTGCCGGTAAGTATTTTTTTTGTTTTTGTATTTTTTTACATGGCTCCCAGTCCTGAAGCCCTGCAGGTGCGGCTCAGGGCTCTTTTGTTTGACTGCCCCCGAGACACCTAGTTCTTCCAGTCTGGCCACATGAATCATGATCCAATTATCTAATCGTTTTTGTTGTTTTATGCCTGTCCACATATTTCTTGAAGTGCAGGGCCCTAAACCAGACACAGCACTCCAGATAAGGCCTCACCTGCACCAAGTAGAGCAGAAGAATCACTTCCAAATAGTACATCACAGTTGCATCTACACATGCAATTAACGCAAACCAATGAACTCTGGTGCTTATCACACCATATTGCTCCTCAGCATGTCATTTGAAAGTGCTCCTGGGACCGCAGCATATTGAGCTGAGGTGGAGCAGCTGCAACTGGCAGGAAAATTGTGGGGTCAGCCTGCCAGTGTGGGGCTGCTCTACCCTTGCTCAACATGCTTCCCTGGCTGGCTGGGACATGAGGGTGCTCCAATTCAGGGTTAGCTGGCAGGCAGCCCCTGCACTGAAGCACCCTTGTGCCCCAGCCAGGGCAGTATGTATATGTGCACTGCTACAGAGTAAAAACTATCACAGCAGGATAGTACTTGTATTTAAAGGTATTACCCTGCTGCAGAGTTAATCAATTTACTCCAACCTAATAGGGGTGCATGTGCAACATTTACTGCAGAGCAAATTAATCTGCTCCACAGTAAATGGTGCACCCGGTATGGTGTTGGATTTTTTGTTTCAACAAGAACATACTACTGGCTCATATGCAGCTTTTAAATAGTAGATTTAATAATCACATTTTAATCTCTTCAGAGACAAACTTTTTAGTATTCAGTTTTATTCCTGTAATAAACATGCTCCATGTATTTTCAATGGTGCATAGATTTTAATGCAAGTTTGCACTTGCAGGGAAATAAGCAACAGGGACCAAAAGAAAATTACTGAGAATTTGGTCTCTAAAGAAAAGAGGTGGAAGTATTAATGAATGGTTAATTCCTTGTTGTGTGGGGAATTTTTACATGTCTCCAAAGACTGAGAGGATATAAATGAAGTTAAAGATTCATTAATATGAATAATATGAATTATTAATTAATTTTGCCTTTTATTCTTCATTTAACAACTGTAACCTATCAATATTCATAATTAGGTTGAGGGTACTTTGCTTTCTAATGAAATGGAAGTGTGAGGAGGAAATCATTCTCATCATACATAATCTTTATTGTTAATATGCAATTTATCAATTTTTCATCCAATTATACAATGGTACTCATCATACTCATTGCTATTAAAATTAAGAAATCATTTGATAACTCATTTTTTAGTAGGTAATTGAGGTTTCGGGACATATGTTTCTCTTAATTAGGCTCAGTACTGAATATGATTTGCCAACTGAATACTGGAATATTTTTGGTTCTAAAATAATTAATTATACTTTTATTATTATATTAACTTTCTAACAATCTTTTGGTCCAGAGACATATATACCAATTATATGCCAATTATTGCAATATTACCTTAAGAAGACCTAATTTTAACTATTATATTTTTCTATAATCCTACTAGTGTGACTAAGATGGTGCTCTCATTTTAAATCTATGCACACTTATTGCTCATGATAGGGCTAGATTGTGCATGTCTAAATACTGGTGACATCATAGTAGAATTTTCAGAAGACTTCTCAATCTATTTCTAGCTTCAAGCACTCGGTAGCTGGCTATTCAGTGATCTTTTGAACACTAGGGGTTCTGAACACTAGAGTAGCTGAACACTGGACCCTCCCCTTAAAACTGGGTCTGCCAGCAGTGCACTTGGTGACTGGCCACTGGGGGACCCCCTCCCCGGTCACCGACTGGCCACTGGGGGACCCCTTTCTCCCCACACACACATTCAAGTTAACTCATGGTTCCTCAGCATCCCAGGCTGCTTTGCTTCTCTCTCCACAAATGCCCACTCACAGGGTGGGCAGCCTAGCCTTGGCCCAAGTTGTTATCTACAGCCAAGCAAGGAAGTATTCTCGAGGACTGCCCAGCTTCTGGCCTTATCCATTGCAGGCATGTGACTGCATTTCTAAAATCAAAAGTGAATGTTTGCTCACTTGGTAATTTGTTCAATCTATGCAGTTTAAAGTAACTTGTGAAGACTGAATCAATTCAGCCTCAGGCTTTTTGACTGTCTGTACTTAGCCTAAAGGAATATTAGATGCTAGCTGGCCGCCTTGTCATAGCCCAAATGGAAAATGAAATACATGCAATGAGAAAATGACATTTGACAAATTATTTTTTCTTTTTCATCCATTTATATTTTTGTCTTTTATTTAGTTTAATTTCTTTTATTGTTTGTAAATATCTATTAAAATTCTCAAGTTTTTTACAGCCAAAATGGAGATGATGATGATGATTATTTTGGCATAAATCTACCAATAGAGATCACCAGAGTTAAAATTAGAGCAAACCTATTTGGAGCTCAAAACGTGCCAAGTACTATACTTTCCCAAGAAAACCCAATATACCAGTACAAATGAAGAATATCATAGACAGTTACGCTTTTATGTCAACATTGACTTGGATTTTTATACTGACTATACATTGATACCTAGGACCAGCATAAATAGGTATAGTTCTCTTGATTTCAATAAAGTACCATGTATTTATGCCTGCTGAGAATCTTCTGCTATCTTTAGTTTCAAGTGGTTGTATCATTGCATTAATACACTGATAGTGTTTCTCTAGAGGGGACACAGACATGTGGAATTGTACCAGGAATTAATTTTTCCAATTTGGAAAGCTATAGTTTCAAACAACGGGCATGCTTCCAGATATCTAATTTGAACCTACGTGTTTAAGTTGCTTTTATTTATAACAACCTATTGTCAAAGAGATCTTTCTTCCTATATTCAGGAAACATTTTCAAGGCATAAAATCGATAAAATTGATGCGTTTGTAGGTCACTATAATTTCAGTAAAATGCACAGTTTTCATAGTTAGTGTCCAACAACTGGTGTCTTATTGACAAACAAGCTATTGTCATATAAAATATAACCTATCTAGCACAAAACAAGGTATTTCATAGTTCTGGATTGTCTCAAGAATGATTTTGGTTTGTGTGCTTTTATCTGAAGTATTCTTGGATACTGTATTATGACTTGAAGCAGCTGCTCTGCACAAGGAATTAAAAGCTCAAAGAAGTCCAGACAAACAAAATGTACCATGTAACTATTCAAAATACATCTTACATAAGCCCCTTCTGAATGAACAAGTTCTTGCTTTTCCCATGTTTATAGCTTTTATACAGCAAAGAAAAAAATATACACATAATTGGGATAAGTTATGATCCTGTTACTTGTGAAGAATAGCATCCTACATTGACTTCAGTGGATCTACTTGTGGAGTTAAATGTGTGTATGAGGACCATATTCTGTCTGTATAAGGGCCAAAATAGCTTAAATAGTTATCAGCCTCTCCTCATTAGTCCATCAGTCTACCTTTTGTATTAAATAGGCCCCAACAGTTTTAGCTGGGAAATGAAGGGCTCATTAAAACTTTGACAACAGAGATGCAGGTGACAGCTGGCCAAGAAGAAATGATAATGTAGGCAACTAAGGATCAGAAGATAGGATAAATAAAGCCAAATGATTCAAGAACTTAACTTTATTTAATTGCTACAAAAATGCCACAATATTTAAATCAAGGAACATATTAATTTGCAGAAAATCATTTTAAAAGAAACAATAAGGAAAGAAATACAATACCTTGATAGGTTTTCAACAAATTAGTAAAAGCAAAGGATTGGAGAGAATGATCTCTATTTTTGAGGATTAATGATATATCCTTTCCTCCCAAATTTTAGTTTTTGGAGTTTTTTCTCTTTAAAAAAACCCAGAAATTTAAAAAGATAAAACCATGAAGCATGCTTAAAGAGCTCTTCTTATTACGAGAATAGTTGATAGGACTACCTGCCATTACAATTTCCCAGCACTTCTCAAAACTAAGACGCTGGGCAGAATTCTATGTCACCTACTAGATGACAAAGTGCTTCTTGAGACTAACTCTGAGTTACAAGATTATTGTGTAGGAGTGCTTCTCTTGCTGCCTTTGGGGATTATACACCCATTATAGGAATAGGATTTCCCCTATGATGTGACTAGAATAACAGAGACTTTTTGTGGGATAGCTCACATGACTGGAGTATTGTCATGGATGGGTATAAACTGTTTAGGAAGGACAGGCAGGGAAGAAGAGGAGGAATTGCACCATATGTAAAAGAGCCATATGATTACTCAGAGCTCTAGTATGAAACTGGAGATGGACCTGTTGAAAGTCTCTGGGTTAAGGTTAAAGGGGGGAACAACATATTGTGGTAATATTGTGATAGGTGTCTGCTATAGACCACCAGACCAGGAGAATGAGGTAGATGAGGCTTTTTTTAGAAAACTTGCAGAAGTTTCCAGATCACAGGCCCTGGTTCTCATGGGGGACTTCAATGACCCTGGCATCTGCTGGGAGGGCAATACAGTCATGCACAGGCAATCCAGGAAGGTCTTGAAGAGTGCTGGACACAACTTTCTGGTACAACTGTTGGAGACACAAACTAGGGACTGTGCTCTTCTTGACCTGCTGCTCATAAACAGGGAAGAATTGGTGGGGGATGTAGAAGTGGATGGCAAGTTGTACAGCAGTGACCACCAGATGGTTGATGGTTCAGGATCCTGACAAAAGGAAAAAAGGAGAGCAGCTGAATATGGATCCTGGACTTCAGAAAAGCAGACTGTGAATCCCTCAGGGAAATAATGGGCAGGAATCCCTGGGAGGACAGCCTGAGGAGAAAAGGAGTCCAGAAGAGCTGGTTCACCTTAAAGAAACCTTACTGAGGAGGCAGGAACAAACCATCCTGATGTGAAGGAAGAATAGTAAATGTGGCAAGCAACCTGCTTGGCTTAGCAGAGAACTCTTCAATGAGCTTAAAGACAGTAAGGGAAGAGAGGGGATCCCTGGGGCAGAAAGGAAGAAGTTGACTGAGAGTAGATTCAGGCTAGATATCAGGAGGCACTACTTCACAGTCACTAGGATCTGGAACCTGTCAATCAAACCTGCTCATAGCCCATGTCAATCAAATATGCTCATGGCCCCTGTCTGCACCATATAACGAAATGAAACGGATCGCGGTACCATTTGGCTAAGCACGTACTGCCCTACTATAAAACCCATCCCTGGAGCTCAGAGAACTCAGAGCTCTCTTCCTCCAAGGCCTTGCGGTTAGAGGCCCTTCAACTCATGATGAAGCTCAATTCAATCCAGAATTGGGCCGAGTCCAGAGTGGGAAACCCCGTTATACTATGTTGTTGCTGTTGAGAAGAAAATAAAACTAAATTTTGTAAGTACCCTCGTCTTATTTACTCCACTGCATAGCTGGGCCCTTATAAACTGGAACAGGTCAGGATAAACCTGTCCAGCAGCTAACTACCTGGAACTCTCAAAGCTCCCTGAAGTTAAAGGAAGCAAATCTCCCTGCAGTTAAGGGAAGCAAATCTCCCTGCAGTTAAGGGAAGCGAGTCGCTTCGCGGATCCCCTTGCGATTAAAGGAGGCAATTCACGACAGAACCAACTTCCAAAGGAAATGTTTCTTGCTCCTACCCTAAGGGGTCTTCAAACAGAGGCTAAATAATCACCTGGCTGGGGTCATTTGACCCTAGCTTTCTTTCCTGCCCATGGCAGGGAGTCGGACTTAATAATCTGCTCAGGCCCCTTCCAACCCTACGTACTATGAAACTATGAAACCAGGGTTTGAAGGGTGCTTGCCTGCAGTCCTTGCATTGCCTAGGATACATACAGCTACAAAGGAATCCAGAAGAAGTGGTGGTGGAGCTGTGTACCGCTCAGGACTGACCAGCGCAGGCAAGGGGAAAATGCAGTTGAGCCCCTGCTGCTCCGGCCGGGCTCGTCCCGTCCCAAGCGGCACACAGCTCTGCCGCCACTTCTCCTGGCTGGTGCAGACCCAGCTAGGCTCCTCCCATTCCAGGCAACATGTGGGAAGCCAGCTTCAGCCACATGCTGCTCCAGATGGGATGGACCCAGCTGGGTCAGCACTGGCCAGGAAAAGCTGAAGTTGGCTTTCCATGTGCTGCTGAGGATGAGAGGAGCCCAACCAGGTCAGCACCAGCCAGCAGATTGGTATTACATGACAAGCCTATGGCTGGGGAGGGATCAGGCTCCCTAGATCTGAGACCTGATGTAGGCTATGGCACAGAGACTCACTCTGGAACAACGTGCTAATAAACTTGTGTCTATACCTGCCAGGAACCCAAGTAGCAGGTGGCTGATACCTGGTAAGCTCATGTGAGTAAAGACTGTTTATTACTTTCTGTGCTGTCTTCAAAATGTTTTTATCCTACTAAAATATGCCATACTTTGTGAGAGTCATTGCCTCTGTATGAGAAAGTAGAATCATAGCCACTGAACTAAATTCATGCCCCGTGAGAATAATCACAATTCAGCAAAATGGGCAGGAAGGAAAACCCAGAGTTCTAAGTGTGCACCCTAAAAGAGGCCATGAAAGAGTCAGAAGCACACCCTTAGAACCAGGACAGCTATTTGGTGACAGCAGTCCAGAAGGCATGATGGGAATCCTCTACTCATCATGAGATTTAGGAAAGCAAGAGGACATGAGAACTACATGTAGGCAGAGACAGTGCAGGACCTTGGAGCCATATTAATAAGTGAGGACAACTGTGTTCCCACTCTGGTCAGTGACTAATTGTCGGTACATCTTCACTAGCTTCAAGCCACTCAAACCTGCTGCCAAAAAAATAAGCCCTTCCTACCTAGTTATACTTTTCCTACTCTGAACTGGAAATGAGGCAGCAAGTGCCCTTCTAAGGTGGTCCAAGGACAGTAGAAGTAGATCACACACAGAGAGTGAGAGACGTTCCCAGAATGTCCTCACCACCACATTTCTTCTGAAAAGCAGGGATATCCTGAGATTCATTTCATGTTTGTAAAATGCTTGGAGAGCCCCACATAAATGCACTGGATAGAAATGCAAAATATATTTTTACTTATTTGGTTGGCACCTTGGGCTGGGATTTTCAAAGCTGAGTCAAAAGGCCAACTTCCATTAAAATGAATGGGATTTAGAGGGCTCCAAATCTTTTATGACAACTTTGTAACATGCCTGCCTACCCCTTTTTGAAAATCTCAGCCATAGTTTGGAAGCTCAGCCAAAGAACATAAGAGCATAAAAAGCGCCATGCTTGGTCAGCCCAATGGTCCATCTAGTTCAGTATCCTGTCCTGAACAGTGGCAGAGATAGATGCTATAGAGGGAGAGTTTTGAACTGGTTAGACCCATTTCATTGTCACTTCCTGCAACTTCATTGGTGTCAAAGGTCATGTGACGTCACTTCCTGATGTGATACCACTTCCTTTGAGGTCTTTGAATGTAGCTCACTAGCCCACTGGATAATAAAAAGTTCATGATCTGGCCCCACATTCAAAAAGGTTGGACAACCTCTGTTCTAGACTAAGGGCAGAGGTGGTGGAAGGACAAAGCTAATGGGGCTCAGGCCCCCAAACCTGGGGCAGCAGGTAGGACTACAAGGCAGCCTGGCCACAGGCTCCAGGAAGCTACAGCAGGGGTGGGGAGGGGCATGCATGCAGCCAGGATTGCAACCCAGCATGTGAATCACTGGCTGCCCAGCATGGCAGGAAAGTGCCAGCCTATTCTGTGAAGGGGAAGAGGCTGAGGGAGGGGGGCAGATCAAGGCCCCCACAGTGAGGAAGGGAGTGGGGAAATGGCAGAGGCAGGGACTGAGGTGAATGGGGGGCCTGGCCAGGCCAGGTGGTAGTACAATTGGAGCCTGGACAGCTCATCCAGGGGCATAGAAGGGAGGCAGCTGCTACTGAATGCTGGGCTTTGCACACTGCTGCAGCTGCCCTGGGAGTGGTGTAATGTCATGTACCTGCTACCTCTGGGCTGTGCTACACCTCGTACCCACCCCATGGCAGGATACACATGGCATCGCACCTCTCCCAAGGTAGCTGCAGTGGTGCACAAAGCGCAGTACGCAGTGGCAACCACCTCCACCCCACGCACAGATTGGGAGGGCATGTGCTCCCCAAGCTTCTGCTATGCTGCACACAGCAAAGGGAGCCCCCCCAGTGCCCCTGAACAAGCTGCCTAGGTTACAATTGTCCCACCACCCAGCCCAGCCATGGTCCCATTCAGCTCAGCCCCTGCCCCTGCCACTGCCCCTGCCCCACTTCCTCCCTCACTGCAGGAACCTAGATCTGCCCACCCTCCCCACAGCCCTTTCCCCTTCCTCCACCCCTTCCCCCACAGACTGACCTGCTGGGGGGCAGATGAGGGCCACGCACACACACATGCATGTGCATGCCCAGCCCCCGCAAACGGTTGTTTCTCTCGCAGCCTATGACTAAAGGTGTGATTGCTGCAAACTCCAAGCTTGCATGAACACTGATCAACATTTGAGCAGCTCTCAGCATAAGGTGCAACAAGTCCCTTAATCTCAAGCTCCACTTCAGTTGTCCATTAAGAAAACAGAATTCTATCCTAAGGTCCCAATCTGTCTTTCCTTGCTCAGGCAGTCTCAATCACGTATCTCTCTGACACCCACATCAGTTCCACTCTCTTCAGCAAAACAAAACTCCTTGTCCTGCTCTTGTCCTTTCCTTTTCTCTGCTCTAGCTTTTGTCCTCTTTGCTTTTGAACCAGACAGCTTCCTCCTCCCCCTGTCTGGATGCTACCAGGAATATGTGAGCACAGGAGAGAAAGGTTCCCTGTTTTCAGTTCCAGTGTCCACTACTATCCCAAGACTGCTGAGCATTCTGGGTCATTCTGTGAATATAATATATGTTTGTTGTTTCCAGGAAGCAAAAGTCGTAAAGAGAATCAGAAACAACTGCAATAATGAGCAAGTACATCTGAAGGGATGGAGAAAACACAGACTTGAAGAGGATTATGTGAGACCCCTTAGTTAAGAAGAACAGTTGATCCATCCAAGTGGATGAAAGTAAGATATGGACAAAAGTCAAAGAAATGCCATTTGACAAATATAAACCATGTTTGTGAGGCAGGTAAAGAAAATACTTAATGGAAGAATATTGATTGAAAACATAATACAGAGCAGGATTTAAAAAGGCAAAGGAAGTAAATTAAGTAGCTAGGACCAATCCATTAAAAGGTCATTGATTTCAGTGGAGCTGACCCTAGCCAAACTGCAGTCCCTGCTTTATGAAAGCTATATTCTACTAAGAAAAAGTTTAAAGGATAGTGGGTGTTTACAACTCATGTTCTATCTGTCGCACAGTATGGAGTACAAATTGGTTCATACCCTGGACATAACTTGATACACATGAGAAAATATATGTTCACCCATTCAGAAAACCTTCCCTACTAGCTTCCATAAAATAAAACCTTTCCCAACCTAATATTATGGAGATAAATCTGGCAGATGAAATCATACACTGAATATTGGACCATAAAGACTATGGCAGAATAAGTGGCTCCAAACTTGTTTCACCCATCTGTACTCCTTGATCCACCAGATATACATCATCCCCAAATAACCAATCAAAACCACAAATCACAGGTCTCCTTTCTTGTAGTTTTAAACCCCTTATCATAGCTATAGGAGCAGAGCACTGTCCATGTCAATAAGTTCCAGTTTAGACTAAATTCCTTTGCTTGGAAAGTTCTAGTTGCTTTGTCAGGGATTCAATCTTGATCATTCAATAGTCTATTTTTTAGCTTTAATCCTAGATCCATATCATGAACTGATCTCTCCCCAAGGACTCAGTTCTCAAAAATTGCAAGATTGGCTCTTCAGTTTCAGATTAATCACAAACCTTTCCAAGTTGTTATTAAGAAGTTCCAACTTCTTATTTTATTCTCTGCTTAAAAACACACTGTTAGTATAATTCATTTTTATATGGAAGGCAGACTCATCAAATCTCTTTAATACAATTTCATAGTTAGCCTGACAGAATTAACTTACTTTTTGCTGGCATCCATCATGGCAGATACAGAATTAAGCAATTTTTTAAATTTCCAGTTGTCCTTTACATTTCTGGAGTGTTTTAACAGTGTTAGGTCTTTTACCTCCTTCAATCCAGATTAATTTATTATCTTATTTTGTATTTGTTACCCTGTTTTATTTAGGAATCACTTAGAGCCCAGGAGTGTTTTCTTTGTTCAGTGTCGGAGATGTAAGTTAAAGTGAATTAATGTCCCATTTGCTTGAAATCTAATCAATGCTGCTACACTTGTAGCCCTACTACCTCAAACAGGAAACTCTAGGTACTAAATTTAGCTTTTACATCTTGCACCCCAAAATTGCTCATAATACATCAAAATCCATGATCACATTTTTCTGGGATATTTTATAATCTGCCACATGGCCTTCTTCCTAACTTCTTTTTGACCCTCTTCCATCTTCCTCCTTTTTTTTACAGGTGCCATGGGCCTTTCATACTAGTATGACCTCTTGTTAGTTATAGACATTAGTAAGCTACAGCTGCATCAGTTACACATCTCAGCTAAAAGTTTTTATTAATTGTCAGCTTTAAAAGCTGATTAGTTACAGTAAAGGACTATTAAAAAAGCACAGTTGGTTAGTAGTTTCACATATGAAACTTGATTTACTCATGGTCCTAATTGGATTATCAGCTCCTAGCTGTGGCTTAAAATATCTTTTTTTAAAATGTTCTTGTCCTGAAAACCTCACAAGTCATAGGTGTGAAGTAAACCTGGCAACCATGGGGGTATTTTTGTATAGGATTAATGCAAGGTATTTGCTTAACTTGCATATTTTTATATATTCTTTATGCTGCTTTGCACTTTAAACTGCCCTGAAACAATTGCACATATTGTGAGTTACAAAAATGGTACTCTGTGCTCTTGCTAAGGTCTTGTTATTCTAGCTCTACTCCACCCTCGCCTAGATTCTTTGACAGTTGCATTAACAGCAACATATACTGGGTCATGGTGAGTCAGCTTCACTAATGGATCTTCTACTGCCAAGTCCTGTGGTAACTCCTCAGTGCCAACTGCATAGCCATGATTTACTAGCTCAAGATTGTAAAGTTACTTTAAACACTCAGTCTTCCAGTTCTCAGTGTTTCCCACAATGAACCTCTTCTCCTTCCAGACACACACACACACACACACACACACTAGAAAAAGCCTTCTTGTAAGATAAGCTAGCATTTGGAAGCTTGCCATTTTGTATGGTCATAAAAAAGCATCTCGTTACTGTTGACATTCTGACATGTTAAGCAGCCAAAACAGCTGAAATACATTATACAAGAGGGAATTTGTCATTTTTACCTTTAAAATGCCAACATCTGCTTCTTTATTGTGCAGGAAATCGTCTAACAGACTATGCTAGGTGCTTGTAGGCTGCATGGAATGCAAACCTCACCAAGTTAACCCAATCTCTTTGTGATTTCTTGTTGAACAGTGCCACCCTGTGGAGTTCTTATGAGGCGCACACCTATATTTATATAGGCCAGACAGCAGGGTTCACTTCTAACTTCAGTGCTTATATGGTAAAGTTCCAAAGTTATCATCAAACTTTATAATTTACACTGAAAACTCATTCAGTTCAAAACAATGTGTTTTCCATGAAGTTAACACCATTTCTGCTTTGTGTTCCATATCTGCCATCAAAAGCAACTTTTATTAAAAGCTTTCATAAGGTTACAGCAAAAATCAGCAGAATTAGGAAAATGTAAGTTTGAAATAGTAAAGTGTGTGTGTGTATTAGTGTATATATATGCGATTTGTTAAAAAAAAATTACATGAGCTTAGATTGCCTAGTTAACACTCTGATAGTTGAAGATTTATCCTTCATGAGCAAAGACAACCACATCTAGAAGTGGGGAAGGGGAGAAGAAAGAAAAGTAGGAAAGAAACAGTGAGGGAGAAGAGAGAAAAGGAGAAAAAAATGAAAAAGGAGAAAAGAGATGAAAGAAAAAGGAGGGGGGGTGAAGGCTAGGTTGCATGGTATGTAGGTGACTTTTAAGTCTGATCTTTGCCTCAAGGCTGTGATAGTTATATACCAGTTTATATATCTGATATATAACTATCAGAGTATTAACTAGGCAATCTAAGCTCATGTCATAATATTTTAACCCATTAGAACTATGCTTATGCTAGGTTTATACATAAATATGAATTATAATAATTTATCTGTGTGTGATTGCGTTTTATGTTTCCAAATTGCTGTCTTTCTTTCCCCTTCTTACTATGTCCAATCTGATTACAATTTTCTTTTTATCTCTGTGTCAAATTCATCCCTGCTGAGTTTCAAATATCCACTTCTATATCTCCTTTTCTTAAAATTAAACACTATACCAATTTATCTCCATTATTCTCTGGTCTGGTATGAGAAACTGAATAGGAAACTGTTTTCTGTCTTATCTTAATGAGTTTCTGGATAATATTCCTCTGATGGGCCATCTTTTCTTACAAGCTTTTGCTACTGCATTCAATGCTATGCTTACAAATTTTTCTCTGAGACACTTGACGAAGAAGTACCCTCAAGGGATTTCACCTCCTAACAAGGCTCCTGAGTATCATAAACTTCACTGCCACCTTATTTTAGAACACAGGAAGGAACTTTATCACCTGACAGGACTTTCACAATTAAGCAACTGCTGTCATCACTTAGCATTGCTATAAAAGGTTAATGAATGTAGCAGGATAATACACAGAAAGGAAAATAGTAGTTATTCATGTTTACTGCAGCTGTGCATATAGTAAATGCAAGCCAGCTTGTTCTGGATAATAAGAAAAAGAAATAAGGTAAGAAGTTATGTTCTCCAGCTCTTGATTCCCCCAAATGAAAGTTCTTCCAACTTTGACTTCACGGGCTAAATCCTGTTTCACAGCGTAAAGGTGTGTCAGTTAGAAATGTAGTCATAGAAAAGCACAAACTTGCCTGCCTGCCACCACCACCACTGTCTCAAACTGACCCCAGCCTCTGCATAGCTCAGTTGGAGTGACTCTGGAGCTCCTCTCAACCCTGGAAGAGTGGAGACAGTGACAGTCACAGGTGGAGGAGTGGACAGGGAGGGGATGGAAGTATAATGTACAGGGAGAGAAGGAGAGGTGTGTCTGAGAGGGAAAACTCTTACCTGTTTTGGGGACTAAAAAGGTCCCCAACTGCTGCTCCCACAATACTGATGGCCCTCCCTAGTTTGGGATGGGAGGAGGCTACAAATGGGGGTTGCAGCCGTCCTGCACTGCTGGTTGCTGCTCCTGTACCCCCCTTTTCAAAATCCTGGTTATGCTTTTGACCCAGTGCATTCTCCGTCCCTCCTCTTGAAGTTGGCCCACTGAGCAACCAGGAAGGAAAGATATGCAGCCAGGAGGAGGAAAGCAAGCCAGAGGGAAGGGGGCTCAGCAAGATGGAGGGAGCTTTAGGTTCTAACCTGGGTCCATGCTCACCAACCAACAGGGCAGAAACTGAATGTTGTTTATGCATGAATGGCAAAGGCAAGGTACAGTGGGTCCAGCAACAAAAGGAAGGCTGGAGAATGCACTGGTCAATGTCTAGCCAGCATCCTAATGATCAGACATTTTGCAGGGAATCAGGAATTAGAATTTGGGTGAAGTGGGGCTAAATCTAGAGAGGCTGTTCCCTATGTAAGTGAACATTTAGATACATTTAAGGTAATGGTAAATGAACCATTACCTTATACTAAAAGATGGGATACTTCTCTCCTCCTTCATCACCACTGCCTCTCTTTCTGGGAGGTATGCATACAGAATAACCTGATTCTGCCACAGGTGGAAATAGACTCAAAACTGGGTGCATCTACACAAGATGCTTTACTGAGCATTAGATTAATCTAATGTGCAGTAAAGCATCACCGTCTACATGTGCGTATCAATTACTGCAGCTTAAATTAGTCTAATGCACCATTTTCTAGTACCAATACATACAAGTACTAGAAAAACAGCACATTAACTAATGCTCCAAAGAGCAAATGTAGACCCTGATCAGGAGTAATTTGCTCCCAGTCAACCGAGGCAGCAGGAGGCCACACTGCTGCCTGGCTAAGCTCCAATCTCCGTGGAGCAGGGGGAAGATGTCCCTGCTCCAGGGCAGCTCCACTGTATTCCACAGCTCTATTCCACTGGCTTGACTATTAGAATAATGAAAAAGTTTTTCTGGATACCCAGTCTAAACTTATTTTACTGCAACTTCAAGCCATTGGTCTCTGTCCTCCTCTGTGATAAGAGGAAAATCTGTTATCCGTTAAGGGGTATTCTTGGTACCTACCTTTTGAAATAGATGTGTAAGATCAATGGTAAGGGACAATACAGTTTTAGGATGGAGTGAAATACTTTATATACATCCCAATGACACTCAATTATTTTGTTTTATTTGTGCCCAATTGGAAGGTGGCCGGACATAAAGAATTGCTTTTTATCTATTGTAATGTCAAAAATATGTTTAATTCAGAAAACTATTGGTCTGAAGCTAAGTCAGTTATTTTTTAGGTTTGCATTTCAGTGGGTATGTCTACATGTCACCCTTCAGCGATGTAGCAATCATGTATATCTACACATAACCAGAAGCTAATTTGCCATAGCAGCGTACTCCCACATTTTCGCATGCCGCTATAGTGAAGTAGCAGCTAAAAATACCTATGCACTGTACATACAGTTCAGTGCAAGCTGTTACATGCAGTAAAACCATAGCTGTACGGCAATGTGTAGACACATCCAATGTTTATCTACTGAATATCTACAGTTTGGAGCTTGGGGCTATTTTGGTAAATATAAAGTGTCTCAGGAATATAAGTAATGAGAATTATAGAAGTGTTTATAAAATTATGATGAATAAAATATGGAAGACTGTATGTTTGATAATTGTTGCCAACATCTGATCATCCCTAAGGTGTGAAAAATATAAAGATCAGAACACATTTTTGTTTTATTATGAATGAAAAGGCTTATTTTAAACTTCTTTCCTTTGTTTTGTTTTATTCAATTTCCTGATATCTGTTTGTCTCAATTTACATTTAGGCATTTGTGATGGTTTGGGTGCCCTATTCACTCTTCATCAATTAAATTTGATATTGGGACTTTGACTGGGAGGGAGGCAGGGGTATACTAGAAAATTCAGTCTACTAGGCTCTGAGTTTCCCTTGGTAATCAACAGCTTGGTTGTTCCAATGTAGTTCTTGAGAGACAGTATCAAATCAGAAGTTCAGATACCTTACCTGCTAGGACCAAATTTGAAATGGGTTTGGAGTATCAGGACACAGACTCTGAATTGACCTCCAAAACTAAAGCTATACAATGGCATTTTAGAAAGCCTTGTATCTTACTCTGCCCTATGGCCTACGATAGATTATCATTTAACCCCTCATATCCTTAGAGGTTTTCAAAACCTGGCTAGACAAAGCTTTGGAAAGAAGCCAGGGCTGCCAGGCATAATAAAAATAAATTAAACTAATCATTCACCTGTTCTATACAAAAGGACAATGTAGACATATGTAGATTACAGTAAAGATGCACTAGAGAAAGCCATCAATGAATACTCTTTTACCCCTGCTCTCCCCCTTCATCCATCATTATATAGTGCTATGTGATAGGAGTTTAATGCCAACCACTAAACAACTGTTCATATATAGCTGCTAAATGAATATCACCTCCCCTCCCCCCAAAATAAACTTGAATATTTTGGATGATTTTTATATACATTCATCCAAATCTGAAGATAATCTTTTGACTACATTTTGCAAAGTGCAGATGCTTGTCCAGTTACCTTTTTCTTGCCATTCTTGAGTCAGTCCTACTTCCTGAATTGCAAAATGAATCAGCATGCGAGTCAGAGACAAATTGAGTCTCTTAGAAATTGGCTAGCTTATGTATAAATAGCACAAATAATCTTCACTTCAGCAGTATCTTCTCTTTTAATTTGCTGAAGAAGCTTTTTGGGTGAGCTTTTTTAAAACCTGTACCCTCTCATTTACAAGATTTACCAAGATGCAAGACAGAGTCATTAAGAATTTTGTGACAGTCTGTGTTAAAAATGATTCATGCTTTTTCTTTAATAAAAGATTTTTTATTTAGTGAAAAATATTCACATCTCTCAGCTGAATTTGGTGATGAACTAATCATTCTCTGTTTGTCATTTAAGTTGTAGTATGCCTGGACTCTGTGTTTGGTCCTCATCTGAGATAATGGTGTTTGAAGGGCACAAGACCTGCTGCAGGCTACTTGGCAGCTACCTTTTCTGCCACTTTTCTGCAGGCACAGCTGAGTCAGGGCAGGCAATGCCAACAGCATGTTGTTGGCTACTGGAGGGCCTGTGTTATCTTTGCTATAGAGAGAGAGATACAATGCCAGCACACTCCTACAAGGGGCACATATAAAGGGTGCTTAATATTGGCAATTGTCTATTAGGCCGGTGTGAAGTGGCTACTATTCACTTTGGATTTGGATTCGGCCGATTCGGGAAAAAGTGATTCCACTCATTGATTCAAATCATTGTCCTGGTTTGATCTGGCAGAATCTCCCAGGCCCACCACCCTCCCAGCCCAGCCAAGGCTGCCCCGCTTGCCCCAGCTCCCAGCACGTGGGGGGAAAAAAAGCCCCAACCCACCAGGTGCTGCCAGGTGGGGGGGCAATCCCTACTGCTCCCCACTGCCCCACATTGTGTGGGAGACTCTTCATGAGCCCGCCGAACCTCCTTCACTGTCCCAGCCTGCCCCCCCATGCGTGCCCTGCCCACCATGGCTCTGGCCCTTTAAGAAGAAAAAAAATTAGAAAACCCTAGGGCTCACCTCTCCTGCCCAGCAGGGGACCATTGTCACTTCCCCTGCTATCCCACGCTGTGTGGGGTGCTCTTCTATGAGCCCCCCAAAGCCCCGAGGCCATTACAGGAGTGGTGAGTTCTGGGGTTTTTCTCATTTTGTTTTTTTTCTTAAAGGATCACAGTTGAGGTGGGCAGAGCAGACATGGGGGGGCTGGGGAAGTGAGAAGGCATTGGGGTCTTACGAAGAGCCCCCATGCAGCATGGAGCAGTGGGGGCAGCAAGGATCAGCGCCCACCCAGCAGCACCCAGTGAGCACTGGGGCTTTTCTTTAAAGGGCTGGGAGCTGTGGTAGGTGGGGCAGCCATGAGTGGGGCTGGGAGAGCAGGTGGGGGGGAGGTTGGGGGAGCAGGGAAGGGATGGGGCTGGCAGGGGTTACCCCATGGAAGATTCAGAGAGCTTTGAATTGTTTCAGACTTTTTAATTGGTTCTCTGATTCGGTTAGGATTTGGAGATTCGGCCACCGAATCAGGCTGAATCGTCTCTAAATTGAATTACCACCCGAAGCTTCATAGCACCCTATTGTCTATTATGAATGGTTGTCTACAAATATTTCTTTGAGCCCCATACTCCTTGGGCCCAGGGCCCCAAAAATTCTTCATCTGCCCCTGGTTGTCTATATTATTTTGTGAATATTATAAAGCTAAGAATAAAAGATTACTAAAACGAAGACCAGAGCAATTGTAATGTACAGTGTTGTAGTGTTAAAAAAACTCAGACTGGCATTTCAAAGTGGTTCTGAAGAAAGTAAGCCCTTCATCTAACTTCCACAGTGAGCTTCAAATCTAGAGACAATGATTTGCAAGTCTGTGTAAAACAACATCTCAGTTGCAAATACACGTAGAAATCTTTAGTAGAAAAATTGATGTTATTTCCATTTTGTGAAAAACAGTGAGTTTTTTAAGGGAAAAAATAACAATGATATATTAAATCACCCTTATTCTTGCATTTTAAATGTGGATTTCTTTTGCTCTAGATAAAATCTAGGGAATCCTTTTAGATGAGTAGTAGGGGCTTATTTTGAATATCTGCCTGAATGTTTAATAGCTTTTTTCCTGATGGTGGTTAATCATGAAAGGATGAATGTAGGCAACTCAGAGAAACAGTATGTCATATCCATATTTAGATGGGAAAGCTCAAGGGTGAGGTGATATGATCCTCCTGTTTTACCCTGGTGACAATGTTATCTTATGTTTCTTTGAAGTGCATTCATTCCCAAAAGTAAATTACCAAAGTTGCCTGACTATAAAGTTCCCTGACTGCTTGCTTTGGAGTCTTTATAAGTTATTCTGCTTTTTGTTTGTTTGCCTTGCCATGTAATTGAAATATATTCCAAGTCTTTCCTAGTATCAGGTTAGAAGAATTATTGCTACAGTTCAGGTAGAACTTGTAAACCAGATATTTCAAGCACTGAAGGGACCAATCACTTTGAAAGTTGCCATTATTTTGTTTTAGTGACATATTACCAATAGATATCCTTTAAAATCTGGCCTTGCGCACATGGAAACCAAACATTAGCTGCCTTCATTTCTAAATTGAAATAGAAATTGCTGATTTCAGGATAGCACAGATTGAATTTGTGAGTAGGCAACCAAACTGAATTTGGAGTGTGTGCAATTTGTGCTTTAAGCTAGGCTATTGGTTAGATCATAATGTTACAGGGATTTTGATTTCTGTTATAAAGTACTGTCTTTCAAACAGTACTTTTTAATTTTGATGTTATTTAACTTCTTTATGGCAATAATGGGGAGACTCCTTTATTGTCATTCAGTTGTAAAGAGATGAGTCTATTGTCAAATGAATCCTCTCGTATATGTCCAAAATACATTATAGAAATTACTTGTTGTTTTTTTTTTTGACAAAGAATATATCAAAATCATGCAGCCTGGTTTTACAGCCTGAAAAAAGTGTCTTGTTTGAAATGCAAGGATTCAGTGGGCTTCCATCCTAAAAAATTGTGGATTCTGGAGAAAGACTTGTTAGTTCCCAGAAAGAATGCAAAATCCTTACTTTGAAGGTACGCCCAGGTCATCTCACAGAGATAAATTATGGTACCACTGCAGTTAATTGAAGTTTGCTGCTAAATTTACAGTAATGTGCTACTAAACCTAAGTATATCAGAATTTGGCCCTAACTATTTATAGCTGAATGGGCATTATCAGTAAATTGCATGTAACACAATATATAGCAAATTAGATAGTGAAAAACACTTCTTAAAAGTTGCTTTAAAAACGAAGCTTTGTTTCCATACAGAGACCATGAGAATTAACAAACAAGGCTGACAGTTTTCAATGTTTTTAAATGTTTTAAAAATGGTATAATTAACTAACAAATCCCACTTCTCCCACCACCACCACCACCTCCCAAAAAACAGTTAGGTATCAAAATAGCCCATTAAAATTGCTGTCAGTAATTTTCTTCTAAAAGCTCCCAGAGAACTTCAAATAGGGGAAAACAGAAAATAAACAAAGTAGTGTTATATTTCAGCACTTTAAATTTTCAACAATCAAAACAAAGGGTTTTACATTTAGAAAACTTCTATGCCATAATTCTTAAATTCAGATCTCTTATTTCAGTGCCCTCATGTTTATTTCTGTCTACTGTACAGGTTCACTATCAAAATTGCTTCCTCTTTGCCCTTATTTTTTAGGAATCCATATCTACATCTGATTTTATAGAGAACTCCTTCTAAACATTTTTTTAAAGATCTTAGGGATATTTTTATAGTTCATTTTGTAACTGTTATGCATGAAAATCTACTTTTTCAATGCCAAAATCAATGTTTATAAAGATATCAGCTGCCTAGAAGGACTGAAGTCTATCACATAATTGATTAGGAGGAATTTTACAAATTGATATAAGAACTGATGCATCTTATGACCTAACTTCAAGATGCTAAATCAGAGTGTACCTGGCTAGTACAAAAAGGCTAAACCATTTAATTTGTCATTGTACCATTAAGGAGAATGACAAGATTACACAGGATGGGAAGAAACCTTTGAGTAAGTCTCTTCTTGCTGCTGCTACAACTGCTGGTGTTAGTAACAGATTCCTTTCCCATTCAGCTCTTCTGAGTTAACCAGGAAGGTAACAACATCTGTAGTTGTTGTTGTTTTAGCACTTGCAAAGATTACTGCAAGTTTCAGCTCAAAATATATATTTTTAAAGATGCTGGCAAGAATTACAAATAGATGCTTGGACACAGACATGACTAAATAGGGACTGTTAATAGAAATATTGGTTGTGCTATAACTATGTCGTAGAAATTAAGGATGAGGTTTTATGTTTCCTATATTCATACCACTTTGTCATATACTCCTCTTTCTAGACAGTCTCCCATCCTTTAACTGCATGGCTTAGCTGTATGTCAGCCTTACCTTCAACATTCCTATCTGTCGTCAGATTGCATGAGAGACTTAATGTTATTTAAATCTAGATTTCTGAATTAGGGAAAGAGGACAGAGGAATTATTTACCACACTAATTAACTATGAAACTCATTAAATATTGGCTGCATATGTTTAAACATTTTTCTTTAGAAACAATTACAAATGAAAAGTAGCTACTAGGCCAGCCCCAAATAGAACAAAAACTGACACCTAGATAAATGACATTCAATAAGGTGCAGCTTGTTCCCACTGTTCTATTTGCAGAAGAGACAGGAAAAACTACAAATAGAAATAAATGTCACTGAATCGCAGACTGTTACTGGATAATTTCACAGTAACTATAAAGGCAGCATCTGCCACATTCATTCAGAGCTGACTGTTTGTCAGATGGTGGGATACAGGAATTTGCTTAAAATTATTTTTAAATGAAACCCTATTGAAACTGTCAGTTGTTTATCTCAATTTTCTTCCTTCAGAGTAATTTGTGTAAGAGATTTCTGTCTCAAAGAACACTGATTTCAGCTAGGTTTGGAGGCAATTTCATCTTTGGTTTGTGAAGTGCTGTACCACAGACACGTACACATACGTAGCATGTGACTTCTGGCATTCCAAAGGCCAATGGGGCTGTTTGGACTGGCAGGAAAAAAAGTGGCTCCTTAAAGAATCTTCTTCTGTCAAGAGTTGAAAGGGAATGGCAGGCTTGAGAGGAGTTGGTGTTAGACTCAGAGAAGCCAAAGGCCCCAGCCAGAGGAGAATTTGGGGTCCTGATACAATGGGGGGGGCTACCATTTTGAAAATAGGAAATAGAGGGATTCTATTTGAATTCTAAGCTCAATTCCTATATATTTCTAGAGCTCATACCTCTCCATTATTTATGCACATGTTATTTGCAATTATTATTTTACTCGTTATACTGTCATGAATATTAAGTAAGAACATTCTCATAATTTTGCCCCCTGCCTGAAAGCTTTGGTGCCCAATACAATTGTACTTCCCACTTCCCTCCTTCAATAGGTCTTCTCCCCTGGTAACCTTAGAAAAGGCATTTAAGCTCTGTCCTTCTAACCTCAGTTGTCTTTCATGGCCAATGAGATGTCCAGTGCAGGTAGTTGTTCTATAGGAGGTCAGCTTTCCTTATAAAGTAAGGAAGTAGACTTAAGAGGACTTCAGAGGGTATACACTCTAAAAAATGGGGTTGAAGTTCCTAATGTCAGGTACAGAGAGGAAATGACTCCTTTTCCCCAAGCCCTTAACCAGTACATAAGGAAAGGGCAATGAATTCTCAGCAAAAGGCTAGGGACCAACTGTGCAGGAGTGGGTGGCTGATGACATCCTTCCCCCAGGTGGAAATGAGTAGAAAGGAATCATGAGCTTCAGTCTATGAACTATTGCCAGACAGTTCCCAGATGAGTTAAGTTTGTGAAGCTGCAGTCTTATTAAACCATGCATTTTCTCTCTCTTCTAGAATGTCTGGGACTAACTAATTTAGCTATTTATGAAAGTCTTATAATGGAAAAAATCAAAACACTGATGTGTCAGGGCCCCTGAAGCCCTGAATTGACTAAAATGTCTCTACATACCTGCTCACCCTCTCTATAGATCAAAGGTCAAAGTCTTAAAGTTCCCATTGAATATTTCTATAGGTCACACAGCATATTTCCCTCTACCTTTTGTAATCAATCTGCATTTTCAGTAGGATTTCAGTTTCTCACAATGAGCTGGTAATAAAAACAGAGAAATGCTTCATCTTGAAAACCTACGAAGTAAATCTAACATTCTTCATGTTAATAGATTACCTCAAAAAACTGCTAGTCCATGCTGAATGAGATGCAATATGCCTTCATGTGAAATGCAGTTCAATACATTTGGAATCTTTTACACCTGCCCTCATTTAATTTCATTATTCACTGGTATTTTTCTTCCTCACAGGAGAAGAAAGTCCCATATTGTTGTGAATTTTGCGGTAAACTATGCATTTAGACCCAATATATTGAGTATCAGGCATGCTTGTTTCTCATCTTGAAAGATCAAAAGAGATATGAAGCTCAGTTGAAGAGCTTGAGGATATGTCTTCACCACAGAAGCAGCATGTCTTGGCCAGAACTCGCTCAAGCATGCCCTGCCCACCCACTCCCTCGTGCATATTCCAGATCCAGAAATAAGCTGAAAAACATGCTCAGGTGCATCTTTCTATGGCAGCTCTTAAGAATTATGACTTAAAAATATTTGTCAACAGCTCAAAAATGCTTGTGACCCCCCAGCATTTCCAATAATATATTTCTGAATGGTTAGCACCTGTGCAGGAAAGGGTGAGTAGGTCATTCTCAGGGGTGCCAGGAAACATGACTTAAGACAAGACAGTTGTGGATTAAAGGGAAATTTTGGATATATATGTAGATTTTCAGAAGTAAGAAATGGAAAATATTTCCTAGGTCTTGTTCAGTTTCCTTCCACCATGTTGCTAATGTTTTGTTCAGTTCCTATCACTTTGAGAGATTGCTGTACAATTCAATAGATCTTTTTCAATAGCTTCTTTTTCAAAGTTATGCCATCAATTCCAGATATACATGCGCATAGGATCCTAAAAAAACTGTCTCCATCCTTGGTATTTATATCTGTCAAATGTTTATAGGCTTCTACCAAGTTCTCCAGCCTCTTTAGCATCTTAGCCAAGATATACATACTTAACTCTTAACCTTTTCTCATAGGTCTATCTCTGTAGTGCCCTGATTGTGATAATTGCAAAATCCCTCCAATTTAGCCATTTTTTCTAGGAATGCAGTAGATGAAACTGAACGTAATGTTCCAGGCATGATTATTCCAAAGATTCCTGACAAGATAGCCACAAAACTGCACTGGTTATTTTTACCATTACAAATATTTTGTTCAACCTCAAGTGAGTCAAATTCTGTCTCACATTTCATGTTTGAAAAGGGTACCTTCAAAAGGGTACTTTGAAACTTAACTCAAAAATGTTTATGAAGTTTTCAGTTACTGGAGTGATGAACACTGAGAAATGCCTAGAAATGAGTAATAGATATTGTCTGAGGATGTCCAGTTTACATTCCAGTATTACTTCAGGCAAGGTCACACAGCATAGCTGTGACAGCCAGAACCAAGAGAGTTTAATAAGCAATGATGTGTGCTTCTTGGAGGCATTTGGTATTCTGCCTAAATAGATAATATTAGTTAATATTA
>JAGPOW010002514.1:16403548-16417374 GCA_030014935.1 Caiman crocodilus | reverse complement strand
GTGACCCCAGCACTCATTCCTGCCACTGGCAGGGGGTCAGACTAGATGGCCTGCTCTAGGCCCCTTCTGACCCTAGTTACTATGAAACTATGAAACTATCTAGTTCCATCTTGAACTTCTGAGCATGCTCAGAAGTATATCTACCTTCTCTTACAAGTTGAGATCCTAAGCTACACTGGGAAGCATCTGAATTCTATATATATCCCAAATCTTTAAGTACAGAAAGAACACAGCTAAGGGCTGTTTGATACTACAGCAAAGAGAAAGGGCCATCTGTTTTTAGCCCCATACCCTAGACCACTTACCCAGGGAGTAGAAGATTCAGTTTCTTGGCCCACCCTTGACCAAAAGGGACTTGAATTCACATCTCTCCACTTCCTAGTGAAGTTCCCTAATACTAGGCAATGGGTGAAACAGACTAAGAGCAATCACAACCATTTGCTGTCTCCAGTCCCTCCTCCAGAAGAGAAGCATGAGATAAATAGTATCAGAAACACAGGCCAGAAACCAAATCTTCCTCCATCCCAAACAAACAATTACCCTGTATATGGGTCCACCATTGAAAAAATAGGAAAAAGTTATATTATTTTCTGGTCAATTAGAATAATTATCAGAATAGGAGAGATGTGTCTATGAAGGGTAGATTTGGCTTGGCTGCCCACTGAGATAATAGGAGAGCTGGATGGATTTGCACTGCATTCCAAAGCAGGACATGTAATTTTAATGATAACCATGGGAAAGATTTAGAAGATTAAGATTTGGGCCTTAGGGTCCATTAGAGTATGTAATGACTCATCTGTGTAGTAGCTAAAGGAATCTAGTCATTTAATCAGATGGCAAGCAGAATGTCATACTCATAAAGTATCTAGTTCTGCTTAAAATTCTGGCTATCAGCTGTCCCTTCAAAATAATGGCTCTTGAGTTAATCCTTGCTTACTGTGGGATATTGAGACCTATCAAAAGGAATGAGCATCATTATCACCTATGGTGCAAAGGAAACATTTCTTCAGAGTGTGAACAATATATAAAGTTAATAGATTGAATTTATAAAGCTAATATCAGTATTTAGTCCTTGGTTCTTGGTAAGATTCCTGAGCTGCAACCTGAGTCAACTCTGTAAAGCTCCTGCCCAGCCCCTTCCATTAGATTTGTTTTGAAACTGCCTTTAAGGAACTTCTCCAGCACCTGAGGCTTCCCGTACAACATGCTGGTCTTCAGTCTCTGAGCAGCTCTGATCCTAGCAACATCTCTGGCTTCCCTGGTTCCTGGCCCTGCTTTTGGCTTGTTACTAGATTTCAGCTTTTAATTCTCCCTTTAGATATAGTAACAAGGCTTCTGATTTCCAGCACCTGACCCTGCCTTGGCATTTTACTCCTGACTTGTGGCTTCCAACCCCTACCTGCCTCTGCAGCCCCCAGTTCCACATCTGGCTCTACTCACTAGGCTGGCCTGGTGGACCATGACACTTAGTGTTTAGCTAACCTATGATTTTTTTCTTCCTGAACTCACCTTTTGAAGTTGTGTTTGGTAGATTTCCCTTGACTGAGAGGATAATAAGTGGTTACTCTATGAAAAAAATGTGCTCCTACTGACTGTAATGATGTAAGCATAAAATGAATGAGGAGAACTAAGCTATCTTTATTTATGGAGCAGTGCGCAAGCTCTGTAGTCCCTCAAGGAGCAGCTAGCTAGCAAGTTAGACAGATAAAGGGCCTATCTCCCACTGTCCAACTCCCTCAGTCTCCTGTTAGGGAGCCTCTCTAAATTATAACTTCTCTCATTATGCTGATGTTTGTGGTCTTTGCCTTTATACTTTTTCTCTGAGAATTCATACTCCTGCATAGTTTCTGTTTAGCTGTACCCATGTAGGCTGCTTACAGACATAAAAAAATGGCTCTTTAATTTAACCTTGACATGCTCCTGCATCAAGGCTAGCACATGCCCAGAAAAGGCATTGTGTTAGTTTGACCTGACTTGCCCAACATCTGAATGGATTCAGTGCTTCAGTGGGGCTTTTTGGCACTGAATGGCTGATTAATTCGAGCAGCTATTAGATTAAGGTGCCAAAAAGCCCCACTGAAGCATGAAATCTATACAGATGTGGCAGAACTGGGTCAAACTAACATGCTGATTATTCCAGTAAAGCATGTAAGTTTGTTTTTTCATGACTGTCAGCAGCCATAATTACCAGAAGGACATGTGAGGTATTGAGTCAGGTATACTGTATTTTTGGAAAAGGCATATATAGGATTCATGGATTTGGATGAGTTTGTTGTGGGAGGTGTTGCTTGTAGTAGCAGTAGCAACGTATTTAGAGAGTCAGTCTTTATTGTTAAGATAGGTTATGTCCCATTTGATATCTATTGAACAGTAGGAAGCTTGCTTCCAATGATAAGTTGGGCAAGGTCAGGGGGTTGTTTGAAAGCCTGGAATGGAGAGGCAGGAAATTATTTTTCTCAAGGTCTGGTGTTTGTCAAGTATATGTTGCAGTTATTTGACTCTTCTAATCAGTTACAGTGTGGGCTGGTAGATGACTATCAAGGGTGTTTAATCACCTTTTTTTTTAATTGCAAGAGGTTACTGCAGGGTATACTCTGTATTGAACTATGCATTCTTGAATAGACTGCATACTCCAATGCTCAGGGTGTCAGATGTTCTTCCCAAAAACTCCTTGAAAATTTTAAAATCATCATGAGATACTTTATCTATTTCTTTATCTAAGAAGGATGAAGATGGGTCCTTCATTATAGTATCAATATCAGCTAGAAGAAATTAAGAAGTTTCTTGGACATATCAGCAAAGATCACCCCTGTCTCCTTTTGTCACTCATGCAATCTTGCTCCCTAGAATGAGCTACTTCATTTATTGTACCCACTTACTGGTCCATTTATTGTATAGGACCTAACTGGAGAGGAAGATCTAGGTCCCTTATTTTGGGGGGGGGGGGGGAGAAGCAAGAATGAAGGCATGCTCCTAAAGCATTCAATAGGGAGAATGCCCAATAAAGTTAGAGGGAAAGGCTAAAGGGATGAGATTAAGGTGCTGAGGCCAAAGGAAAGGAATCCTAGAAAGCCTCAGATTCCAAATGGTCAGGAAACCAGGAGCCTAATTGTTCCTGGAGCCCCAACTCAGGGAATGTCTGTTCAGTAGACTGCATCAGAACCAAAGACACTAAGTAGTGCAGACCGGGGAAAAACAAGGCAGTCAAGCTTGGCAGGTTTCCCCACAGGATGCTGTAAGCCACAATTCGGGGACAGTCCATCTGGAAGTCTGTGCCATAGCTGAGGAACTTAAAAGAATGGGGAGTCCTGGTTCTGAGGTTCTGAAGTAGTGGGAGCCCTTGTAGTCGTATTTCTGAGAGAGTCCCCTCTGTTTGCCTGCGCCATGGCTGGGAACACGATGAGTTCTACCATGGAAGGTGGGGAGTGGCACCTCAAATAATCTATAAAGGGGCTTCAAATACTCTACCCTGCCTTCTGACTAACAGGGTTAACTATCTTTCTCTGCCCACAAATCTTGCCAACCTACTATAAGTTGCTAAGAAACTCAGTGTCTGGTAACATAAGTTTTCAGCAATCCATATTTGGTGAATTATGGATACCTGGTGGACTGCAGGTAAACCAGCAGGGAGCCAAGTTGGCTTCTTTCAAGATGTCATTAAAATTCACTCTTTTTGATTTCCAAACCTTCTAATAGGAAAATGTAATCATAAGTCACAGATTTGCCAACATCAATAAGGTTTATGATACTGGTAGGTCCAGGATATTGCTGCCATTGAATTTTGCCAGTCCTAAATTTTGATGCTCAAATTTAGTACTTTCAGAGTTTAGATAGGTAAAGGCCCCTCCGGTCTGCCTAAGGTAATTGGGCCTTTGGCTTGTGGTTTGCAAGAGTTAGTGGATCCATAAATATGTTTGATCACTTTCACTTCAAAAAATATTGGGGTTGTGTTCACCCTAAAGTAGAGTTCAGATTTTTCATGTCTTGCCTCAGTAGAAGATTCACTGCCAATCTGGCTAGCGTGCAACTCAGCACATAGGATTAAGGTTGCCTGACTAGAAACACAACAGGCCCTTCTTTGGTACCAATAACTGGGTCCCTGTGGCATGTAGCAGGTTACCCCAGGTGGGATAGAGGAGGCTGGCCCCAGCAGCCTTACCTAGGGGTCCTGGGTCTCCTGGAGATGTGGGTCCTGGGTCTCCTGGAGCTGTAGCAGCAGCGATCCTGCCATGCAGAGCCTGGCCAGCATCCAGAGTATGGGTCCAGCTGGCTAGGCTCCTGTTTTGGGCACAGCACACTCCTCCCATGTGTGCCAGTCTGCTGTTTTGTGGGGGAGGGGTGGGGGTTGTTGCACATTTTTTTTTTTACCTCAGGAACTCCTGGGGTCAACTGTGCCCTCCCCAGCACTGCTACTTTGCTGAGTGAAGAACAGCTGAATGTGTGGTACATGCCACCACAGACACGCCTACACTTGTCTGGACAAGGTCATTGAATTTTTTCTTGATGCTATGGACACCGAGAAAATGGAAAGGCAAATCAGGGCCACTTTTCTTGGAAGGCCTGGACAAGGAGAATGTAGGTATCCCCTAACAGATACGGCTGGACAAAAAAAAAGTTCCATCTTCACTCTTAAGCTTTCTTACATTGTAAATGCTATTCACACAGGCAAATATTCAAATAAATGTCTTGCATTCTTGCTACCCTAAAGTTGGAGCTTACTCCAGTTCATTTTAAATACAGAGTAGTTCTATGATATGTTCAAACAGCTGGATCAGTCCCAAAACTGCAGGAGCACCAGAAAGCACTATGTTTTGTAACTCACAAGGACATTTGCACTAAAAAACTTATTTCAGTGATGTCTATTTGTTTGTAGCAATATCCTTGATTGTCAATAGTTGTGTTGGCTTGAATAGCTATTAAAGAGTTTCAAATTGCTTACCTGTATTATGCCATTTCCAAATAGAATGATTAGTATCTATACATGATTTATTCTATAATTGTCAGTCAGAGGAAGCAATTTAATGCTGTTGTTGTTCTCCAATTAAGCTGTATTGCAGTATTTTGACACAGAATATGATATCATGTAATGTATCTAGATACTTTGAGTCCCAAATAACAAATTAAAGTGCTACTACAAAAGAATAAAATTCAGGAAGAACAATGCCAGGAGGCACACATTTCTATAAGCCTATACCAAGACCTCTCAAATTGTATTTTATCCACCAAAACATTAGGATTTTGGAAAAGGAAGTCATTAAGATAGTTGTGGATACATTTGTTACTCATTTTTCTTACAGGAAACTACATACAGTAAGAAGAAAAAATGACTTTTTAGTAGGATTCTATAAAATATTTCCAAAACTCATTTTGTGGTTGAAACATTAAAGCAACTTTGCTTTTTTGAAAGAGCCACCTGAAAGTTTTCTGATATGGCTGGGAGTTAGTTTATTATGAAAAAAATGCAAACATGTTGATTGCTGACCAGATAGCAAAACAGGAAATATTGAAAAAATATGATCATGGACTGCAACTGGTTAATAATCACTATCTGTAGCTTGAGCCAGCTTGCTAACTTTTTTTCCCCCCATAAATTAATTGGAAGTTAGAAGGCAAAATTTAATTCAATTTGATCATTTTATGGTAAACTGTCATTGCTTCTTATGTGTCACCAAACTTAACCAAAGTGCCCTTTAGCTGAACACTCCCCAGTAAGTTACTTGCCCGGGCTCCAAGAGAAATGAATGAATCACATTATAAGATGACCCGTTTGGATCATGAAATGTTTTCAGGTTATTTTTAAAAATATTTAAATGGAATCCTGGGTTCACCTTCCCAACTACTTTATCATACTTATTGCGCCTTTCTTCCTCCAACCCAACATTGTCCACGTTCCTCCCTTCCTAACCAACTCAACCCAGTAATACCTCTTAGACCAACAGTGATTCTTACCCCCAAAAATATTCATTTCAAAAAGCCTTTTCCTTCTTTCCCAAACTAGTACCCTCATGCCTTGACTCCCTGAGACACTGTCCACCTGCCAACCCAGTCTTTTTAGCAAATTTTTTTAGCAGTATTTTGACTTTGTTGGAAACTGTGCCTCCGGGGAAAGGAAGGATTTCATGTAATACTCTGGGTACAGGATTTGAGGATCTAGAAAGGAAAAGATACAATACTTATATCACCTTTTCAAAGACTTAATCCCAAGTATGTTAAACTAGTCCCATATCCATGGTATTTTATTTAAAACAGTCATACAAAAGAGAATTTTAAACAAATTATTTATTTATTTGATGTATATGCCACCCCTCCCAATGAAGGCTCTGTGTATCTTACAAAAAGTGACCAGAAAAACTTGTATATAGAAAGAGCATGGACAAGAGAACAAAACAACTTAAGTATTAACATAAAACAGAACTCCCGTAAACAATATCCTAGCTTAGGATGCCTACCCAAATAGGACTAAATGCCTGCCCAAATAGGAAGATCTTAAAGATGCCCAAGCTTAGGTTCTGGCAGGCCTTGAGGACAGGCGTTCCAGAGCTGAGGAGCGACTGCTAAGAACAACCTCCCACGTGTTATCACCCAGCAGACTTGGTGTACTGATGATACTTGCAGGAGGTTGCCCTCAATATTCTTAAGTGTCTAGATTTTTCATTGTATCTTAAATATTTGCCCAGAGAGGCACTTAAATATTGTCTTATCTTTACATACACAGGCTGTCCCACTGAAATCACTCAGGTGCTTACAAGGTTAAGTGCATGCTAAAAGCTTTCCCTGTATAAGGCTTTGACAGTTCAATTGTATTCATTATAAAACATAATTATGTCTTGCATACTAAGGTAGTTACTGAATCCCAAAAAGGAAAATGGAAGACTTTTTTGACAATATCAGCAGGAAAAAAATGTATTAAAATCTATTGTCAAAGAAGGCAAAATTGTTTTAAATACAAGGTATATGTTTGTTTGAATTTTCATAACAGTTAAAAGACCAACAGAAGTGTCATGGAAAACAGTGCTATTATTTTTAGTTGCTTAGTTAAGACTTAGAAATCATAACTGAATCTCATTTTCTCTACTCAGCCTTTAAAACTAAGAGACAAAAATACTCATGTCTTCTTTCAAGACTTAACAGAGAACATTTTAAGTTTGATCAATGGCAGACTGATGAACAAACGCATAAGTTTGAGTTAAAAATAAAATGGGAAAGAGAAGAGTAAAAATATAGAGCAGCAAGGAAGACACTTGAAAAAATATGATCATCTAATCAGGTTGGGTCCTGGTCTTGGGTGTCAGTCCAACAAACATTTCATCAGTTCATGATATTGATATTTATTTAAAACAAAATAGGATAAAACGAATCAGGATATCTTGTTTTCCAGTGAGCAAGGTTTTTTCAACTGTCAGTTAGAAAAAAGACAAACTCTGTAGCATAGTGATGTCTTGGAGAATTCTCCCTGGCCACAGAAGGTCCCCAGGCTTTGGTGGTGGAAGCTGGTAAGCCTCAGAGGTGATCCTAAACTACCTTGGTGTCCAAGGAGTTTGCAGCTTACAATGGGATGAAGCAGTCCTAATTTAGCCAACTGAAGATGTATTCCAAGTTGTACCTAACCTGACTGGGCTGCTTTGGGGTAGCACTGCAACCTAGAGCTATCTGGAATGGCCCTGACTGTGGCTTCCTAAACATGGCCTTGCTCTCTTCTGCTTTACTCCCTGCCTCAGCACAGCTCCTCCATTATGGGTTTGTAACAGTGCCTGCTTAGCACATCTTAACAAAGCTATACAATGCCTACACCCAAATCTTTCTCCAGGCAGAGAGCATTTCAGACCCAGCAGTGTTCAGGACCTGTAGCATAAGAAATAATTTATTTCTATGAGTCCTAAGCATTTAGCTGAAGGCATTTGGGAAATGTAGGTGAATTAAAGAAAAAAGTTATTTCAAATGCCACCAGTTAAATATCTTCCACTTCAATCTGTAAATTTCTGCACTTCCTCCACTGCGTAAAAAGCCTTGTTTTGTTGAGAAGAGCAAATATCCATTTCACTGAAGATGAAGGAAAACATGTCAGCTGTTCTGAATCAGGGCCATTTCTGTACAAAGACATCAGAGGACATGGGTAGCTAAGAAATGCTCATAAGAAAGTAAAAAAGTCTGAAGTGACAGATGCATTTTTGTCTATACTTCATTCATCCTCATATGTTTGAAATGGAAGACGTCAAATTGGACAGTTCCATTACTAATAACGATTTCTCCATTCATGCCTCATTATATCAGTGTGACCAGTCATTAGCATGGTATATGACAACCTGAGACAGATGAATGAATTAAAATTGGCTTTAAGAATTCATACCTATACAAACACGAGTGACTGGTGCCTCCTGAATCTTGGGGAGCACCCTCAGAAGCTGCTGACGACAGCGGTCCTGTCGGGGGGAGGGACCAACCCTACCAACAGCATCAGTGTCGACTGTCAGGGGGGCACTCTCCTCATCGGGGGGGCACATGTACCCCCTACCAGTCACCTATGTATACAAATATTTTTTTTTTAAGTAATTTATTTTAAGGAGTCTTTCTAATCCATCTGGACAGTATTTGTATTTAAATTTAGTAGATGGTAAATAAAATGTGGCTGGACAGCATATGCTTCTAAAATGCACTACTGCACCAGTATAGTGTGTCCTTGATAATTCAAGAAAATGTAATGAAAGAATGATAAACAGGACTACAGATAAGAAAGTGAGCTGAACTGTCTGGTCCCTGTGACATAATATATGTGATGGTGACATGCATCTGTCAAATGTCGAGGTTTAGTACCCACCACCATCACCTGCAATTATCAGTATTTAATTTTTTTAACTGCCAAAGATGGTGACAACATGTCAAAAATTAAAACAAAACAAAATAAAAATCCTTGCTTTCTCTTCTTCTATATTCCTTCAAGCAACTGCTACAGAGATTTTAGTTCCATGAAGTTATTAGGAGTGACATGCAATTTCATTCACTCTTGCACTGAATTCTTTTTTTTTTATCAATCTGCCATAGAGGGTAAGCAGGTGTCTAGTCTAAGTGGAATTGCAAAAGTCAGCTCACAGAAGATTTCTGAAATGTGTTTTATATAATCGCATGCTTTACCTTGACCTACACTGTCTAGATAATGGTCACACAGTAAATTCTGTCTCCTTGTCATAGTGAACAGGCCTCACCTGAAAATTAGAAGTGTCATAATATTTCAGGATCCCCCCCAAAATTGCTCTCTGTGCATCCAGTCCTTATGCAATCAAAATTCTTACTGCCATCAATGAGAGAGTTGCTTAAATACTTCAGTATTATTCCCTCTCTTTAACTGCTACAGGGCGTGTCTACATGAGACATAAGAAGCACAGCAGACTAATTCTATTGCACATTAGTGCATCATGCCAAAAGCCATGCTAATGCACAGTAGAATTAGTCTACTGCACATTAGCATCACTTAAAATACATGTGCTGGTGCTACTGCATGGCAGCACCAATTACAACGCTTTATGATAGTACTCGTTATTACAGGTACTAAAATTAATGTGCTGTAGTTACAGCACATAAATGCACGTGTAGATGTGCCCATATAAATGTTCTTCAGGATTCCTCACAGACCTTGTCACTCTGCCCCGCAAATCCCTACCTGGTACACATGCATTTATTCCAACAAACAATCTTCTACCACTGCTGTTATCTCATACAATCTGGTTTGTCTTGAAGTAAGAACTTTTTTTATATCTCAGAACTTTGGAACCGCCTACCTATCTATTTCTGTCTCATCATCTCTCTATGGCAGAACTATCAATCTCAGGTCAATGGAGATCTGACAATGTATACTATCTGAGGATCTATCTTTTCTCAAATATATTCAGAGAATGTAATATTTTGTCTATAATTCTGTTGTTATTTTTCATCTAATATTATAAAGCATTTTGGTATAAAAAAGGAAAAACATAGTCACAAACACCTAATGAATTTTACCATCAAGTTCCTCAAGGAACTAGCCAATGTAATCTCTGAACCAAAATGATTAAATCCAAGTATTTGTGGAGGACAGCAGAGGATTGAAGAATAGAAGACATAGTGTTTATATTCTAAAAAAGGATGATATGAAGAATTATAAACCAGTTAGCTTAACTCTAAAAAAATCTTTGAGAAGATTTTTGAAAATCTTCGCGGAAAAGATCCTTAAACTCCTCCAGCCCACTGACCACTATCCCATTCTCCTTATCCATGTGAGCAGCAATGACATGGCTCAGAGCACTCCCATCCAGGTCATGAGGCACTACAAGGATTTGGGAGCAGGGCTTAAAGGTCTGGGGGTGCAGGTGGTGTTTTCTTCAATCCTCCCTGTCTCGAGCTACAGGCTGAGGAGGGAGATGAGGATCCGGGTAGTTAACCAAAAACTGCAAAGCTGGTGTCATCAGAAAGGCTTTGGCTTCCATGACCATAGTCTGCTCTTTGGTGAGAGAGGCAGCAAGTTGCTGGGAAGGTGGCCTCCACCTCTCTCTGCTTGGGAGGAGGCTCTTCTCAGCCAGACTGGCTGACCTGCTCCACTGGGCTTTAAACTAAGCCTGCCGGGGGATGGGGGGACTACCACCACTGCTGGCCCGCTGTGCAACCCTTGCAAAGATAGTAGGTCAAGGCATTTAAGGGAACCCACCCTTGCCCCAGCTCTGGAACAATGTGTATGCAAGGCAAAGGCCCCCAAGGGGACACTTGCGTGCCTATACACAAATGCCAGGGGCTTTGGGAATGAACAGGAGGAACTTGTCCTCCTGTTGAATGCAAAAAACTATGATGTCATAAGGATAACGGAGACCTGGTGGGACTCCACCTATGATTGGGCCGCAGGTATAGACGGCTATACCCCATACAGGAGAGATCAAGTGGATAAAAGGGGCGGGGATGTAGCTCTCTATGTCAAGGGAAGCTACGCGTCCCTGCAAGCCAACATTGGCACCCACAGTAGATGACTTGAGAACCTCTGAGTTAAAATCCATGGGGAACATGGCACAGGGAATACTATGGGGAAGTCTACTACAGATCCCCTACCGAGGGTCGAGCCCTTGATCAGGAGTTTGCCAGGGAATTGGCTGAGGCCACACACTCCCGGTGCATGATGGTCATGAGAGACTTTAACTACCCAGACATCTCTTGGGAGGAATGCTCAATCAAATCCAAGTGATTGCAAAGCTTTCTCTCATGTGTGGATGACCCCTATCTGATGCAGGAAGTTTATGGGCTGACGAGAGGTAAAGCACTGCTCAACCTCATACTGGCAACTGGGGATGACCTAATCAGTGACCTAACAATCAAAGGGAAGCTGGGTGACAGTGACCATGAGCTGATCACCTTCACCATCTGCCATAAAGTCAGTCAATAATACAGAAGTTCTCAACTTCAGGAAAGCTGACTTTGACAAGCTAAGGAGGCTTGCCAGTGAGGCCCTAAAGGGCCACAACCCAAAGAGGAGGGGAGTTCAGGACAAGTGGTTGATCCTCAAGGGTGCAATCCTGGATGTGCAAGCAAAGTCTATTCTGTCTTGGAGGAAAGGCAGCAAAAGGGCACAGCAGCCCTCTTGGCTCTCCAGGGAACTTGCAGACCTCCTGCATCTTAAAAGGAAGACCTACTAGGGATGGAGGGCTGGAATCACCACCAAGGATGAATTCTCTGCTCTGGTCTGGACCTGCAGAAAGCAAACCAGGAAAGTCAAGGCTGTAATGGAACTCCAGCTAGCTACAAATATCAAGGATAATAGAAAGTCCTTTTTTAGATATATAGGGAGCTGGAGGAAAAGCAAGAGCAACATTGGACCAGATCAACCAGATGGGACAACAGACAACCGATGCCCATGAAAAAGCAAACTTGCTAAATGGGTACTTTGCATCAGTTTTTCACCAGTCCCATGGGATGCCCCTGCCCATTATGTGCCAGGGAGGTCAGGGTGAGAGGGATTCCTTATCCTCCATCGAAGCTGACTTCATGAAGGAACACATTAACAGGCTGGATACCTTCAAGTCAGCCAGCCCTGACAGTTTACACCCAAGGGTACTCAAGGAGCTGGCTAGCATCATAGCTCAGGCCCTGGCATAGATCTTCGAGAACTCCTGGTGCTCTGGTGAAGTGCCCGAAGATTGGAAGAAGGCCAATGTCATGCCAATCTTCAAGAAAGGGAGGAAAGTAGATTCAGCAAACAACAGGCCCATCAGCTTCACCTGTATCCTGGGGAAGGTCTTGGAAACTACTATCAAAGAGGCCATCCTTAACAGACAAGCTGACAGCAATATCCTGAGGGATACCCAGTATGGGTTTGTTGTGGGTAGGTCTTGCTTGACCGATCTCATTTCCTTTTATAACCAGATGACCTATCACCTGGACAAGGGGAAGAGATTGATGTCATATATCTTGAATTTTAAGAACCTTCTATCTGGTATCACATGATCACCTCTTGGCAAAACTGGCTAACTGCAGCCTTAACCTCACCATGATCCGCTGGCTGGGGAATTGGCTCTGTGGTCAGACCCAGAGAGTAGTGGTTGATGGAAGCCAATCGTCTTGGTGCATGGTCACCAATGGGATCCCTCAAGGCTCTGTCCTAGGGCCTATACTTTTTAACATCTTCATCAATGATGTAGACATTGGTGTCAGAAGAAGACTGGCCAAGTTTGCTGACAACACCAAACTCTGGGGTAAAGCGTCCACACCTGAAGACAGATGGGTGATCCATGCAGATCTTGACAGGCTCATGAAATGGGCAGATGAGAACCTGATGAGAACCTGATGTTCAACACTAAAAAATGCAAGATTCTCCACCTTGAGAGGAAAAACCTGCAGCATGCTTATAGACTCAGCAGTGCTACACTGGTTACCACTAAAAATGAAAGAGACTTGGGGGTCATGATTGACCACAGGATGAACATGAGCCTTCAATGTGATGTTGCAGCGAGTAAAGCGAGCAAAACGCTAGCTTGCATCCATAGATGCTTCTCAAGCAAATCCCAAGATGTCATTCTGCCACTGTACTTGGCCTTGGTGAGGATGCAGCTGGAGTACTGCATCCAGTTTTGGGCTGCATGATTCAAAAAGGATGTGGAGAAGCTTGAGAGAGTGCAAAGGAGAGCCACATGCATAATCAGAAGTCAGAAAAACAGACCTTATGATAAGAGGCTGAGAGCCATAGGACTCAGTAAAGCGCAGACTCAAGGATGATCTGATGGCCACCTATAAGTTTACCAGGGGTGCTCATCAGGATCTGGGAGAACGTATGTTCACCAGAGTGCCCCAAGGGATGACAAGATCAAACAGTCACAAACTCCTCTGCGACCGGTTCAGGCTGGACATAAGGAAGAACTTATTTACAGTCTGAGCCCCCAAGGTTTGGAATAGACTGCCACCGAAGGCACTTCAAGCACCCACTTTGAACGCCTTCAAGACACATTTAGATGTTTATCTTGCTGGGATCCTATGATCCCTGCTGACTTTGGAGTACTGTGTCCAGTACTGGGTGCTGCACTTTAAAAAGGATGTGGCTAGCCTGGAGAGAATTCAGAGGATGGCCACCCTTTTGGTGAGAGGGCAGCAGGACAGGCCCTACTAGGAGAGACTGAGGGACCTGAACCTGTTCAGCCTTGGCAAAAGGAAGCTTAGGGGGGACCTGGTGGCTGCCTACAAACTCATCAGGGGAGATCATCAGCAAATAAGAAGAGCCCTTCTCTCCCCAGCACCACCTGGGGTGATGAGGAACAATGGTAATAAGCTGATGGAGAATAGATTTAGGTTAGAGATCAGAAGGCAATATTTTACAGTTAGGG
>JAGPOW010002514.1:16372488-16403448 GCA_030014935.1 Caiman crocodilus | reverse complement strand
CAGCACCACCTGGGGTGATGAGGAACAATGGTAATAAGCTGATGGAGAATAGATTTAGGTTAGAGATCAGAAGGCAATATTTTACAGTTAGGGTGGCCAGAATCTGGAACCATCTTCCCAGGGAAGTGGTCCTCGCCCCTATCTTGGGTAAATTCATAAAGAGGTTAGATGATCACCTGTCTGGAGTCTTGTGAATGCAGCATTCATTCCTGCCTGTGACAGGGGTTCAGGCTAAATGATCTGTTCAGGTCTCTCCTGACCCTAGCTGCTATGAAACTATGACTTCCTGCCCATGGAAGGCTGGACTCAATGATCCTCCAGAGTCCCTTCCAGCCCAAATGTCTATGATATCTATGAAAATTAATTAGGCAATCAATTTGTAAATAGCTAGAAGCCAATGATAAAAAAAAATTAAATCAGTATTAATCTGTCATGAATAAATCACTCATTTTTTCTGACAGGGTGACCACCCTAGTGAATAAGAAGGAAGCAGGAGATGTGCTGTATCTTGACTTCAGTAAAATTTTCTATACACCCCACATGATAGTCTCATAAGCAAGTACCATCAGGTGGGATAACAGTTACAACCCAGATATGGAGATCAGGGTTCAGGGACCAAAGGGTTTAAGAGTCCAGAAGCTGAAGCTGGATCAGTCGCAATGTCAGGTATCAATCTAAGTCCATATCACATGGGGGATTAAGATAGGCCTATAGTCAAGGCTAAGCCAGAACGTTGGAGCTAGAGAAATCGGAACACACAGGAGGGAAATCAAGAACAAGGTAATGGAATCCAAGGCAATGGGCAAACTGGGAACAAGTCACAGGGGTCAAAGGCAGGGGAGTGAAACAGGAACAAGGCAGGAGGGTTCAAGGCAGAGGTGAGACAGGAGTAAGGTAGTAGGCTCCCAAGTAGCAGGGTTACAAACATTGTTGCTAGGCCAAAGCCCAGGGCAAGTGGGAGGGTTTTTATAGCTCTCACATCTAGGGTTTGGGAGTCCCCTGAATACCATGGCTCCTCATTGGGACTCTCACAGGAAGGCCCAGACTGGGCTGTGTCTAGCATATAGCCAGTTGTTTAGTGGTGTTATAATCCAAGTCTCCACCTATGATCCTGGGAGACCCAGGTTCAAGACAGAGGGATCCTGACAATTGGCTCTACAAGTGGTTTCAAAAACAGCTCTCAGAGAGTAATTATTCCTTGTCTCCCTGCAAGTGATTCTCAGCCAGTGAAGATATCTTACATAGGGTTTTACAGGGTTGGTCCTGCACACAGTACATGCCTACGTGTGAGTTCTACTGTGGAGTGACTAATTAGCTCTGCATCTACTTGTGTGATGGTATTAGGGCACAGTAAATTAATTCACTCTGGTGAAATGCCTGTGTTGTCAGTGACAAGGCTGGCTAGGACACTACGGGGGTGCTAAGGTGCAGGGGCTGCCTGCTGCCTAGCCCCACACTTTAGCATCCTCATGCCCCCGCCAGCCCCTCTGCCACCTGATGGCACCACTACCCAGGGCTGACGCCAAAAGCCTATTGCCAGTCCAGGGCTGCTCTACCCCAGCTCAAAGAGCTGCTCTCCTGGGCACATGTGCTCTTCTGGGCACCTGAGAGCAGCTGGCTCCATCTGAAGCAGCTCCACAGTTTATTGCTGCATATTAATATCATACATAGATGCACCCAGTTTCAGTTTCAGTCAATATTTTCACTGCCTGATGGAATAAAGTTTTTGTTTATAAAAGCTGCAGACGACACCAGCTGGAGGAGAGGACCCTGCAAGCATTTTAGAGGACAGGATAGGATCAGTATTCAAAATAATGATGACAGATTAGAGTGGGACCAGAGATTCCAAATGGTTTAGAGAAACGTGAACTTTTGTAGGCAACAACCACAACCTACTTCATCAGGTACTACGAATGGACATATAGGGTGCATCCCCACAAGCATGTACATGTGGTTTGCAGCTAATCAAAGTAGTTTGAGGCACTGCAAACTGCACACAGCACATGTGCACCCATTTGACACTGGAAGATCCTGGTATTAAAAAAAAGTCACTGAAAAAAGCAGTGTGGTGCACATGACATCAGTTTGTGCCACCAGAAAGGGAGCCTGGCTAACCAGAGCCAGGATCTGACAGCCAGCCAGGCTGTGAGTGGCCAGATCGCTGCCACTGCTGCCCCAGGGGCTCCCAGGATCCCCAGTAAGGCTGCTGGGGCCAGCACAAGAGCTGGGCTCAGCTTCCCCTACCCCACCTCGGGACAATTTGCCCTGCACCAACCCCACAAATGTGTGCCACGGCTATTTTTGCCGTGGCAAGCACATGCCCCTGCTTATAGGAATGTGCCCATAAAGGAGTAATCAAATGCAGAAATACAAAATGAGTAATGTCTAGCTAGGCAGAACAATGACAGATACAAATCTGGTGATTACAGTGGATCACAAACTAAATCTAAGTAAACAAAGATGCTGTTGAAACAAATCCCAGATTTTATTCTGGGGTATATTAATGGAAATGTCATACGTAAAGCCTGGGAGGTAGTTCTTCCACAGTGCTTGGTGTAGACAAATCCTTAGCTAGAATACTTTGTCCAGTTCTGGTCACTTTAAGAAAGATATTAGTATAGCAGAAGACTGATTAATTTTCTGAGTCACATTCATCCCACATGGAATCTCCTTTACTACGGCATATTGTTTTTCATTAAATGGATATATAAATTAAAACATATTATCTTTGTTGCACTTTCCAAGAAGACTGAAGAATGTTTGGTGGAGTGGTTTTAATTAAAACATGAGTTTCTGTTAAAATCTTATAATTTCCTTTAAATATAAGAAAATGTAGGAAAATTAAGTGGAGAAGATTAAGGAACAGGAACAGCAACAATGACATATTTCTTTATTAAGTAAAAGTACAGTGAATTTCACATGAATGGATTTTAATTTTAATGTTGTTTATGGCTTTTTAAAAGCAGTGCAAGAAATACCTGCAGGATGCGGCACAAAAAGAGAAAAACTGAAATTAAAAAATCTGCAAAAGCTGATGAAAACACAAGTTAAACATTAATGCCAAAGTCTGATATTTGTCAGGTGAGATTATAAGGAAACTAATTTCCTGACTTTGTGAAAGCGTACTTCTTTGTGACTATAAGGGGGCTGTTTGAGTGAACAAATCTAGAGAGAGACTACGTTCTACAAAAAAATGGGAGGAAAAGCTCCATAGATTAAAATGTAAATGTCTAAGTTTTTACAAAAAGAAAGACTTGCCATGATCATTTGCTTCTAATCATTTTCTAAAAATAAAAAAAAAAAGAAAAGAAAATGACTAGAAAATTGTGATATCTCTGCATAGATATAGGTCTAAACCTACCCACTCAATGCAGAATTTTTTTTGAAGGCCTAATAACCATTCTACTGACCAATACTTCAACAGGAGAGGTAAGAGAATTGTACTAGAAAATAAGCCAAGACTTTTCAACTTTAGAAAGAGTGCTTAGTTTAGAGATGAGGTAAATCAGAATTGTCCCATTGACTACACAACAGAGAGGCAATCAGAGAGCTTTGACCAGGGACCTAACCACCCATTCGTTCAGTTAAGCAAGGACCTAGTGTCAAAGCAATCTCCTATTTCTGCCACTAAGGCAAATTAATGTCCTTCTACTAACGGAAAGGCTTCTGTGAAAGTCAGGAAATTCAGAAATGAAGACTATCAGGGCCCTGCTATAGAACCCAGGGCTATGGGGCCCCATTCAACATAGCCATCAGCAGCACAGGGATGAGGAAGAGTCATTTACCCCATGACTGACCACACTGCTGAACCCACCAACGCAGCCACTAATTCCGCCACTGCAATCACTTCCCCCACAGCTGCCTGGTTTAAATCTAGATCAGAAAGTCCTGTATTAGTGGATAAAGCAAGGTCCAAAAACCAAAGGCACGGGAATAACTGAGATTGATCATCCACTACTCCCAGAGAGGAAGACTGAGGGATTCCTATTATCAACTAAAACTCATCCAAAAGATAGGGGAAAAAAACATTGTTTCTAAATACACCCTTTATCTGACACAAGGAATACATTTTTCCCAATAACATTCAAGTTCATTCAGACATTTCTTTTCAGTTGAATAAAAGATTTAATTTGACTGGAAATTATATATTTTGTTTCCATCTTGGTGTTATGTTTTACTTTCACTTAGGTAACTAGACTTAAGTAACTGCAGCCACAAAATTACTTTTGAAAATGAAGGGCCAAAACACTTCATTTAGAAAATGTAATGTTTTGACTTTTCCAGATTTTTATCAGTTTTTGAGGAAAATTTTACCAGAGTCAATCCAAATGCACAAATTGTTTCAGGCAACCTAAAATCACATTTTTTAGGGAATAAATTATTCAGGCAAAATATTTCACCCAGGTCTAGTGATAGTGTTATTGTTAACATTGTTACTGTAGTCATTGCCATTCTCTGCCTTTATTAACTTTGCTTAACACATAATTTGGAAAACTTTGCACAGAATCAATGGTCTGCTATAGCATAACAAGCCCATGGTCAAACTAGACTGTCTTTCTAGTCCATTTAACTTGTTTCTAAATAGGGATGGCCAGACACATTAAAAGAGAACTTAAATTTCTCTTCACTTCCATAATTCAATTGTTTGCCTTTTTTCCATACAAATTATTTGGAGCAACAAGCATAATAAAAGCAACACAAAATGCCAACATAGTTAATCATCCCAAATAAGCTAAGTCAAGCGCATCACATTCTTAAATGTAGCTGTGGGTTCACAAAAGCATTTTCACAGCCTTACAATGTGTTTTTTCCTTAAGCAAATTTAAATGTTTAGTAATGTGAACTCTTGGAGATTATATATCAGGAAAGGTCATGACAGAATACAATGCACACTTCCACAATGTGCTCACACAGAACCTTTCACCTAGAGATATACTTCAACAGGAAATACAAGAATTTTTTCAGTACATTTCATATAGAAATCATCACTTCAATAACTATACAGCATATCAAAGAACTGCCTAAACAATTTCCTTTTTCTGATAATAGAAATGCTAACAAACTGAAAAAAATGCATATGTAGGCCATTAATGGTACCTTTAATCTTTCACATTTCTAAAAGGGTTTTATTTTCCTCTTGAAAACAGGTAAAAAATATTAGACATGGCTGTTAGAACCCAGCAAGTTTTTAAAAAGCACTCTTAAAACCAAGTATAAAAAGTCTTCCGTGGGGGTGGCTCACCACTTCCTGTGGCTGCCATGCAGGAACTCATTTAGCTGAGAACAGAAAAACAAGAGCTATGCAAAACACCAAAAAAATTAGTCATTAGAGATAATTTGGGGTCAGTGTTTTATTGACACTACTTATTAGAGGCAAGACACACATTATCAGATTATCATGCAAGAGGCTCCCTACTGACATTCATTTTACTAATTGTGCTTTTAGTGTCTTTTTTTTTTTTTGCTTATTATTGCATTTGGATTGTTTCTAGTTTAAGTTAGCAATTTTCTTGGTTTCCAAAAAAAAAATTATACTTTAAGAGTATTTAAAAAAATAAAAAAACAAACCTTTGAAAATGCCTTGCTTCTGAATAGATAGACTAGAGATTAGAAAAAATAGTTCATGTTTAAAATAAAGAAAACCACCTACAAAAATATTTGTCCTAACCAAAATCTAACCTTCCCACTTTGTATGCTGTGGTTAATATTTTAGTATCTTTTGGTTATTTTTAAATCTTTATACTTCCTGGTAAGTAAAAGTCTTTTATCATTTCTTTACCAGTACTAACAGACATCACATGGTCATGTGAGTCTCAAGAGTTGCATAAAAAGGCTTGGCTTTTAATACATTTTATAGTCTGTGGCTGTGTCTACCTGACACACTGACTGCACAGTAGCCTGAGACTACTGTGTATTAGTGTCACATGGAAGAAATTGTGACATGACGCTACTGCTCAGTAGTCTTGGCCTACTATGCAGTCAACATCACAAAAATGTTGTTTGTTGGCACTGCTGCGCACTAACTCGGGTTACCGCATAGTCATTCAGTACTTGTTTATACAAGTTCTAAATGACTGTGCAATAATGACTGCACAGCCACCATCTTGTGTACACACAGCCTGTAAAAGCTATGTGTTGATGGATAAATCACAATAAATCATTGCTTCATAATGAGATTAGCATTAGCCTATGTGGTATTTGGACAGTTCATCAAAAAGTTGCTAAATGTTAAGTGTCAGCAAAAGTCTGTACAGTCTGTACTAGTCACTTTCTGTAGAAACTTTCATGGGGGCTGAGTGCTGGCAATGTTTATCTGTAGAGTTCCCACTGTCTGTTTTGCAGTTTCTATGGAGATGAATGAGTGAAGAAATCTCCAAATGATTCTTTACCCCACCAGAGCTGGGCCCCTAACTGTCCTGGGTCCCTATACTAAAATCTAAGATAAAGCTTTTTATTCCTTGTGATGACTGGTAGGGCCTCATCCTGGATACAAGTAAACACTTGTATCCAAGATGAGACATATTCTGAGTCTAGGTATGAGAACATGGGTAAAATCTTCCTGTATTTTATGCTTTTTGGGCCTCAGCCTTTTTGTGTTCTGTTTCCTAAGTGGAAAAAAATCTACCTGCTATGATTAAACCAAAATGTCAGTCCAATAAATAAGTGCCACAAAACCTCAAATCTGGTACGTGGATCCTGCTTTTCCTTTAAATTCAGTGATTTATAATTATATAAAAAAAGAGTTTAGATAAAAAGACTTGAAAAAGAAAGTCGATTGCTTTATTTTTGCTGCCTGTAAGGATGTGGCAAATATATTTTTAACTGGCAGCTTAGAGGCATTATTTTGTTTACTTCTGATTCATTTCTTCATGACAAATGACTTTGAAAAGTCATGGAGGATATGAGTATCTCTGTATATATTTGAAAATTTGTGGATGCATATTGTACTCATATGCTTCCAAGTCTTGGGTCTTAGCTATTTTCCTGAAAATATATGCATTAATTTTCCAGGATTACCACCATGCAGTTCTTTGTGTTCTGTTCTTTTTATATGTGTTCACACACTAGGAATCTTCAGTACAAATTTTTGGATGGAAATTTGTAATAATCCAAGCACATGCTGCAAACTGATACAGATTTCAAATATAGCACAAGAGAGATTAAAAGGATACACTTTCAAAGCAGTGCACAGCATATAAAAGTGCTTGCATTCTGTAAACATATACAAAAGTTACGCACACACCCCTTGCAGACTACTTTGAAAATTCAGCTCTTAAGAGTACTTTTCATCACCTGTCTAGGTTCATTTCTAGTTTATAGCTAGCAATATTCACAGAACGTCTGAAGTCCCCCCTCGCCGCTGAATTTTAGCACTTGATCTAGCAGTAGAAACCACATTGTTTCCGCTTCTGACACGGGGACATGAATAGAATAACCTATGTCTTTTTTTTTTGTCTCCTGTGGTGGAAGCTAAATTCAAATATTTCCAAACAGCCTCAGAGTTATCTATTCTGTATTTAGGTTTGAATTGTTCATTTTTCCTAAAGAGTGCTTTGTAAATTGTGATAGGATAAGCTCTTTCTGATCACAAATCCTTTAAGAAACATATTACATTTCCTTTTCAATGACTGCAATTTGTTGTAGCAGCAAGAAGTGTGTCTATGAATATTTACTTACTAGGATGTTATATAACTTGAAAATTCTATTTTACTAGCAATTTACTGGCACAGCACACAGCACTGCTCATATTGGGACCATAAAGTTTAGACTTACAATGCTGCAATAATGTTTTTATGTGATAACTTTAAGTGTACTCCTGAGTACATAAGCAGCAGCCTAAACCACAACCTTTTTTTTGTGAAAAGACCAGTGCTTTCCCTATTGTGACCTCATCTTAACACTGCAAAGCTACATAAAGACAAAAGAAGAGAGGCATCTGCTAATTCATTTCTTTGAACTATACTATTGTTCCATCTGGGGATCCCCACAGAAAAAAAGACAAGACATAAAAGAAATGATGCCCAGACATGTGGTTCTCAACTGTCAATATGCATACCCCTTTTTAAGTCGGGGTACTTAAAAAGGTCCTAGAGGATACTCAGATCTAATGTGGCCAATAAATGTCATGTGCATGTGTACAGCTGCAGCGCAGCACACAGGTGGCCAGGAGAACAGCTAGGTCCAGCTGATAAGTATGTTGTGAAGGAAGGGGCCGGAGAAGAGGTGATGGGGCAGTTCGAGGTCCCAGCAGTGGGGGATGGAATGGGGCTGGGGCAGGGGCAGGGGCTGCCCACTCAGGGCAGGGAACTGAACTGAGCTGCACAGGGAGTGGCTACGAGCACTGCATGCACCCTGAGAGGGCATGGGGGGCATGTGTGTGGATCTGCATGGGGCAGGGCAGGATGCCACTGTGGGCTGGTGACAGGGCTGCACCAGGCTCTTCCCAGCAGGGGCTGAGCTGGGCTGCACTCTGGCTGGGTAGCAGCAGTGCTGGGAGGGGGCTATGGGAGGGGCTGCAGACACCCCAAAATTCATTGTTGCCCCCTAAATAGGCCCCTTCTAGCACCTCCAGTACAGCCTGGCCCAGCCCCCACCAAGAACAGCTCAGCGCCAGTCCCAGTTCACAGCTGCAGCCTAACCCACCTCACACTGCATGCAGATCCAGGGGGACATGCCCTCCATGCCCACCCTGGGGTATGTACAGTGGTGGGAGACAGGGCAGAGCATCGGACAAAGCCATGACTCATCTGGGGGGTAGAGGGAGTAGAGGGGGTGGCAGCTTCTGCCACTATGTATACCCCAGAGGGTACTGGGGAGGGGCATGTTCCCCCAGGTATGCACAGGACAGGGTGGGATGCTGCTGTGGGCTGGGGCCAGTGCTGCACCAGGCTTTTCCCAGCAGGGGCTGAGCCATGCTGTGCTTGGGGCTGGTGGTGGTGGTGCTGGGAGGGGGCGGAGGGGGGCTGCAGTCACTCCAGAATTCACTGTAGCCCCACCCCATAGCTCTCTCCTAGCACCACTACTGCCTGCATTGAGCATAGAGCAGCCCAGCCCCTGCCAAGAACACCTTGGCACCAGCCCCAGCCCACAGCGGCATCCTGCCCTCCTGTGTACAGATCTGGGGGCACAAGCACTGTGCCCTTCCAGGGGTGCACATAGCTGCAGGACCCACCCCACATTCATCCTGTGCCCTGCCTTGAATGGGCAGCCCCTGCCCCTGCTCCAGCCCCACTCCCTCTCCCACTGCTGGGCCAACCCACCCTCTCCCCATGGGAAGATCCAGGGGCACATGCCCCCATGTCCTCCTGGGGTGTGTGCAGCAGTAGGAGCCACCATCCCCCTCCCCATGCCCCTGGACAAGCTTCTTGTGGCCCTGTCCTGCACTCTGTCCTGGCTGTGCATCCCCAACCCCACTCCCTCCCCCACCACAGGGGCCTTGATTTGCTACCCCGCCTTAAAAACAAGAAAAAAAATATAAAGGGATACCTGAGTTGGATCTTTGAGAGAGAAGGGGTACACGTGTTAAAACAGGTTGGAAACCCCTAGTCTAGACCATTAGTAGCTTCAGGTTAAAAATCCTTAGTTTCATGCTTGTGATGTAACTGCATAAGCTGCATAGCAACCCAGGTGTAACTTTCACTTCACACATTTGGCACATGACCCAAACAGGTTCAGTTCATTTTCCAAGGATATTTAATTAATTTATATCTAGCAACTACTACTTTTGTTCTTTACAAAGATTCAAAAGTTTGTGTTGTTATTTTAACTGAGATTTTTTTAAATTGTTTATCTTTTGACAAGTTATATCAAGTAACATGTTGTTTTGTGCAATCAAAAGGTTCAGTATGAATGTCTGGTTCTACAGCATAAGATAGAGACTAGGGAGTGTACACAAAAGAACAATAAAATCAAGCATTGATGAACTCATCCTACTAAAACAAGAACTTTTCTTGTTTTCATAGTTAGGCAGTTGTGGTTCTTATCAAACACTAGAGTGGAAATGCTAAAATTCAAACTAAATGGAAGCAGAAAGAACATGAAAGGCTTTCCTCAAGAGATTTCTTGTCTGGTTTTGTACACCGAAGAATTTAATTGGCCAAATTTTCCCCTGATTTTCCAAGCTGACTCAAGCATCACACAGCATTTGCTCATCACATTTTTAAAAAAATACTGTTGCCCAAATCCTCAAAGGTGTTTTACTTCAATAGGAATTAAGTACCTAATACCTTTGAGGATCTGGATGAGTGATTAGTTTTTGCAGCAAACTATTCATTCAACAGATTTAGCTTCTTTCTTGAGGAATATATGTTTGCAGATCATAATGACCTAAAAATGTACTGTTTGTTTAAAAATGTCTTAGTATTTAAAAGTAACCATTGGTGGTGCACTGATTGCATGAATCTGAAACTGAAACATTATCTGTTGGGGGCCACATAAGTATCATACATTCTTTTTCTTAACTGACCTGAAGAACACAGACTACATCCAGAATGAATATTTGTATGAGAATGATATTTTCCATGAATGTTTATGCATCTCATTTTGAAATGTGTTCTCCTCAAATACTGGTGACAATAAAGCTGTTTCAGCTGTTTCGGGGTACAAGCATGAGCAAAGCAAAGTATTTAGAAAAGCAAATGAATATTCTGAGGATTCCTAACTGGATTTCTCTAGTACTTTAATGTGCAACTGGGTATCAAATCCCATGCAATGTGTAATGGGATAGGAGTTAAAATCCCTTTCCATATGTAGGGAAGAAAAAAGTTCCCTTCCATTAAGTTTTTCTCAGCTGCCAGGGAAGGATGCCTTGTCTTTAAGATAAGAAGGTAATTGTTCAGGAGACAGCCCAGCAATAGAATATGATCTTCAAACCAGTATAAGAATTTATAATTAACTTGACACAATATAATTAGTGAAAGGAGACTGTTTCCCATCTGCTTTATGGGTGGTTATAGACATGCTCTGGGAGGCAGCAGAGGGGTGGGAGGAGTTAATTAGCAAGCTGTGATAATTAAAAGCACCTGAGCATCACTTGTATTGGTGTCTTCATGCTGTAAAATGGCAGCGGGGCACTTTGAACTAAAGCTCATCAAACGAGCTTTAGTTTAAAGTGCCCCACCACCATTTTTTACTGCGAGGACATTCCTACACATGATGCTGGAACCTGCTGGAGTGCATTAATTTCCACACTCCAGCAGACTCAATTAATCAAGTCTGCTGCAACATGCTGGATTTACAGCACATTGGAACAGCCTTCCTGCACATGTATGTGTCCTACATGTTTTATTTCCTAGAATTCTGGCTGAACTCCCTAGAGATTTGCCTAGGTTTGCACAGTGATCTTTTCTAAGGCTGGACAGCTTGTTCAAGACAAAAAATATCTGGACTTGCTTACATTCAGGAATAACCATGACACTTTCTCTCTCAGGCCACTAGCATGTTACATTTGTTGTATGTTATTATGTGAATATTGCATAACAAATCATAACACACCAACTGGCCACACACAAATTATTGCAGGATATTTCTACACTACAGAAATTTCAATGAGAAACTTCTTTATGGTTGATCTGCCATTTTTATCCTGGGTTATACTGGTTCAACCTCTGGCATACTACAACTGTCACATGATACTTAACATAGAATATGCAACAAATATAACATCTTCCAGGGGGCTTATTTTGACCTGACTCAAATGTGTGAAGTAGAAACAACAGCCCACCAGAGAAGATAATGTCACTAAGACAAGCATTAAGAGAAGCTGGTGAGATGTAATGTACCAAAGTCTAAGAAAATAGAAGACTCAGGGGCTGCTTACAGATGAGGGGAAAAAAACAGTCTTTTACTTTCAGCTCTGTATAGATCGCGTTCTTCAGTGGGGCTTTTTGGCACTTTTATCTAATAGAATAAATCAGCTACTAGATAAAAGCATCAAAAAGCCCTGCTGAAGCGCGTGGTCTATACAGATGCTGGGGAACCAAGTCAAATTGATGCGATTCTGCTTCCGGTAAAGCACTGGGGTTTTTTGTTTTTCAAGTCTATCAGGAGCCAATGTGATTCACTTATAACTGACATGTAAATATTTTCAAGGTAGCTATGATGGTTATATAACAACTCAAGTTTTTAATCTTTAGGTTGAAGTAAAAATCCCAGGATTCAGTGTTACAGATGAAAGGCTGTGGAAGATTAACTACTTTTGAGTACTGTGAGAAAGAGGCTTATAATATGTTGAATTAATGGGGTACATTTGAAGATTGAGGCCAGGTACAGACATTATACTTTTAATGGTATAAGTGATTGGAAATTAATCTATACCCATAGCAGAACAGAAGTTCAGTACACACGACTGGTTTAAAAATGATGGAACCCAGTCAAAGATTTGCCCCTCTCACCAAAAGGCAAATGTGTATTCTGTTCTCTACTGATTTAAACTATGCTGCTTACAGAAAACTGAGTAACTTAGATTGATTCTGCCTTGGGCTTTTTAAATGTCTGTACCTAGCCTGAGATATAATGGAAAAGCTCTGTTAAGACTGCAAAATGAACAAATTGTATACCTCTTGCACTATGGCCACTTGCCTTGCTTTTATCACAAGAAAGACCTTAATATTTAACCATCATGCTGCCCATTTATCTAGCTTTGTTAGTTCCTACTGACGTCCCTCACAGTTGTCTCTAGTCTTTATTATTGCCATCTCAGTCTATGCCTCTTTTTTTTCCAGATAATTAAACCAACAATAGTCTTAGTACAAGATAAAGAAGTTCCCCAAAATTAAACTATCAACATTTGCAATTTATTGCCACTCGTTACTTGTTGACCTTGAACCAGTTTCTAAGATGTAGTAGTATGTTACTATTCATAGGGCACATCTACACGAGATGCTTTCTGCGTATTAGCCTAATAACACTGCACAGTAGCATGGTGGTTAAAAAACATGCTAATAGCCTACTGTGCAGTGTTATTAGGTTAATGCCCAGTAAGCATCACAAAATAGCCAGGTACCAGCACTACTGCACAGTAACTCTAGTTACTGTGCATTTATTTAGAATTTTATTAAGCAAGTACTAAACTAAATGTGTAGTGTCTAAGGCATGGTAATGAACATGCAGATGTACCCACATTTTACTTTAATGTACAGATTAGGTTATTCACTATAAAGAGCCAGCTTTACTATTGATTTTATTTTTTAAATTATTCCAGAAGGCAAACTGTGCTAAGGTTTTATTTGAAAATATACAATCGTTGACTCTTTAAGCCAGGACAGGTAAACCAGGACAACAAAGTCCCTAGTGATAACAGTGTATTTAATGTAAATATGATGCATAGTTTTCACAAAAAAAAAAAAGTGGTCAATGACTAAGGTTTTTAGTCTAAATATGTCCTAATGTAGGAAAGCAGAATGCTGTTCTTTTATTCTCCTCCAGCTGTTTTCTACCATTTACTAACCTTTCACAGGAAATTAATTTGACTTTAAGGTAACCTTCATACCACAACATGAATAAACTTTAAAATTATTTGGAACTTAAGTCTCTGTTATTTTATACTACCGATAAAAATGGAGATGGAATTTAACTTAATTCCTTTATTAATTTATCTAAAACAAGATAAATCTCTAAATAACTGTAAGAGGGCCCATCTAGGACCCTCTCCTTTTGCCAAATTAATTAACCTGCTTTGTGGTTCCTTTGAGGTATCGATCTCTAAAATGAAATTTAAAAGTTGGATTCATATTGGAATGAAATACAGTTATTCCGAAAACAGTGCTATCCACAAGACAATTATGTGGACAATTCCCAAAAGCAAACTAGAGATCACTTGAATGCTTCATGTTGGAAACTGTCAAAATCATTGAGATTTTGAAATGGATCGCACAGCAATGCATCCATAAAAATAACATCATATGGTGTTATATTTATATCCTTAATACAGCTCCAGTAGAACATGTTTTGTTCATTCCACTTATAATGATCTTTAAGTTATTACTGATACAACACACAAGCCCTTGACATAGACTAATTTAACAGAAAGAAATGACAGATTTCATTTGTGATATTGTAAGAGTGTGAACATGGTTTTGAACAGTGAAGCAACTACTTATACGTTTGGGCTTTTTTCCTACTTCTAAGCAGGAGACATTAAAAGGAGAAATATGTCCAATGAAAAGTTTCTTTTAGTTACATTTTGCAAGAATAGATCCTTGTGATGGTACCTTGGTTTCTGCTTCATAAACAGTACTAGTATCATAGCTACAGTGCAATATATTATATTATATTCAAAATTTTAAAGAGTGATTATTTTGCTTTTCATAATTATAGGGGGTTTTTATTTTGCAATCCAAATCCTATTTACTTTAGCCATGAAAAAATTGCTGTCATATATAACCAACCTTGAGCTAGCAGATAAAACTTTAGAAACTATTTTTAACTAAAAAAGGAGTATTTTTTTAGACATGCCAATTAAAAATCTAATTTTTTTGCTTCCCCAATTTACCAAATATCTTGAAACAAATATTCTGTAAAACTAAGGAGCTATGTATAATTTTGAAATGACACTTTTCCCCACACAGAAAGAGTTCCCCAGTTCATGTCAATAAAAGCAACAGAGGAATCAATCAACAGCAGCACTTCTTTGCATACACTGTCACTGGAATCAACAGATGAAGTAGGCTGTTGCCTACAAAAGCTTGTGCCCCTCTGAACAAATTAGTCTGTAAGGTGCCACACTGACCTGTCTTCTGTAAGGCCTAAGTAATTATTACTGGAAGGTTTTCCCTTTGTAATGTTATCCCAGAATGAGGTCCTAATCTGGAAACATAATGGAAGAAGAGGAATCTGAGATTTTGAACTGCAAGTAGTTTCTTTAGTTATTACTGGAGCTGCATTAAGGATATAAATATAACACTGTATGATGTTATTTTTAAGAATGCATTTCTCTATGATCACAGTTTCAAAATTTAAATATTTTTGACAGTTTCCAATATGAAGCAATCAAGTGATCTCAAGTTTGCATTTGGGAATTATCAACTATATACTGTGGCCTGTGTTTCTGAAAACTGTGAGGTTAAACACCTAAATCCAGATGTAGGAAATTATCTGATTTTCATAGATACTACATATCTATCAGTCCTATTTTGGTGAATGAATATTATTATTTTATATGCCTTTGCTTTTCTAATGTTGATTGGTGGGGGGGAGGGGAGTGGAGTAGAGCGTCACATCACAGAAGCCACCGTCAGAACTGATTAGTAAGTATCAAAGATTAATAAAAACATAATGACACAGATTGGAAGTAGATTATATCTGAAATAAGAAGAAAATCAGTGAGCTCTTGAATAAAGTGATACTGAGAAAAATGTCTCAAACACTTTTTCACCATTTCAGGAATGTTTAGTATCTGTAGACTTTTTTTCTAATTAATCACAGAAGATAATTTCAAAACAATTTGTCTTTGAAGTAGAATAGTGAGCTGTGATAAATCCATGACTTGTTTTGGCACAACTGCATTCAGCCACCATCTACAAGATGTGAATAAATGCCAAATTACAACTAGTTCCCAGTCCTTACAAACCACTGCCAGTGTAAATCAATGTCAATGTACTGCATCTACTCACTGTCTCTTCCTCTTACTGCTTCATTGAACAAAGTGAAAAAAATCTAGGCCTGCTGTATGGCTGACAGGAAGTAAAGAATATGCATCAGCACTGATGCCCATTATATTCCAGCTCAAATCTATGCCTCAGTTGAGGAGATGTAAATTACTCAAATTTGAGGACAAAGGAGAGTTGTAATTCTGGATCAAACTCATGTCCTGTTCCAAAGGAAGGTTGTTATAATGAGTCAGAGAGACATGACCTTACCATTCCCCCATTCTACTCTCATCTTCAAACAAAACAAAACAAAACTGGCTTCTTGTTGGACTACCGGAGTACAGAGCATGGCCTATCTGCTGCATCAGAATCCTTCTCACACCCTCATATGTTTGTCAGGACACAAACAAGGCTCTGCCCACCCTGCTTACTCTAGACTATTTTTTGCGTGTCCTCTCTTACTGAAATCCTACTTCATTACTAGATCAAGGTATAGTAGAATTAAAGCTTCAAGTCCCACCCCTTTCCCACCCTCCTTCCATCCCCTCCTCTACTTCTTCTTGGTGCCTGATCTAGTTTAAAGTCCCATTTGACACAATCTGGAGAATTGTAAGTATGTACCAGAATTAAGTTATAAACAGCAACTTGAGCTAAGAACAGTGTGAAGAAGACATACCTTATGTTGTTACTTATAATAATCACCTCTCTAGGCAATGTTCATCAGGAAGATTTCTTCAGTCAGCCCTTTTTGTGGGGGATGCTATATCATAAGCAAATGTCATCTACACTGACATTTGCCAGAAAAATAAAGAACAAAACCACAGATCAGGATTTTGTTAATTAAGCCTTTATCCCATAGTTCTTCAACAAATCTCCCACAGAAAACACCCAAAGTTACTGGTTTACAATTATGAAGAGAATGGTCTTAGAAGCAAAATGCTAAATCAAATGAAATCCTATAGAAAAATATGGACTTTACAATTCAGTCAGATATTTTAGAATTGTCTTTATTTCATATTATACGAACTTCCTAATGAAAATCGAGACATTATAATTTTAGAAAGTATAGATGGAAGGTATGAAATAGAAATCATAAGATTTAAGGAACTGTAGGACTATTATGGTTCAGAATAGTGTTGTTTAATAATACATCCAATAGACTACTGTCTGTTTCATTCAGTCTGAGAAGGCAAAAAGGGCAAATGAGTTAAAGGCAATATGTTTGTGTGTCGCAACAAGTGAAAAACCGAAGCAGAATCCCAATAAATATAGCATAAAAAGAGTAAACCAAGCAGATGACAAGCCTGCACTGGAGATGACATTGAATATGAGGAATGAAGACTAGCAGAATAATCCAGAAAGCAATCCAAGGCTGCATGTCATTCATGTGACAAATAGAAAGACAATCCTCCTTTTATTTCTAGAGAAAATGAAACTAAATTAAAGAAGATACAATGCAGAAGATGGCACTACATACCAATGAGGATGATACTATTCCTGAATATCCTTACTTTTTTAAAATAGTAAAATTTCTATTGCTTTTCCTTCATCAAAAGAGGTAAAAGAGATGCTTTGCTTTCAATTTTTTACTAGTTTCTATCTCAAACATAAAGAATTACCTGTTCTGAACCCAGACAGCGATTTGGTGACTAACACAGACACATGAGTTGATTCATTCTCACCCACAGGAATATTTTCTCATTTGCTGTAATGTGACATTTAATGTTCAAGAGAGCTCACCCACCAAAACACAAAGTCTCAGAGACACATGTTCTTCTGAAATGAAGTTCTCAACACTCATGAGTAAAAAGTGTCAATATATAACACTAGGAAGGAATTATACTTTCCTTCCCTAAAAATCTGAGTGCCAAATCCAAAAAAACCACTGAAGTTAATTAATAGACTCTCATTCATTTCAGTGGGTTTTGCATCAGGTGCTAAATGACTAAGGCTGAGATACAGAGATGACCAATATTGTTGCTGCAAACATTTCATTTATTAACACCATGTCAGAAATTGAAGATTTAAATTTAGCTACTCCACATGGGTTTTTTTGTTTTTTATGCAAAACATATACCTGAAAGTGAAATCTGAAATTCTGATCATTAAAGAGGGAAGGTAGGTGAAAAATTGATGCTGTTGCTATGCATCATTTTGTTGGTTCAATTTAATTTACATTTGTATTATATTGCCTAGTGTCATTGCTGTGCATTTTATATTGTAGTTGTAAAATCCTAATACATAGATTTGAAGAAAAAAAAGAAAAGAACCTATCATCAAAACATCACATCAAAAGACAGGATACTACCTATAAATTGCCACTAGCAATGAAGGAGAAGAGAAAGCTTAGATTAAAGTGAATGACAGATTTATTTTAAGTACGATTTTAACATGTTCTCTGAAAAACGAGACAGAAAACATTTGTCACCACACCAGGGAAAGGCCAATTCCTACATGAAGCACTATCAGGTGGAAATCTGATTTCTGGTAGTAGTCATTTGTACATTGTAAAATTTGAATATGTCACAAATAAGTTTGAACTGCAATATGAAGCTCTTTAAAGCTTGTGTAAATGACATGTCAATTCTAATGTGCCACTGTTGGGTGAGAGACCAAAACAAAATGATACAACCAATTACTACCTGATGTAGTACAGAATACTTTTAAAATAAGATAAAATCTGTATGGAAAATGTCTTGATTTGCATTAGGAAGTCTGTATAACATGAAATAAAGAAAACCTCATTTAAACTAATTTCTTTCTTAGTGGCTTTTAAATTACTTTATTCTTTTAACACAGACTTTCTGCTCTACGTTGCAGAATTCTATATTCATTTCTTCTATACAAATGATTCTATATGATGTGGATTTTGTATGATGATTTATAATGGTTGAAGAGGACTCTTAATCTGTAGATGCTCTTCAAGAGTCACAAAATTAACAGGTTTTCAAGAGTCTCTTAATATTTTTATATTGGTTTAACTCATTTGCTTTACGCTAATATTTAAGCTTTTCAGTTCTACTACAAACCCAGTTCACTTGGACTGCAAGGCCTTTGGCCGAGGTCACCCATGTAATGTCAGAAATTTGAGGAACATTGTGATGTCATAAAACGATGGCATTTTTAGAGCTCTCTCAGGTGAAGGCCTCATGTTGTTTCACACCTGCACAACTGCGACTTACCACTAGAGGGCTAGAGAACAGAGGAATGGACTGGAGCCCAGGGCATGTGTAGATGGAATGAGGGCCCTAAGTTGAAGCAGTGGGTTTTTAAAAATACTGCTTCGATTTAGGGTCTTTAAAACCCCCATGTCCTGCACACACCCACTTATGTGCCTCTCCAGCGGTGGGGAAGAAAGGGCAAGCTGTCAGCGGGCAGAGCGGTCCCAGGGCTATGTGGGGGGAGGCTGGTGCTTCCCTCTATGGCAGTGGTGGCCCCCACAGGCAGCACCAGCCTGCAGGCACCCAAGGAGGCACTGCAACTACAGAAGAAAGCACTAGGCTCAGGAAGGCCAGCAGGCTCCAGGAAAAAAAAAAATTGTGATTTTTTTTTTGGGCAGAGCTTGCTTTCCCAGGCTGCTGCCAGGCTGCCTGCATAGGCTTCCTGCAGAACCCCTGAGCTGCATGGAGCCTGATGTTTCACTCTGCAGCTGTAGGGAAGCAAACTAAAACTCTTCAAATGAGTTTTACTTTGCTGTACCCCAAGTCATTTAAAGCACATTATGCCACCAAATTTGCTACAGTGGCTGGAATTAATATGCCACCAACACGTGCAAACACCATCACAATTAAAATGGTACAAAAGTATTTAATCCACTTTAAAATTTATTGTGCACACATGCCTCTCATCTTGTCTACACACGGCCCCAGATTCTATTCCTCCCCTGTGGTGGAAGAGGAATGGGGAGGGTAGCATATTACTGGAAGGAAGACTAACCTTCATGGGGTATTTTCTCCCTCCACATTGAGCAGGAAGCCAGCCAGAGCAGAGGGTAGAAGGGAAGAAATCTTGAAAAACTGTGTTAAGTGAGGTGTGGGAGGGGAAAATAAAGAAAAAGAAGTGAAAAAAAGATCTTAAACAATTGAAAGGATTAAAATTTTGCATGGCAACTCAACCCCCATCTTGCTGGGGTCATCTGATCCCAGCAGTCTTTCTTGCCCAAGTGCAGGGGGGCTGGACTGGATGATCTGTAAGGTCCCTTCCAGCCACTAAAAACTATGAAACTACATGTGTCAGGGAATTGGGTTTAGTAGGGAGTGGGGTTACAGGCAGCAGGGACTATGCTGGCTAGTAGTGAGGATCTGTTCTGGCCTGAGTGGTGAGACCCTAGGGCTGGGAAAAGCGTACTTTCCCTGACTGGGCTCTTGCAGTGTTAAGCCATTCTCAGCAAGTTAGCCTGAGCATAAAGCCCCAGAGAAGCAGCCTCTCTGGTGCCTTGTGCTTAGGCTGAAAATGACCTGGCCACTCTGCTCTCAGCCTGGAGTACCTGGGGTTCACCAGAGGACATAGCCCCAAAGAAGCAACCTGAAATTGAGCTTTCTGCAGCCATAGCATGCAACTGTGGGAAGCAGGCTTCCTGACTCCATGGTCTCTCTGCAATTAAGCTCAGAGAAATTGCTCTGAGCAGGAAGTGGGATAGGTGGGGAACCACTAGAGTTTTGGGAGGTTGGAAGGGGTAGAGCAGCTGAATGCTATGCATGCTGGGATGCTGGAAGAATGAAAGTAAAGTATTTTACCTCCCCTGACCATTCAAATAATACCTTGGAACAGCATAGGTAAAATGTTTCCAAGATAAACCTCCTTTGAGCAGCTTATCTTTAAAACATGTAGACGTACTTATGATGGTTTAACACACATTAACTAATAGCTGCTCTCATTTTAAGTGCTTTTATGCTGGTTTTAAGGTAACCTGTGCCAGGCCCCTAACTGACTTCTTTTTTGACATTCTAGTATTGAATTTAACCTAAATAGGCCTTTATTTAGCAAGGTACATAAGCAAATTATCTTTTTATTAGGATTCATTTGCACTGTGCACAACAGTTGAAACACAGTTGAAACACATGTTGAAAATATAATTGTGTATATTACAATGTGTGTATTGAAAATATAATTCACAAATCATATTTCACTTAAGACTATTTTTTACCAAAATCTGGGAAATGACTGAATTTAGCAAAGACAGGTCTGTCTAATTTATTTAGCTAATTGTTTTTAACTTTAGCATGTAAAATAAACAATAATTCTAAATAATATAAAGCATGAACTTCAAATTAAACCAATAATAAGGTAACTGGAGCAAAGATGGTTAAATACTTGTAATTTTTTAAAGCCTACCTGAGGTATCTGTTTACATTTTTATCACTCACTTTCAGTATATAAAATAGTTGCCTCCAAAAAGAGAAACATCTTGTGAGTGAACCCTCAGAACAATGCATAATTCAAATATCTTGAGATTAGATTTCATATTTTTATCAGTGACCTGGAAGAAAACATAAAATCATTACTGATAAAGTCTGCAGACTACAAAGTTTTGGGGGCTTGTAAATAATGAACAGGTCACTGATACAGCCAAATGTGCATAACAATTTGGGAAACAAGAAACTGCTCATTTCAATATAATCAAATATAAGTTCAGACCTCTAGGAACAACATATATATCTGCATGATGGGATATCCTATCCTGGGACCAGGTGCTCTGAAAAAGGCATGGTGATTCTAGTGGCTAACCAAGTCAACATGACCTGCGGCAGTGCATAGTGTAGGGGCAGCAGCTGGAGGTTTACTGTTGCTGGTGAACATATCACCTCCTTTTTTTTTTTGGTTTGTTTTTTTTTGGCTGACACTAAGCATTGTTTTTTAGCAGCAAATTAATGAGATGACATTTCTCCCAGCAGCAGGAAACCACCAGTTGCTGCTCCTGCATGCTGCCACTGCTCTGCCCTCCCCATTGCTGGAGCCAGAACTGGAGCTGCTGCCTAAAAAGAGTTGGGCTGGAGGGAGGGAACAAGGTACAGGAATGTCAAGCACAATTTAGCTCCATTTTGGTGCCTGTGGTTTATGCCTTGCTTGCTCACCTATATGCTAATGGTGTTCCCAAGTCATCAAGAAAGATGTTAAAATTGGAGCAGATTCACAGAAGAATCGCAAGAATTAGAAAAATACAAAAAAAAACCCTCAGAGCCAAACAAAATGCTAGGGATGTAGCTGTTAATACTTCATAAGTACTGTATTTAGCTCTGAAGCAGAAACTTGGTAATAGAAGGAACTTTAATCTAGCAGGCTAAGACATAAGATCCAGTAGCTGACGTTAGATAACTTCAGATTAGAAGGCAGTGTGAGTGACTAACTGTTGAAATAACTCTGTAAAGGTTGTGGTAAATTCTCCAGCACTGGAAATTTTAGACCTGAAGCCAGAATTAATGCAGGTCCTATGGCCCATGTTATTCAGCAGGGAAATACAATCCTAGTGGTTTCTTTCTGTTCTTAAAATTTATGCAGGTGGAACTAAACAGCAACTGTGCACCAAAATGAACTCTCACATTAAATTATAGACTATGAATACCAGTGGGAGCTGATTTTCACAGAACAGCCACTCCCTTCCTGACCCCAGTATCTTTGTGCTCACAGGAAATCTACAAAACACTTTTAAAAGGTGAATTTGGGAACAACAATTTATAAGGGGGCTGGACACTAGGAATCAAGGACTGAACACTGATACTGATGTTATGTCATACCTGATTCCTGAAATTCTGCCTTCACACTGCAAGTGACACTGACTCGCCTCCCTTTTGATAAGTCTTAATCTTCCATTAACGAGGCTTCTTTTCTTCTGCAACCTGTTTGTACTACCCCTGGAAATGTCTCTCACAGCCCTACCTAATATTTTAAAATATTTCTGTGTCTGTTTCTTTCATTGGACCTAATGAAGGATGCCTTGCATTTGAAAGCTTGTCTAACTTTAGTCCAACCATGCAGTTGGTCCAGTGAAAAATACAACCCACAAAAATCCTGACCTCTCTCATAAATAAGCTATGAATTTATAAGAATCCCTGAAAGGAAATTCTCAGTGTCACAGTGCTCACTATGCTGCGGGGTATTGGTTCATCTACCTAAGTACCCAGGTGGCCCCACCAACTCAGTACATAACATATTTCAGCCCTCTGACTTTTGAACATAAACTGAGGGTACTATTACAGGTTAACTTTAAAACATTTTAATATTATGTTGTCATAAAGCTAGAATATTTTCCTAGCAGTCACAGGTTAACAATGCCATCTCAGATTTGCATAATTCTGATTTACCGCTAAAGGGTCTGGCAAGCAGGAGCATAAACAGAAGCGGTGACTCTCCCTCCTCTGGCATGGGACAGGAGGGGGAAGGTGACATGTAGCTTGGAGGCAGAGAAACCACCATGGAGGATGTGGCTTGTTCACTCTGTGGCCAGGAGACAGCTGGAGCTGTGGGTGAGAGGGAAAAAAATGTGTGGGGAAATAAACCTCTTTGAAGTGAATGGACTGGGGTGAGATGTAGAGAGAAACGAGTGATTATTTTTTTTAATTATTTTTTTTTTAAGGGGACAAAATCCTGCACATGTTTCATTGAACTGTAATTGGAATTGGTGTTGGCTTAGGGCCAGCACCACCTCCTTCATCAGTAGAGTCCAAGAAGATTGAAAGTTTGCCCATGGATCAGAGAAGTGGGAAGGGCTGGGAATAGTGCCTCCTGGGTTGCTGGGAAGGAATGAAAATAGAGAATTTTTAGCTCCCTCAAGCAGACTAACAATACCCTGGAATGACCTGAGTAAAATGAATCAAACATAAATAACCCTCACCTGAGGTGGCATAACTCTAAAATGTTTAGAGGGTACTTATCCCAGGCTAATACCCTTTAACACCCTTTAACACAGGAGCGGGCAATTATTTTGGGCAGAGGGCCACTTGCCAAGTTTTGGGAAACTGTCGAGGACTGCATGGGTGGCCCTGCCCCTTGACAGTGGCCCCGCCCCTGGTCACCATATTGGGACTGGAAGTCCAACCTCCTAGCCCCTGATCTTTGCCATTGGAAGTCCCTCTCCTTGCCCTGGAAGTACTCCTTTTGGGAGGAAGGGTGCTGTGATCTGGAAACAGTGAAAAATGTATATATATGTATATATATATATATATATGTATGCGCGCACACACACACACACACACACACACATGTCTACTATAACCTATTTTGATTTTATTTAAAAATATTTGATTTTGATTTCTGTGTTTACAAAAAGTGTATCTAGAGATGGCTGCATAATAGCTTAAAATACAGTCCTACTGTGTGTTTTGTGTGGGCAGCAAGTGGGTATAAGTGGCAGAGAGAGAGTGTGTGTGTGTGTGTGTGTGTGGTGGCTAGGTATATGCTGAGAGAGAGAGCCAGGGCCAGGCTGCCAGTTCCATAGTGTGCAGCTCTAACACATTGCATGTGAGACGCACACAATGCAGCCAGGCAGACCCCATGTCCAGGCTCTGCTTCTTCAACCCCACCCTGGATCTCTGCCAGTCCCAGGGCACTTGCACAGGCTCCGTGTTTCTGCCCTCCACCACCTTTCTCTGCATTCCCTCCTGCAGGCTTGCCCACTGCTCCTTACACCAACCATTTCCTGCACTGCTCCCCATGGCCCGTGCCAGGGCCTACCACCTGCTGCAGCCCTGCTCTGACTGTCACCTGCCACAACCCCTCCACTCACTGTGTCTCCACCATCTGCTGGAGCGCCCCATGGCTCTGCTGTCCACTGACACCCACTGCACCTGCGCCACCACCCACTGGGGCTCTGCTGCCCACTGGGTCTTGCCTTGGCCTGGCCGTGGCTTTGCCACCCACCATGTCTCCTGCCATGTCTCTGCTGCCTACCCACTGAGGCCTGGCTGTGGCTCTGCTGCCCACTGACTTCCAACACTTTCTGGGGCCCAGCTATAGCTCTGCCACCCACCGCAACCTCACCAACTTTCGGGGCCCTCAACGGCTCTGCTGCCCACTGGGGCCTTGCCGTGGCTCAACCACCCGTCGGGGCCCACTGTGCTGCCTGCTGAGGCCTGCTATGGCTCCACTGCCTGCTGGGGCTCCACTGCCTGCTGCGCACCACATGGGTCCTGCTGCTCCCCACAGCTGCTACTTCCTACGCTGGTCCCCACAGCCCCCCTGCCACCACGCTGCTCCATGCAGCTCCCACTGCTCCCCGCAGCCACCACTTTCAGCCAATCTAACCCTATTTTCCACTCAGATGGAGGGAGGGGGAACAGCCCCAGGGGCAGGGAGCCAGAAGCCACAGAGGATTCTGGTTGGGGGCTGAGGGCAGGAAGGGGGTGGGGGCTGGATGGAGCCAGGCTAGCCTTGCTGCTCAGCCACAGGCTCCTGCTGGGTCCTGCTGCCACTGGCCACATGTTATCTTTAACAGGCAGCCATGGGCAGATATAAATTAATTTTCTAAATTTTTTTAAGGCCCTGCAGGCCAGATAGAATGGGCTGGTACACCAGATCTGGCCCATGGGCCATATTTGGCCACCCCTGCTTTAACAGATGAATGCTCCTGTTTTAAGTATTTTTATCATGGTTTGAAGGTGACCTATAACACCATCCTAACTTCTAACTTTCCACACATGACAGTAGAATAGACAATTTAGGGAATCCAGAGAAAGAAAATTCTTTTTCCTTGACTCTTTTCCACCCAATGTAGTCCTAGTTTCTGCTCTGAGGACAGTAGGTATCATGATGACAAGCTATTTAAATCAGTGCTGCATATACTGTCAATGTTGCATTATCTCTTTGTGTTGTTTGTGACAATATGCTATAATGCCAGTCCCAATGGAGATTTTTGTATGAATACGTACAACTAATTATAAAATGAGGTCATCTTCCATTCAGATGAAATGAGCTCACCATGGTATAACTACCTTTCCTTTATAAATTAAAACTGGTAACAATTTTAAATAAACCAGTTTGTTTTAGATCATGCCAAGAAAAAAATGACATTGTAGCAAAATCTCTTAAAATGCCAGCAATATATGTATAATATCACTTTTCATAATGCTTATGAGGATGAGGTAATTTTTCTGGAGCATTCATGATTTCATCCCTTTAAATGAGAGATCATCATTTTTTAATTCCTAAATGAACAAACGTTAGTAGAAAAGTGACACATATGAATTCTCTGTAGCTGCTGCTTATAAGCCACTATTTAATTCATGGCTTTGCTATTATTCTTGTCTACTTGCATTTCCTCATAGCATTCCATTTCATTAATAATAGAAAAATCTCCACTGTTAATATACTTCATTTTTATGCAGTAAAGTTCTTGTGGTTGACGTTCCTTAATGTCCTTTACATAGTTGGTTCTATTTACATATTTTAAGTCACTGAAGCCTAACGTAATGCATGCTGGAAGATTTAAAAAGATACTATCAGATTAGGCTCTAGTCTCTCAATATGACTTTCAGATTCTTATCAGCCTTTTTGTGGCAAGTCTACATTACCTACATGCTATACCCAAGAGCACTGCTATTAAGTGAGACAATAAAGCCACCTTAGAGTAGCAATGAGTACATGTCCAGCATTACTTTTCAGCCCTCTGACTTGGGAGTACTTCCAGTCCTGTTCCAAGGCTACCACCTTGCTTCATATCCTGGATTTGGCACCTGTGCAGACCAGGGTTCAGGAAGAGACAGACACTGGGAAAACAGGGCACAGCAGGGTTAGATCCTCCCCCTCACACCATTAAGTGGCACCAGCTAGATCAGTGATTCTCAACATTTTTAGCTTCAAGGCCTTTCTCCATATCTTCCTTGAATTTAGATCTATTTGAAAATTGCACACATCTCTTTTTGTGTGTAGGAGTGAAGCATATCACCAATTTTAATCCAGCAAAAGAGTTTGCCACAGGTAATAAAAGTCTGGGAAACACTAGGCTATACAAGCAAGGCAGCATAACACAGAGCTATGCTGGAACACCCTGTGTTAGCACTGCTCATATTAGTTCCAGAACCAGAAGTACTAGAGGCATACTAATGAGGTGCTGTACATGGGCCAACAAGCTATGTTATGTACCATGGACCAACATGCACCACAGGAGTCACTATGCACAGAGATATTGCAGCATATCTCAAGATGGTGCTACCTGTATTATGGAGACATAACCTTACAGTCAAAACAGATTAGACTGACAAAGGGTGAGGGGAGAAACAAAGACTCAGCTTGTTGGAAATCATTTCTTCAAGGTCACAGTAGATCATCAGAAAAGCCGAGAACAGCTTTTCTGAGGTTTCCTGTCTATAGATCTAATGCTTTCTGTTGGATTATAATGCTCCTCTCTGTTTCTGCTGATCAGAACATTAGTACTTTGTGCTCACTTTGCATTGTTGTAAATAATTACACTATGTGCAAGGCAACATATGCTAGGGCCAGAGAATCCATAAAAATACCCCTTATATTAGCCTTAACAGTCAGTGAGAAGCAGATTCCTAATTCTTGTCAGCTCAGTCTCTTTGAGCACCTTTGCCTAGGATGATGACCTTAAAAGTAGGACTGTCCTAATATTTATTCACCTATGGGCAATATTCTAAGTACTAAACAATAGCATAACTAGAAGGGGGCAAGCAAGGCATCAGATTCTCCCCTGAAAACTCCCTCTGCAAGAGTCTTTTCCACAGCAGGCACATCCCTGTGCCCAGTAATTTATTATTAGAGGGAGGGAAGATGTGAATAGGGTGAGCAGAATAGCCCCCTCCCATCCTGTCTTTGCCACAGGAGGTGCAGCTCTATACCCCATGGCCATTGGATCCTGGCAGATACAGCCTCAGACCCAGTAGTATATCTGGGAGGGGTGAATGGGGCACCAGGAGCTGCTGCAGCTGATGTGCAGCATATTTGTGCCCCAATACAGCAACTCGTTATCTGGGTGGATGCTACTGCACCCAGAGGGTGCAAGGTCTGCCCAGAACCCCTGGTTTCATGAAGCTCCAGAGCCCAAAGAATGAGGTCCACTGCTATTTATCTCACCTATAGTGATGGAAGTTATAATTTAGAAAGGCTCTTTAACAGAAGACTGAGAGAATTGGGAAATGGAAAATGTTCCATCAAGAAGCAGGAACCTAGGGAATTAGTAAGACAACCAAAGGGTCTGCAGATGTTGCCCACTGCTCCTTGGCTCTTCTCATTGATTGTATGCCTATATTTATTGAACCTGGAGCTCTGAAAGCAGCCAGGCATTGATGCACAGTCAGTAGAGAAACTCTACCTGGTGCTCGATCAGAAGTGCAATACCCTTCGGGAAGTCTTCTCTCAGTGCTTTGTAGAGCCCTCCCCCTCCAAACATGTGCTGCTGCTGCTCCCCATCCTGTTGTATTGTAATGCTTCCTGTCACAGATAAGCTTCTTTGTGGGTCTGTGCTGGGATGGGGGAAACAGAACTGGTGGCGATAAGGCTGGGCTGTGGGTTAGGGTGCGGCATGATGTGAGGTACTGTTGGTGCCAGGGTGTGGGGTGAGTAGGGGACTCCTGTTGTGAGGGCATCAGGGTATAAAACCATTGCTGCAGTCATACAAGACTCCTGTCTTTTTTAATGACAGGAAAAACATGTGTCAGGAAAAATAGTTACCTATCAGTAAAGGCTTTTCAGATTGCTGGTAAAAAAATGTCTTGGAATGGCAACCCTGCAGGCAGAGCTCTAGTAGGAGTGTGCATTGACTTGGCAGTTAGCTCAGAGCTCACTGCACAGGAGGGACACTGCCAAAATGAAGGTCTGCACCTCTCTGCCCCATTCCTAGGTTGGCTACTGCATGATGCCGCAGCAGGAGCCCCAGCAGTAGCAGCTATTGCCAGAATGTGGATTTGGAACATTTCCCTTCCCTCCTCCCAATTCTCCAGTGGTCATTAGACTTTTCTTCCCTCCCCACCACTCAAGGATGCTAAAGGAGCTCACTACAGCTCTGGTACTAAACATTTATTTCTGTTGGAGTAGCCCAGATTCATTATATCATTTTTAAGTATTGGTGACTCTTAAGCAATGAGCTCTAAAGATCTGTGGCAGAGTTAAATTTTTTACCATTGATTCACAGGTGTGAATAACAAGTAATAGAGTGTTTCCATACTGTTCCACCTAATGTATTTCTCTGCCATAATATCCACAAAGAATAGCTTTTTGAAAGACTTAAAAAAAAAAATGGACAAGTAAAACTAATGAAACCTGTGATGTATGGCCTTGATTTTTTTTTTAGATAATCTTCAACTATATATCACTTTCCCACCTTACATAATATTTCTTTAGCAGATTTTAAGAAGAGAACTATTATTTTATAACTCAATGCAGCCACAAAATATTAAGTTTACAGAATGAGAATGGTGAAAGCCGCCACTGCTGATCTTCTTTCATATAGCCAAGGGACACATCCATTTGGTTTATTGTTTTTGTCGGTTCCTCACTTGGAAAAGTGCAGTCTTATTTGTTCTGTTACTAGTACTTTGTAGATTCAAACTACATGAGTTATTGCCCATGATATACTCAGGGAAATTGGCATTATGTTATACAATTAGCTCATGCATCCAAGTGGGTAAAATAAGCTGCAACCATATTTCAAGTCCAATCTGAAGTTCCAAATGAGATGGTGTTAGTTGGCAAATAGCTGGAATGTGTCCGATAGATCTCAGAAGGAGTTCAGGCCTGACATGATAAATGATATAATTTACAATCCACAGGATAGAGGTTGAAAATTTCCCATGCAGAATGTGTATGCACTGTACTCTAAGTGTCTCTTTCTGCTACTTTAGAAATTTTAAGAGATTTGAAAACAAACAGCAGAGTTTCTCCTATCCAGCTTCACACAGAGATTTCTTCATTAGGATATGTAGCTACATTATACCAAAATACCCAAAAAGCAGGGTAAATTAGACTGTGCTGCTGCATCTGCACTGCCTCTGATACCCAAACTAGCTTTTTTATAAACCTAGCTCAGATATCTCTCCACTGCTGTTAACTGTACCTACAGTGTAAACAGACCCTACTGATCTTTCCTACAGATCTTCATTGCCTGGACATTTCTAATCCAAAACCCACTATTCATTTCAGTGGGTTTTGGATTAGGCCTCAGATGGTGAGAAGAAATAATGGTGACATATAGATCTACCAAGTACCAGTTAAATTCTAACCCTTGTCAGAAATAATAACATTATCTAAATGTAACTGCTGGCATTGGTGATGCATAGAGGGTGCATGCAGGTGCATGTGCACCCCCTGAGATTGGCCGTGCAACCTCTGGAAGTGCCAGCTGTGAGACCAGAAGTGCCACCAAAAGTGCACTTCTAGTTTCACCAGTTTTGCCACTGGCTCAGCAATCAACTGCTGAGTAATTGTGCCAGAGTTTATTCAGTTGCATTAATTACACATGTAGACACACCCAATAGCTCAAGTAGCACATTTTCTTCGTCTTTTTTTTTTTTTTGGAAGGTGAGGCATGTGTATGGAACAGAGATGCAGAGAGAGATAAAGATTGCTTCTGTGGTAAACATACCACAGGTGTCATAACATGATGGAAATCACATTCTGAAACCCTTAATGACAGCGATATTCTGAATTATTTTTAAAAAGGAAGTGGTTATTTTTGTATGGGAGGGAAGATATCAAGTGTCAGATGCCATTTCTTGAATGCATTTGCAGAGTCATTTAGCATTGCCAGAGTGGCATGGTTTTCTCAAACTACAGGAGATCCTGAGTTAGTATAAAGCTGCTTTAGGCAAGCCCCTTGTAGCACAAGGACTTGTTGAGGGCAAGTGGAGGCAGAAAGGAGGAACTGCAAGGGCAGAAGGGATTACAAGAAAGTTGCACAGACTCACTGTTCAAAGCAACCTGACATTGGACAGTCTCTGGCTGGTCTGGATATCCAGCAAAGCAAAGAGGTGAAACAGTAGCTTTTTTGTCTAATTCCATCAGCTGCATCAATGGGTTCAATATAGCCAAGGATTTATTTCTGAGACCGTAATCATAATCCCCATTTCAGATCCACACTCCCTCCTTAAAGTAACTTGAGTAACATGAATTAAGAATGAGGAAGCTGTCACTTTACCAAGGAGAATCGGCCTGTTATAATGACAGATGATGCCAGATTCCAGGCAAAAAATTGATTTATCTAAATTGAAATGGGAACAGCAGAAATGGTTCTGGGAACAGAGTCCACCTTCTTTTACTAATGTCTCCTGAGTTCTGTGACTTCATGGTTACAGAAGTCTTTCACTGCTGCTTGGAGTAGCACAGGCGGCCAGAGCTAAATAACTCAGGGTAAGAGGGGCTGGTAGAAGTGTGGTGGGGGAGTGTCTGGCAGGTCTGTGGAGGGAGTTTCCACAACAGGGTTGCT
>JAGPOW010002514.1:16339484-16366989 GCA_030014935.1 Caiman crocodilus | reverse complement strand
CATCTTTAAGAAAGGGAGGAGGGAGGACCCGGGCAACTATAGGCCCATCAGTCTTACCTCAATCCTGGGGAAACTCTTTGAGAAGATCATCAAGGAGCACATATGTGATGGGCCAGCATCGGGGGTGATGCTCAGAGGCAACCAGCATGGTTTCATTAAAGGCAGATCATGTCAGACCAACCAGATTGCCTTTTATGATCAGGTCACAAAAGCATTAGATTCAGGTGTAGCCATGGATGTAGTCTTTCTGGACTTCAGCAAGGCCTTTGACACTGTCTCCCACCCCATTCTCATTGAAAAACTAGGCGGCTGTGGCATCAATGCCTACACAGTCAAATGCATTGCTAATTGGCTGAAGAGTCGTACTCAGAGGGTGATGGTGGACAGGTCATATTCAACCTGGGGGGAAGTGGGCAGCGGAGTCCCCCAGGGCTCAGTCCTTGGGCCCACACTGTTCAATTTCTTTATCAGCGATTTGGATAATGGGGTGAAAAGTAACCTGTTCAAATTTGCTGATGATAACAAAATTTGACTCCAAGATGAACGTAGGCCTACAATGTGAGGTCACGGTTGGCAGGGCTAACTGAACCCTATGTGCATCCACAGGTGCATTTCGAGTAGGGTCAAGGAGGTGTCCTCACCCTCTATGCGACACTGGTTAGGCCACAGCTGGAGTACTGTGTCCAGTTCTGGGCACCCCACTTCAAGAGGGATGTGGGCAACATTGAGAGGGTCCAGAGGAAGGCCTCCGCTTGATCTGGGGATAGCAGGGCAGACCCTACAATGAGAGACTATGGGACCTGAACCTGTTCAGCCTTCACAAGAGAAGGCTGAGGGGGGAACCTTGTGACCATCTATAAACTCACTGGGGGGGACCAGAAGGGTTTGGGGGAGACCTTGTTTCCCTTAGTACCCTTCGGGATAACAAGGAATAATGGCCACATGTTGTTGGAAAGTAAGTTTAGATTAGACATCCGTAGGAACTACTTCACAGTCAGGGCAGCTAGGATCTGGAACCGACTTCCAAGGAAAGTGGTGCTGGCTCCTGCCCTGGGGGTCTTTAAGAAGTGGCTTGATGCCTATCTGGCTGGGGTCACTTGAGCCCAGTTTCCCTCCTGCCCAGGCAGGGGGTCAGACTTGAAGATCTACAAGGTCCCTTCTGACCCCACTTCTATGATTCTATGAAAACCACATTGGAATGTTCTGTCCTGCATATCTGTATTTTCCCATAACATTTGAAACAATCAAACATTTTGAATTAATAGTTTTCAACATAACCAGGGGTATAAGGACTTTAAAAGGATTTGTAGGGAAAGGAAGTATGTTTGTGCTTTTTTTGAAATGGTGAAAGGTTGGTTTATTTTTAAGCTCTTTCCTATCTTTCCATTCTGACCTCAACCCCAGAAAAATCAAGAGAAAGAGAATTTTCAGCCTAAGAGTACAAAGAATCTTGTCCACCTAAGAGTAGAGAGCTATGAGTGAAATTTGACCATCAGCCATTAGGCCAGTGTGAAGTAGCTAGTATTCGCTTTGGATTCGGATTCAGCCAAGCTGAGGGATAGTGATTCAGTGATTCAATTCACTGTCCCAAATCAATTTGTCCAAATTTGATATGGATATTCAGCCACTGCTGAATCAGCTGAATCTCTGAATCGAACAGGCCCCATCCCATGTCCGCTCTCCCAGACCTGTTAGTGGCTGCTCCACCCGGCCCCAGCATATCGGCACTGGGGGGGAAAAAAAGCCTGCATTCACTGGCTCCTGCCAGGCAGGGAGGGCCATCCCCACTGCCCCCTACTGCTCCACACTGCCATGAGCCCTGAGAAGCCCAGAAGCTGCTGCAGAAGCTGGTGAGCATGAGACATTTTTTTTTTTAAGTGCCTGGACCCTGGGGCTAGGCAAGGAAGCCATTGATGGGGTTAGGAGAACAGATGGGGGCCAGGGGGCCTGGAGGAGAATGCAAGAGATGGAGTCTGGCAGGTTCCCCCCCATGGTCCCCCACCCCCGCTCTAGCACCCCCCCCCCCACACACACACACACACATACTTACCAGCATGGAATCCAGGTCCAGCTCCTTGCGGCAGTGAGAAAAGACTACCTGAATCTCCAACTCTTTTCTGAATTGATTCAGAGGCCTTGGATTGATTCAGATCTTTTTATTGGTCTCCTGTTTTGATTCAGATTCAGAGGTTTGGCCGCTGAATCAGGCCGAATCTCCTTTGAATTGAATCAGCAACTGAAGCTTCACACAGCCCTACCAGCTACATACTCATACCTAAGCAACTGAGAAGGGACAGGGGTTTTGGACTGCATAAAATTCAGTGTTTTTGTTTGTTTTTCTGAAACCTCTGATACTTGGGAGACTGAACACGTTTTCCTTTCTAAGTGAACTCCAATTCTTTTTCTTTGGTTCTTAAAGAAACAAATCAAGGGAAGTCAAGACCTCATTTCTCTGAAGTGAAATTCTGGGCAAAACGCTTGCTGTGGGAAATAAATGTTTCCAGCTTTATTTCTACATCAGAAAGAACCAAAAGGAGACAAATACTTTTTTTCCTGTTTTCAGATCATCTTTAAAGTGAACAGATAGATTGACCAAGTCAATGCAATGCCATGAAATATTAAGTGAGCAAATAAAGATTACTGCATTCAGCAACCAAAAAAACTATTTCAAAATGCACAGGTCTAAAGCAGCCTTACCTGTTTGTTCAGTATAAGGTTTTAATAGACAAGTTATCCAATAAGGAATGACAATAATCTGATTTTGTGATACAAAAAGCATGTGCAGTATAAATAAGCATGGCAGGATTTGATTTTTTTTGATAGCCATCAATAAACATCAATTTCACACAACACTCACAGATTGACGGAAAAATATTTCCACTGGTAATCATTGAAATTTACATAAAGGAGATGTAACCCCCCCACTTCAAATCTGGGACAGGGGGCACATTGCTCACACACACACACACACCCCAGTTGCTGCTGGAGCTGGAGGCCATGTCAATAAGTCTGTTCTGGGAGAGCGGGGCTAAAGGGGAAGGGCTGGTAGTAGTGGGGAGCTCAGTGCCACTGTCTGCTCACTCTGCCCAGGTCCCAGCCTGGTCCAGGCCCTGCATGACTGAGGCAGGGGCCAAACTCCCATGAAAGCCTGCCCAGCCCAGCCTGCCCTGGCCCCTCTGTGATTGGGGCAAGGGCCAGACTCCTGCAGAGGCCAGGCTGGGCTGGGCTTCATGGAAGTTTGGCCCCTGCCTTACTGGGCAGAGAGAAGGCCAGTGGCACCAGGCTCCCCAGCACCACCAGCCCTGCCCCCAAACCATGCCTCCCAACACAGCCTTACTGGCACAGCCCCCAACTCCTGCAATGGCCACTACCTATGTGTGCATGTGTGCGTGTGTATGCTAAATCAATAACAATCAAAAACCACTCTTAATTTTGCACAACACTGAAAATTTCAATTAATAAAGATGGAAAAACTGCTTAAAAATAAACATTGATTTTAGCTGTCAGAATAAAAAAATAATCAAATTTTGCCTAGCCTAAGCATACGCAAATGATGATAAAAGTGAAGAGTGAATAGAAAAGAATAAGTTTAAAAACAGTTATGTGAAAGATGGTATATAGGTTCCCTCTTGCAAAGTCATTAAAAAACTGTATGATTCTGGTAAAGAAAAGGGATAAAGTAGAGAATAAAATTAGTAAAATATTAAATGAAAAAAGTTTTATTTGATTATATAATAAGGAATGAATGAAAGCTACGAATAATGTTATTGAAAGACTGAATATTTCCTAACAACTGGAATGATGATATAAGATATTTACAGAGAAGGGAACAAGAGTAGACAATAATTCCAATGACATGTCAAAGGTGGACATCTGAAAAAGGTGTTATATCAGAGAAGATAATGAATCCTATGTCAAGAAGAAATATTTAATAAATATCTTACAATTAGTTACTATACAAAGGCCTCGTATCAACATTTTTTAAAATTAATTGTGCATAGCAGTTACCAATCCCTTCTCTATTTTATTTGTTCATTAGGACTATGGAAGAATACACTGGTAAATGCATGACTGGGAAATTCAGAAAGTGCCATGAAAAGTCTTTTTTTGAGCACTTAAAGTGATTTTTAAAATCTAAGCATTTCTGGAGTACAGATGAACTGTCTTCACTTTTTTGGTTGACACAAATCCTGTCTTTTCCTTGGCATAAAGAATTAATTTCCATACTTAGTGTTGAAGCTGCAATGTTTGCTGTCTTTGTAAGAAATTATCTATACTGAAACATCTTTTAAAAATATTGTGCCCAAGAAAGGAAACAGTTATACTGAAAACTTGGTTGTAGTATAGCAAGAGACTAAAGAGAAACAGATGTAAAACATTCTTTCTTCTTTCCCTGAAATGTCTGGATTCTTGAGAGAGAACCAGTGGAAGTTAGATTACACCCCAGAAGGCTAGAAAACAGCTTCCAAATGGAAGCTAGTCACCATGTGCTTCTGCACTGATTCAAGGAAATGCATATTAACTTCTGAAGAGTCACATGTGGCTCTAGGAGCTACAGGTTGGCCACCCCTGGCCTAGAACCTGTGGTCTCAGTCTGCCTAACACAACTCATCCTAGCCTGCTATCTCTCTGGCAGACAATTCAGTTTGAGCAAGCTGGCCAGAAGCCTCCAATTGGGTCTAGTCATCTGCCTGCTCCTTGACACTGGAGTGACTGGCCAAGGTCAGCTGACCCATCATCCCTTCTCATATAAATCCTTGACCCAGAAAAGGAAGTGTCGGGGAAACAGGACTTTGACTCATGCTCTAGTTGCTATGCCCTTGATTTATGTCTCTATTGGCTTGCTGACAGATCCTTTGGCTATTGTTCTGGCTCACTCTTGAACTCCATGTTCCACTAGAACCTTCAGCTTCTTAATCCAACTACTGACTTGATCTCCTGGATGAGTGATCCAACTTGCTTTCTGACTCTGCTTGCTGCCCAACCTTCTGGCTTCCTGAGCTGACTTCAGAGATTGACCTTCCAACTTCCTGACCTGACCTAGATTCCATTCACTCTTCCTGACTCAGGGTGATCCCTTATCCCCTGTGTGGCCCCCAACCTGGCCATCCATGATCTAGCACCATGTTTTTCAACCTGTGGATTGCTAAGCAAAAGTGGGTCACAAGAAAGGGTTGCAAAAACTTTAGAAATGGATCTACAAACTTTAAAAACAGATTCTCCTTTAAAGGAGAAAAATGTGGGAAACCAGGAGTTTTTCCTTGCACGCTGGCAGTGTTCCAATTTTAGCCCCCCATGGCCCCATGTAGCCCCCCATGCCCCACACATCCACCCCCTGCCATACACACTGTGGGGGAGAGGGCAGTGGATCAGGAGTGAGGGGCACCAGCAGGGCCAGGGGGCTGTTTTCTACTTAAACTATGTATTGGACCAGGACTGACCACTGTTTACAAATGGGTCCAGGTACAAAGAAGGCTGAGAACCACTGATCGAGCATGACACCTTGTGTTTTGTATGCGCTGCCCACTGTAAAATAAGACAAATAGTTTTCTACTTCATATGAGTACCGTGAGACTAAGTTCATTAATTAATAGAAGGCATTTAGATGTTATGGTGTTAAAAGATATTAACAAGTCTAACAGGTCTATAAACCAGGAGATCCCAAATTCTTCAGTAACACCACAGTCACTCATCCAGAAGTCTGTGAATGACAATGTTTACATGAATATGTTAATTGACACAGAGCTGGTGGCTACTAAAATCTTCACAAATGCTTGCCTTTTGTAAGACACAAAGAACTTGTGTTTATAATATATGACATGAAGATCATAGATTCATTAAACTAAACCTTTGAAACACAGATGTTTCTTTTTCTTGTATTTTCCTGTACAAGACTATGATTTGGGCTCTCTTTCTTCATCCTATTCCTTCGTTTTGATGCAAATTTAGGGCAATTTGCCATGCGTACAGAATACTGGGTGGCATATTACTAGAAGTTTGTGTTCTTTGAGTAAGAGGCACATTGAGCTTGATTTCTTATAAAAATGTCAGTGACACAATTATACATGCAGCGGTCACATGCAGTTGGGTGACATGAGGTTTCTTTGACTGTGTGCACAATCGGGCATTCTTATCAGCTGATCATAACCATGAAAGATATAAATGATCATTTAGGTATATATTTATTCATTTGTGCACTCATATTTGAATTCCTAATTATATAGCTAACTTATTTAAATCTGGGTCCATTATGCCACTTCTGTGGCTTCTGTGGAGGTTAAGATATCAAATTTGAAATCTGGCTTGATTCTTAATCAGAGCAAAAATTGAACCTATCTAAATTATCTATCTTTCTTTAAAATCATGCTGGGTTTATCAAATATTTTATGTTGACAAACCTTTTGGTTAGTATTTTCTTGTCTTGTATTCATAATAAAAAATCAAAATTGCCACTATTAAAATGTCAAGATGGGATGAAATATTGTTCTGTCAAAGCTGTTCCAAGCAAGACTAATATGGTTTATAATCTACTATATCCAGCAGAGTATAAATGTGATGACACTCTCTTTGAAGTTACTCACCATACACAGATTTGCTAAAATTAGATATCAGATTGGAGTGACCCTTTCAAATTAAATGGTACCAATGATAATGAGAATAGAATTTGCCCCTTATCTCTTGTGTAAGTGTTAAGTTCCCGATCTGAAAAAAGATATTTTCTCATGTCAGCTTTGGTATGGTACTGTCTATATGTTATCACATAATGAACAGAATAGTTCTCCAGAGTCTGTACAGTTGAACCACAGGCCACAGGCGACGTGACCACAGGTGACGACCTGGTGAGGGGACTCCAGGTTCTTGACCACCTGGGCAACAGTGAGCATCACCTACTAGAATTCACCATACAGCGCAGGGTGACAAGGGCCTGCAGTAAGGCAGTAGCCCTTGACTTTGAGAGGGCCAACTTCAATGAGTTAAGGAGATTGGTAGAAGAGGCAGTAGGGTCCTGGAGAGTAGGGGAACTGGGTGCCCAAGATGAGTGGTTGTTTCTTAAGGAGACAATACTCAGAGCCCAAGGGGTAACAATCCCAATGAAAATCAAAGGGGGCAAGAGTGCTCAAAAGCCCTCCTGGCTCACCAAGGGCATTCAGGAATGCCTGATTGTCAAAAAAGAGGTGTACACCCAGTGGAAGGGAGGGGCTATCACCAAAGAGGAGTATACCTCCATCATTCTGGTCTGTAGGGGGGATGTTAGGAAAGCTAAGGCAGATACGGAACTAAGGCTAGCATCAAGGACCAAGGACAACAAAAACTCCTTTTTTAAATACTTAGGGAGTATGAAAAAGGTAATGTGGGACCCCTGCAGTATACACTAGGCAATCTGGTGGTTGCACCAGTGAAAAAAAGCAGACCTTTTTAACAATTTCTTTGTCTCCATTTTCTTGTACAGGGACCAGGACTCCCCCACCGAGATTTCGGACGGACGCAGGAGAGACTCCACCAGGCTTAGGGTCAGGGAGAACCAAGTTAGAGAACTTCTGGAGAGGCTGGACATGTTCAAATCAGCAGGTCCAGATGCTCTCCATCCCAGGGTCTTGAGGGAATTGGTAGGGGTTATTGTAGGATACCCTGGCACGGCTTTACAAACACTCATAGTGCTCTGGCCAGGTGCTGGATGACTGGAAGAGGGCCAATGTGGTCCTCATCTTAAAAAAAGGGAAGATGGAGGACCTGGGCAACTACAAGCCAAAGTCTTACTTTGATCCTGGTGAAGCTCTTTGAGAAGATTATCAAGGAGCATATCTGTGAAGGGCCAGCAGCAGAGCTGATGCTCAGGGGCAACAAGCATAGATTCATTAGAGGCAGGTCCTGTCAGACCAACCTGATTGCCTTCTACGATCAGGTCACAAAATCATTGGATGCAGGTGTTGCTGTGGATGTAGTCTTTCTGGACTTCAGAAAGGCCGTTGACACTGTCTCCCACCTCATTCTCATTAAAAAGCAAGGTAACTGTGGCATTGATGCCTACACAGTCAGATGGATAGCAAATTGGCTGAGGAGCAGCACTCAGAGAGTGGTGGTGGACAGGTCATATTTGACCTGGAGGGATGTGAGCAGTGGAGTCCCCCAGGGCTCAGTCCTTGGGCCCGCACTGTTCAATTTCTTTATTAGTGACTTGGATAAAGGGGTGAAAAGCACCCTCATTTAAATTCATTTAAATTCATGTATGACACCAAGATTTGGGGTGAGGTAGGCATGCTAGAAGGGAGGTACATGATACAGCTGGACCTGGACACGTTACAAGGGTGGGCAAATGAGAATAGGATGGAATTCAATACTGACAAGTTCAGGGTGCTGCACTTGGGCAGTAAGAACCAACAGCATACTTACAGGCTGGGGAACTCCCTTCTCATCAGCACAGAGGCAGAAAAGGCTCTTGGAGTCACTATCAATTCCAAGATGAACATGGGTTGCCAATGGGAGGATGTGGTCAGTAAGGCTAACCGCACCTTGTCGTGCATCCACAGATGCATCACAAGCAGGGCTAAGGAGGTGAACCTCCCCCTCTATGTGACACTGGTCAGGCCACAGTTGGAGTACTACATCCAGTTCTGGGCACCACACTTCAGAAGGGATGTGGCCAGCATTGAGAGGGTCCAAAGGAGGTCCACTCACATGATCTGGGGACAGCAGGGCAGACACTACGAGGAGAGGCTACAGGACCTTAGCCTGTTCAGCCTTCACAAGAGAGGGCTGAGAGGGGACCTGGTGGCAGTCTATAAACTTACTAGGGGGGATCAGGGGAAATGGGGGAGACCTTGTTCCCCCAAGTGCCTCCCAGAGTAACAAGAATAATGGCCATAAATTATTAGAGACCAGGTTCAGACTGGACATTAGAAGGCACTACATCACAGTCAGGGTGGCTAGGATCTGGAACCAACTTCCAAGGGAAGTGGTGCTGGCTCCTACCTTGGGAGTCTTTAAGAGGAGGCTTGATAATTACCTAACTTGGGTCATTTGAGCCCAGTTTTCTCTCCTGCCCAGGGCAGGGAGTCAGACTAGAAGATCTGCAAGGTCCTTTCCAACCCTGTATCAATGAATCTATGAATCTTTGAAGCTGATGAACCTTGCAACTGCTGTGTATGCAGTGACATACCAATGGAGGAGATAAAAGGCCTGCAGCAGGGTTGACAGAGTGCTCCTATCCCTAGCCCCCATATTTCTCATTGACTTTCACCGGTTCCCCAAACATTTCCTTCTGTGTTCTCTCGCTGTCTGTTTAACATTTGGCAGTGGTTGGCTTGGATGTTAGATGTTCTAATCTTGTAAATTAAAGAATAGTAGCAAGCAGCATTTTCCTTTGTTCAGTATCCCCAGTAGTTAAAATAAAAACTTTTTTACTTCACAGTTTTGGGATACCTTCTTTGGCACCTCTTCCCAGTCATGAGAGACTTTAGAGATAAGTTCTTTTCCAACTTTCTTAAGGACCCTACCTAGCCGTAGAGATTGTTACTAGAGGGTAGCTGTCTGACTATACATGGTACAGGGTATGCTGTGCTGTTGCTGTATTATATTTCATTTCATGCTAGGGAGATTGCATGGGGCTGGAGGCCAGAGGATCAGGTTTCAAATGAACAAAATAATCAGGGTGTTACATGGAGGTTCCTGCAGAGGCCAGGCTAGTGCACTTCAGCAGGCAGGCCTAACACTGGAAGATATGCTATGATATGTGTAATGAAACAGCATAGAAACTACCTATTTACAAAGGCTACAGGTCACCCACCAAAACACATGTAGCTGTTATCCATCAGAACAGTACTTTCTGACGTCCTGCATGGCTAGAATGGCATGATCATGAACTTTGCGAGGTCAGAGCTTTACTAGAGCACCTTCTATATTTAAATTCCATTTTATGACCCCAGTGGACATGATCAGAGTTCTATGTACTGTTAATGCTGTTTTGCAATGAGTTTTAGTCTCTTGGGAGTTAGCAGTAAATTGAGCTGTATGATGTGTTGCCTACATGTGGTTTGCATATTGTTACACTGTGGCTTTTCTTAGTAGCTTAAGAACATGCTTTGACAACACTTTCGTTGATAAAAAATAACCATTCTAAGATTTATGTTAATAAATGAATCAACTTGCTAAGGTTTAACAGATAAAAAACACCTTGATGTTATTTGTACTAATCATACTAATGTCAATCTCTCTGTTCAGCCTCCACAAGAGAAGGGTGAGGGAGGATCTCGTGGCCATTTACAAAATAGTCAGAGGGGATCAGCAAGCATTGGGGAAGTCTCTGTTCCCCCGAGCACCACCAGGAACAACTAGAAATAACAGTTACAAGCTGGCAGAGGGTAGATTCAGGCTAGACATCAGGAGGGACTACTTTGCTGTCAGGGCAGCTTGGATCTGGAACCAACTTCCAAGACAAATGGAGCTGGCTCCTGCCCTGGGGGTCTTTAAGAGGAGGCTAGATGAACACCTTTTTGGTCTCATTTGACCCTAGTACTTTTACCTGCCATGGCAGGGGGTCAGACTTGATGAACTGCTCAGGTCCCATCCAAACCTACCAACTATGAAACTACGAAACACAAATTATACAAAATGTTTTCTTAACAGCCTGCAATGATGAACTGAATTAATTTCCCGTGTGGTCAAAATGTAAGATGTACTTTGTATTAAAACTTTAGAAAGCTTGATTCTCAGTAAACACATATCTATAATAAGATGTCCCTTTCTGAGTGTGGCATAGTGGGGAGATAAGCATGTGGTATGGTGGGAGTCATGAAGAAACTAACAAGTAAGCCAAGTATGATGGAGTAAGAATCTGGCCTGACTATGATAGAGTTACACTTTGAGCACAGGGTTGGAAACTGGGAAAAGGTATTTGAACAGAAAAAGGGGGCAATGTTAAGACTGGCATTTCAGAACAGGTTTCATAGTTTCTAGGGTCAGAAGGGACCTGAACAGATCATCAAGTCCAACCCTCTGCCCTGGGCAAGAATGAGTGTTAGGATCATAATACCCCAGTCAGATATCTATCCAACCTCTTCTTGAAGACCCCCAAGGTAGGGGAGAGCCCCACTTTCCTTTGGAGCCCCATTCCAGAGCCTGACATCCCTAACCATAAAGTAATGCCTCCTGATATCAAGCCTGAACCTGCTTTCAATCAATCTGTGGCTGTTTTTTCCTTATTATCCCAGGTAGTGCCTGGGGTAACAAAGCCTCACCTATTTTCCACTGGTCCCCCCCTGGTGAGTTTATAGACAGCCACCAGATCCACTCTCAGTCTTCCTTTGTGGAGGCTGAATAGATTCAGGCCCTTTAGTCTATCTTCATAGGCCTGGCCTGATGCCCCCTGACCATGTGAGTGGCCCTCCTCTAGACCCTCTCAAGGTTAGCCACATCCCTCTTGAAGTGTAGTGCCCAGAACTGGACACAGTCCTCCAACTGCAGCCTGACCAATGCCGCATAGAAGGGAAGGATCATGTCCTGGACCTGCTTGTGATGCAACTGTAGATGCACAACAAGGTGAGACTAGCCTTACTGACCACTTCTTTGCATAGATGGCACATGTCCATCCTGGAGCAGCTCATGTCCATCCTAGAATAGCCAGGACAGGATAGCCTTTGCATACTTGACACCTGTGACCACTATTTTAAGCACTTGGAGGATGGCTGTAACTCAATAGGAAAAACAGATCTTAGAAAAGGCACTAGGTCATGACCAGCCAAGAAGGTAACAGTACTAGAAATAAAGATCAGTTGTATATCTCAGAAAGTAATACTAACAGCTTATAATAAAAACAAAGATAATGGTGCTTACTGATCTCCTGTGAAGTGTTGCTGGGAGCCTGAGTGTTCTTAGAAACAGTAGGCTGACCAGCAATAATGATACAGAGTTGGGTGCCCAAATCTGTTGGTACAAGTTCCTACAACAGAAGAAGTCTTGGCTGTCAGGTTTCTCTGGAAGGAAGTAGTCAATCCAGCATTCTTCTGAGTCCTTTTGTCCACAGGCTGTGTCCAAAATCACCTATGGGTTCTATAGCAGTGGTTCTCAAACTTTTTAGATTCAAAGCACCTCTCACAAAATTCCAGCTCTTAGCTATCATTCGCTTTTGACTAAAATAGAAAAGCAATTCTTCCATTGCAAAGAACTCAGAAATACCACAACAGGGCACATTGGTTTTGATATTATAGCTTTCTATTTGAGATCATTAGGTTTTTCTTGTGAATAATGTGTAAGTATTTGCACACTTAACAATACAAATACTACAAACACCCTATGACACCCTTAAAAAGATTACATGGCATCCCAAGTTACCATGACACTGTGGTTGAGAATCACTGGTCTATGGTGGCATCTTGCACTAAAATTCTACCAGCTGTTCATAATAGGGACAAGTGCCCATACTGCTAGGGGTCTTTTGTCTTTATGCCTCCAGTAAGCTACTTTTAAATCCTTGGTTTTAATCTTGGCCCTTCACATTGTTTGTTTGTGCTTGGGGAGGAGCCAAAGGAAGGAACAAAATTTTAAAGCATAGACAGTAAGCTCACAAAGGCTATGCACATGTGAAGACATGGGTTCCTTCCTTAGCTAGCTCCAATCCCAATAAGAAACTACACTTGAGTCTTTGGGTGAGGTTAGTCTGCTTGAGCTTATTTCCTTTTGATGTTGCTGACTCTTCACCTTGCATAAACTTCAACTGCACCCAAGTTCCCTTTATTCCAGTGGTTTCAAATTGTGTTTTGCAGATCCCTGGATTTCCATGATAGGTCATCAGGGGTTCCACAAAGAGATTGGGGATAATGGTGGAGCAGGCTGGGAGATGGTACACCGTCATAGCTGGGCTAGGTTGCCAGGTTCCATGTCAGCTTTCACATGTCAGCTTACAGAGCCAGGGGTAGGGGTTCTGTGGCACAAGAAGTGATACAAAAAGGTTCCCTGATTTTTTTTAGGAAGTTTGAAAACCACTGCTTTATTCTATAGAGGGAAAGTACCTTGTGGCTTTGTGCAACTCTGTTTCGAATAAACACGATATTTTCCTTCAATCAAACCCTGAAGGAAAACCCTTGATTTCTACCAGAGATGTACCCGTTGCCCCCTGAAGACACCATCAACCACCTAAAACACCAAATCCAATTCACCTTAAGTTCACTGCTTTCAGAGGCCGTTTAATTTCCCTTAAATTTAATCTCCTGTCCTCAAAAAAACAGTCTTTTATAGCAACTGTATCATTGCATGTTCTTGCTGATGGTTGATGTTCTTCCTCCACATTTTGAATTGTTAACCCTTTTTCTGCTTTAATAGAATAAGGAATACACATAATTTCATATAACCTTGCTGGCTCTTAAATGTAAATGTTGTGATTGTACCCTTTACTTGTGCATCGAATTAGGAAGGGATTCCTGAATCCCCTCTTTGCCCACATAGAGCCAAACACATGTTAGAGAAACAGATTTTAAACTCTCAACAGACCACATCTTGATCTCCAATATAATACAGACCATACAATTTATTATAATTAATTTCTGTTAAAAAGCAAGTAAATCTCTTTTTTGAGAGGGAGAAGGAAAGGGTGAGGGTTGGGGGAGGGAGGGGAAGAAAGCGGAGACAGGGACAGATGGAAAAATTCCCAATGATGCTCTTGTTAAATTATTTACACTCACTGTTACCCCTACAAAATGATTTGGGTTCTCAAACTTTTTGTATAGCAATCAATCTTTATTTGAAACAGCCTAAAAGTTATATTTAAAATGTATTTACCACAGCACCAGGAAGGTTCAGTGGTCTGCCCAGAGGAAACAGGTTTCAAGATAGAAACTGTAGTTTTCAGCATTCATATGAAATGTATTTAATGCACTAATACTGTTTTTCATACTTATACACTCATATCAATGCTAAACTGTTGCTTTAGTGACAATTCATATTATTTACAAATGGCGTTATGTCACTAAGTTGCAAGCACATTAGTGGAAGCTGAATGCAGCAAACAAAGTAACTGTATAACGAGTGCATCTTGGCAAAATGTCAGAAATCTTAGATTAAATACAAATTGTGCTTGGAATTTACAATATAAATGTCAAATATAATTAACTTTATTTTTAAATGTGATACAGCTAACTGCTGTTAAAATAATTTGCTGCATGTACCAGATGCCATATATCAGATGCTCTTTGAATATCTATCTCTAATCAGTAAGAGTGTTGTTGTGTTGAGCTATATATAGTAGACTTTTACATTTTTAAAATAAATACCTCCAGCACATTTCACTATTGTCATTAGTTCTTTAGGGATCTCTCATTAAAAGTCAAATGTGTTAGTGCATTGGTAAAATGATAGTTGGTGTTGTCATTAAATATCTCTTGTTAGCATAGGCTTAGCAATTTATCTACTATGAAGGCAGTTCTTACATAAATCCTACAGGGTTTTTTTTTTATTTATTCTGGTTTAAGTCATGCTACACAGCAGATATCTGGATCACTGGGTCTCAATTCTGAAGTTTGCTACCACATATTTTTTTCCATGCAATCCATACTCAGTGAGTGTGTCTGCACAAGATGCTGACTGTGTAGTAGCCAAACATACTGCACAGTAGTGCATCACAGCATAGATAGCACTAATACACTACTGCATAGTATTATTAGGCTACTATGCAGTAGTATCACCTAAAAGACATTTGCTGGTACTACTGCACAATAACTCAGGTTAAGGGGTATTTATTTAGTACTTGCTAATTCAAGTACTAAATAAATAAGCAGTAATGATTGTGGAGCAGAGTGTCATATATGGGCACCCTGTAAGTCATACGGGAAAATCTTTGATACCAAGACAATATTCAACCCAAAGTTAAACTGAAATATAAGAAATATAACATTAATAAGGAACATTCTACTAATAGATTTTAGGATCAGCAAGGACCTTAGTTTGACCACCTACGTAAAACAGCCATAGAATTTCACCAAGTAATTCTGACATCTTGTGCACTACACTGTTTCTTAACTAAATTGTACTGAGGTCCCTGCTTTCTAAAAAGAAATAGTCATAAGTCAATCTTATCATGCCAGCTGAATAAGGATTTTCTCACTAGTCCCAGTCCTCCTTAGCCTTCCGAACAGCCTCCCTACAGTCTCGAGCAGTGGAGGTGTAATCCTCCTTGGTGATGGCCCCTCCCTTCCACTGGATGTAGACCTCCTTTTCAGCTTTCAGACAATCCTGAATGTCTTTGGTGAGCCACGGGGGCTTTTGATCCTTGCCTGGAAGGAACCATGAGAACACAACCTGAACCCCAGACCCACTCACCCTTGCACCCAGAGCCCTGTAGCCATTTTTTATATGCTCAGCGTTTCCCTTGGCAGTGTCACTGGTGCTCACATGGATGAGCAGCATGGGGTAGTAGTCATAGGGCTGGATAAGCCCCTGTGAGACCCTCAGATCTGGGGTCTGGTCAAGCAGCAAACTTCCCGAATTAATAGGGCAAGTCAGCAGATGGCTCCCTCTCTCCCCCTCAGAAGGGAGTTTCCAACCACCACCATCACCTGTCGCTTCATCTTGGTAGCAGTCATCTCGATCCTTCCCGCTGTGGTGAGACCTGGCCTGTCCTCCTCCACCAATGGAATGTGCTCCTTCATCTCGGCTGCTGGGGCTGCACATCTGTTCTCCAGATGAACCACAGCATGTGGAGGTGAAGATCTGTGCTTGCTGCCAGAAGTCACAAGCTTCCAGCTTTCACCCTCTTGCGTGTCCATGCCCTCTCTCTTCTCTAGCACTGCCTTTGGCATTTCTTCCTCCACATTTCTGGAGGTCTCCTCCAGCATCGAATTGATGAACTTTTTATGGAAGAGGATGCTTCAGAGCCTTGTCACCTCCTCCTGTAGTTCTCTTGCCTGTTCCCTGAGAGATACCACCAGGGGGCATCACTAATACCACGGGCACTCCCTGATCTGGCCGTCACTGGAAGGAACCTGCAAGCTGCCGTCCCCACACTGCCAAACCTGGACCTGGGTGGAAGCACTGATGGTGAGCAGTCCTGCCTGGACAGAAACCTCACAGGTGCAAGCAGATGCAGTGGCAGTGGCTCTGGCATTACAATGTCTTCCATTCATTTCCCTGGATCTCTTAATCTGCCTTCTCTCTCTTAGTCCTCTTCATTCAAGCACACCTTCCCTAGCAAACTTGCCTAGAAGCTGGCCTATTTATTGCTCATTGGCCCCACAGGGCTCCTGTTTTTCCTGCTTCCTGATGCCAAGCTGAAAAAGGGGTCGGAGTGGCCAGGAACTGGCCTGTGAACTGCCTGCAAACTGCTTACCCTGTTTGCAGGCCCCCGTTCACTGTCTCCCTGATCACTGGCCATGATCATAAAACTCTTCCTGAAAAATAGAATTATTACATGCTGTTAAAAGACTTGTGTACAGTTGTATTTGCCCACATATCTGTCTGCCAGAATTTCCCAATTTACTACAGAAGCTCCAAGACATTTAAGTCATTGCAACTAACAGGTACCAGCCTGAAAGCTGAGTTCTTAAAATGAACACAAATGATACACTTCTGTAACCTTAATAGTATATCTACTCTCTGATTAACATTTTCTAACTGGACATCATGACAAATTACCACATTTGAAAAAGCTAAAAGCCAGTCTTCCACACAAAGGCCAAAATTATCTTCTGTGATCCTTCTGTGATTCTCATGACAGGTTTCTATTGATTTGCAAAACAAATCCTGTAAATAGCATAATTATGTTTTCATCTTTTAAAAGTTTTCCTCCCTTTTACTTGTTGTAGGAGCACACAAACATGCAAGCAAGGGGAAACAGAGTAGCTAATATTGCAGAGGTTTATATCCTTGTGTAGCTTTGTCCATCAATAGTTCTAATGAAGTCAATTGGACTGAATGTAGGTAGGTCTACTGTCATTCATTAGCATAAATCTTCAGAGGAGTTTTTTAACAGCAAATCATATTATATATACATTTCTGTCAAATTCATAATGTAAAAATAAGTTCACTACAACTGTTTCAATTACAATTTTCAGAGAGAAGTGTTATTTCTATATTGTATTTTATCTATGTTTTTGGCTCGTAAGATGTAAATAATTAAAAAATGGAAAAGCAGCTTTATAAAACTGGGACAGTTACTATTGTTAAAAAAAATAAATTCCACATGTCCATAAAGAGAATAATTCCAAGCCATGTGCATTCAGTATGGGATCCATACTGGGTTTCATAATCATCCATGTTGGTCCTGCAAACAATAAATTCTATGCACAGACTATTTTCACTGACAAATAGATACAATGTTCTGTAAATAAACTGCAAGAAAGACACTACCTAAAATTGCACAGAATGGGACAAAAAAAATGGACATTAAGGGATTTAGGGATAAAACTTACTGGGTTTAGTTTTCCTGGGCACCACGTTTACATGTGCATCTGTGTGGCAGGGGCCCCAGGGGTTAGCATGCCAACTCAGGGCTGCTCTGACCCATTTCAACATACTGTGGAGGGGCTGGCTTGGGGCAAGGGTGCTCCAGTGTGGGGCTAGCTGGCAAGCAACGCCCATGCCCCAGCCAGCCCCATCTGCATCTACACGTGCATTGCTGTGCAGTGGGGCTGTGCAAAGCATCACCGTTTCGTTTTGACTTCTGTTTCACTGTTTTGATGGGACGGTATTTCATTTCACATTTCATTTTGTTTTGAGGCACTGTTCTGTTTCATTTTGTCAAAAGTGTGTCGCTATTTCAACACTGTTTTGACATTTCACCCTTAGGCTATAATGGGGAAGCATGAAACTGCCTATAACTTTGACATTTTTTGGCAGATTTGGATGAAAACAGCTGGGATGATAGACTCTTCTGAGGGCATGAAGCCTGCCAAGTGTCAAGGAGATAGGTGCAGGGGTTTCTGGGAAACTAGACCTCAAGCTGCTGACAAGCAAAACTCGTGACGTGTTTGACTGTGTGTGTGTGTTAAGGTTCGCCCTCACGGGTGTTGAAGCCTCTACATGACACGGTAGTGTGCCCTCCTCCTCCCCTACAGCCTCAGTCCAGTCCACCACTTTAAATGACAACAGGTAATAATTTAGTAAGCAGCACAGTAGCACCAGCAGCATCTCAGGCAGTCAAACAGCCACACTCAATATCAGAGCAGTCCTTCCTCCCTCTTCCCTCACCTCCCCATACTTTCTGTTTCAGTGCATGCAAGCCCAGCTTCAGCTTCGAAACTCAAAATATTTTAAAACTTTCAAAATGTTTTGACTAGCCTCATTTTGTTTTAAGGCTGTTTCAAAACCCTTTGTTTAATTTTGATTTTGCTGTTTCGAGCTTGAAATGAGTCGAAACAGCATCAAAACAAAACAGCCAGTGAAATTTTGCACAGCCCTACTATGCACTAAAGAACTCAGCCATAGGGTAGTACTTGTATTTACAAGTACTATCTTATGACAGAATAAATTAGTTTCCTGAGGCATAATAGGACCACGTGTAGAAGCAACGACTTTACTGCACAACTAATTAGGCATCTCTGCAATAAATGTCTTGTATAGATGCACTCACTAAATACTAATATAGAGCCTGATCAAGCAACACTAAAGTCAATATGTATTTTGCTATTGATTTAAATAGAAGTAGGATCAGGTTCCTAATGATCAAGTAAAATATGTGTAGTGTAAAATGAAAAATAGAACTATTATGTACTAGAGTTACTCAATCTATATGTCAAATAGGATTTGGATGAAGGCCGATATATAATACGAGAAAAATCATATGGTGTAGTAAATGGTGGGAGTTTTTTCAAAGTAAAATAAATGTTCCTAAATGCACCTTTGTTTTCAGTTTATGGCTATGATTTGACTCTTTCACCAAGATTTTTCTTGGGGAAAAATACACCATCTGCTTGGTTAGTCTGTTTTCTTGGTAGGTTGCCCATTTAAGACCTTCTCATATCTGCTCTATTTCAAGTAATATAGTCATTAGGGACAGTCACATCTGCCATGCAGTATTATTTGAAAAGAAGTATTCTCTTGCTACCTTCTGTGCACTGAGATAATATACTGTCACCTTCATGACTGATAATTAATCTCTCTCCTTTATCATTTATCTTCCTTCATCAACATCACGCTTAAAGCTAAGGGGAGATAGGTGCCTATAAGTACCCTCAAGGCTTTTTAAATTTGTAGTCATCTGAAGCAGGGGGGTGGGGGAATTATACCATGGCCATTAAAGAGTGGTATATTTTCTAAGTTATATACAAAGGATATAGAGGACTTTTTTTTTTACTAATGGAATTCAGAGCTTCTTAGCTGTAGCCACAGCAATAGAATACACAGGAAGTCACATAGTTGTTCACATACTGTGTTATTTTGATGTAGTAAGGTTTTGCATTCTGTCAAGATAAGTATGCTTTTAACAATATAAACATTAACAGATAAATTTATAAAATCCTTAGTCTGGACTTGGTAATAATGATTCCCTACTTTCTTGTTTTTATAGATTTAAAAGACCTTCAAAAATAGAATGTTGTCGTTGTAGCTTAAAAATAGCTTCTCATGAAGAATTTATCTCCTCTGGTACTGTATTTTATACTACCTGAGTAGACTACTCAGACACATGGCATTATACTCATGTGTAGGGCAACCACATGTACAGGAGTGGCCAGGACAGTCCCAGATTTTGCAGGCTATCAGGGTGCCCCAAGCATTAGTGTAAACTGAAGCAAAAGTCCCAGATTTGGCTGCTACAATCAGATGTCTGCAGTGCCCATCTAGGCTCCTGATAAATAGAGGCTGGAGGTGGGAAGGGGTGGGGAGGGGAGCAAGCTGGACACTGCTCCTCCTGCTTGGGGTCGGGGATCTGCCAAGGTGAGGTAGGCCAGGGAAGGGGCTGAGGCTGGAGCTTGGGCACTGTGCAAGCAAGCCAGGATAGTCACCCACTGTCAAGGCCTGGGCTGCACATGTTGGCTCCAGGCAGCTGATGGCAGCAGGGAGGAAGGGTCATTCCCAACCAGATCCAGCCTGTCTACACAGGGAATGGAGCTTAGCTCTGGGCCTCTGTGTTGTCATGCCATCTGGGGTCCTGGGAGCTGTGCACTCAAGCAGGGTGTGCACACACATGTTGGCCCACCCTCCTTGGGGGCCACAGGGTAAGGGTGTGTGTCCATTTGTGTGTGTGTGTGTGCTGTCCTGACCAGCCCCACTCCTGGGAACTGTGCCAAGGCTGTGTGCACATATGTATGTATGTGTGTGTGCGTGTTTGTGTGTGTGCGCGCGCACCATGTTTTCCTACCTGACCCTGCTCCTGGGAGCCATGCAGGGAGGTGGGGGGCAGTGCACATGTGCACATGCTGTCCTGACTTGCCCTGCCATCGCAGCTTCAAGGAGCCATGGGATTGGTGGTGAGTGGGGAGTGTGTGTGAACACGCACATGTGCTGTCCCGCCTCACTTCTGGGAGCTGCAGGGTCGGGGCTGTGTGCGCGCATGCGTGTGCATGCATGCCATCCCTTCCAGCCCTGCTCCTAGGATGGTATGTGTGTGTGTATGTGTGCACGCACACCATGCTCTTCCACCTGGACCACTCCTGGGGGCCCCCCCATCCTAGATTTCCCTGACATAATTATGGTCTGGTCACCCTACTCATTTTCTCCTACTGTGGAGAAAAGTAACTGACTAATACTAAAACTGTAACAGAATGAAAAATACTCCACAAATATTCAGTGTTTTAAACGTTTAAAAGTAAATTAGGAGTGATTAAATATGACAACACATATATCAGCATAAATATTTTACACTAAAAGAAAGAAAAGGTTAGAAATAATTCTATGGTCTAATATTTTTTTCTGCGTAAGAAAGATTAGTTACACTAAGCTCTGGGTGTTGTTAACTTGACAAGACAAAAAGAAGTGTATATTTTCCAAGTCCAGTTCTCAAAAAAAGTGAAGCCAGACTAGCTTTGAACAACATACAGTTGGTGTGAAATGATAATATATGTAGCAAGAACAATATCAACCATAACCAAGAACTCAACCTTTCAGAAAACTCAAAAAAAATTTCCAAAAAAATGGACGTAACTGAGTGAAATTCTAGCCTCATTGAGGTCAGTTATATAAGAATATTTATCAGAAAAGGAAGGTTTTGATACCCACTCCACCACAAATCTGTAATCCAGGCTCAGAGAAGAGTCACATCAAGATTGCACACCAAACTTCTATTTCTGAATGTTCATCAGAGATAAGGATTTGCCATATTAATTGAGGGTATATAATAAGGAAGTTGAGTCCCACATTCCTTGTGAACAGCAGCAAATTTGTGAAGTATATGCTTTTAGGAAGTGAGTATACCTCTGATATGGAAGCTACAGGCAAGGAAGACAAAAAAAAAAGACCCATCCCCCTGGGCGGAAAACTGTTAAAACAAAGGGGCATGTTGGAAAACAAAGAGAGAAACAGATAAAGCAAATGGAAAAAATAGAAAAACTTTAACACCTTTACATTTTGATTTAAGAGCTGAAGTAGATCACTTTGCTATGGAGCCAAAAGGAAAACAAGGAATCATGAATTTTTCCAAAAGGAAATCATGAATTTTCACCTTTAAAGACTTATCCCACATATTTAGTAAGTGTTTAGATATATTCTTCATCTTCTCTTTGTATTTGAAATGAAAGTAGAAATGACTAGAAATGGAAGTATTGCATTAATATTACGTCCTTTATGGACTTGAATTTCTATACCTCTTTGATTCAATATATATGTAATTGTCTTATTATTACTGTATTTTAAAGAATTACAGTCTCTTCAACTAAAAACCAGTTTATACAAGCTATTAAGTGAAAAATCAACCAGTAGGAATATGATTAACAAAGGTGGGGAAAAGTTTGGAATTTATCAGAGGTTATTTTTCATATTGCAAAAATATTCTAGAAAAATTAAACCAATAGTAAACCAACATCTGGAATTTAGTTAACTGGCATCTCAAAATTTGTGAGATTTGAAAATCAGGAAAACCAGAGGTGAAAATTGGGGTCATCAGTGTGCATATTCTGAGATTGGTTATGAACAAAACTTTCTACTTTGTAGCACAAAAATATTAGGGTAGAGAGAGCGAGGTATATAGCTCATAAATGGCAGTTAGCCAAATAGTCTCACAATAACCACATTGCAGAAGAACATTGCTTTAGTCAGAGGAAGGAAAGACATAAAGCTATAGCAATTATGTATATATCAATGCTTAGATTCCTGTACCCATTATGTTGCCTTTCTTTCTCTGGCAATGTGCAGGGACTGCAAAGGAACCACATTAAATCCCAGGTGTATTCCCTCAGTAATGGAACAATTGGAGTTGGCACGCATATCTGAATAGTGTGATCACACAAGGCAGCTAGAATCCCGGGGGACTAGTATGATAGGAGGAGAAGTGGGGGTTTCTCTATATGCTCCTGGGTGGTAATTTGATTTCCCCATCAATCCATCATGTAGCTCCATGACTGAAAACCCTCTCATTGTTACTTTGGTTGTTTAAACCCTAGAATCTGAAAAAAGTCTTAGCAAATATAGTACTATTGGGAATATAAGAAGGTTCCATGCTCTCCTGCAGGACAAAAAAGCTGAATCATACTTCACCCTTCCTTGCTTAAGTGGCAGTTGTGTTGAATTGTTGGATTCTACTTACACTTGCAAGCTACATTTGTGCTGTGCTTCCTGTCTGAGCTCAGAAAGTTTCCCTATGGATACATATGCTGTAAGGCAGATGAGAATCACTTGGGAATGTATGAAACACCATGCAAGTCCCAAAACTTTATAGAATCATAGAAAATTAGGGTTGGAAGGGACTTCAGGTGGTCATCTAGTTCAGCCCCCTGTTCAAAGCAGGACTATCCCCAACTGGATCATCCCAGCAAAGGCTTTATCTAACCAGGTCTTAAAAACTTTAAAAGATGAAGATTCCACTACCTCCCTGTGTAACCTGCTCCAGTGTTTTACTACCCTCCTAGTCAGAAAGTGTTTCTTAATATATAACCTAAACTTCCCTTGCTGCAACTTGAGACCATTACTCTGTCTTCTGTCATTTACTACCACTGAGAACAGTTTAGCTCCAGCCTCTTTGGAACCACCCTTCAGGTAGCAGAAGGCTGTTCTTAGATTTCCGCGCCCCCTGTCCCAGTCTCTTCTTCTCCAGACTAAATTAGCCCAGGTCCCTCAGCCTCTCCTCCTAAGTCATGTGCCACAACCCCCTCACCATTTTTGTTGCTCTCTACTAGACTCTCTCCAATTTGCCCACATCCTTTCTTGTGGTTGGGGGAAATGGGAGCTCAGGGTGGGTACTGGACACAGTACTCCAGATAAGTACTCCACTTCAGTACTCCACTGGCCCACCAGTGCTGAATACAGAAGAAGGGCAGGCAAGATTCTTTAGGTGAATCTGATATCTTTTATTAGACCAACTTAAATAGTTGGAAAAAAAAATTAAGCAAGCTTTTGGGTTTAAAAACCCTTCGTCAGGCTGAGGAAGTTTCTGTAGTTAGTGTGTGGATGGAATGAAAAGTAAAGACGCCAGAGGCTGGGCTGGTATGCATACAAGATAGGCAGTCAGTGAAGATGTAAATTGAGGAGTCAGTGGATGAAAGACAGGTTGGGTGAGGGGGAGAGAAGGGGCATGAAGAGTGGAGAGGTACCTGGGGAGTCAGATGTCAGGCAGGTGTGTGTCATAAATCCAATGTCTATATTTAGTCCATGATTTTTAGTATCCAGGGGGTGAAGAAGAGTTCATAGTCTCATCTCTCAGAAGTGTTTTGTAAATTCCCTTTCAGGATTAGAACTGAGAGATTGGAGAGAGAGTGGTTTTCTTGTGAGGAGAAGAACCACTTCCTTCAATCTGCTGGCAATGTTCCTACTAACGCAGTCCAGTATGCCGTTAGCCTTCTTTGCAACAAGGACACGCTGTTGGTTCATATTCAGCTTATTGTCCACTGTAACCCCTAGGTTCCTTTCTGCAGAGCTGCTGCCCATCCACTAAGTTCCTAGCCTGTATGGATGCATGGGATTGTTCTGTCCTAAGTGTAAGACTTTGCACTTTTCCTGAGGAATTGCAGAAAAGCCTGGCCCTCGCCCTCAGTGGAGCAGAAACTATTTAACTGATGTTTATCCACTTTGCCCAATGTGTATTAAATGCAAGGTGAAGAAAATCCACCAGGAAAGCAGAAGCTAAAATACTTGGCCCCTCCTTGTCAGGGTATGTCTTATTGAACTACTCTCTTTTTAATTTGCTTTCCTTTTGGTCCTAGCAGACTAGCTTCAAGAGTAGGGCTACAAAGTACCCTAGGCAATGTTCAGCCCATGGCCTAGTAATAAGAGTTATTTGCTGGAAAATGGGAGACTGCAGATTCTATGACTTCATGAGTGAAGGTGAGATCTAGAACCTGGGTCATCACATTCTCTGGAAAAATACCTAACTATGAGATTATTGGGTTAAAAGGTAACATATAACTTGTACACTGAGTTTTCCCCACTGCTTTATGCAATACCGATACCTACTATTAAACAGCTACAAGGTTTCATAGTTTCATAGTTAGTAGGGTTTCATAACTGGAAGGGACCTGAGCAGATCATCAAGTCCAACTCCCTACCATGGCAGGAAAAAGTACTGTGGTCAAACGACCCCAGCAAGGTGTTCGTCTGACCTCCTCTTAAAGACCCCCAGGGTAGGAGACAGCACCACTTCGCTTGGAAGTTGGCTCCAGGTCCTAGCCACCCTGATTGTGAAGTAGCGCCTCCTGATGTCTAGTCTGAATCTACCCTTTGCCAGCTTGTGATTTATTTCTAGTCACTTCTGGTGGTGCTCCGGAGAACAGGGACTCCCTCAATGCCTGCTGGTGTCCTCTGACTAGTTTGTAACAAGCCACTAGATCCCCCCTCAGCCTTCTCTTGTGAAGGCTGAACAGGTTCAGGTCCCTTAGCCTCTCCTTGCAGGGCCTGACCTGATCATGTGTGTGGTTCTCCTCTGGACCCTCTCGATGCTGTCCACATTTCTCCTGAAGTGCAGCGTCCAGAACTGGACGCCATACTCCAACTGTGGCCTGACCAGTGCCGCAAAGAGGGGAAGGATCACCTCCTTGGACCTGCTCAAGTTGTTTATAAGGTGTTATAAGATAGTAATTAATTCTTATAATACCCTGTGAAGTTCACATTAGTATGCTTAGAAAGTTAAGTGATTTGCCCAAAGCTACCCTGGTTAATGACAGATTCAGGATGAGATCTCTTGTGTTCTTAGTCCTTTATTCAGTTAATCAAAACATACTAATATACTCATCTAACCTTCATATACTCATGCAAATTCCAAATACTTAGTGAGAATAACCTATAAAACCACTCTTAAAAAGCTTTATCAGAATGGACCAATTTATGTTCTTAGGGTTCCTAAAAGGCACTGAAATCCATTATGGATCATAAGGTGGTGGACTGGAAGAGACCTCATGAGGTCACGTAGGCCAGCCCCCTGCTCAACGCAGGATCCTCCCTTGAGCAGACCATCCCAGCTAAGTGTTTGTCCAAGTCAGCAGTTCACAAACCCTGACAGATTGTGCACCACCAATTTACAACCTTAAGTACCACCAGCAAATGTTTCAGTTTAACCTTAAGTGCCAACAGCAAATTTTTGTCATAGTCATTATAATAAATCTGTTAACACGTACCACTGACAAGGTGTCTGCATACCACTGGTGGTATGTGTACCACAGATTGGGAACCACTGAAGCTCTTGAAACTTCCAAGGATTAAGATTTTGCAGTTTCTCGATAACCCTTTCCAATGCCTGACTACCCTCATAGTCAGAAAGTTCCTCTTAATCTCCAACCAAAATTTTCCCTGCTGAGGCCATTGCTCCCAGTCCTGTTTTCTATAGCCACAGAGCAAAATCCATCTCCATCTTGTCTTTAATTACCCGTAAGGTATTTGAAGGCCATTATCAAACCCACCTGAGTCTTTTCTTCTGCAGAGTATATAACCCCGGTTCTTTCAGCCTTTCCTCATACATCATGCTTCTCAGGCTCCTCATCATGTTTTTCTGTGCTGCACTCTTTCCAAACTGTCCACATTGTTCTTGAATTGTGCAACCCAAAACTAGACACAGTAGTCCAGGTGAGGCCTCACCAGTGCTGAGCAGATGGGAAGAATTACTTTCCTTGATTTGTAAATGACATGCCTGTTAATACAACCCAGCATACTTTTGGCTTCTTTTTTTTTTTTTGCAACAAGAGCACACTTTGGTTCATATTCAGTTTATGGACTATGGTAATTGCCTGGTCCTTCTCTGCATTACTAGCCTAGCCAGTAATTCCCTGGTCTGTATTTGTGCATGCAATTGTTCTATCCCAAGTGTAGGGGTTCTTATTGTCGACCATATTTCCATTCTATCCAAGTAATTGTGAGTCCTAGCCCTATGATGCAGCGTACAGCTCCATCTAACACCAGCCATTGGAGAACATTGCTTTAAATTAGAAACTATTTGCAATTAGGACATGATCCTCATACTATTTCTAAAGGTCTTACTTTTGACACTGTTTGTAGAATAATAATGTTCTTCTGGCCAAGTACAGATAGTCAAAAAGCCTGAGGCTGAATCAATTCCATTTTTTGCAGATTAGTCTAAGCTGCATAGATCAAACCAATAAGCAAGTGAACAGACGATCACTTTTGATTCCAGAAATGCAGCCACATGCCTGCAATGGCTCAGACCAGAAGCTAGGGGGTGCTAAAGCAGACAGCTTGGGCCAAAGGTGACCCCACCACCTGCAAGGGAGACAGGGTTTGTGGGGGACGTGCAAAGCATCCTGGGATGCTGGGTGACCGAGTTAACTTGAATTTGGAGGGGATCGAGGACATAAGTTCAATAAACTAGTGAAGTCTGATACTACAGCCATTCCGGTTTATCTTAAATCAGTTTTGGTCATTTTGAAAGCAGTTTATGTGCATAGAACTTCTCTCGTGTTACAGATTTGAACTGGTTTCACATCACTTATATCAATTTATGAGTAATTTGTGTCGCTAGTCATAATGGTCAAGTCTATAATAAGTTAAGTCCATTTCTGTTTGTTTTTATCTGAACTAATCAGTCATGGGAAAAGTTTATGAAAAATATAACTAGTTAAAGTTAAAAGTTAGCAGCCTTTAACATTAACTTGAGTTAAGTTATGTTACACATTTCCACTTTCAGCTGGTTAAAAGGTAAGTTAAAAAGAGAGTAACTAGTTAAGTTGATTCACGAGAAATGTGTGGAACACGGTGCCTTTTAGCATCATTTTCATTTTCAAATGCAATGAGTGGGTTTCTTTTCCATAAGCCCACAGAAGCACACTAATTTACTCAGAACTCACCCTGCTTTACCTGCAAACAATGTACATCTGACAATTTTCCTTTTCTGTCTTGCAAAACTAAGCCCCCACTACTAAACAATCACTCTACATGGGCAGATGAGGGAATGCTTGTGTTATAACAGATGAGTAGTTTTTTCATAGTAGGT
>JAGPOW010002514.1:16309300-16334548 GCA_030014935.1 Caiman crocodilus | reverse complement strand
GGGGGGGGGGCGAGGCTCACCATGATGGCTGCCGAGGCTGGGGGTGAGGAGGGCGGCTCGGCTCCAGCAGCCGGGACACCCACCGCCGCCGCCGCCGCCGAGCCGGGCCACTGCGCCGCCCCGTGCCGGGCCCGCCCGCCAGGCTCTCCCGTCTCCTTCCCCGCGCCCCCGGGGCTTGCCCCGCCGCCGGCCGCCGGCCACGAGATGCCCAGGGCGGCGCCCCCAGCCCCGGAGACGGCCGCCGCCGGGCCGGGCTCCGGATTCCCGCCGCTGCCGCCGCCGCCGCCGCTGGGCGCCGCGGATGAGGGCGACTCGCTAGACGGGCCCGAGTACGAGGAGGAGGAGGTGGCCATCCCGCTCACCGCGCCCCCCACCAACCAGTGAGTGCAGCCCGCCCGGGGGAAGTGCGTGGCAGCGCCCGCCCCGGGTTGCAAGTTTTGCACCCCACTCCGCACCCGGATCCCGGGGAAATCCGCGGTCCCGGCGCCAACAATGGGCCCGCGGGGTGTGGGAGCTGGCCCGCCCGGCCACGAGGGACGCCTGTCCCAGCCATGGGCGGGATGGGCTCTCGGGAAGTTCCTCCTCTTCCCAGGGTTTTTGGGCCGAGCGGCTCCTTGACTCCATGCGCCTCGGCAGAGTTGGGTGCTCCTGGGACAAAGCTCTGATGTGGCCGAATGGCTCTTTCGTGACCCGCCCCCCTTTTTCAAAAGAAAATCTGCGGGTGACTTTAGTTTTCCTGAAGCAGGTCCTGCTTGGGGTCCCCCCCCAGCAGCCAGTCTTCTTGGGGGCTTTAAAGGCAAGTAAAAATGTATAGCTTTTCAGCACTTGGAGGCGATTTTTTTTGTACGTGAAGGCTTCTGTAGCCTGACTGATTTGGAAGAAGTTTGCATGTGGTTAGGTCATATTTGAAAAGAACTGGGTTTCAGTAAAAAAAAACAAACCAAATCAAAAACCCCCAACCTCCTCCCTCCCCTCTAACCTGCCCCCCCTCCCAAAAATCAACCCCAAACAAGTGATGGTTTGTAGTAGGATTTCACTATGTTTGCCTTTTCATTAGCTTACCATGGATTCCTTCAGTGCTGATGACATAAAGGACATCCCGGACAGTTGCTACAGGTGTCACTTATGTTCGATTTCCCGCTGCCTATGCGCTTACACTTTGACATACAGTCAGAACTCGAAACAGGCACACAGGCAAAAAGCTTCTGGGTGTACTAATAACTTATCAGTAGGGCAACATCTACTTTGGGGCACACAGTGCCCTACAGAAAGACAAGTCTTTCAGGGACTGAAATAGTAAAGTTGGTATTTGGGTATAAATGGATGCCTAAGTTAGGGTGAAGCCTCATATATCAGATGCATTAGAGGGGCAAGCTGTAAAATGGGAATGCAGATTTGTAATGGCAAGTATTATTTAGATGGGTTCTGGCTGAATTTCTTATCCTGTGTGTTAGTGGGGTCTGAGAAGTGGTTTGCTTTCTGTATTGTATGTTATGTTTGCACAGTAGTTCAGTGTAAAATTCTTCTTGCATGTTTATGGGCTTTCATATTTTTAAAAGCTTCTTCCCATCCCCATTACTCCCCACCTCCCTGTCAAATGAGTGCAAAAAGGCACCCCCTCACTGCTGTTGTTTTGTCTAGAAATAACATAATGTTTTCATAGCACTAAAATAATACCTATTCATAGTCTGTTTTTCTTGCTAGCTCTGTAAGACTGTGCGTACTTTTGGGAGGGTTTGTGTCTAATGTTAATACGAAGTGGGGAAGCCGCTCCTTCTCTTCAGAGGCAGCTTAAACTTTCCATGTTACAGGTCTCTTCTTCCCAAGTTCAGGATGATAGATAGCTGTTGTACAAAAAAGAAGGGCAAAGATATGTTTTCACACACAGCTCTTTAACTTTTCCAGTCATCCTTGATTGTTTTTTGTTTTTTATGACTCAATTCCTAAGAATAATGTCCTTAATGAAATAAAGACTGTTCACATGCTTATGAAAAGCTATCGTATTCCTCAGACGGATCAAAATGTGAAGGGACAAAAAATGAGGAAATAGAGGCACTGGCAGGTGAGGTGACTTGTACAAAAGGACATGGCAAGTTAGTGACAGAGGTCTTGATTTCCTTTCCACAAGACCAAACTTCCTCTCTCCTGCTGCAAGAACTAAATATTGCATACGTCTCACATGGATGCCCAACAGATTTGTAACAATGGTTGATTGGGTGGTGGTTTAGGTCAGTGACTACTCATGTTTCTAAATACATTTTATTGTGACTTATAAATGTGAATACTTTTTAAAATTCCGATTGGAACACTAAATGTATATGCCAGCAGCGCAATTTTTATGCTAAGCCTTACATACTTTTAAACTATTTCAAAACAGTGAAATGTCTGGCTTTTTATAAATGGATCTTATTGGAGGACTACAATAGCCACAGCTTGCCGTCTTTAAGCGCATACTTCAGTTGCATTCTTTTGTTAGATTACTCACATGATTAAAGCAAAGCATGTGGCCCTGATCTTTGCAGGATCAGGGCCAACATGTTTGGGTAGAAATATTTAATCTACTCAAAACATTTCTTTAAAGTATAAAAAAGAGATAGCTATTGAAAATGGGATAAATTTCCAGAGAGGTATTTCAGGAGTGCCCTATAGCTGCCTCTGAATCTAACTTCATAATCCTATTCCTGTTGTTTTTATTTTTTTCCTGCTGCTGTGAGTGACTTGCAAGCTTGATTGTACAGGGGAAACCAGTGACACTGACATTTCACTAAAGAAATGGGCCAGACAAAAACTTTTTTGATTTGTTTCTGATTTTTTTTCAGTGTTTAGCTGCTTAGGTTTAACAGTAACTTTTATCCTTTCCATTTTGTTCTTGTTTTGTTTTGCAAGCGTTCTTCCCTGCAGTTTAATCACTCATTTTTTTGAGCATGCGTATTTGTTCTGACTCATGTATGTCTAGCCCTTACAAGACTGGTGTTTAGCATGCTCCTGAAGACATTTTAAATCATAAGTTTATAAGTAAACAATGTCTTGCATAGTGGCTACCTTCTTAAACTGTGACATTTAAGGGAGAAGACAATCTATATTCTTTTACAGCAGTAATAATAAAGCAGGACCAGTATGAGGTCTAAATTACCATTCTTTTACACTTTGCCTTTTAAATTATAACTTTACCAACATAATGACCTTCTAGTTTAAAGATGACCATGGGGTCTTTGCTTTTCCACTTCCCTTCAAATTAATTTAGATGCTTTTGCAGTGCAGTGTACTTCCTATATAATTCAGTTATGGGGTCATACCAACAAAATGTAATTTTTTCATTCCTTAACTAAAAATATTCTGCATACATGTAAGAGGTTGGAGGTGTTTTCCATGCTGAACCTGTTTTTGGCCATATTTACCCCTGACTGAAGGGAGAGACAAAGAGGAGGAAAAGGCAGTAGATCTTTCATATCCCAAAGGCTTTTAAGTACTTTCTTTCCGCTCCCTTTTATAAGCATCTTAGTTGACCTTTGAATTAGGTGGAGCTGGCAGCCTGCTTATTCAGGGACTACCACAAGGGGCACTGCAGCCCATGGTTGGAGCTTCTGGTTACTGAACCTTACAATGAGTCCACTCTGAAAATTAATGTGTGTATTAGCATTCCTGGACTTCATATTAATAGAGTTATTTTTTTTCCTCATTTTGTATATGAAAGATGACTGTCTTAACTCCTAGTCTGGGGTAGAAAACTATGCCTGAACTCTAAAAGCCAGATGTGTTCTTCCCAGTTTGTACATGGTCACTAGTAAATATTCTCTAAGGTACATTTTTTGTTTTCAGATCTACCAGGCACTATGAAGCTAGGTGTTAGAGTGGGAGGGAAGTACAAGCCTTACACTTCCTAACAAGCTACAAATGTACTCTGCTAGGAATCGTGCTGTGTTGGAAGCTGCAAGTATTCCTCGTACTTGGAGAAATAGGGAATGTGGTTCTTTCAGCTTTCTCGGCTATTAGAAACAGGAAAGTCTCTCTTATGCTGAAGGATTGGGTTAATGTCACAGCTTCCTATGCTTTCTTACCATAGCCAGAGTGGGCATGTCCAAATGAGCCCGCACGTACCTCTTGCCACATCTCAAAGCCATTTGAGATGTGTCAAGATAGCCAGGAACAAAAAAATGTTCTCCGCACTGCATATTTGCAGTATGGACTCTAAATTTGATACCTGAATATTCAGGTATCAAAAAAGCCCAAACAAAACCCACAGACAAAACATGGGGCAGGGTACGGTCCAGATCCATACCCTGAGGCAACGGGAGGCTGGGATCCTTCAGAGAGATGCTTTGGTACCTGGCCAGAGCATCTCTATGGCTGCTGGTTGACCTGGTGCTGCTGTATGGACTGCAGCGACCTGGACCTGGGCCCTGTCCCCAGGTAAGTAGGGACTGGATGAATGGATGCAGGGGATTGGGGAAGGGGACCTGCTTGGGAGGGTGGGTCCCTGACCTGCCCCCACCCTGCGGGGCTCACAGCCCCCTCTCCTGGGGCTGCAGTCCCCTGCAGGGCCCACAGCCCACTCCTGCAATAGCTGTTGGGGCGCTCAGGGCCCTCCTGGCCACCCAGTCCCCCCCACCAGTGCAGGACAGTGCGGCTTGGCCCGGGCTGTCTGGCACCCTGGGGCTGTGTGCTGCATCATGCGGACCCAGCACGGCTTCAGGTGGTTCTGCGCCACTTGAGCTGTCACCTGGGGCCCCATGCTACTCGTGGGGACTGTATGTTGCATTGGGCTGGGTTCTGTGTGCGTTGAGAACATATAAGTGATAGCCAGATGGTGGCGCACATGACTTACTAGTGTTGCACAAAGGCCAGCTGTGCAGCCACAGCCTCCTGCCCAGCTGGGCCAGAGGTGCAGATGGCTCTCTTGCAGCCATGAAGTCTCTGCCTGGGTCTGGCAGGCTTGCAGCCTTGGGACCACATGCTGTCCTGGGTGGTGGCGGGTTGTAGCCAGGCAGCAGCCCCCACTGCCAGCGGGTAGTGGGTGGAGGGAACTCTGTTAGGGCTGCTTCAGCAGTCCAGCTGGCACAAGGGGTTGTGTCCCCAGATACTTATTGGCTGGGAAGCTCCTAAGACCAAGTAGCCCTGAGCTGCTTGCCAGGGTAGCTTTTAATACTGCTGGGGCCAGCACAGGTTCTGGCCCCAGGCTCTAGCTTCCCATGGCTGTAAATCTGGGAGGAATTGGGCAGGGTTATTTTGCCCCATGTGACAACATGCCACACACCAAAATGCACGTCTGGGCATATGTGATGAGGCAAAAATCTCCAGCTCAAATTTGTGCTGGTCCTGTTTGAGCTGCAGATACGCCAAGTGAAACTAACTTTAGCTTTGTAGGTTTCACTATTTTTTGCTCTAGAATTTTTAATAGAAAATGTGTACCATCCTTTATTACTGGATGGTGGGAACAGGCTGTTAAGAAAAGAAAACTGCCTTTCTTCTTTTCCTTCTTCATGATGTTTTACCACTGCCTTGTCCCTGTCCCTGAATTTTTTTCTTTTCTCTTTAAATTTATGAAGGACTGATCTCTAGTCTAATACTGAGTCTTGTGAAAATCACAAGAACTGTTTCATATGGTCAGTTCCTTACTAAAATAAAAACAAATGTAAAACAAATGAAATCTAAAATAATCTTGTTAGATTTATGGTGTTTCTTTCAACTGCGTTAGTGGCATTAGCAGCAGACATAGCAGTATTTTCCAAGAAATTTTCATTTTCATATTGTGCATTTTGTAAGCAGTGACCATAAAAGATGCTTATATCAAACTGTATTGGGGAGACAAAAGTTTTGGAATATAATTGCTTGTCATAATACTGGGTTAAAATAATTCTCCAAATTGAGGAACAATGGCAGTTTTTAGTATCTAGTTTGTTTAATATTAGACAAGAAAGATAAAACACAGCATAGGAGAATGTTATTAAATCAAAAGGCATTGGCTATATTAATTGGCACAGTATGAATATTTTGGGCAGATCTCATGATTTGTGTGTGTGTGTGCAGAGCAGTATCATGAAACTATGTATTTGTCACTTGATTCACTGCAACAGAAATGAGATGTTAACTACTTAGTGTTTAACACGGCTATTCTGCTATTTAAAACATTCAGCAAAACAACGTGATGCCAGTTACATTTTCTAAGGTGCTAATTACATTTGCACTTCACCCTTGAAAAAAGTAAAAATGAAAGTCAGTCTAAAAATAAAAAGAATTCAGCATTTGATTTTTATGAGAATCTGCAAGGTTTTTGTTTAAAGAATAAACATTTAACATCAGTGAAGTGGCACTTGATCTTAACGGTGAATGGAGACTCTTATTTAAAAAACTCCTGAATTCCTGTTTTGTATTTTAAAGCATTCTTCTAATATATACACCAGAATTTACCAATTTAATCTGTTAGCTATATCCTTTTGAGCAGCCCAGTGTGCCATGTCTTTAGGCCTCCCTTTGTTTCAGCCTCTCTCTCTCTGTCTCTGTAAACCAGGTGCGTTCTCCTCAGTTGCCTGTGGAAGCCCTGCTCATTCGTACATCTGTTCCTACTCCCTTCTTGCCTTGGGGAAGTTTTCAAAATTATTTCATCCCATCTGTATAAATTTCCTTTTATCTCCTCCTTTGCTGTTTATCTCACTGGTGTAGTGAGGTTTAGGGGAAAATTTCTTGATTTACAATATTTTCATCCCAGATTAGCAACATGAAACCAAATCCCATCATTTTTCTTGTTGTTCAACTGTATGAGCAAGAACTATGAAACTTGACTTCATGCTTGCCTACTCTTATTTTCCATGTACTTGGAATTGCTCTTCATAAATATTGCATTCTTTTTGTGCAAAACATCTGCTCTGCAAATTCTAAACTAGAAGAGGGCTCATTGTTCTTCCAGAGCTCTGTTTTTAAAATGTGTTGTAGTTTGCAGTTGAGGATTGTTACTGGGAGCATGTCATACTTAGACTTGTCAGGTTAGTTCTCACTGGGCAATCTGTTACCAGAGACTTCAGAAGAAGGTAGGAGTTTCCATGAAGTGGCTGGTTATGGAATAATTTATTGGAGAAATGTATATACATTTTTTAGTCTCTGTTAGTGTTTTTCTTTATGCACCAAGGGTTAAACACGTCTCTCTTGAGCTGATATTAGTATTTAGTATTATATATTTGTATTCCTGTGTTTAAGGAGCTTCTTGTAGAGATTTTTGAAGTTCGCATAAATTTCTCCTTCCAGTTTAGGGAGCCTTTTCTGAACTTCTGTAGCTGAATTCAACAAGGTTTGATTTCTACAATAGAAGAAAGATGCATTCAAACTGTTCCTGCAACAGATGCATTAATGGCAAATAAGTTGTAAAGTTCTGTTACTCCATGGTTCAGTAATGACTTCTGTAGTTTACAAAGCCTAGTCTACACAGTTTTTTGTGCCAGTATCTCTCTGTTTTTTTACTCAGGAAAAAGCTGATGGTGAGATGATACCTTTATACAGATATCAGACTGCATCACATAGCTTATTCCCTTTCCCTTTGACTAAGTTGGATAAAATGGTATAAAACATCTCTGACTACATCCATGCTGTTTTAGTCGCATTAATATATTGTGGAACAGTTTTGCTGGAGAACCTAAAATCTTCAGGCCTGCTGATGATCAGGACTCTCATGATTATCTGGCTAAATTTTCTTTTCCCTGACAATAGCTAGTTACTTTTGCATTTTGTTTTCTGTGTCCAGTTTCCTTGAAAGTTAACTGCTTTCTTTGTGAAGCATTTTCCAAAAAAACCATAAGGAAGTTGGCAACAGCTCTTATAGCTGGTTAATTTGAAATCCAGATAGTCTCCCAAACTGTTTTCCATATACTTGGCAAAGCAGTTTTTTCTTCAAAAGTTCAATCGGCAGGCTTGTCTTAGGTGTTCCTCTCCTGGTCTTTTTTATTTTATTACTATTTTGTGTTAATACCAAAAATTATTTAAGGTGACTGTGGGTAAGGTTGGCCAGGGCTTAAGCCTCATGCCTACTTTGTAGGGAGACAGCCTGCTCTCTCCTTTTCATACTGAACCTCCTTAATAGTCATTACGTTATCACTTGTATGCTCAGCCACTGCTTGGTTCTCGCATCTTATTAAGGGTGGTTAGTAAGCCTTAGAAAAGACTCTTAGTCTTTTTCTGGGCTGCAAATAACAAAGCACTGACAGCAATTAGGATAGACTAGAAAGATGAAACTGCCCATCCCATAGACCAGTAAGTCGTCGTCTTGCTAAACAAGTCTAGAGTATGCGTCTTAGAATGTGTGCCCAAGCACAAATAATTAAGTGATAACAGGTTCAGTGGTTTACACCCTAGATTTACAGAGCCATTTTATGAGTAGCATTCCATATACTTATGAAGTAAGAGGCTGTTGCTATTTAAGGACCTGAAAACCAATTGGTTCTCTTCCTCTGTCCTTATCTGTTAGGGAATAAATCATGCTTAAATGACTCTTCAGAATTCTTCACCATCCATTGAATCTTAGGGACATGTGGTCTAATGGAAACCATTGACAAATTTTTACTTCCCCTCCCTAGTTCTCTGTCCGAGATTTACTTCTTTCAGCTGCCAAGACAAGATTGCTCTACCTTCCTAATCATGTTTGTAATCAAATGACCAGTGATTTTTTTTTTTTCTGTGAACAGCAGATGTGTCTGTCTTTGCATCCCAAAAGAGGGAATTAACTTTCTACTTAGAAAACATATTACTGAATTAAAAAGTAACTTTTGGCCAGCATCCTTAGGATTATATATAATCACTTACCTACATTCCAGAACTTGTTTGAATTATTTTACTTGACTCCTTTAGCTGTGTCTCCATGCTGAGAGGTTAGTTACTCTGTTTCAAGCAGCTCTTATCAGTTCACAGATGCTGTCTTTTATACTTTCTGAAGGTTTAAATATGGTCAGGTAGTGAGTAATACTTTTTCTTACCATGTATACATGAATTATTTTGATAGCTGCTCTAGAAACATATACATTATTTGCACTCCGTTGAAAACACAATTATTGACTTCTTAAAAACTTTCTTATGTAGTGTGTTACAATAATGTCCAAGCTTCACAAATATTCATGAATGTTAAATTTATGCCTTGAAGTGGTCTTTTTCCTTCTTTCTGTTCCCTCAGCTCCCAAGTATATCTTTCTTTTTACTTCTTTCTTGAGCTAAAGCTGTTTTCTCTGTGATTCTAGGGCACTAAAGGAACTTGTTACTCTTGTCGTCTTTCTCCTCACTTTATAGCTCATACTTTAAGCCAATGTTAGCTGCAGGCACAGAAAGTGTGGAAAATTTCATGTGCAGCTCCATATCCCGGAGAGAGAGTACTCCAAGCAGAGTCAGAATTTTTGCTGAAAACTTTTTCTAATGACTATAAGCAAAGCCACATCTTTTTCAGAAGCTCATAACTTGAGCAGATGTTTGGTTTTCTCCATGGGACAGCAAAAAAAAAAGATTAAAAAAAAAAGAGAAAAGACCATTCCCATAACATTTCCAGTGCTGTTCTAAAGCATAAGTGCTGTAACTTCTTCATAGATATAGACAAATACATGCAACAAGTTAACAGGGAACAGGGATTTCTTGAATGTCAGTTGCTCTGCAACAACTGTCCTCTCATGTTATGGGAAGTGATAGCTAAACTGAAGTAGCTTAGGCCTTAATGCTTGAATAGTGTTCTGCATTCTCGATTTTTATTTAAAAAAAAAATCCAGGAATTTTTCAGGGTTTATATTGGAAACATAAAAAATAGGATAAAATCAGGATTAAAGGAAGAAGGGGGAAAAATCAGTTTAAATTGGTTGGGGGGGCAGAATTGGCGGTGAGGGAGGGAGGAAGGCTGGGACGAGGGAAGGGTGCGGGGTGCAGTGCACCCTGTCTGCTGTTTCCAGGCCTGCAGCAGGGAGTGAAGGGGGAGCTGTGGGTGGGTGGGAAGGGAAGGCATGGGTATTGCCCCCTGTGAGGTCTGTGGGCTGGGGGACTGTGCCGGTAGTGGCACCAGGCTCTTTGTGGTGCTCTGGGCAGCCAGCAGCCTGGTTTTGTCCTGCACGCAGATCGGGGGGCCTGTATCTCTCGGGGAGAGCCCAGCACAGCTCCATAAACTTCCTAAAGGACACAGGCCCCCGGATTTGTGCACGGAACAAAAGCAAGCTGCTGTCCACCCAGAGTGCTGGGAAGATCCTGGTGCCACCACCAGCACCAGCCTGCAGTGGCAACTGGCCCTTATCGTGTGCACAGATCTGGGGACACGTGCCCCCTGGGAAGAGTCCAGCACAGTCCCCCAGCCTGCAGCCCTCTCAGGATGTGCATAGCAACAAGAGCCTTGCCCTGCGACCACTGACAGGTCCAGTTGGTGGCTTTGGCTGCAGCAGTGCCCGGGCACTGGGAGCTATGAGTGGGGTGGCGGGGGGAGCAGGCAGGACAGCCTGGCCTCAGTCCCTGCAGTGGGCATTGCACCTGGCTGCTCTGCAGGGATGGAGTTGCTGCCTGGGGGTGTAGAGCTTCTGGCTCTGACCCCAGGCAGGGTGGGTGGTGCTGGGGTTGGGTCATCCCCATCCTCACCCCTGCATCCAGCCATGTGCCACTCCCCTATCTGCCCAGACCTCAGGGCAGCTGGCAGCAGGCTGCTGCAGCAGGGGAGAGAGGCAAAAGTGCAACCAGAGAAGAAAGGCGGGCCAAGGTGCCATGTGTTTCCTGCTATTGAAATTCCAGTTAACAGTTTTCCAGTTAAATCCTGGATAATGGGGATTAATCCTCAGTAACAGGTGTTAATGTATTTGTGCGTGCTGCTTGTTTTGCTGGGCAACCACTGTTTCTCATGGAGGAACCAATTGGTGACTTTGTGTGGGAGCACTGTCCAGCAGCAAAAACTCTTCCTAATGCAGGCAACCTCACTCTTAAGTACCTCAGAGAAAATAATGAAGCTCTAGTATCTAAAGAGATTGAAAGAGTTAATGGAAATATGGTGTCTAGTTTGATTTTTGATGAATCCCCTGATGCTTTGGACTGCCTGATTCTCTTGTTTTTGTTTTCATTTTTTGATTTCCAAGCCAAAAATTCAGAATATTTTTGTGCTAATGAGACATTCATTCCATTTACTATGACAGCCCAAGCATCCATGCAGCAAGTAAATGCAATGTTAGAGATGTACCAACTGATTTGGGAAAATGTGGCCACCATTAACACGGGTTCTGCCTTTTGTATGGCTCAGGTTTTCAGGGGAGATAAAACTCAATCACAGACCAGAGTTATTATGAGTTACTTGTCCCACTCATTTAATTCATGTTGCACTGTCATCAGCCACAGCTTTTGAAGAAATGAGAGAAATTAAATTTCTCGTTGTTGGATTTGGGGCTCTTTTCAAGCGTGCAAACAAGCTAAAGACCTTGTTTTATAATGTGCGAGACAGTTGCAAACTTGACTACCGATTATCATCTGCTGTGCCACATCAGTGGATGAGTTTTTACCTAGCGGCATGTCATATAAATAAGGCATGGGTTATGCTAATGCATCTTTTAGATCACCCTGAGTTTGTCAATGCTAAAACAGAAGCTCTAAAGAAACAGGCAAATAAACTCAGTGACCACCAGATTCTGTGCACCAAGGTCATGTTCATTGTTGAGAGCTTGGATTCACTGTCTTTTTTTAATGCAAAAAGCACTGGAGTTCTCCCTTTCTACAGCCAACACAATGTTTTCTAATACAGAAGTTCACCACATACTGACAATGAAAATATATGAATTGAACACAAAAGCTGCAACAGAAATGTATGACAACAAAACACAACTGTTTATTGAAGTCCTGACCTTGGAATATGAAAGAACCAAAACAAGCTTTCAAAGATAAACACAATTCTCTGCGAAAAATGGCAGGCAACTTGTAACACGTAATTTGAAGCCAGAAGTGTTTGGCACCAAAGATTCTTTTTGGAATGTCATCCTGGTATTGAACCCTTTCCTCAAGGTAAATTTTGCAGCTGACTACAACCGCAATATCAGAGTGTTTCAACCACTTGCCACCAAAGATGAAATTTTGCATCTTAAAAGTGGATACACTACCTACATGAACAGGTCTTATCTGTGATAATGTGGAACTGGATGTGCTGGCTTTGTGGAATACCCACCAAGACGCACTTCCCAACTTCGGTAAAATTGCACAATGAGCTTTGAGTGGATGCAGAATGCTTATTTTCAAAAACTGGACTGCGTTCAAGAGAGCAAGAGGCTCAACATGAGTGAGGGTACCGTTAAGAAAATCATGCGATCCTGTGCAAACCAGAATTTCTGGAAAAAATACTAGTTTCAATGAGACACAAAAATTACATTTGTATATAAAAAGTTTAGCCTAAACTTACTGTTCTTCGCTTTCTCTAATAATTTAAAATCAGTTTATGAAAACCTGATTTTTTTTTTTTTTTTTACACAAAAAAAATAAGAAAAATAAATATTGTTGGAGAAAAGTTGGTCTTTTTTTCCCTTTTTTAAAAATCCTTGTTCATGAATACTACCATAGGGAGTTACAACAGTAGGATGATGGTACTTCTGGTAAGTACAACTGTTTCTTGCTGTAATATTAATGTAAAAACCGTTAAACGTGTATGAATTGTCAGCATACTAATATGTATACAGGTTTTACTTGACTTATGCGGGTTCTTCTTGGGCCATTTGTTGCAGTTAACAGGGATTTGAACTGAAAAACAAGTGTAAATCAGTTAAAAAAAACTGAATGACTTAAAAAAATCAGGGAATTTATCAGTGAAAATCAGTAAAAACTGAGTATGTGGAACACTATGCATGAAGGCTAAGCACCACAGTTCATCTTTCACTTACTTCCACATAAGAGCTGTTACATGGATAATTACCAGTGATTAATTGATGCACAGTATGCGCTTGCCATTTGTTAACTTGCCGAAATCAGGTTGTGCATAGCCAGTGAAACAGTAGTAGGAGTTTTAAAAGCAAAAATGACAGTTTTTTTGCCTTTTTAAAAATGACTAAATCATTTTTGCTAAAGCTTTCAGGGAAGAAAAAAAAATTGTCCCAAGGGAGGTATTTGGCATAGAGAAATTCAGACCAGAAGGCTAAAGTTTGACAAAATTACAAGTAACAGCAGGGGAGTGGGGTGGGGAAAGAGGTTTGTAATGGGAAATTTGAGCAACCACAAATGAAAGGCAGCTCTGTCTATTTTGCCTGTAATTACATAAGAAAATATGATCTATTATATATTCTATGTCTTTCCCCCCAAAACCAGCTGGGGGAAAGTGAAGTGTGTAATATATGTGAGGAAAAGGGATTATGATTTTAGAAATATGTTTGGGGGGGGGAATGGGAGGATTGGTGGTAGCATTCATTGATGTGGCTCCCAGAATCATGAGAATACTGCTGCATCCCCCTTCCCCACCATGCTCTGTATCTTGCTGGTGTATGAGACTGGTTTGTGGCTGGACCCATGACATGGAGTCTAACCTGGCACATAGCCCTGGACCTGGCATGTGGGTAAGACTGGGCCAGGAGTTGTGTGCTGAGTTGAACCTGGTGTGCTGAGTTCTGGACAGTGGGTTGGCTCAAGAGCTGCATGCTGGTCTGGTTCCAGTGCAGCTGGCTCCAGAGCCACATGCTGCATCTAGAGCTAGCTTGTGGGGTTTGACTTGGCATGCCCCATCTGGGTCCATATGTGAGGTTTGGACTTCACATACCAGGTCAAATGCAGCACATAGCTCTGGTGCCAGTGCACCGGATCAGATGCAGCATGTGGCCCTGGAGCTGGCATGCTGAGTAAGTTTGTGAGCCACATCCAGTGCATGGGGCTGGCAACAGACTAGAAGCAGTCTTCACTCCCTAGCTGCTACCACTCCGTTACCTTGAAGAGCTCTTTTTTTCTACTGGCTCCCCTTCAGAATCAACATGAGTACTATATATGGGGGCATACTATATGTGAGAAGAGGTGGTATCAAGAGTTGAAATGCAGAGCTTCCTTATTACCTGTTCTCTCTTCTAGGATCAGAGGGTGAAGGTGGACATGACTGCCAGAATTTCGTTTGCTTCAAAATTTGACATACGGTATCTCCTCATCGGCAGAAGAGCATTGGCACTGTTTCTTTAAGGGCTAAAAGTTCTGCACGCTTCAGAAATCAGTAAAGATAATGAATCTTTACCTTTGGGCACAAGGCTGAAACCATCTATTCATATTAGGATGTTTCTTGGAATTCATACAAATGCTTCTACAGGTTTTTGTTTTCTCAACTTCTGAGCTTGGCTCATTTCTTGAGGATAGCTTGTAATTAAATCTTCAGCACTTACCAGCTACCAGAATGAGTATATTGGGAGAAAGCAAATAAATGAAAAGGGACATTTCCTTCCTATTTTAGTCCTTTAGATCATGATGTCCTAGAGAAATGAAATACAGTGATTACTGATCTCTTATTCTCTGTACACTGAGCGTGTGTTAAGCTGTAAAGCTGTATTTTTTTGTTTGGGGTTTTATGGTACTGATTTTCAGGGTAGTTTATTTTCTTCTACCTGTTTCTGTGTATGCTTTCCCTGGTATATGTTTATAGTGCTTCTCTTGAAAGGGGATGTGGATGTTGTATGCGTTGGAAGGCTAACCCTGAGGTTATGCGATGCACTTTTTAAGAACAGTTTAGAACACTGTCTTTTGTGCTGTGTAGTTAGGAAACCATGGGGCACTTGTGGAACTATAGAGTAATGTTTGGGGTTTGAGAGTGATAAAAATTACAAGTTCGGACAGTAGTTCTCAACCAGGGTGCCTTGGGATCCTTTCAAGGATCCCACATGTTGTTAGCCCTAATAGATGTGCAAACATGATTCACAGGAGAAACACATATATGAAGTTGGAGTGAGTGAGTGGGCATCCATCAAAGTGGTCCCTTCCAGGTCAATACTGAGGCAGTTGTAGCCATACCTTAAATTACAATGCAATTAAACAAAAATTTCTGGAAGGTGTGCAATTCTCCATGTTCAAGGGATCAAGTAACTGTCTAATGGGGTTCAAAAGACGTTTTATCTCTGCAGATAGGATATTGCATAACTTTCTGTTGTAGGGTTTCTTGCACAGTTAGTTCTTTATAGGACCTGCTGAAGCTTGCTGTCACCAAGAGGATATTGGAATTACGTGATGCAGGATTTATGTATTGGTATGTTCCTTTTGAATCGAGGTATAGTACAGGGAGTGGGAAATAGTTAAATCGATTGTAGTATCACAAATAGACTAGTTTCTATCATAGCTTGTTAAGTAAATACTGGAAACTAAACAGTAGTATGAGAGAGAACTAAGCCAAGAACTGGAAGTCAGTAGAACCCTAAAACTACTCACAGAGGAGCAACCTACTTGGCCGCTATGCAGGAGAGTGGAAATAGGTCTAAAACTGGCTTTTATCATAACAGTTTCCTGGCGGGAAGTAGCCACTGGCAAAGTAGCACTTAAAATTACGGACAGCTGTAAGATTTTACCTTTTTTTCTTTTTGTATGAGCCTTGCAGTTGTCATAGTGCATTTCTCCCCATGAGTTGAGGCTGCTGCATTGCATTCTGCATCTTAAAGCTATTCAGGAATTACAGCTGGTGCAGTCTGAGCCTGCTTATTAAGTCTTATTTGTATGGTCATTAAAAATCTTTGTCTGCCTTGTCTTTTAAGATGTTAATTTTTTACGTAAAGCTTTAAATAGCTAGATCTCCCTAAAAATCAATCTCAATCTCATCTCCTCCCTCCTCCCCCACCCTTTCTCCCCACTTCTTTTCTGGTCATGAGAAAATGATATTGGCTACTACTGATTCTGGTATTATGGCCTCTGGCATTTGTTTTGGAGTCCATTAACTTGTATTGTACTTACTTTTGTGCTGTTTACTTTTGCAAAGGCAGGTTGGCAGGTTCTTAGTGTATACTTAAGTTTGTAAATGATGAACCAAGCAGTGGATAGCTAGCTAGCAAACACAGGGACAGCCTAGAGTAATGGCAGAGCAGATTACTGTAGAGAAGCTGCTTCTGAGTTGACAGGGCCAAATGAGATGCACCCTAGGGTACTGAAGGAATTGGTTATCATGTTTGAGACCTCATGGAGGTCAGCTAAGGTCTTAGATGACTGGGAAAGAGCAAATATAGTGCTCATCTTTAAAAAGGGAAGGAGGAGAATCCAGGAAACTACAGACCAGTCTGCTGGCTGTGATACCCAGAAAGATATGGAGCAGGTCTTCCACTGTGAAACACCTAGAGCGGAACAAGGTGATTGGGAACAGACAGCATGGACTTGCCAAGGGCAAGTCATGCCAGGCCAATGATAAAGTGACAGCTTCTGTTGCCGAGGGGGGAGCAGTGGATGTAGTATAACTTGACTTTAGCAAGGCTTTTGGCAGTCTCTCTTGATATTCTCATTAACAAGCTAAGGAAATACAGACTAGATGAAAGTACTGTAAAACGGATATTTAACTGGTTGGATTATTATGCTCAGTGAATAGTCCTCAATGTCATCCTGTTTAGCTGGGAGGAGGTTTCAGGTGGGGTTCCCCTGGATCTAGTATTATTTAATATCTTGGATTGTGTGCACACTTAGCAAATTTGTGGGTAACACTAAATTGGATAGAATTGCAGACAGTCTGGAAGGGAAAGATCTCAACAGACTGAAGAAATGGTCCACAACCAATCAGATGAGATTCAACAAAGACAAGTACAAAGTCCTGCACTTGGGACGGAATAGTTGCATGCACAAGTACAGCCTGGGAAATGATTGGCTAGGTTGCAGTACTGCAGAGACGAGTTACAGTGGACCATAACCTGAATACAAGCCAACATTGCTCTTGCAAAAAAAAAGCCACCAGCATGCTGGGTTATATTAAAAGAAGTGTCATTTGAAACTCAAGGGAAGTGATTCTTCTGCTCCTATTCAGCGCTGGTATGGCCTCACTGGAGTACTTTGTTTAGTTTTGGGTGCCACACTTCCAGGAGGATGCGGACAGTTTGGAAAGAGTCTAACACAAAAATAATTAATGGCCCGAGAAGCAAGACTCATGACGAGGGACTGAAAGAACTAGGGTTTTGTAGTTTGGAGAAGAAAGGATTGAGAAGAGGGGGAGTGGGATTTGATAAGAATCTTCAAATACCCGGTGGGCGATGGCATTAGAGGGGACAGGACTAGGAATAATGGCCTTAAATTGCAGCAGGGGACATTTAGGATGGAGATTAAAAGCAACTTTTTGACGACAAGGGTGGTCAAGTATTGGAACAGGATACCTGGAGAAATTGTGGAATCTACATGCTTGGAAATTTTCAAGAGTTGGGGTGGTCTAGTCAGAGATGATCCTGTCTTGAGTAGGGGCCTGGATTAGATGATGTTGTTTGGTCTCTTCCAGCCCTGCTTTCCTAGATATTGTATTCTTTATACCCTGTAAAAATCCAAATACTTTTTTCCTTTCCTAGATTTGCCTTTATAAATGTTAGCAGCAGTATGAGTTTCCCCTCTGCTTTTAAAAATATCCTGACTTGATTGATCATCATCACTTTGATCTGCTCTGCCATTACTCTAGGCTGTCCCTGTGTTTGCTAGCTAGCTATCCACTGCTTGGTTCATCATTTACAAACTTAAGTATACACTAAGAACTTGCCAACCTGCCTTTGCAAAAGCAAGCAAGAGTAGGCAAGATTGAGCTGATTTCTGCATGTACTTTTCAGTTAAATGTGTATGATGATATATAATGATAACACTTGTCATTGGTTTTGTAAAAGTATATCGAGTACTCCCATACATAACTTTTCATTTGATGTTCAGAATCTTTTCTAAACACACTTTGTGTCACTTTGAATTCACTTTATTGCCTTGCTTTCTTAAAACAATAATGATGCATCATGAACCAATAATTTTTTCAGCTAACCCACAGATTGAAAGACAGGAAGGGGTTAAAAATTATGGTTAACTGTTTGGCTGTATATCCTTTATGCAATGAGTCACTACTGTATAATGGTAAAACTGCACTTTCTCTGGAAGGAGAATACAGCTATTTCCCGAAAAGCATTTTTGCTTACTATATATAATGATATCTTAAAGGCTTATACTTCAGTGTGTATCCTGTTTTCTAAAGATGTTTGCTATCTACAGGGGTTTCCTGAGGATATTCACTTGAACTGTTTTCTGCCACCATCTCTGAATATATACTACTGTTATAGTCTCTTTTCTATCTGTTGTAGTTACATAAAGCAAATGTTGGAGCTTATTTTTATAGTTATTCAGGTTATACACATGCCAAGCTGAAAAAATACAAGATGATATATTGGCTATTAGGACATTAAATGCAATCAATTCATATATTTTTCTGTTTTGAATTTGTGCTATTCCAAACTAAACAGTTATTTGTCAGTTATTCATCACATGTTTCACGTGGGAGTAATCGCCTACTGTTCTGAATGCAATAAAGTAAAGTTAGATGAGAGAGGACAAGTAGATCCTGTTCATTGTCAGAGGACATAATGTGCAGTACATGAAATATACACATATGTCTATTATTGACAAGACAATTTTTTTTTTCAATTTGGTTATAAAAGCTTACTCTGCTTACTAAATCTTGATTTACCCTTAATGTATTTTATAGTATTGCTTATTCACAATCTGGAAAACCTGCTCTCTTGTGCATAAATTTGAAGACTGTTTTTTTTTTATAGCCAGATTTGTCTGTCACTTCTATTTTTACTAAACACATTGAGCCATTTGCATCTTCAAGTTTTTCCCATTTTGAAGGGAGGGGGGGAGTCTCTTACCTGTCTATTTGTAACCTAATTTGCATGAGTTGTATTAGAATATGCCTTCAGGATTGTGGGGTGGGAAATGAAATAGAATTTTAATGATTTTTCCAAGGAGGTTTTGAGGTATATTTTAAATTAACTTCTTTATGAATTTCATGGATTATTAAAGTAAAGCACATTTATGATCAATTTGCAAAAGTTTTCCACTGGGGCAAGCAGAATTGGGATCAGAGCCCAGGATTTCCAGTATGGTTCTCAAGTCTAGCTGCTGACTGGAAATGATACAGAAGCTGCAGTGACTTTAACTATTTCATTTTTGTCATTAGTCGGCAAGCTTTTTAAAGCAGGGTTCAGCAGCATTTTTGGGCAGAATGCCAAAAACACCCATAACCTCAACTTGTAAGTGTTGGTGTGCCAGGGACAGGTGGCAGGGGAATCATGAGGGGCCTGATTTGTGTTGTGGCAGCACAGCCCTGGCCTCTTCCCTGAGACGTGTGCCAAGCAAAATGCCTTAGCGTGCCACACTCTGGCATGTATGCCTAGGGTTGACTGCCCATATTTAAAGGTTGTTGGAAGGAAAAATGCACCTTATTTGTCTCTTTCCTTCTGTTCTGATTGCTACCTTTACTGAATAACCAGCTACCTTTTTATCTCTGGAGTGACTAGTTCCCCAGTTATGTAATTTTACAACTTCCTTCATCTGGGGAGGTAGGCTGGACTTGTGTACCTGTGTCGTCTTAAAGGGTCTGCTGCCCTTGTGACAAAACCTAAAGCAGTGGTTCTCAACTGAGATGCTGCAAGACTACCACAGGGTGCCACAGTGCAGGTCTTGCCACCAGTGGCGGCCAGATAAAACTGCCCCCACACACAAGGCTGTGGCACATGCTTACTCTTGCATTAAAGTTCTCTGATAACCCTAAAGCAAGTAGAAGAGCCAGCTCATGCTGTAGCCCCTCCTGGAAATGGGCATGCAGGACAACTGTCTTGTATGCCTCTGTTTTTGGGAGATGCTGTGCAGGGTTTGACCAGAAAGGCCTATAGCACCAGCCACTTCTCCTACCTGCTTTAGGGTTATCAGAGAACCCTACTGTAGAAGGAGTGTGTGAATGTGCTACAGCCCTTGCTGGTTTGGTTGGACAGGAAGTGCACAGTGAAGCTGGTAGTTTTACTTGGTTGAGAGCCACTGAGGTATAGGTTGACCGCACTAGTGGTTCTCAACTGGGGAATCCAACACATTCAGAAAAGTTATGGAGGGAGGGGTGCTGTGATTCTCAAAAGAATGAAACCCACTGGTCCAAAAGGTTCATTTTCTTGCTTTATCTGGTTTTGCTGGAATACTTTTTGATGGTTCTTAGGATGTACATTGTGATATTTCACTTTATTCCAAGGGGCAGGAGGTTTTCAAACGGAGCATCTTTTCTTCAATCAGAAACTTCTTCCTAATCCCCAATCTGACTACTAAGGGTCAAGTTTTGGAATAGGTTAGATAGTTTGTGGAAAGAGGTGTGCCGCCATATTGACTGCCTATCAGCTCAGCACCAGTAAAAGAGAAATTTTCATTATTGGCTATTGGCTTTTTTTTGGCTGTTGTAGTTGATAATGTTCTCTGATGCTTATGCCTTCTGACTGGGGCTCCCAGATGCCAGGGTTCCCTCTTCCTTATGGGACCGGGGCCCTCGAGAAGCCTGGGTTTCCTGCCACGAGCCAGGTTGACCTCAGATACACCCCCACTCCTTACCGGTGGGCTGGAGTGGAGCAGCTGCCATGGTGTCGTGGGTGCTGGCGTGCTGAGGTACGGGCTGCAGGCTGGGGCCAGGACGGGAGCTGTAAAAGACACTGAATGCCACAGATGTGACGGGCGGGCAGAGCTGAGCTCCACAGCCCAGCCCAGCATGACTTAACCTGCAGTGCCCAGGGATCTGTTCCTCAGGGGCTGGGGACAGAGTTTGGCAGGGGTCAAGGCATCTCCTCCCCCCTGTTGTGTGCAGTAGAGTCCTTCTTTTGGCCCCTCAGCCCAGCTGGGTCCTGTCCTTCTCAGGACTGGGTCCATTTGGTCCCATGGTGCCCTGGGCAGAGGGAAGAGAATGGGGAGCGTGGCCCAGAGACCAACCAGTCCTGGGCAGCCAGGCAGGCTCAGGCAGCTGCCCCCAAGCTGGGGTTGAACGGCAGGGGCTCTGCACAACCTGTTGCAAGCACTGCTAGGCTAGTCCCACCTGCTGCAACTGGCACGGGCACTTTTACATGTGTTCCAGGAGTGGAGGGATGGCACTTTAGAGCTGCTCTAATTGAAGTGCCACTGTTTATCTTATATCAGTGTCCCCATGCTTAAAAATGGTGTTAAATATACTAAATGTAGGTTATCAGATTGGTATTGGCCAATATGGCTGGTTAATAATCAGCAATTGGTATTGGCCAAGAAAATCTATCAGTGCACTCCTATCTTTATCACTGTACTAGATAACCTCATGAGGCCCCTTCTAGTCCTACCTTCCTGTGATCCATAGTTCTGTTTATTAAAAAGGTAAAAAAAGGGGGGAAAAAATCTTACTGTTTTTATAAATAAGATCCATATATAGTAGCATTTTCAGTAAGGTTGAGATAGTATATACCAAGACAAATGAATAATTGAAACCATGCTGAAAAGAGTCCTTAAATAAAGCAGTTCACTTTAAACAGTTGCAAGAAATTGGCTTTTATAAAATAACCAAGCTACTAAAATAATCACGTTTGAAAAATAATTAACCTTTTAAAGTAATAATAGACGAGTAACTCTTTGCCGGGCTGATGGAAACTTACAGTTTAAAATTTGTTTGATAGCTATATTTAACATTTTAAAACCTCCACAATAACTCAGTGTTCCATAATGTAAGCATACTTTAAAACTGATTTTTAATTCTAAAGCCATTTCTCTCATACCTCTCTTTTCCAGATGGTATCATGGAAAACTTGACAGAACCATTGCAGAAGAACGTCTTAGGCAAGCAGGAAAGCCTGGTTGTTACCTTATTCGAGAGAGTGACCGAAGGCCAGGGTCATTTGTGCTTTCATTCCTTAGTAAAACAAATGTGGTCAATCACTTTAGGTGAGTAGTCGGTGTTGTTTTCCTTGAAAATTGTTAAGTGTAAGTGTTCTGTCCTTCTCCCAGCAGTGCCTGACACACCTGGTTCTTTGCCACAGCCCAGGTCACTGCCCCCCTCTACCTCCCAGTTGGTGATGTTACTTTTTGTGAGTAACCACCCTTCAGGGTGATGTAGGCCTGCTGACACTATCAGGGACTGGACAAGTGCACCTCCCCAACCTATGTCAACTGAGCCAAAAGCAATATATTTCTTCTAGGCTGATATTCACTCCCCGGACCTGCCTAAGGACCTGTCTTGGTACTGTGATAGTTTCAAAGCCCTGGGCCTTTTCAAAACCTTGGTGACCTATCTAGCAAGGAACTCGGAAGGCTTTGGTGAGGGGGTTGATGCGCAGGTATAGCAGTGGTGCTGGTACTTGCCTGCTCTCTCCTACTGTGGCCGGGCCCCATTCATCAACAGCCTAGCAGGTGCTACTCTGTGGCATCGTGGACCGACTGGTAACTCTGCTCAGAAGCCTCCAAAAGCTCCTTGTGGTACAAACAGGATTACTGGTGGGTCCATGATCAGTTCATGTTGGGCCAGGCCAAGGTGGTGTCCCTGAATAGCCACAGAATCCAGCTCTCAGAGGCTGGCTCTGACAACTCTCTTCAACTCTTCCACTTCTTGGTCTGGATGCACAATGCATTTGAGTTTATTGCAAAATGAAGCCTCTAATGTGGACCAGTTTGTGTTGCATTAGGCCACCAAGGGGACATTCTGCAGGGTGGAAGATGGACAGTCTTAAACATGGAACCACATGAAGGGTAGAAGGTGGGGATGTTTTAAAGGGGGTTTCTGTCTCTGGTGATACTGTGTCTTTGTTACTGACAAGCATTTCACACGTGGCCCTTGGGAGTGCTGCATATTTATACTTTGTTTTTTTAAACCTTTATTATAAAAATTTATTAAAGTCAAAAAGCCTCTCATTTACAGGTTTACTCACTCATGCATGTATGTGCTTTATCTTCCCCCTCCCCTTTTATATTTGTTTGAGTGTCTTAGTATATAAAAGAAAACCTAAACGTATGTATTATAATTCATCTGAATGATCAGTTTTAAGATGTTCTGAATATCTGTTTCTCAAGGTTGTATTTTGCTGTTGTTTACCTGCATTTACTTAATTACTTTAAAATAAATATACTACTTTAGAACACTCTTTTATATCTCTGTCTGCTGAACAAATTGAACAGAGAAGCTTGAGGAAACATACAGAGCTTCAGAGTGAAAACTTGATGGCAGTTGATTCCTTTAAATTATTTTGCATAATGTTAGTTGTAAGCTTATTCAAGTCTCTTATTTGTTAGATTCACTTTTAAGTGGATTAATTTGCATCTATTCCCTGCCAAAAACTGCAGTTCAAAGGCCATAGTATATGGATGACTGCATTTTATCCTCTGTGTTCAGGAAAAAAATGGAGAAGAATACAGTTTTAAAAGTTTCTATGTATTTTAATAACTATAGGAATTGCTGAAACCATTCAGTGCTTTTGTTGCTCTTAGTACAAATAATCTTTTGCCCATTCTCTTAAGTTGTCACTAATGTTACTTTAGTTATTCCCATGTGGTTTTAAGTTTAGGAAAGCTGCCTTTGGCACAGATGAGAATTTTTTCCCCATTCTCCTGGATCCCCATACAGTTATTCAGTCTTTACAAAAAAAAAAGATATCTTTGGAATGGAATCGCTTCAGTCTAGCAGCTATCAAAGTGGCAAGAAAGGAATTCCACTGCAGATTATATAGGATACACCTGAACTTTAAACTTTGGGAAGTGACTTGGACAAGTTCTAATCTGTCAAGTTTGAAGCAGCACCACAGCTGGATGTAACAGTCTTATGAGGAAAAACGTTTTTGGTTTTTGTAGGGTTCAAGTTGTTCACGTCAAGCAGAAACACGTACACAAGCAATGTATTCGATATTTAATCTACGGCAGCAGAGACCAGTCCTTTTGGCAGGCATGCCACACTTGAGCCACACACCTTCCCTGAGTGCCACTCTGATATCCTTCCTTTGCTCAGTATATTGTTCTACTTTCTGCTTCCAACCCTGTTCTTTCTGCTTGATTGTCTGCTTTGCTTCCTGCTTCCTTCCCTGTGCTCCCTGCCTGATCTGTTACTTTGGTTTCTGACTCTGCCCTATCTGTTGTGTGCCACACACAAGCTACCCATGCCACAGATTGGACACCTCTATCAAAAGTTTGTCTAGTTCTCTTCAGATCCTGGTGAGCTGAGGTCTGTAAGAGTTGTAAGTCCTATGGATCCTTTATATTTACAGCCAGAGTTTTAAAGAGTATGGTATCTAGAACTTCTTTCTTAGTTTGATCAGGCTCTTGGTAGCAGAAAGCCTATATGGAGATTGTCAGTTCCTTGAAGACTTAGGAGTACTTTTAGTTTGATTTGTTGAGACCGGAGGAAGAGAATTCTTTAAACAAGGCAGTATTGAGAATGTAGTACAAAAATCTTTCAGCTTTTGAGTGCGTGTTGAGAATTTGGAAAACACATCAGGAAGAGAAAGGACTGATATTAATACTCTACATTATTTTCTTCTTGACTTCTTTCATGTCAATACAATAAGACGGATTTCAAAATCGAGTGGCACTGTGGTCTGGATAAGAGGTGCAGAGCTTGTCTGTGGGCTGGACCAGGCACATATGCTAGATCCAGCATGCAGGGCTGGTCTAGTGTGGACACCATGGCCGGAGACAGACATTGCACATAAACCCGTTTAAGTGATCAGAAACTGGTTTCAACCTGTAACAGAAAGACATAACAGTGTACATAAACCAGTTTGAAAATGGCTAAAACCAGTTTGAGACGAACCTAGTTGAATCGTGTGTCAGACTTAATTTATTTGGCTCAAACTGGTTTATGCACTGTCTGTCCCAGACCCTTTGCTGGTTTGAGTTAAATTGGAGACCCCCAGCATGCTCTCTGGGATGGGCTTTCTGCTCCTCAGCCCAAGCAGGGACTGGCAGGGGTCTGGCCAAAGAGGGGTTTAATTCTTCTCCCAGAGCCACCAGCAGGGACCTGAGCCTGGTCTGCCTGCACTCCCCCTTTTGCTGTTATAGCTGGGGGGCACTATGACCCCTGCAGCTCAGAAGGGCGCAGGGAGCAGAGTTAGTTTCCCCTCTACTCCAGCAGTACTATTTGCCACCCACTGGCAGCCAGGTGGCTCCCTGCCCGGAATAGGCCTCTGGCTGTCTTGCCCTTGCCTTCTTCCCTCCTCTCCCCCAGGGCCCTGCCTGGCTATGCCCCCTCCCTGCCACTGTGACGGGTAGGGAAGAGCCCTTATTGGGGGCAGCAGCCCTTGTCACGCTGTTGGGGAGAGCGAGCTCCTTCCTGGCAAGGGGCTGTGCTGTGGGCTTAGGCTGCAC
>JAGPOW010002514.1:16266232-16309200 GCA_030014935.1 Caiman crocodilus | reverse complement strand
CGGCAGTGCTGGGGTGTGGAGCGGGCCAGACCCACAGCGCTGCTGCACTCCAAAGCCGCTCTGTCGGCCCCACAGCACAGCTCTGCTGGGAGCAAACCTAATTTGTTATACCAGTCCAAATCTGTTAGAGATGGCTTCCATATTTATAAGATTTATTACTAACAGGAGAGTTAAACCTGAATCTTAAAGCCCAATTCTCTGGTGTCTTAAACTGCTTTCAGAGGTGCAGTTGTACTAGATCAAGTGCAGTGACGTCAAGAGCAACTATATTGAAGGATAAACAAAGGGTAAATAGATCAGTATTTCTTTCTTTCTTTGGTCTAACCCTTTCTGATTAGGATAAATGTACTTGTACGGTATCATATTGCTAAGGTATGTTTACCATACTTATAATCACTTTCTTTTTTTAAAGGTTGCCTTTTCCCTTTTACACACCCACCCACCCCTGGTGAAAGAATGGAAGCACTCCATGAATTAATGTTGATATGAGAATTTAATCTATTTTGACACTTCAGCTACTTTTGATACCACTAGTTTTGCATTCATGGGCAGTTTAGCTAGCAAATAGCAAAAACTGAAAATTCTCTTGTATGGCAATCAGCCTGTGCAGTACTTAAGAAACATCACGCCAATTTCCATCACAACATATACATAGTTAAGCTTTGACCTTCTTTCTTAATGTTTTACTTTATGGGGCTTAGGGTAAAATTTTAGCACGTTCAATTTAATTCTTTTAGTAATCAAAACGCATTCATTAGATTACATGTAAATAATAACAACCAATGGAAGCTTTAGTAATGTTTAATAATTTTTTTTTGTCAAAATGTTTAGGCATTTCTGGGAAGATGCCTTTTTATCTTTTCATCCGTTAGCACGCTCTAAATTAAATCAAAAGTCGTGTAAAACAGAAAATGGTTTGTTTTGACAGCTGTAATGTACTCTTTCCATTTACTAAAAATCTAATGGGCTAAATCATTTAAGAAAGAAATGAGATGTTCTTTAGTCTTGGAACTCTGCAGGTATGCAATCAACAATGTAGCTTTTCCATAATAATGAAATATTTAGACATTTTTGTGTCATAAATTTGTTAAATCAGCTTGTAATTCAGAGTTTTCATTTTATAGGAAGATATCCCATTAGATTATCAAATCTAGTTCTCAGATGTAAGGTTTCTCTCTCAATAGCATTTTAGTTTAAAGCAGTCAAAATATCAAATTGAAATGTTCCACATCTTAGAGCTCTGAATTCACTGCTTCTCGGAAACCTTTCTTATGTTTATCTTGATGTCTGCTTTTAATTCCATCACTTGCCTTGAGGTATACATCTGTTTTGAACATTCTTTAGTTTTACATATTTTTTAAGTTGTTTTGCTGTGCCACCCACAAATCTTTAAATATAGTTCGGGTAAGATGTGTATACTTCTGTTTCAATATGTATTTTTTTAGAAGTGTATTCTGGTAGGTGTAAACTTGAAAATTGTTTTCAGAAATGAATACAGCAGTTTTCTACTTTTATGTAAGCTATTTGTGTAGTTTTGTAGAAGATGGGTTTTTTTCTATTAAATCTTGTTTCTTTACCTAACAGGATTATTGCCATGTGTGGAGATTATTATATTGGTGGACGACGCTTTTCTTCACTCTCAGACCTTATAGGTTATTATAGTCATGTGTCTTGTTTGCTTAAGGGGGAAAAATTGCTTTTTCCTGTAGCACCTCCAGAGGCAAGTAATAACTTTTAAAGGTTATAATTTTTTAATAACACTTATCTTTGTAATGATACAAATTATTTTCTACTAGGAGGGAAAAATTGTTGTAGTCAGTCTCCTAACGTTATGTTAACATTTTCACTATATAGCAAATTATAAGGACCAGTAAGATAGACACTCTTTTTATGAAAAAAGCTTGTAGATCTTAAGTGGTTTTTTTTTTTCTCTTGATTACAACAAAGTACTGTGGCTATCTCTAAACACTAGATAAAGAAGAAATAAGAGAATGTTTTATATATATATATATAGCCAGAAAGAGGTAAGAGAGCCCATTATAGAATAGTAAAATTAATATGAAAATTTAGAGAAAATGTAATAGAATTGCTCCATGATACCTAGCAGAGTTTTCTTATAATTTAGTTTAAATGTGAAAAACTGAGTTTCTGAAAATTTAAGCTCCTTCTGAAGTTTCTCTGGAACCATCAAAAGAGTTTCAGAAAAAGGCACCCCAAATCAATGTTCAGTTTTGAAAATGTCATGAATAGAAATCTCAGAGTGGGTTGGGAAGTCTTACCTATGCAGATATATTTGAAGGGCATTGGCTAAGCTTGTCTTTTCATGGGATTTGCCTTTATTGGTAACTTAAGCGTAAACCCCATAATTATCAGTGTAAATTAATTAAAACGTCAGGATTCTAATATAATAAATAGGTAGAAACTAGGGCTAAAATGGCAGTCGTTAGCTAATTGTGTACATCATCCATTTCTATCTCTAATCATTCTTGAGTTACAGAAACTTAAAACAGTAAGGGGTAAATGACACAATTTTAACAGTCCTGTACCTCAGGCTGGCTTACTGTTGGAGGCCACTGGAGAGAGAGATAATTACATCTCCCCCCCCTCTAAATTATAGCCAGTGGAAGACAGAAGGAGAGTTCGAGCCATTCTGCCGTACACTAAAGTGCCAGACACAGATGAAATAAGGTATGCTTTATTAATGGGTAAAAGCATTTGAGTTGCTCCTAGATTATTATAATTATTAACAAGTAGTTTTAATATAGCTTTTAATAACTAGACAGTTTTCATTTATATGCGACTTTTCCTGCAAGTCAAAATATTAGGGTTTATTTATCAAATGTAAAAAGATAATAGTATTAAATTTGGGGTTCTTAATGATTAATGCTAACCACGAAGGCATATATAATTATAAGGGGGAGTTATTTGTTTTAGTCCTCTTGAAATTCATTTTAACCTAATGAAACCACTTAACTTTGAAGGCAAATTTCTTCAAGCTTGAGAGTTGTCCCATAGGTAGATGGGGATGTATTAGGTATAGGTGTGATAAGTTTGACAAAAATGTTTTTGTTTTTTGGGTGGGCAGGAAGGTGAGGACAGTAAGGGCAGTGTGTTAGTGGATGAAATATGTGAAGAATAATTTTGTTCAAGGTAATGGGAAGTTGAAATAACCACAGAATGGATTGTGACATTGTAGAAAACTGGTTTTTATGAGAGTCCATCATTGAGGCATTGGAGTTGGTAGCTAACTATGATTCTTATTTTTAGAAAGCAAGTATGCCAGTTCTGACTGCTCAGTGGAGATAGTGATCTGTCTGCAGTGCCACAAACCTCACATCCAGGCATTTCCTGAGCTGCTACCTTGCAGTGTGTGTGTGGGGGCTGACCCAAGAGATCCTGGGGTCAAAAAAAACCTGCATGGAAAAAAGGCGGAGCAACATGCTTGGCAGCATTGTGCAGCTCAAAACTGGAGCCTGACTGGCCAGAGCCATGCTTGGGCTCCTGACTAGGCTTCCAGACATGGCTGCAGCCCTGGGAGGCCCCCAGGACCCCAGATAAGGCTGCTGGGACTAGCATAGTTGCTGGCCCCAGCCTCCCCTACCTACCTGGAGTAACCTGCTGCACATGCCAGAGTATGTGACATGGGCATTCCCTGGGGACAAGTAGCAGTGGCTCACGGTGGGCCGCTGCTACTCATCCATGAGGAAACAAACATTTGCACTCATCTGGATGTGTCCAATGAGATGATTGAGTCATCATATCAAATATGGTCCCTTAGATAAATTTAAGATTGCATTTTTGGGTCCTTCCTTGAAATAAGAGACGTTGACAGGATTTATGAGGGGGTGACATGGTCTAGGACTGTTTTATTACTGCCGTATAGAAATGTTGTGGTGACTTTTGTCCCTTGTTGGCGTCTCTGGAGAATCCTGGAAATTTAAACAGGGAATGTGGTTGGGAGTAAGAAAAAAGCATGACCTTAAATAAAATGGACTGGTTACACTCTTCATTTCCTTAACTTCAGGAACTTTCTAATATATTTATTTATAGAGTCATTTGTTTTGTTTTAGATGATTTTTAGTTAGAAAAAACAGGAAAAAATTGTTCAGTGCTACAGTTTTCGGTCTAAAGATAGACAAGTAGGCAGTTTAGCAGGGACAGGGAACAACCATTGAATTACCTGTAGAAAGAAAATGCGACAAATGGTCCAGAAGGGAGGAATATATGTTGTGTGCCTAGTTTCATGGTACTTTTTTTTTTAAATGTTGCTGTTTTCCAAAATAAAAATGGGAAGGATCTACAAGTTTGTTGTCTAGGTTTGATTATTTCAAAGTCATAGGCAGGGACTTTTGGAGGAGTGACAACTGTACCAAGATGAGACTGTTGATAGTAGTATACTGCCTCTGATACCTAGAGTAAATGGTATGAGAACTGGAGTTAAAATAATCTTTCAAGTTTCCAGTGCAGTTTCCCATATCTGGTTCAACATACACAGGGCATGTTATGAGAATCTTTTTCTTCTTTGAGAGAAATTTTCTTAGCCAGATTGATAGGAGGAGGCAGAAAAGAAGAAAATTTAGTAGTGTTGCAAATAAAGCCTTGTATGTCAGGTAAAGGAGGATAGAATACTTCATGGGTTAATGTGGGGACCTTAATTACTATATATAATTTACATGGGATATACTAATGAATCTATTTGGACACCACACTAGAGAAAGCTAAAGACACTTTCTTTTGCACAGTGACAGTTCTTATTTCCTTTCATGTACTCCCAAGGTGTCAGAAGTCTTATGGTTGAAGAAGCCTTGTAAAGACCAAATCCTAGCAGTTTTTAGTATTTTAGGATATCTCCAGTGTGGAACTAGCCTATTAAATCTGGTGCCTTGTCTGCTCTAGACTTGGAAGAGCGGCTTACAAAATAGCTGTTTCTAACATAACTGGCATTAAAGTTCTTGGAATTCTCCAGTTTGAAAGTCTGAAGCTGAAAATGTGTGTGATCCAAGTGCAAAATTAAAAGGCTATACTTATAATAGAGACTAAGTATAATAGATGAATCTCATCAATCTGTTATTCTTAGATGGCATAAGTGTAACCTTTTAAAATATTTATACTTAGATTTGGAAGAGTTTTTTAGGTATATACCTACTGGATAAACCTAAGCACTGCATACAGTTAGTGTTTACTATGCCCTTGGTAAGGGTGCTTAAGGAAGTACAATCACCTTCCTGATTCAGAGTGTGTATATAGTCCAGAAGTTTACCTCTTTTCTGACATGTTTCCTGTGCAAGAACTGAGACATTTCTAGTGTCATATATGTCCCTCTCTTGCAAAAATATCAGCTGGCCTATTAAAGGTGTTTGAAAATTTAGGTACGCACAAATCTAGTAAGAAGTATGCAACAGGCACTTATACCATAACATGTGTGATATAAAGGCTGGAATGATAGCAAATATAATCTATTTTTTCATGCTCAAGTTATTTTAAAAAAATTATTTAAATCATGTTCAGTAACTCATCTTGATAGCAGTTCTGCTTTAATCATACTGTAACTCTCTTTAGTTTCCTTAAAGGAGACATGTTTATTGTCCACAATGAACTGGAAGACGGCTGGATGTGGGTTACAAACCTACGGACAGATGAACAAGGCCTTATTGTAGAGGACCTAGTGGAAGAAGTGGTAAGTTTAATTTAAAATACATACATTTGTGCCTAAATATGGGTTCCCTAGGCCCATAAATAATCAAGGAAGAAATGTAAAACTCTAGAACTGTTGGTTCAGAGATGATACCTTTTATTGGACCAACTAAGAAATTGCAAAAAAAAAAAAAAAAAAATCTTTTTCTGCTAACACACCCCTAAATAACGAAGGGGCATAGTATTTATTCTGCCAGACTTTTTAGATTTTGTTTTAAATTGTAATAACTCATTCTTGATGCATCAAAATATAGCTTCTCTTTGAGTGTAGTTTCTGCCAAATTGTCTCTTGACAAACAAGTTAATCCTTGAGATATAGTTATCTGTCTGTCTATAGATACTGTGGTACCAAATCTCTCTCTTTCCCCCTTCCCCTTCTGCGCCCTCCTTCCCTCCCTCTCTTTTTCAATATAGATATATAGGTGCCTGGCATTGTGAATGTGTTCACAGACAGTCCTCTAAACTCAGGCAGTCGAAGCAGTAGAAGAGCATCTGTCCGTAATTTTTATTGTTTTGAGGTATTATTTGGTACCGCAGTACCTCTCCTTTTGAAAGATGCAAGCTTATCAAGTGGTTAAAAAGGGTCAGTTTTACCCCTGCTCCGAACTCCAGTTTGGGACAGTTTGTCAAGGGAGTATTTCAAATGGAGAGTGAATTGCCATTTTCTAATTAAACACCAGCCTCTCCTAGCCTTAGTATTAGTTAGGGCTCTGAAGTTAACTTGAAGGGACCAGCTGCCAATGCAGAATTGTCTAACTGAAACTCCCTTGGACTACTGTCAGCTTGGCCTCGTTACAAGGGGTGTACCAATAGAGATTTTTTGGGCTGATGGCTGATTTTTAGCAAGCTGTATTGGCCAATACTGATCCAATTCTGATATGCAGCCAGACAGCATGGAGAGCAGCATCTGGCTGGTAAGTCTGTTGTGAGGGGAGAAAAGGGGCATGGGGGTGCAGATAAAGGTCCCCCATGATGAGGGAGGAAATGGGGTTGGGGCAGGCACTGCACAACTAGGGTGGAGTGCAGGACTGGGGTGGCTCCTGCCGCTGCGCACACACTAGGAGGGCATGGGGGCCATGTGCCCCCAGATCTGTGTGCGGGGTGAGGGCGGGCTGCTACTGCAGGCTGGGACCAGGCTCCTGTCAGTGCGGGGCTGGGCCAGGCTGTAATCAGGGCAGGCGGCAACAGCGCTGGGAGAAGGCTACTGGGGGGACTGCAGCCACCTCAAATTCTCAGTAGCCCAGCCCAGTAACACCCCTGGCTTCAGCTCACGACGGCAGTCCACCCTCACCCCATGTGCAGACCCAGGACTGTGTGCGCTCCCTCCCAGGGGGTGTACAGCTGTGGGAACCCCTCCCTCCATCCTCCAGCTCCCCAGACAAGTTGCTTACAGCTCGATCCTGTGCCTGGCCCCTGGCTGTGCAGCACTTACTCCAGCCCTAGCACCACTCCCTTCTTTGCCGCAGGGGCCTTTATCTGCTTCCCCTCCCTCCCCCCCGCCGTCTGTTCACTCACAACAGACTTACCAGCTGGACCCCACTGCTCACCATGCTGCTGTGCTGTGCTGTTCGCCGGTTGTGTGCATGCATAGGGCATTTATTGGCCACATTATCAGCCAAAAAAAGCCAATTGCCGATATTGTCACTTTTTTCCTTATATCAGTGCCAATCTGATATGGGACCAATGCATCGGTGTACCTCTACTTGTTATGTAACTTCTCTCTTTTGTCTATCTCATTTGCCAGTAATAAGGGTCATTTTACTGCCCTGCCAGCTTGATGCTACTCAGCAGCTGAGTGACACCAAGCAAATCGATTGTATTGAAAATTCTGTGCTGTGGACTTTTGCTTCAAGGTCAGCAGTTCAGATAGATTCCAGATCAGTAGGTTTTTTTGGTTATGTGATGTTGCTTAATTTCCAGTTGCTAGTTAGCAGATATCTACTTTGCCAAAACCAATTCCCCTACCTTCAACATCAGATATTGGTGTCAGTGGGTGTCCAGAACATGGGCATGGATACTGAACAGTGTTTTCATTGTTAAGAGAGTTAAATAAGTCTTACATTTGTAATGTAATGGGGAAAAACGTGTGATGCTTCTCCTATTGTTTTTGTTCTGGATTTTTTCCCCCTGTGGATAAATATATTTCAGTCTACGGAACTGTCAGTCTGGCTATCTTTTGCGAGTATGATATCAATGCAAATAAGTAATTGATAAGGACAATTAATTTCTCATGTATAATTTTTGTGGAGTACCTTTTTGAAATATTAATGCAAAGGATGAAAAGTTTGTTGCAGCCTCCTATTGTGATTTATTTAAGTGACGGCGCATATAATCTGACCTGAGGAAGCTGATAGCCTGCATTGTGCTAGCCCAGCCATGTCTCCACTGTTTGCATCATCTCTTGTTCTCCCAAGGTAGATGCAATACATATACTATAATTTTTAATATAGTTGATGCAGCACATTTAATTTTTAGGAGACTGTTTCAGAGTGTAGCCACAGTCTGCCAGATGGAAACCATTGTTATAGATGTGCGACAGTGGCAGATAGTGGAACTGTGCTAGGGTGACTTTATGCAGTGGACTGTTGCAAAATTTGCTTAGTGTGAGTTTACCACTTTTACAGAAGATGTCTGCACTGGTTTAACTCTACCAGTGTAGCTAAACTAATCCAAATTTATTTTATAAAGCAAAACTCTTTAATAAATGCAACAGTAAATTTCCTCTGATTATAAGAAATGTTGCCCTATCTTCTTTTTTTAAGTTTAGCCATATACTTTTGCTGTCTGTATGTATCAGATGGTCAGTTTTCTTCCTAGAGCTGTGTAATAGTCATGTTAGCTGAAGAAGGGTCAATTTCAAAGTACTGTAATTCTTAAAGCATTTTTCATCCGTACAGATAATCTAAATTTAGAAAATAGACTGCATGACAGTGATTACATGATTCGTTACATCATGAACTTAGTGTGTGAATTCTCTTATTAGGGACGAGAAGAAGACCCGCATGAAGGCAAAATGTAAGCATTTTAATTTTATTCTTAAATATATATTGTGGAATGACTAATTTGAAACTTCAGTCTTGAAGCAGCCTGCCTTTTGGAAAGCCAAATCTAATAGTTCTTTCTGGATTTAAGATTTTTTTTGTATATTCTTTGCTAAGGATGACATTCTCTGTAAAGAAGTTTTGTGTCTTTAAATGGTACTTACACTTCTTATTAGTTGGTGTTATGGTAGATGAACCTGTGTGAGCCCTGTGGAGATGGGTGAAAATCACTCCAAAAACTCATTAGGGATTATCATTTGAACATAGAAATTGACATACTAGAGCAAATCTTTTACTTAAATCCCCTTCAAGTTCTTTTGGTCTTGGAAAGAGAACAGTTTCCATCACTAGAAAAATATGGTTTTGAATTTTCTAGTCTGGTACTTTAATTGCATTTGAATAGGGTTAGTTTCTTAGTTAGTTTCTTGTGATGACAATTAGCATTATAGCAATTGGGTTTCTTTTTTAAATTACTTGTTCATTTAACAGTTACAGGGAAATCAAAAAAGTCAAGTAATCTATTTTTATTGAGAATCTTAAACCTGTTGTGGCAAAAATTGTGTATTCTGTCATACAAAGAACCACTTGGAGAGGGACAACTAAATTTTGCAGCAACATTTTCAAATACTTTAGTTCCTTTGATTAGCTTCGGGATCATTTGTCACTATTACAGGTGCCTGGAGCATCACCAGATTTAATATTTGAAAGGCTAATGCTTGAAGGCATTTCTAGTTGTCTTAAGAGATGAGAAGGAATTGCTGTTGTGGGGTTGTAGCTGTTTGAACTCTGCTGGCAGTCTTTTAGCCATTTTGTCTTTAATGCCTCAGTACTTTCAGGGGTATAGGTTGTAATTTCAGCATCTTTATTTACAGAGATAATCCCATTCACCTATACCGTTCATGGAAGGTGCCTCAAGCCTTGTCACCTTCAGATCACCTTCAGAAATTTACTGTTGCATTTATCTGATGCTCATGCTGTCTATAGGTTTCTTTTGAAAAGGATTCCAGTAACAAGAGGCTGTCCATTTAAAAGACGACCTGGAAAGGAAAATACCAATAAAGTTTATTTTATTTTTATTGAACTCTCTTTAGAGAGAAAACAAATGTACAAGAATTATTTTTATTAGCATTAGGGACCGTATCTATGCACAGACAAATTTTTCCGCCTCCTTACATGAGTGCTAGAAACGCTGTATGCATAGAAAAGGGTAGGTTTTGAGAACCTACCCTTGTTTGACCCACAAGAAGTCAGTACCCTTCTTCATGTGGGTTTTCTGTATACCCACATGTTGTCAGTTTCAGAACTCTGGATAAAGGCACTTGGATTTGTTGTGATGCTGTTTTGCCATACACAGGGCTGTACAGATTAGGTAGCAATTATGGAATTGTTCTGAAGTTCTTATGTAGCTTGCTTCATTATTCTTTCTCTAACTCACAATGCCAATTCAGCCATGGACCAGCCCACTTCCATGCATCTTATTACAAATTTTTAGTTTCACTTGCATGTAATTTGATGTTTTAAGTATTATCTAAGAGTTGTATCATTGAGTAGCATACTTTTGTGGGTGACTTGACCTATTTAGGTCTTTAAATAGAGATTAATTCATAGCAGCAATCATTACAGAAACAAAAAAGAGCTCTAACAATCTTGCTTATTACACTCTTTTTTCTTAAGATGGTTCCATGGGAAGATCTCCAAACAAGAAGCTTACAGTTTGCTGATGACAGGTACTTGTCTTTATTGATGGGGTTAGGATTTTAAGGTGTTTGGAGTAGGGTTATCTGTGAACAGCATTCAGCACAAGGAACTCAAGATCCTTACATGCATGTTAAATGATCTAAATATTAGGACTGTTATTTATTAATATTTTAAAACAGTTACGCTATCAGATGCTGTTGATTTTATGCTTTCAGTGTGACTGTGAATCAGTATTCTTGCTAATTAATACATTTGATAATTGCTTAAGAAAAGCAATTACTGAGTAACGCAAATAATGGGGAAAAGAGCTATTGTTTCCCAAATTGAGAGAATTATTTAAACATTTTAGGATTTCTCTTTTAGATGACGATTGTTACATTTCTTTTGAACTTAAAACGTCAAGCTTTCTGATACACTTAATGGAGGAATATAAAAACAATGAAATAATTTTTCAAGTAATATTTACCAGTATTTGAATATTTTTTTCAGTTGGTCAAGTGTGCAGTTTTCTTTTGAGGCCTTCAGATAATACACCTGGTGATTATTCACTTTATTTTCGGACCAATGAAAATATTCAGCGTTTCAAAATTTGCCCAACTCCAAACAATCAGTTTATGATGGGAGGCAGATACTATAACAGGTAAGTTGTGGACAGTTATTAACACTTCATATGTTTTGTGTGTGTGTATAGAGAGAGAGAGGAAGAAAAACTAAATTTAATCTGTCATTTGATTATGTACTAGTAGGCTTCTAACAATATGCAAAAATTAATTTTAAGAATTTAATCTCAATTCTCTAATGAATTAAGGGTATGTGAAAGGAGTGAACAGTTCTAAAAATGTTTTTAACCCTTAACAAAGCACTATTGTTGTTTGTTCTAAGTATCTGACTCTTTCTTTCATAAACTAGTTTCTTGAGATTACAGATTGTGGATCATACATGATTTAAAATTTAAGAAAAGTCTGTTGGAACAGTTGGAACTGAGGTTCTCATACCTATTGACCAGATTTATTTTTCCTTTCTATAATGTCTTTGGAGAAAAAAAATACATTACTAACAGAAGTGGAGTGTTTTATAAAAATAAGAAAATAACTTCATGGTAACAACAACTTGCTCATATTAAACTATATTCAGTCAAGAAGGGCAAATCAGAGTGAGGTAACTTAAAGTGAATCTGTTTTTGCTGTTTGTTGAACAGGAGTGGTAATATATTCTGTATAAAAAACAAGAAGATGGTAATATAGCTATATTCTCCTTTCATGATGATGCTCTGACCTGTGCCTTTCCCCATATAAATGCATCTTATTTTCAGGGTCCAAAAAGTCACAAGAATGTTAGGATTTTTATATTTCAGCTCCTATTTTTTTTTCTTTTTTAGTGGTGACTAGCTTAGATCCTTCTTCCAATGGAGAGAGTTCTAGATCCCATAGACTGAGGTATTTGCCAGATTCAGAACCAAGGCTTCTTCATCCCAACCTAGAATTTCTTTCCCTTCCAGCTTGGCTTCTGAATCGGTAGAGATCCAGCAGCTTGTGTGTCTAAGCAAGTATGAAGTTTTCCTAGCTGAAAAGTTCAGTGGATGGTCATATGAGTTCAAATGGAAGATGGTATAAGGCTAAGCAGTTGGATCCTTTTACATATCCCATACTTGAATATCTTCTACATGAGTCAGTCTGGCATTCAGACATCCTTTATGAATATCAAGCTAGCTACAATTTCAGCCTTTCATGATGGTAATGAGGCATGCTTTTGGCCGTTTTGAAGCATTCTGTAGGTGAGGCTGCTTATCTGCACAGTGTTGAAGTGTCACAAATTTGAACAACTCTTGGATTTGGAGCACTTCAAATGTACATCTGTCTATGGCCTTAATTTGGAGAAGAGAAGACTTGAGGGGTGATTTCTTAACATTTATAGGATTGTTCTAAACAGGTTGTTGATCAGCTGTTCTCTGTGTTCAGGATAGGATAAGAAGTAACAGTCTTAAATTACACCAAGGAAATTTAGATTGGATTTTAGGAGGATCTTTCCAGCTAGGAGAGTGATTAAGCACTGGAACAGATTACTTGGAGAGATTGTGGAATCTCTATTGCTGGAGGTATTTAATTGCAGGTAGGATAAACCCATGTCTGGGATGATCTAACTTGAGCAGGAATGTTAGACTAGATGATTGTCTAAGATTCCTTCCAGTCATATTTTTCTATGATACTATAAAAATAGAAATGGAGGAGACTAGAAACAAACCACAGTGAGGAGAATTTATCAAACTAGGCCTTGAGATTTGGTATGGTTCATTACTTAGTGAAGTGGGAGCCAACTTTTTTGGGAGGCATGCCATACATTAAACCTGATGCCCTTCCTAAGCACCACTTGGATCCCCTTCCCCTGCTTGATCTGCTGCTTTACCTTCTGCCTCCTGCCCAGTGCTTGCTACCTACTTTGCACCTGCACTCCGTATCTGCCACATACTGTACGTAGAGGCTGCCCATCTCACTTGTGGCATGGGCATCTCAGGTTGACTTATGGAATAATGTGAGAGTACCTTTGTGCTCTTAGCCCTACCAAAATAAAACTGCTCTCTGTCTCCATTTTAAGCAGATGCCTGTTCACTACATTTTTAACTGAGACACAAGGAGCGGTGACACTTGAATAACAGTTTTTACTATTAAATTATTGTTGGAAACAGTTTATTTTTATTTGGTCTGATGGATTAATAATGTTACTTGATAGAAGGGTATTAAGTCTGTAGTTCCAATTTAATAACTGAACTGTTTCTTGTAAAATATTGGCTCTACAAGTATCAGGTTGGGTTGAGTAGCCCTTTTTTGGTGCTGATCCATTGCAAAAGACTTCTTTATCCCATGGTACAAATAGCAATCTAACATTAAAATTTGTCAGGTATACTTAGTTTGTGAAGTGGTCAGCAGGTCTTCGACATCGCTTTTTTTAGTGCTCTGTTTTGTGCATTTTGGTTAATTTTAATCAGTTAATTACTGATTTAATTCTGTGAGCTTAACTAGTATTTTATTTCCAATAAATTCAGGTATCAGTAACATGCTAATCTGATTCCATCTGGAGAAACAGCTTTCATAAGAGAAAATAGATGGTACGACATAATTTAGCAGTACTAGGGCAGAGAAGGGCAGGGTTCTTTGAAGACCATGGCAGGTGGTGGGGGGAGCTTTAATCCATGCTAAGTAATCTGATGGGAATCTCTAAGTATAAAGTATATTGCATAATTTGTTCCATTAATTCTTGAATTATTAAACATTCTATACTAAATGAAGACACTAAGGGCCATATCCTACTTCAGCCATTAGGTGACAAAGTACAGTCTTATTCCATGATTCTTAAGTCTGTAAAAAAGCATTAATCCATCTATTTTGTTACGTGCTTTGCCTTAAAACTGTCACAGAAAGCAACAAAGAGGAGGTGGTTCCATCTACCTTTTTCATTAGCAGTTTTTCAGGGACCAGAGCAAGGTGGCATAGAATCGCACTTAGTGGGTGCCATCTACACATGTACTTTACTGTGGAGCAGACTAATTAGTAAAGCATAACAGTAAAGTGTCGCAGTGTACACATGTACCAGTATTCGGGCTTAGTAAATTAACTCAGTCATAGGATAGTGTGGTCTGAGACAGTATAATCTTACGGCAGAGTAATTATGTGCTATCAAATGCACATTTAGATGGTGACGGGGTGGCTTGGGCATGAGGGTGCTAAAATGGGGGGAGGTCTGCCTTCCACTTGTTCTGTTACCCTCACTCTCATTATAGGAGTTGAATTCAGCAGAAATTATGTATAGTTACAGCTGAGAAACTGATTATATTGTATAGCTTGTTTGACTGGTGTATTTTCACGCTTTTGTATTAAGTGAGCAAATATATTGTCTTTCCTACTTAAATTATATTTTTTATTTTCAGGTTGTATATAATAAAATAATTTAAGGATCATTATATACTGTTATACTGTTCATATTCCAATGTAAATCAAGTACCTTTTGATGGTGATTCTACAGAAATAAGTGAAAGGAACTCCAAAGGAATGCCCTTTAGTTTGTATATGTTGCCACTTCTCAATCCTAGGTACTTCAAAATGTAATTTCAATTTAGCTCCATCTAGTAATTAGAATGCAATCTTTTCTTGTTGAAGAGTTCTAGTGATAGTGTATTTAATGTAATATGATAGCTCAGTGACTTCTAACTTTAATCTGCATAATCTGTGTTACAGACGTCTTCCATTTCCTATTCCCACCCTCCTAAAACGAAATTGCTTTGCACAGTGAAGTGTCTCCCATTCCTCTTCCCTTGTTATGGTGAGGCTTGGAAAATTATTGCTAATAAAATAATTTGCAGCCTGGCTGGAGAGCTGGCAATGTACTTGCCCTTACTTGAATATAAAAAATTCTGTCCTCAATGTCCATATAATTTAGCATTTTGAGCATCTCACTAAACTCACTAAAAATATTTTAGAATGCATATATTCTTTATATTTTAAATTTTTGCTGACTTGTAGTTTGTTATTGAATACAAAAGAATTCATATCTTTAGCATTTTATTAAAATATTTCTTTATAAATGTAATGTCTAATATTACTGTATTTTCTTCTATATAACATGTCCCCTAAATATCATATGCTCTCACTTTTTGAAAGGCAGAATCAAGGAAAAATACTTTTCCCAGTTATGGCTGCATAGAGCAGAGTCAGAACATAAACTTCAGTTGATTCAATCACCCTTTCCTGCTTAAGTAAAGCTGAGTTCCTGGCTGCTGGGGCTTTGATTTTGAAAAGAGCTAACGAGGTGGAGCTAATGAGGCTATGAAATAGAGACCAGGAACAGTTAGCAGATAGCAAAACTCCCCTAAAAACATTCATTTGATTAGTGGAACATCAAGACCATTAAAAAAGAGAGAGAGCCTTACCTGTAGAGTAAAGATCAATGAGCTATTAAGTCAATCTTCCTCCACTTCATGAACAGTAATATCACAGCTCCTGTACAGTAGAGCGGGACTCAAATTTGGGTGTTCTCAAACTTGGACAGAAAATCAGCTTCTTTGCATAATAAATGTATTCCAGTTTGGCTGGTGGGAGAGAGGGGCTGATTTTGGGGGAAAAGGTGTGTGTTGTGTGTGAGAAAAAAGGGTATTCCATGTTGGAGTGAGGAGAAACCCCTTATTTAGATTTAAAACATTTTTTTTAAATTTGCACAGTATTGCTGACATCATTGAACACTACAGAAAAGAACAGATTGTTGAAGGATATTACCTTAAAGACCCTGTCCCGATGCAGGTGAGACTTTTTACGCTCTGAAGAACATATATGTTTAAAGACTTCATTTGATATCAAATATAATTCTATTTTACTTGGAATATTTATTCTGAATGGCAAAGGCAATAAATAGTAAAGTCCTAGTAAAGAGAGAACTAATATTTTCTCTGATACTATTTACTGCCAGACATCTAAAACAGCTATGTCAAAAGGAGGGAAAAAAAAGACAAACAAGGGATATTTTCACTGCTTTTTTTCCCTCTAGTGTTCTAGCCTCATTTCTTATCAGTTAATTTATATTTGTTCCTTTGTTCCACTGCATGCGATACTGGACTGTATAGGGCTTTCTCATTGTTACTTCGTAGTAATGGATGTGCTTGGTATTTTTTTGCCCTCATTTCTCTAGTTAAAGATTTTTTTTATTTGTCTTTTTGTCTGATTTGTCTGTATCAATGGTATAAACCCATTTGTTCTTTTGTCAGTCTTTATTAAGTTATTGTATTTGCCTACATCCAAGATGGCTTTGAATTTGACCTCCCTCCCCAAATTAGATTCTGCTCATTGAAAACTGTAAATCTGTTATCATTTTCCACGTATAGAATTTAATTATTGGAGGATCATTTTAAATGTGTGCTCCTCACCATGGTGGTGGGAAAAAGCAGACTCCATACCTTTCACTTGCTGCTCCCCCACCTCCCCCCTTGTCTCTTCACTTACCCCACATCTGTCACTGCTACTAGAGCCACTATGTGCTCTGTGCTCTTGACCAGAGCCAGGGCTGCCTTACAGGGTAAATAGGGGTGGGGAGGAGTCAAGCAGCAGTCATCTGCCCTAGGTTGGTATTTGAATCTAAGATGGGGTTTCTTTCCCGTCATGTTTAACGAGGGAAAAACCTCCATCTTTGAAGTGAGTAAATATGGTAGTTCTCCCTTTCTTTTGGTTTGGTCTCCTTTATATATTTTTTTTTTAAATTGTGCATTCTGGTTTTTGGCCTTCATTGAGCTAAGCTAAAGTACACAAGTTCTTTTAGTATTATTTTAAAGTAGCCCTTCTGTTCATCTGTTGCAATTTGAATTCATCTGTCCTCAACATGAGTAACCAGAATTTAGTCACTGAAAGTAGTAGTAGTAGTCATTGGCAGTGGTGGGTGCTGTTCAAGGCACTGGTAAGGCCTCACCTAGAATACTGTGTAGAATTCTGGACTCTCGTGTTCAAGACCTAATGAATTCAAATGCATTCTATTAGTAGTAATAATGATATTTTTATTTACCCTATCCAGAAAGATTTGGGGCTTGCCTGTAATATTTTCCTATAACTAATGGAAATACCATACTTGATTCATGCTGGAATAAATTTTGCCTTTTTATGACTATGTTGCATTGGATAATGGGATCATAGGCCATCTAGTCCAGCCTCTGACTCAAGGCAGAATCAGCCCTGACTAAACTGCCTCAGCCAAGTGTCTACTTAACCTGCTCTTGAAAAACTTAAAAGGATGAAGATTCTAGAGTTACTCTAGATAGCCTCTTTCAGTACTTGACTGCTCTCATACTCAACGTTCTTCCTAATCTCCAACCTAAACTAACCCTGCTTCAGTTTGAGGACGTTGTTCCTAGTCCTAGTAGCTCATAGTCCACTTACTAGTCTATTGGTAACGTCTGGTGATTAATATACACTGGTGTTGATTCTCTGCTGTTTCTAGCTCATCACAAAATTTTTTATTAGTCCCTTTGTAGGTATCCTGGTTTTCCATTTTATTAAAATTTGTCTTCATTATTCCAGTTTTCTAGGTCATTCAGTATGATATTTTGGTTTTTGCTGCTTGTGTTTCCCACTTTGTTGCAATGCAGATTTCATTTGTTCATTCTTATGTTTATGCCAAGACCATTAATGATAATATTTAACAAGGTTAATCATAAGATCAGCCCTTAGAAATTTCCACAAATAATCTGCCCCCTGCCTGATAGTGTGCCCTCAGAGTAGTCTATGATTGTCTCCCAATTAGTTAGTTCCTTGCCCATATTATAATTTTTGCACTAATCCCCATATTCTCCATTTTAGCCAACATTTTGTTATTGGATGTACTAAACATAGACTAACCTGCCACATTTCCAGTGTCTAAGCAAATTGCATCAGAGAAATACTGTATGTTAATATAGCACAATCTGCCTTCAGTAAAGAAGTTTTTAATCCCATTTTTCATTATCTCCACATCTTTATTATTCTTCTCTTCATAAATTTATTATAATACCATACATACTGTTGACATCAGAGTAATGGGCCTATAGTTGGCAAGTCAGCTTTTTCCCTTCCTTTAAATACAAGTACTATATTTTTTGTTTTTAAATGCTACAATATTGACTCTAACTTGACTTTTATTTCTTACCATACCTCTGATTGTCATGTGTCCAGTTTATTCCAAAATTTGAAAGAGAATTCCTGATCTTTCTGAGTAGAGTTAATTCATGTTAACTCATTCATGTTAATACATTAATTCTTTTTTGCGTGTATTTTCACCTCAGTTATGATAATTTCAAACTCTTAAAACCCTTAGCCTTTCAGCTTTTGCTGCTCAATTGAATTTCAAAAACCTTTTGGAAATATAATCATTTAGTTTTTTGTCAGTATAGAGATTATCTTTAATTTTTCCCCTTCTTAATTGCATGGCTATCCGGCTTCTTTTTTTTCTTCTCTCTCCTTTGTATGGTTAAATCTTTTTACTATTTTGATTTCTTTTCAGTGTTGTATTTTGACTTGAGAAAAGCTGGGCTCTTGGGAATTTTTGATCCTTGCATTCTTGACCTGTAAAGCACAGATTTTGGTGTTTATCAGTATTTCTTTCTATGTCTTGTACATTGTTTCCTTATACTTAATATCCTTTTTGAGGTTTAATTCATCCAGCATGAATGAGCACAACTTTGAGTGAAGGAGAAATAGCCCTGTTTTTAAACAGACATAGTACAGAGAGGACGTGCGTAAGTTTCCTCATGTGCCTCAGTCAGTACACTTTTATTCTGATCTGTGCCACACTTGATTTTTTTGTTGTTGGGCTGCTTACTAGTTCTCCCTGAAATATTAAGGCTCCACTGGCATCAGTAACCCATAAGAAGCAGTAACTAAAAATGTTACTAAGGTTATACAGAATGGTTCTCTCAAGTATTAACACTAGATAGAGAAAATAAGTATGCATCTTTTTTTTGTTTCTTTACTCATTTTTTATTCAGAAGACCATATATAGAAGATGTTTATTTTTCAGCAAGCAGAAACTGACCACCTCCATTGTGCATCATAATTAACAGATAACAAATAATCTAAGTTAATCAGTTGCAATATTGCAAATCAGAGAAAGAAGTTAGAGGCATCATAAAAAATTATTCGACTTTTTATGATATTGCATCAAAGAATTAGGAAGAGTTTTTAAAATAAAGGGTTTTTTTAATAAATAATTCCAGTTTTAATATAATAAAGAATCTGTAGAATTGTTTAATAGTATTTCTAAACTACAAAATGTTGGTAGATGTGATTTATTTTCTTTTTTCACCAGCATCAAGAACAAGTACTTAATGATACAGTGGATGGAAAAGAAATCTACAATACTATTCGCCGGAAAACAAAGGATGCTTTTTATAAAAATATTGTCAAAAAAGGCTATCTTCTGAAAAAAAGTAAGAGTTTTCTTCTAAAAGTTTTCCTTAAATACTTAACTCCTATTTTAATTATTTGTTCTGTAGATTTTCTAATGCAAGTTAATTAATCTGAATCTTTATCATTATGATAGATATAATTAAACTTGAGAAATCGCTTAAGTTACAAAACTACATTAAATTTGCCTACTTGTTGGAGAGCCTACTGTACTGATTTTACTTTTATATAGGTATTTTCAAGAGAAACATCATTTGGAAAATAGAGATATTTAAGTGATTTTTCTATTTTTCAGGCAAAGGAAAGCGGTGGAAGAACTTGTATTTTATTTTAGAGGGAAATGATGCCCAGCTTATTTATTTTGAAAGTGAAAAAAGAGCCACAAAACCCAAAGGATTAATAGATCTCAGCGTGTGTTCTGTCTATGGAGTACATGACAGTCTGTTTGGCAGGTATGATAATACATTTCTTATCCATGCAGTTGAACACTGTTCAACTTATTTTAGGCATACAGCTATATTTATTTTTATGCATTCCGTTAAACTCATTTAAGGAAAATAGTAATTATGTTGGAAATTTAAAACTCATGTCAGTTTATAGCATGAAATAATGAACAAAAATTACTTAGGTTTTTTTTATTAATATATTTGCTCTGCTTTTTCAAGAGTACATTAATGTTTGTTCCATCCTTTATAAATGGAACACAGTATATTCATGGGAGTCACCTTTGAATAAGTAAGTTTTTTCATATTTTAAAACTTTGCTGAGAAATCAGTCACTTTTCAGTTTTTCAAAGAAACACGTGCTCCCTTGTTCATTTATCCATTGGTTAGGTTCAGTTGGTCAAAAACATTTTCACAATTGAAATTCTGTCAATTTCAGGTATGGAAGCACTTTGATATCAAAGCATCATGGAAATTAATTCATATAAGCAAACATGGATAGCAATCATTTTGGTGGAGAGATTAAAAAACAACCAGCCTTCCCTCTGTTTAATTTTGTAGATTCATAGGGACCTACCAAATTCACAATTTCTTGGGTTTCACAGATTTCCAGCATTGCCCACAAAATCCAGGCAATGTCTGTGAAATCCATGGGGGATGGGGGAGTATGGAAATTTAAAATACTGGCACCCCAGAGAAAGCCAACAGTTTTCAGTGCGCTGCAGCAGCCTGCTGGTGAGGGAAGGGGTGAGAAGGGCTGCTTGCCTGAAGAGCTGCTGGTAAGATGGGTACTATCCCTCACCATTGATTGGCTTTGAGGATTGCCTTTCACGTGGTCCAGCCCCTCTTTACCAATTGACAGCAAGGGGGGGAGCTTAATGACGGACAGGTCTCAGAGCCAGTTAGTGGCGAGGAGCAGAGCCACATGACAGGCAGCTCTCATAGCCAACCAGTGGCGAGGGGTGGGCCTCTCAGCCAATTACAGGCATGGGGGTCTATTGTGCTCCACCTACAAAATGGCTGCCCACGCCTGCATTCTGCCGGTGAAATTGGGCGGCAGCCCCTGCAAATTAGGTAGGTTCCTAATAATACAAAGCAGAGAGGTACTATTAAGACCCTATTTAGCACATTCATCTTGAAGTATTGATGTTCAAAAGCTACCATTAATAGGAGTTGTGGTGATTGTCGGTAATAAGTGAGTTCAGTTGTTGAGCTTCTAGACCAAATTTGTACATAGTTAAAAATACTTCTCAACACCTTTATTGGGAATTTAAAAAATTGTTTTCAGAACCCTGTGATAAAACAATGAATTAGAGTAAATACTTACCCAGCTCTCTCTTTTTTTTTTTTTAAATATAAGGGATTTCATTTTGACTTTTTTAAATCCTAGTCAAGACTTGTAGAATAAATAGAATACCCATGATTGAAAAACAAAAGAACGGTCTGGGGAAAGTCCAGTATTAGTATTTATTGGCCAGGAGGAGGACAGAACCTTAGTGAGTTCTCTGTGTCGAAACTGCGAAACCTTAGTCATTCGTTCTTAAGTAGATATTTCTTGCTACTTCACTCATTTAAGGTGCAGTTTACTCATGCACTTACACCAAGGGCAGGCAGTTATTTTGGGCAGGCCTGGGTGGGCCTTGCTACTGGATCCTGCTGCTGGCTTCCCCTGGGTCCTACTACCCTTGGCTCCTGCCATCTTTGACAGGCAGCAAGGAGTGAAAAAATATTAATATTACCATTTTTTTAGGGACTCTATGGGCCAGGTAGAATGGTCTGGCAGGCTGGATCTGGCCCCTCGGTCATATTTTGCCTGCCTCTAACATAGACACTGCCGCTGGCTGGCTTTGTCCTTTCCCTAACTGCATGCTCATCTGGTGAATATTCAGTTATATACCTTATTTCCTGACACTTTAGACTTCAGTCATAAATGGAGTATGGTCATTTGATCACATATGGGCTATACTGTGTGATTTGTTTGTTGGGTTTTTTTGTATGTTGGGGGTGCATTCTTACTCTAAATTGAACATGCCCTAAATGAAAACTTAAGTCTATCTAAAGGATATTAGATCATTGTGACAAAAGAAATGGTGTAAATAGAGAAGATGTTTGAAGTGTATCTGAGGCTTTAGAAATTGTACAATACTGTATGTGAGAATTGGTATATGACAGTATATAAAAATTGTGTTAATGTCAGAGCAGTAGAATGAAAGTTATGTATGCTGCAATCTAGCTTTTATTGGCTTAAAGCAATTTCTTGGGTATTCTGAAAGAAAAAAAAAATTCTATGGAACTATTTGGTGATCCCATGCACCTTTAAAACATCTGTCGGTAATGTTCACGATTGGTGAACCTTAGCGCTTTGCTTTTACTTTTCAAGATATCATCTTTACTGTGCTTAGCATTATATAACTAAGTCAAGCATACCCACAGTTCAGCCTTTTGTTATTAAATGTTTTTGTATCATAATAGTTTTACCAAACATGGATGAAGTATGGTTTATTCCCAAATGCTCATAATTCAGTTGCATCAGTTTTCACCGGAATACTCTAAAGAGATTTTTTTTCTCAGAAACTTCCCATCACAATTCATTTTCCTGTTCACTTCAACACTGCAAAAAGGGTTATTGTTTTAAAAAATAATAAGTGTTTCATTTTAATTCTTCTTTATATTCAAACAGCTGAACTGTGATGGCTCAGACGTTGCAAAAATATTTGCATTTTGGCAAAGATCAACAAGAAAAACAGATGGTGAGGCATATGAAGATGTTAATGTCCATTACTAAAACTCTTGTTTATGTTTTTTTTTAAAGGCCAAACTGTTTTCAGATAGTAGTTCAGCACTTTAGTGAAGAGCATTACATCTTTTACTTTGCAGGAGAAACTCCAGAGCAAGCCCAGGTGAGAGCCTTTGTTATAAAATACTATGATTTTTTTAGTCTGTTTTGATGCAAATGAAATAAAGGTTTGCTGTGAGAAAAATGTGCCACAAGTAGACAGTTACCAGTATAAAGCTTTCAAGCCTTGTGCACTTCAGCTACTTATCCAACCTACTGTAGCCTTTCAGCTCAATAAATCACCTCTGTTTGGTGGGGAAAGCTTTCTTTCCATATACTTCATGTATTTGGGGTGGATAGCAGTTCTTTTGAACTTTATGGAGAAATATTAACCCTAGGATACTGGAGTATGTTTTTATTCCTGTGGTTTCCCAGTGTTGCAAGCCATCTCAGTGAAAATAAGAAAGTAGATAGAGGCTCTGAAAGAGGCCCAGTTTCTGATTTTTTTTTTTTTGGCTTTTCAGAGTAAATGCTTAAGAGTTAGGAAGGGAAATCCTCTTAGAGCAAAAGGAGGGAGAAGAAATGACAGGCAAAAAAAGCTCTTATCCACTTCTCAAAATACAGGAGGAGTATTAATTTTTCCCTGCAGCATCCTGTGCATTTTGCCCTGCAGTGCAACTCCCCATGTACTAGGACAATGATTCTTAATCAGGATGCCATCAGGTGCTGGTCAAGATTAACAATGTTAGGTGTGCACACTTAAACATGAATTGCAAGATAAATTCATAGTATTAAAATAGGAAATTCATAATGTAAAAAACATTTTGAGTTCTTTCACAACAGAGTAATTTTGTTATTTTTCTGTAGGTAAAAAAAAGAGTAAAAACTTGAGACCTGCTGGCATTTGAGGGGTGCCTTGAATCTAACAAGGCTGAGAACCACTTGACTAGAACTTCTACAGCTAATAGTCTTGAAGTACTACATGGTTCTTTTGTTAGATTCCCCTCTTCTTCCACTGTATTTAAATTTTAAAAGATAGTGTGCAACTCCTTGGGGGTCATGTGGCAGTTTTATTTATTGTACTGTTTTTACTTATTCCTTATTCTGTTTCTTACAGAAGGCCTGCTCAGCCTAAAAAAGCAGCAAATTCACAAAACAAAATAAAGAAAAAGTGACTTAAATATTAATGAAGTGCAGAACAAGCTTAGTATTTTTTTTATAAAAACTTTTTTGCTAAAGGTACTTTAGAATGAGCTGCCTTGTTCAGAAAGTTCTTCATTGTAAGTTAGTGTTATGTGACACATCCATCCAGTGTCTTGCTAGTCAGAGGTCCATTTTCTTGTCAAAAATTGACCAACCAGTATAGCATATTTTAGCATAGGGTAAATGACCACATTTGTTAGGTCATTTGTTTGCAACCCCAGAGTCTGATAATGTATCTGTATCAGGACTTGTGCCTTAATGTCATTTAAAAAAAATTACTCTTGAGAACACTGGTGATACCCATGTAAGTCCCAAAATTCAGGAAATGTTATAATTAAGCTTTTACCTATAGGAGTTACTGTGTCTCTCTTTGTGAAGACTAAATTCTTTTATTAGGTTTATGCAATCTAATGGACTTTCATGACTTTACAGCAGTATAAAATTGAGACTAGCTTTTGTCACGTAGCCTTTAAGTAGAATACCACATACTGCTTCTCTAAAATGATATACAATTATACAGTATTTTCTACAAGCTTGAATGCATTTTACATAATCTTGTAATACTCTAGTATTGAATTTATAAATATTTCAAATATTCTGTTACGGTATGTTATATCAATTAAAATATGTAAAAATGATTTTATATAAAAATACACATTGATTAAGCTAAATAATTATACAGAGCTCTGCTTTATTCCCTTGACACATGTAATGTAACCCACTTCTGAGTAAAAGTTGCTAAATGTTGTACTATTTGTAATGTGCATATGGAAAATCCAGTTTCTAAAAACCTCATTTGAACAAATTGAATCTATAAGAACTTCATCTAAAACCATGGAGACTTATTAAATAAAAATTAATGTTTTTTTTTTTTGCAAAACTTCAGCTTTTAACCCCTCTTTTACCCTATCACTCTTTTAATGATATAGTAACTGTTTAGGAATGAAGTCTTGAGTTTTTAGAGAGAGTATAATTTTATAGACTTCCAGTGTTTTGACATTTGCATCTATTGTCTGAGCCTTTTAAGTTATAACAGAATCATTCCTCTAAATTTCTTTACCGTATTTTCAAAAACAACTGGAATACAAATTTTTTTAATTGAAACAGAAGTTAAGTGGTTGAAGTAAGGTCCTCTGCATAGACTTTATACTGATTTAAATTTTCTGAGTCTCTTTTTAAACCATGTAAATTTTAAACAGGTGTCAATGGAATCTACTACCCCTTAAAACTCTCTTAAATGGCAAAAATTCTGCCCCTTAAAAAATAAGTCTTGAAATACAAAGAAATGTAATCCCTTTTTTAACATCATATGGTCTTTTATCTGCTTGTTTCCATCCCACTCATTTCATACCAATTCCCCAAAACTTAACTGCTCCTGAAATCTGGAAAAAAATGTAAGCAAGTTAAACTGTTAGGAGATACATGTAATAATACAAAAATAATATTGGTTTCTGATTTCATAAAACTTATCAAATAGCTGTAACCTGTAGTGCTCAATGTTTTGGCTCTGCAGGCCAGTTGAGTGGCTTGGGACCTATCTTGGGGCTGGATCAGACCCTAAGGGCTGGATCTCACCCCCTTTTGCCCCTGTGTATTGGCATTTAGGTCCCAGAGAGGCCTATATTAGGTACCAGATCCAGCACACAGGGCCTGGGGCTCCCGTAGGTCTGAAGGTTTGGCAGTTGGGGAGCAGTGGAGCCTCCTCCCCGCCTGCCAAACTTCCGGACCCACGGGGAGCCATGCAGGGGACCATGGGGACCCACTGGATGCTGGACGCATGACAGGGCACTGTGGGCCGGATTTAGCCCATAGGCTGGAGGTTGAGACCCCTGCTGTAAACTAATTGTGTATAAATACAATAGTAATTCTTTCCTTAAATAAAGAGTTGGCATTTCAATAAGTATTTTTATGTGAACCTATATGTTTCAGTAAGGTCATAGGCCTAGATAGTATTTGCAGTTGTTTAAATATAAGTTAAAACTGAAGCAGACTTGCATAAGCTTGTTTTAAAAAGGTTTAGATCTTCCTGGAATGGTTCGAAAGTATTTTAAAATGGGACTACTGGAAAATCAAGTACAGTAAAAGCTGTGTTAACTGACACTTTATTAGCCAGAAAACTTTATTAACTGGCATTCAAGTGATGTGGCAAAAGTGAAACTGGAAGTCCCCTGGAAGTGGTATTTCCAGTTTTGCCACCACGAGCTGAGTTTTTCACCACTTTTTCGGCCCACAACCCAGGGTAAAGCACCCTGTGCGGGGGCCCCCCCCTCTGTCCCCTGGCACACTGACGACAGGGACTGCACCAGATGGTGTACATTTGATTAGCTGGAATATTTGATTGACCGGCATTGCCCATTCCTGGGGGATGCCAGATAACAGAGCTTTTACTGTACTATTTTGGACCGTTTTTGTGTGTGAATACTAAGTGTTCCGTGGCACTGGTCTGGCTGGTCCTCCAGGTATCCTCATGTCATTGTTCCTCACTCTCCAGTACACTGCTGTAATTGACTTCTTGGGCATGCACCTATAACTCTACTGGCCCCTTTTTTCCCTTTTGTTTATGCTTATTGTCAGCAAGCTCCTTTACACTGCTTGTTCAATAAAAACTATCTTTCAGACAACCAGCTGCGTCCTCACTTCCTGTTCAACTATTCTCATTCCCTACTTCCTGCCTCCTCATGCCCCTGTAGCTCTGGGAGCCCAGAAGAATGGGTCCAAGCACTGCCTTGTCCTCTCCAGTCCTCCTTTCCTTAAGTCAGACAAACACACCACAGTCTTTGGTTGCTTTCAGGCTTTTGAAGTTTATTGATTTCATGTTTAGGAGAGAAGGGAAACATGTTTAGGAAAATGCCCCTAATCACAGGTCAGCTACTCCCTGGGTCCCTCAAAATGTAGGCTCAAACACTATTCCCGGTTGCCCATTACGAGTGTTCCCTTCCTGGTGTCAGAGTCCAAGCACTTCATACTATTGTGAACATACCTTAATGTGTGTGGAACCCTGGTTGAAGTGGTAATTCTTTAGTACTGTGTCATTTTTGGCACTTATGCATAGGTAGCTATTCTGTTTTCTGATAACATGTGTATATGCACCACACATGCAGGCTGAACATGTGCAGTAGGCCACTTGCTAGCCAGATATATCCCCACCCCTAGTGGATACATACTGGCATCTGCAGCCCAAATGTAGGTGGTCCAAATCCTAGGATTAATGTGGGAACGGCCCTCACATGTTTTAACTCCAATAACAGAGCTATTAGAGCATTTGCCTTGGAAGCTGGATATCCAGGTCTCCCTTGCCTGGGGTGGGAGCAAAGGTTTGAACCACCATCTTTCTGAGATCCCACTACAGTGTGCCAAGCACCATGCCCCACAGGTCAGGTACTAGCCAAGTCCTCTCTGGTGCTCCTTTTGAATGTGACCCCATGTGCAACTGAGAATGGCAGACGTGGGGACAAGAGACAAGTGAGGTGTGGCTTAGTGAGATGGTTACTCCCTTGGAATGATGGGATGCCTGAGTTCTAAGCTGAGTTGTGCTCTTGGTGAAGCCGAAACTGCTGCACTGCGGTGTTCTCCATCCGTTCTTTATAATGCCTAATAGGTAAACAACTGCACCTATTAAATATAAGGTGCAGTGGCTCAACTTTCAAAGGAGTGCCAGAGAGAGACCTGGATAGTTTGCTTGTGGTCTGGAGGCTAGACTGCTATACAAGAAAATCATAAAGATTAAATGTGGAAACCTGGGTCTCTGGCTTCCTTACCAAGTTCTGCAGCCACACAGTATTGAGATTTGAACATTGCATGGGCTCCCTTTTTTTTCTGGGACTTATACTCAGGTGCACATTACATTGTTGTTTATGCACAGGGTTTTACTTCTGGGAAACGGAATCTTTACGTAAGTGCCAAAATGCTACTTTCATGACTTAAAAAATTGCCAGGGGCTGACAACCTGTGGTCCACTAAGGTCCCTGACTTACACACTGGAATTTTTGGTTGTCTGTGTATAAAAGCTTGCCAGATTTACATAACGTTACTTTTTTTAAATAAGTATATATGCACTTGTGTGCAAATTTTAAATGCAAGGGGACAACTGAAACATCTTTTTTAAACAATTTTGTGGTAACCAACATCATTTTTGTATTATGATTGTTTTAAGGGGCAGAATTTTTGTCAGTTATGACAGTTTTGGGGGTAGTAGACTCCACTGACACCCGTTTAAAAAGTTGCTTAAAACTGAAAACAGGTTTAAAAAAATCAACAGACTCATAACATTTAAATCGGTACAAATTATATGCAAAGAGGGGGCCTTACTTCAACCACTTACAAGAGATAACGAAGTGGAACTCTCTTGTAGAACCTAGATCACAGTAAAAAGGAGAGGTTAACCAGGGAATTGGGGAACAGCTTTTTTTTCTACCACTGACCATGTTAACACTCTGAAGTCTGTTCCTTCCCAGTCATGCCAGAACCTTTTTGCCAGTGTAATATAAACATTACTTTTCTTTCTCTATGCTTCCTCTGTATTCTTCTCCCCTGTGAAAGTACTTTCTCAGCTTCCTTTTCAAGAAAATACTGAAAAGCATGGCTGTGTTCCCTTAGTTTGTTTCTTTGGTCCCTTTCATCTGCTTCCCTATTCTTGGTCTAGCATTTTCTCACACCTCTACTTCTCAATAATGCTCCCCATCTCACTTAATACGGCAATATTTCAGCAGCAATTCAGTTTAAAGACTAGTTATACATATTTTAAATTTTAAAAAAATTCCTGTAGCCTGATTCAGTAAATCATATTAACTCATACTTAAAGTTTTATCAGTACATATTCTAGAATTTTGCTAAATCAAAATCTGTAGCCACATATATTTATACAGTTACAGAGATGTGGCCTGATACTACTGGGAGGCAAATGAAAAGAGGAAGGGAAGAGGGAATCGGGTGCTTCCTTTTACTTTTAGGGCACTTCTATACCTAATTTTATGCCTTAAGCTGAATTAGAATTCAGACATTTAGTCTGATTTAGAAAATGCAACCCATAATGGCATATTCTAGTCGAGGTTTTATTGTATTCCTAATATGATTTATGTGTGGATATAGTTCAGGGTACACAAGATCTGTTTTCCACATGAAGAAAATTTGAAAACAGTATTTTGGGCTAAAATCAATGAACTATGGAAAAATTAGGCTATAATGTGAATTGTTCTGCAAGTTGGACTTCCAGGTGCCTTCTAGCATTGAAAAGTTACAAATTTTAATGCTGCTGTTATGACGGTGTTTGGGTGGATGAAGAAAAATGATACCAAAATGTGTGCTTACTCCAGTTACAATCCAAGTAAACAAGCAAACTAACACTTAACAGTAACACATTTTAATTGCTTCCAGGATTGATAGGGTAGCAATCTAGTACCTCCACTGTTTCCTCTTCTATGGTGGTGGGGGGGGGGGGCGGTGTAGTGTTGGTGAATTTGACTTATTTAATTTGCCCTGGAAAAGGCAGTCTTTAAAACTAAGAATTGTGGGGGTTGGTTTTTTTTTAGTAATTGTCCACTTTTTTGTATTGGGAAGAACGGATACAACATAAGTATTTTTCTAAAAATGAATATTCTTTAATGAAATTCCATCAGCCTTGTGTAAGTTTCCTTTTCCAGGCTTAATCACAAAGGCTACAGCATTACAAAAGACAGACAAATGATAGTTAAGGACAGACTTCCCGTGGAGTCCTAGTCTAAGAGTTTTTTGTCCTATTATGGAGTATTTAAAAGATATTATAACATTTTAAAAGACCTTATTTAAAAGATCATAGTCTCCAACTTGTTTGCTTGAGAAAAGTTTAAAAGAATGTTGTGGCTGAATCTTACGGCATTACTTTATTCTAATATAGCTCCTGCATATTGTGTGCGTCATTATGTTGAACATACAGGATAATCAAGTGGGGTAAAAATTTTGGATACATTTGAAACTTTTATAAGAGTGTTGTGACTAACATGATATAGCCTGCTAATGCAGGTTGAATGCTTGTTAGCCTGAAGCTTAACTGTTAGCTGTACTAAAGCTCTGTGCATATTGAGCAGATATGAGAAGGAGACTCTGACACATTTGCCACCTTCTGCTGTCCTGTCTGGGAACCAAACTGATCCCACCTCAGGTTAGCACTTAAAAGCCTGAAGTCTGCTCTGACTCTTGCTGTGTTCCAGTAGCCTCTCATGAGTCATCGTGCTGAGGAAGACTGACTTCTCTAGTAATAGTTTCCAGGGAAATCAAGAATATAAGACATACAGCTTGGTTTGTAGCTTTGTACACAACCTGTTAATTCTACTGTACAAAAGGAAACCTTACATAAAGGACAAGTTTATGGTTTCCTGAGCAGCTAGAAGGGTGATTAAAGATGTTACCTTTAATCTTTCTTCACACCTGTTTGTTTTGTTTTTGCTATATTTGCACCTAGAAATGAGTCAAAAAAAACTTCAGCAGTGAAGGGTGGGGAGAATGGAGGATTAAGTAGCGTGATTTACTCAGAAATAACCAAGTCTCCCTTCATTGTATATACTATTTGTAATTTAAAACAATATCATTAAGGTGAAAAATTGGTAAAGGTCACACTGTATTAGTAATACTTGATGTTTCTAGAAAAAATTCTTCATTTGCAGAGACAAATAATCAGTTCCACTGAATAAGGAATAACATTGTTTCTATCCTTTAGAATTCTACATACCATTTGTAAAGAAAAAGTCTAGAAATATTGATTGAGATGTTTAAAAAGTTAAAGATTTTGAAAAGATTGCATCTATTATACAGTATGTAATATGAGACTTGTTTTAGTTTAAACCACTGTTGTGTGTCTTTTATAGGACTGGATGAAAGCTCTGCAAATGTTTTGCAATTTACGAAAAACCAGTCCAGGGACATCCAATAAACGTCTGCGTCAGGTAAAATTGTTATGGATATTTTTCAGAGTTCTGAAAGTTTATTGATCAAGCTGAAAACTTTACTCTAAAACCTTCTTAAACACTGAATATGTAGTTTATAGGTTTAAACTTCCTGAATAAATTGCATCACAAGAACTCATCGCAGCATAAAATAAGACTCTCTTGTGGGCATATTTTAGATTCATTGCTAGGCATCACTTTCTGGGTACCTAAAACAATTGATTCAAAATTTCAGAATTGACCGGGTACTTTTGTAAATGTTTACTAGCTTTGTTTGCCATTTGCTGTTAAAAGTTAAGTTTTCTGCTACACGCTACCAGTTCTTCTGTTTCGTTGGACTTCGGGACAGATAGACTTTGAACCAGGATATCTTAGCATTTCTATTTTCATCTTCAATTTATTTGTCATTTAATTAGAAGTGTCATAGGCCAAAATTGGCTCAAAGCTAGAAGACTAATAGGAATAAATGGATACAGTAAATGCTCATTAATACATCAGTCTAAAAGGGATCTAAATTGTAGCAAATTATGCAACAGGACTAATTATCAGAAATTGATGATTGGCCAGTGAGGGGAATTGGAGGAGCAGCAGGAAATTAAACTATATCCCTTAGGAAAATTGTCTACTGTGACTTTTCATGGAAGATTGATACTGAGATGTTATAAGGTTTTTCCATACTTGGATAGATGTTGTTTTAAGATACTATAAAATTTGCTTTAAAGAGATGAGGCTTGAGGTATGCAATACAATACTTCTTTTTTAAAGAGAATTGTTAATTTAACTTTTGAAGATCCTAATTCTAACAAGTGAGCAGCGTGATGACAAATCAAATTCAAGGCTTTCAAAAGTAATTTAACGTACAATGGATGAATAAGTTGAACTACTCATATACTTTAGTGAGCTCTAAAACGGTAACAGTTTGGGTGGGGGAGGGACATGGCCATTGTTATTTGGTAGCAGTCAAAAAACAAAAATGAGGGATATTAGGATACATAGAGGAATAGGGAAAACGCTGAAAATGCTACATTATTTTGTATAGCAGTTTACTCTCACTTAGACCACTATGTTTTACTTTTAATCACCTTGTCTCAAAAGGTTAAAATAAAGCAGAAGAAGATGGGGTTTCAAGATGGGAGATGATAATATCTGAAGTAAAATTTTCAGACAGTGTTTAAAAAGTATGTGAGTGTTTTTAGAGAGGAGAAAATTAAAAGGACATGATAAAGGTTTGCAAAATAACAAATGATGTAAATATAATAGATCAGGCACTTATAGTTTACTGTAAAAAAACCAATGAATTTAAAAGGCAGCAGATTTTAAAACTGAGAGAGAAATGTGTTTATATAGCAAATCGGTGAAGTTATGGGACTGCAGTCTACATACAGTCATTGGAGGCATTAGTGAATGCTTGGTCCATGGCATAAGTTGGCCTCTAACTGGGGAGGGCCTAGGGGAAGGAACTTTTCTGTTGGCTGCTTGTTCCATGACTTCCCTTCAAATGTTTCTTGAACTTCTGTCTGAAGCTTCTGTTCCTGATTCAAATTAAACTACTTGCTTTCTGTGTTTATTATCTAAACTGATTCCCATGGCTTATTTGTTAAACAAACAAGCAAACAAAATTGTATCTTTTCTGTAGGTCAGCAGTCTTATTTTACATGTGGAAGAAGCTCATACGCTCCCAGTCAAACACTTCACCAATCCTTATTGCAATATTTACCTGAACAGTGTCCAGGTAGCAAAAACGCATATCAGGGAAGGCCAGAACCCCGTATGGTCAGAGGAATTTGTCTTTGAGTAAGTCTGGCTCTTTTTGAATTACTCAGTTTCATTTTAAATTTGTATTTGAATTTAAATTGCATTTAAAACATAATGGTTCCTTAATATGAACATCCTGTTTAGGAACCATTGGGTTTTCATGTCTGTCTTTTTAAAATTACCAGTTGTCTAAGGTCTAGCCTTTTCAGTTATAAATGCATGGCAGTTCATGGGTAAAATTTTCAGTTGTCTTAAGCTTTTGTGTTACTATAACTAAGTGCATATTTATGGCTGCTAGTTAACTCTGGATGGTGAAATTAAGATCCGGAAAAAAAGCAATTGAACATTTAGCAAATAATTTTAAAATACCACATGCACAGTATTAATCACAATTTTTCCAATTGTTTCCTCCAGTGACCTTTCATCTGATATCAACAGATTTGAGATAAGTCTTAGTAACAAAACAAAGAAAAGCAAAGATCCAGATATATGTAAGTCTTGTTCTCCTATAAGTGTGTCTATATTACAGAAAGGCAAAAGAGTTGTGTCCTTCTCCAAACCCTTTCTACAATTTGTCAGTCTTGACAGAACTGTTCAACAATATGCATTTCTCTAATGGCTGTTGACAACTTCTCTATCAGAATATTTATGCTGATATTCTTATAAATTTCTTACTAGCATATTTTAAATGATTTAGGAATCAGCAAGTGTTCCCACATTAACTACAATTAAACTGGACAATAGCTGGATCAAAATGATATTTTGTATCCTCTTTGTTTCCTCAAATCTATCATAGAATAACCTTTCTTATAGTTTGGTGCCTACCAAAAAAGCAAGAAAAAATAGTTGATCTTAGCCTGATCTTCAAAACAAAACAAAAAAGTAGGTGTCGTTTAGATTAACTTCCATTTATTTTTCTCATCTCTCCAAACCTGGTAGTATGGTGAATTGCTTAGTTCTCTAAAGCATTTTGCTATTTCTAGTGGAACAAAGAGAATAACAGGTGACTTGAAAAGGAAAGAGATCTTTCGTGAAAGCTGAGAAATTAGGTGCTTTAGGCCAGTGGCTGATATTAAAGTAATCTCATAATTGGGACCTGAGTTGTTTTATGCCTGATCCCCAAAATAGCATGTACTGCCAATGCCAGACATGCATAACAAAATGCATGTTCTTTTGAGATGCGCATAAATTTTTCAGAACACTGTTGTGTGCAGCTAGATATCGGGAAGCTCCCCAGTCCTTAGGTGACTGCCCCATGGCCCTTTAAAAATTGTGCAGATTTGGGGATTGGGGAGCCCTGTGATCTATAGCTGTTTGTGGTGTTTGAAGGTCCTCATTGCCTTTTCAAGTTGCTGGTGTGTGGGGAACTGATTCTTCACTGATAGGTTTCACTGGTGTGCCTTTCAGTGGACAGGAGCCAACTGTGTCCTGGGTACAGGTTCAGTATCTGGGGCTGCCCCTTACCCCACCCCAATCATAGGATTAGGCATGGGGCAGCTATGTCCCAGGCACAGGGGTTACACCCTCCTTAGTTCCAGAGATCTGTTGATTTTGGCAAGGGGCAGCTGTGTCCTAGCCCCTGGGGACCTCCCCCAATCAATCCCAACATTCAGCTCATTGGGATCATAGGGGGAAGGCAGCAAGTCTAGGATATATGCCACACCCAGTGCCATGTGTTCTTTGTCTTCTGTCCTCACCTGCTATTTCTCTGTATGTTGTTCACTGCCTTCACTTATTTTCAGGGAGTCAATGCAAACCACTCTTAAAAAGTTGCACTGAGTTTATTTCTGTTTGGGTGTGTTCAAATCTATACTTCCCACAGTCTGCTTCACTGAACAAAAATGTTTGTTTTCTGCAGAACTAACTTTCTGCTGTGCAGAAAGCACAAGCATTTCCTTTGGTCCTGTTCCCCACACTTTCAATTCTTACCAGCATTTTAACCTTACCTTTGCACTGCCTTGATGAGTAATTGGAAATAGCAGTAGAAAATCTCTGTGTTGGCAGTAGGACATACTCAGGTGAACATAGGGGATGATCCTTTATGACCTGAATCTCACCTGCCATAATTCAGGTTCTGGAGGAATTTCTTGATGTCTCTTTTTTTGGGGCTTTAGTCTGTTGTCCATGGTTGTGTTGTTGACAGATTGTTGTTAGCTTCAATATTACCCCCTCTGTAAAGATAAAAAACTATTTGTGGCAAAGCCTTGATTTGAAGTCAAACTATTCTGCCTCAAATGAATGCTCTGCTCCAGAATTTAGATCAGCTGCAAATCATCTGCTCTTCTTCTGGAAAGCATAATTTGTTTACTGACCTTTTCCTTCTACATGTTTCTTGTGACAAAGATGAGTTTTAATAGTAACTGAGAGCTGGCTTCTATTTCGGTAGCCCTTTCAAACCAAATTATTTATTATTTAGACCAAAGCCTTGAAATTTAGCTGAAGGAAATTTGAGGTCTTTTTAGTAATCTCCATCTTTTTAGGGTAAAGAGAATATATTAACGGGAAGAAAATGGATAATCCTTACCTAAGACTTAGTACACTTTCTTGTTTCCTGGTGGGTGGACTCTTTCATAGTATAACATAATAGTACCTTTATTGTAGGATGGAAAATAGGGGATTCTACCTCAAAATTAACAAATAAAAATTTTTCACTCATTTAAACCCTGTTAAGCCTTCAGAAGCATGTGATCTGACGTGCTAGCAGAATTAATTCTTCTTATTCAACTATAATAATTGTGACACACATACTAAAATGAAATGTATTTAATACTAGTGTCATCCTTCCTAAGAATAACTTATGCAGGACTGTTGTTTTTTTTCCCAAGTGTTTATGCGCTGCCAGTTAAACCGGTTACAAAAAGGACACGCAACAGATGAATGGTTTCAGCTCAGTTCTCACATACCATTAAAAGGTATTGAACCAGGATCTTTGCGAGTTCGAGCACGATATTCAATGGAGAAAATCATGCCAGAAGAGGAGTACAGTGAATTTAAAGAGGTATTTACTTTGACAGTTTAAAAAAATCACTAATTTTAAAAAGTATTAATGCCCTGTCTACTTGATTTATGGACGTCACTTGAGAATTGATCTTGTTTGGCCTTTTAAAACAGAATGTGTATTACACCTATATGAACTTAACATGCTACTCACCAAGCAATCCATAAAGAAATCTTAATAGCAATAAACTCCTGTTAATTTTCCTGAAGCAGTGGTGCTAGGAGAATTCTTAATGTTGAGAGAGAGAATTTTTCTTTTTTAGCTCATGCTACAGAAGGAGCTGCATGTAGTTTACGCCTTATCAAATGTATGTGGACAGGACCGAACACTATTGGCCAGCATTTTACTGAGGATTTTTCTTCACGAAAAACTTGAGTCATTGCTCTTACGAACACTAAATGATAGGGAAATCAGCATGGAAGGTACAGTACAAGTGTCTAAATGCTGTATGTAGTTTTCCTAAAACGTCCTTGAAAATTTTTAATTGAAAAGACAGTGTGTATCCCCCTTTTCACCCATTGTGAATACACATGCTACTAGGAGCTTAATTCTTGCTTCTGGTTGCTCTTTTTCTCTTCTCTCTCCTTTTGAAATGATGGTTATATATTTGTTCAGATGAAGCTACAACCCTGTTTCGTGCTACCACACTTGCAAGCACCCTTATGGAGCAGTATATGAAAGCCACAGCAACGCGTTTTGTTCATCATGCGCTGAAAGACTCTATTTTAAAGATAATGGAAAGCAAACAGTCTTGTGAGGTGGGAACTTTGATATATACTTTCTGCAATGCTTTAATTTGTGGAAGAAAAGGTTATACATCAGTTCAGTTCCATATTTTGTATCATTTATTAGCTTTAAGACAATATATTAACTTTTCTGAAAATAAATTTTAATTATTTTAAAAATGCATGGATTAGAAGTTCAAAGTAAAATATTTTGCATTTGATAAAGACTGTCTAGAACTTAATACAAAAATATACATAACTGTTTCTAATGTACGTTTTAAAGAAATCTGTTTTGAAAATTTAATCATGATAGCCAGTTGGTAAATTTCTTCCATAGCCCTTCAGTAGCTTGCATATGACCAAAAGGATAACTGATTCAAAGACTATAGAGCTACAATTACTGGAGACATTTTCTTATTTAAAATGTCAGGGAATCAATTCACGATTTGCTTATTATTATTATTATTATTATTATTATTACTACTACTACTAGGGACCTCTACAAATCGAGGAGGCAGGTATAACCAATTTCATGGGCAGATTGCAGGGCCAGCCACTATTTTAATGGGCTTGTCACAGCACCCTCTCCTCCCCACCCCCACACATGCACCTCTCTGGCTGAGGGGCTCCCAATGGCCCTACCCCTCACCACTGATTGGTTGAAGGTTGTCTGTCATATAGCCATGCCTATAATCTCTGACTGGCCAAGTGGGTCCATCATGCAGCCCCACCTTTGCTGCTGGTTGGTGAAGAAGGGTGGGGGCTGCATGATAGGCAACCCTCAGCCAATCAGCAATGAGTGGTGGGGGCGGCCACCATCTTGGTTACTCCCCATTCCTTGCTCCGCTGGCCATGCAGTCACCAGGTCATTGCAGTTACATGGACCGTTCACTCCCCTTGGGGAGCCAGTATTTTATTTTTAATAAGTTGTTTGTTTTGTTTTACACCCCCCCCGCAACTTTCACAGACACTGCCCAATCTCACTGACAATGCCTAATTTTGCAGTTTCCACAAAACCGCAAATTTCATGGTCCCTAATTTATTATTGGTAGGCTTAATTATTATTTCACCTGTATTACTGCTAGTTTATTTTAGAGGGATGGAGAATCTCAGAAGCCTAAATTGTAAGTAATATAAAACACCAAGCACTTGTAACAGTCTAAGAATGACTTGTTCTGTTAAAATATGCTCCTCTGCTTTGTTTCCCCACTGCTACTAAAGCTAGTGTGGGGCATGCTCCACAACTTGAGGCTCATGTTCTGTTGCTCACTTCATACTGTTTTCAAGACATCTACAGAATACAATTTGAATGTAATGTTTAAGAAATCTTGCAGCTGCATAAACATGTTCAATATTTTGGAAAAGGAGCTTTTAACTTACTGTGTTTTTCTTTTATTAGCTAAATCCCTCAAAGTTAGAAAAAAATGAAGATGTGAACACTAACTTAACACATCTGCTGAGTATTCTGTCAGAATTAGTGGAGAAAATATTCATGGCTGCAGAGATATTGCCTCCGTAAGTTAGTGGCTTTTTGTTCAGATTCTATTCAGAAATTCCCTTTTTGCGTAAGTGGTGTTTTCCTACAAAAAATGCCTTCTGCTGTTGTTGTTAGGGCTTTATGGATGCTTAAGATGCATCTATATAATGGGGGAAAAACAAAAGTCTGTATGCAAAGGATGGAATTTTCTGTTGCGCCAATGCCTTCTGATGGCATATGCTTTAAATGGCTTTTCAACAGGGATGGTTCTTCCTTTCTGAACAAAGTATAGTACAATCCTGACTATTAGAAAAAATGCCAGAGCAGTAAAACTAAGTGGGGAAAATTGTCAAATAGCTCAGCTGCTTACAACTTTTCTCCTGGCTTCTCCCATTGAAAAGGGAACGTGGTATCACTTTGTAGTAAGACTATATTGAGCCTCATGAGTCCATCAGGCTCAATGTTGAGAATTTAAGTGGGGTTATATATTTTTGGTCTTTTAATATAAAAATGTAATAGTCCCAGCACAAGTTACATTTAAAATCTGAAATTTTGTATTTCTCCTTTCATTGTCTGTACTTGAATCCTCACTGTGGAGTGTGCATATGCCACAAGCAGGTCTGGCTTGGAGACTTTTAGCCCCTAGCAGTACTTGTAGTGTGTGATTTGTTTCTGTTTCTCCTAATGCTCTGTGCCTAGAGATAAATGTGGTGTTTGCTTCCTGTGCTTCATATCATCTTAACTATGGTTGAAGAAGTCTGCTGGTTTGTGCTCAGTGTAGCCTGCAAATCTGATTTGGAGTCCTTCATTCAAAGAGTTTCTGCCTTTCTCTCTTTCTCTTGCTTTTTTAGCAAAACAGCACGAATAAATTCTTTTAGTTGGGCCTACCTTCTTTGTTAGGGATGGAACAGCTTTGTGTATCAGTCTCCCTCCTACCTTGGAGTCATTATTTTTAGGATATTGTACCACTCTGTTCTTTTCTTTTTCTAGTTTCTGTCCTCTTTTTGTTTTCTTCTTGTTTGAGAGAACATACGCCCCAGACAATTGACTCCGGCTTATCCCTGCTCACTGGGATTTAAATTGATGCCCATCTTGCAACAGTGCCAGTTTCATATCTTATAGGCAATTCAAATGTTAATACTATTTTTCTGACCTTCTAAAAGGATTCATTCAGTGTATAGGAAGGAGTGCTTTTCTTTTCTCATCTTATGCTGGCCTGTGATTGTTTTGATGGTTGCATCTATTAGGCCGGAGAACGTTTGCTGATGACCTTCAGGCACAGGGTGTCAGTGCCCAGGGATATAAGGCTGTATCACTATGCCAGAAGTCAAAGACATTCATTCAGAGAGTGTACAAAGTCGCTTGTATTCAGTGTACATATTATGATGGACAATACTGATGTGATGTTTTCTGTCAAGAAGCAAGACAATGAAACAGATCTTTCCCTTTAAGCAGCCCACCTAAAACACTGAGTACATTTGCCATCAAATACACGTAAGTTGTACAGATTGTTGGCCTCCAGAACAGAAGAACAGACTGTCCCAGAGATTCAAGTTTCTACATTGGAAGTGGGAGGTCAAGGACTCTGTTTTCTAATGTTATTTTATTTTATTTTTTATAGACTGAGGTTGTCTAAAATACGTATGGATGTCAACAATATTAAGTCCTACTTCAGGGGACCCTCTTCTTGGGATCCCTCTCCAGTGTCATGTGTACTCTGGGATGCTCCTTGTTTCCCTCTGTCTGCCCATGTCCTGATTCTTCAGGTACTCTGCAAAGTGTCAGACAAGACTTGACTCCAAATTTCTTTCAGACCCTGCATATCCAAGACAGTTCTGGCTTCAGCATTTTATGTTAGCAACATGTGAGGAAACATGTTGTCTCTGGTTCTTGACCTTCTCACTCAGGACAAAGGAAGATTGCTTCATCCCATCCCGAATCTTACAGCTTTAGGGCTTTTTTTGGCTCTTGGAGATTAAGTAGAAATGCTCTGTCCAATTCAGAGGCATCCTTATTCACAAAAGAAAAGTTCATTTAGTGGAGTTATGTCTGGCCAAGTGGAATGCATTCTTGACCTCTGGTGCCAGGTAAGAACTCTTTTCCTGGAGAATTCCCAATTCCTATGGTACTACAGTACCTACTAGGATTCAAATGTTTGGTCTTATCTGTCATTTTAGTCAAAGGGCAACTTCTGGCCTTTATGGGTTACAGTTCTCCAGTTCCAAGAATTATAGAAAAGTACAGCCAGAAGGGACCTCTGGAGTTTGTCTAGTCCAATCTCCTGCTCAAGGTAGGATCAAGCCTATCTAAAACATCTCATGGAAGAATGTGTCTAACATAATGAGCTGTATTGCACAACTAAAAAGCATATTGCCTAAAGATGCCAAAAGCACCTTAACCTGCCCGGGGTAAAGCAAGGGGATGAAAGTTGTTCCACCACTGCAAGAGTTGTTAAAATGCACCTTAAAGATCCAGAAGGTTGTGGGGGGGAGGAAGGCATGTCGTTCTCCAGTAGAGAAAGTAAAAAACTCACTCAGTCTGTAACAATATGATCATGGATACAATTCCTTCCTGATTCCAAAGGTGGGGACCTGTCTGACCCTGAGTAGAGGGGCAAGACCATCCGACCAGGAACCTGTAGGTTAAAGTCCCAGCAGGAGCATTGTGAAAAATCTCTAGCCTTAGCAAAAAAAACCCTTAATCTGACCCCTGTAGCAACACAAAGAGAAGAAATTCCTTCCTAGCCCCATATGGCAACTGGCAAAGGTCAGAAGCCTGGTAAAACCAAACACCTGTTGTTCTGCACTGCAACCTGGGGGGATAGCAAGCATAACTCCATATATTGTATAGTCTGAGTTCCAAGTGTTGACTCTGAGATGGTTTCTGAGAACCAAGAAAGCTTTAAAGAGCCAGTCCTGCCATAATTAAATATATATGCATTTTAATATTAAGATCAATAATGAAATGCAATAAAGATGTAAGTGATTAAACAGTACAGAAAAGATATATCAAGCAAATAATTAAAACTTATAAAATGCATATTTATCTAAATTCTAAACGCATAACAATTTTATCAGTATTTGACAGCAATTTACTCTTAAAATTTCTAAGTCCTAAAGTCTTTAAAAACTTTTAACAGATGGCCAGCCTTTTAGGGAAAGGACCATCTTACCTATGATCCCAGCTCACTTCCTGCCCTTTGGTGAGGGGGCTGGACTTGATGATCTTCCAAGGTCCCGTCCAGCCCTAATGTCTATGAAATCTATGAAACCTAGGTTTCAAAAGTAAAGTTGCTAAATAGCATTAGCTAGGTACTCTAACAGTTGGGTAATTCAGTAAGAACTGTAATTCAAAACTGAAAAGCAAAAATTCCGAAGTGGACACATTTTTATATTTTGTTTGGCTAACGTGTAAAAGTTTACTAGGTAAGGTAAATAAAATATAAATGTTCCTAATAGATACAACTCTAATAATATTTATCTGCCTATTCTTATTCACTATATAAGCTTTACCTTGTCTAAAATTAGACCACTAAATGTACTTGAGGTGACCTTGCAACATTTTACCCAGTTTTTCTCAATCTATCTTTCTCGGGTTTTCTAACAGGGTTCATACCTTGTGACATTCTCTCATCTGAGCTTTTCTCTTGCCTGTTCTTTGCTTGACCAAACTAAATCAGGCAAATCTAAGCAACTCTTTACTATTCTGTCCTTAAACAGTTGAAGGACTATTATAGTCTACACAAGTCAGAACTCTAGTTTCCATATCCCCTCTATAAATTTATCCTATTTTCTTTCATAACTAAGCCAGTTGTGGAGCTTTGGTTAATTCTGCTGCTAAGCATGGTCCTCCCCAATGTCTGCCTGCTCTGCGCTGCAGAGCTGTTCTTATGACTTCCTGGCAATCCATGGGGGTGGGTAAGAGGCAAGGGCTTCTAACTGTTGCTCTTTATGGAGAATGTACATAGCTACTCCTAGATCATCTCTTCAGTGCTTTCCAATCTCTTCTTGATAACTGCCTATGACGGAGAGTCCATAACTTCCCAAGGCCATTTATTGCACTGACTCACAAAAATGAAGACCATTTTTCCTTAAACTTTGCTGCAACTTCAAGCCATTGGTGTAACTCCTGCTCAGTTGAGAGAAGATGTTCTCCATCTTCATGGTAGCTTTTCAGATATTTGAAGACTTCAATCATATTCCCCCTTTTCTTCTCTGTAGGCTGAACATACCTTTCAGCCTTTTCTATGTGGCTTGCCTTTCTTGCCATTTATAATTTTTGTCACCTGCTTCTGGACCCTCTCAAATTTTCCATGTTCTTTAAAAATGTGGAACCTAAAACTGCACACAATCTAAATGAGGCCTAACCAACTCTGAGTAGAGGTGCTATTACCTGCTTGCCTTGTACCTAACTATCCTATTGATGCTCCTGTTGATGCAGCACAAAAAACATTTACTTCTTTTTGCAGTTGCATCACACTGCAGACTGACTGAGTCTGTGATCCACTAAGATTCCTATATCCTTCTCTGCAGGGCTGCCATCCAGCCAGTTGTCATACAGTCTCTACATGTTTGTATGGCAGTCTTGAGATTCTGTAAGGGCCTGACCAAGGTAAATCAGATCCACAATAAAATCTGAATGTGGTTTTTCTGTGTCTGATAGGGGTGTGTGAAATGGGCCATATTTGATTCGGATTTGGCCTGAGTCAGAGACAGTGATTTGATTTGTTGATTCTGATTGCTGTCCCCGATTCAATTCGGCTGAATCTGAAGATTCAGTGCTGATTCAGAGAATCGGCAATTCAGCCACGGACACAGCTTTAAATTTTTTTTTCTACGTACCTCGAGATACCAGCTCGTGAATGCTGTGATGGTGGGGTGGATGGAGCGTCCCACAGGAGTGGGAAGGAGGCCCCACAACCCACAGCGGACCCAGAAGTGGACTGGAAGTGCTTCTGTGTTTTCTGCTGAGCATTCTGGGGACCTCCTAGTGCTCCTGTAGGACGCTCCATCTGCCCCACCGTCTCAGCATTCACAAGCCACCTGATACCTTGAGGTATGTAGAAAAAGCATTTAAGGCTGTCTATGCCTGAGTCGTCGAATCTTTCCAAATCTATTAGGAGAGTTCCGATTTCAAGAGAGATTAAAGGGTCTCTTGATTCAATTCGGATATTCAGCCACTGAATCGGGCTGAATCTCCGCCGAATTGAATTGGGGACTGAAGCTTCACACAACCCTAGTGTCTGATGGGCCTGGGAACCCATGAGAACATGTGCTCTTTTTAATTATGCAAGAGAAAACCTTCAGAAAGTCTTCACAACTGTGTCTTGACT
>JAGPOW010002514.1:16253365-16265312 GCA_030014935.1 Caiman crocodilus | reverse complement strand
AACACGATAGTCTTCAAGCTTGAATGTTTGTGGTACATTCATACACTACACTAAGAGAGTCCATATGGGCAACATATGTTAAAGAATTACAGTTGTCAATAAATAATTTCTCTTCCCAGGTTTCTGTGTCGTTTAAATTGTAAAATGCATATCTGCATTTGTTAGCATTCTGTGATGGTTCTCCCTTCTTCCCTCAATTTGTTAGTTTATGTCATTACTAGCTTTTGATATAATCAAAACTCTGTGTTTATCAATGACCACCTACCATTAAGGCTGTGTTGGTGACTCTTTCAGCTTTTGCCTTGTGCTATGTACCTCTTCCAGGATTAGTAGTGGGCATTGTATTCCTGCAAATTTCATGCAACTGCTGGCAGTATTTGCCTGAAAAATCCCACAATGATTTTTGAACACCTATCTGGGTCCCATACACTCAATGAAATGATTCAATGATTCACTTTATCGGGTTTAAGAATTGCAGAAGAGACCAGTTGAGAATATAAAATACAGGCTCTAATTAAACATTTTTTGTAAAATAAAACACTGATAGCCATAATACAAATGCCAATGAAATATCTATGCACTATGGAAACAGATGTACTTTTCTGTTGGTGAAAGAGACTGCCCTTTCTTGTAATAGTATGGAAGATTTCTTACTGTGATGAGATAGTTAACTGTATTATTTTGACAGGACATTAAGATATATTTATGGATGTTTGCAGAAGTCTGTCCAAAGCAAGTGGCCAACCAATACCACTATGAGAACTAGAGTTGTTAGGTAGGCACTACTTTTGGACATTAGGAGGCACTACTTCACAGTTAGGGTGGCTAGGATGTGGAACCGGCTTACTAGGGAAGTTGTTCTTGCTCCTACCTTGGGCGTCTTTAAGAGTAGATTGGATAGGTACTTGGCTGGGATCCTGTGACTCTGGCATTCGTTCCTGCCATTGGCGGGGGGTCAGACTAGATGGCCTGCTCTAGGCCCCTTCTGACCCTAGATACTATGAAACTATGACTTAATCTTCACAGTTTAGTCTAAGCAACATAGATTGACCCAATAACCAAGTGAACAGACATTCAGTTTTGATTTTGGAAATGCAGCCACATGACTGCAGTGGCTCAGGCTAGAAGCTGGGGGGGTGGTGTGTCCTACAGTTTGCCTCCTGCTTTACTGGAGCAGGCAGCTTGAGCTAAGGCTAGCCCACCTACCTTGCAGTGGTGGGATGGGGTTTGTGGGGGAGGTGCAAAGCATTGCGGGATGCTGTGAGACTATGACTTAACTTGAATCTGGAGGGGATCTGGAACAGAAGTTTAATAAACCCATTTAACCTAAGTTAGTTAAGTCTGATACTACATCCATCCAGGTTTATCTTAAACCAGTTTCAGCCATTTTGAAAGAGGTTTATGTGCACTGAACTTCTGTGGTATTACAGATTTGAAACTGGTTTCTGATCACTTATACTAGCATATGTGTAATTTCTGTTTATCGCCTAAAAGTCTGTAAGTTTTATTTCAGATATGACATGATGACTTACAGTACTAAGAAGTTACACCACACAGAATATTATGTGTAAGAAAACAAAACAAAAATCCCCTTACTGTATATAAGCACAAGTTCTAGATGAAATCATTGGAATACCTCATGTGCAGTATTCCTGTTAGTAGATACAGAGTTGCTTGCCCCACTTCCATTGAAGACTGTCTGTATGGTAGGCTCTGTCTCACTTACCATACGAGAAGAGCATGCATGTGGACAGTATCTGCAGAGTAGTTGTGAGTTTGTAAGTACATCCTTGTTTACTGTGTGGTAACTTGTTCATTAGTCATAGTATTACCGTACTTTCATTAACCAACCAAAAACGTAGTGGGAGAAGGTCTTAAGTATACTAAAAAGATGTTTTGTATTGCAAAGGAGCAATGTATGTTTACCATCTTCCAATTTGAAGAAAACTACAGCAGCTGATTGTAGCACAGAAAAGATTCTCCTTTGCTAGATACTGGATGCAAAGCTGCCAATCTCTACCATTTTTATAGAGATATCATATTTTATCACATACACCTTTACCTTTCCATCCTCTTCCCTCCTCACTCCTCCCCCCCTCCAGAAAATAAAAATTGGGGTACATATTTTAAGTGGAGAAGCCGTTTCCTTTGCTGGAAAGGAAGCAACATTGTACATGCTGTGCAGGTGCCAAGATGACTGCCAAAACAGTGGAGTCCTGTGTTAACCATCTCAGAGCTGTTGGCTTAGCACTGTAGCTTATGCCTGAAGCAGCAAGCGAACTACGAATAGTCTTGATGACGCTTTTGATGTGGAAACAACAATTTATTTACAGGAACTTCTATAAAGAACTACTTGCAGTATTTACAGAGTTAACAGTCTTACTACTGCCTTTGCATGAGTCTGGAGTGTAACTGTGTGAGAGATTAATTCCTCCTGGGAATATGGATGCCACATTTTCTGGACACTCTTGGGGGACAACTTAGGTGAGGCAGCTGGAACCAGAAACTTCCTGGTGCTGTATTTTCTGAATACTCCGTTCCCATGAGGACTTACTCTGTATTACACAGTCAGCCATGACTCTGGACATTTTTTTTTCTTCTCTACATTCTTCCTTTTAAAACAAGATGGGCTTTTTATTTGGGGGTATATTGCAGTTGTGAAAATATAGAAAGTGCAGGCAAGTGTTGATTAGAAGCTGTCCTGTTTTCTAGTTTAATACTTATGACTGAAAGAGTGCCTCTTCGCTGCTGCATTATTTAGAATTTAAGTTGAAGAAATGGATAGCAGGGCAGAAAGTAGACGGAGAAAGGCTTTCATTGCTATATTGCTACATCAAGAACTGAGCTTGGAAATGCAGCTCAGATTCTAGTTGGAAGATATACTGATGCAGCTACTTGAGAAGAACTTAACTACTTGCTTGTAATTTTTTTTTAAAAAAAAAGGCTAACTGGCATAGATAACAGCAGAAACATTCCGAGTGGCTGAAAATTCAAATGGGAAAGTCCTTTTCTTTTAGATAATTTACTTCAATAAGCATCCTATAGTAGAAAAAATAGGAACATAAACTTAGCATTTTTGTTCACTACTGTTACTTTGCTTGATCAATTGACTTTTGAGCTGCAAAGTGGAGATGGGAGGATCACCTCAATATGAATGGTTATCTGATAAAAGTTTTGCTAGTAGTTTCTTCTACCCTTTAAACAAGAGCATATGATTTAGAAGCAGAGATACCTAGAAGAAGGACCTATATGGTCCTTAAAATTTTATATCACAGAACTCTACCCTTCAACAGCCTGATCAATTTCAGTGCTGAGTTATAGCCAGACTATTTAGTTTTGGATAACCAGGCTATTATGCCAAAAGTGCCATGTGTTGTTTTCATCATGAGGATGTGAGAGCATAGGGTGGCATAGTGGAAGAATAAGTGGCATTAAAGGTAATACCATGTATTAAAGGTAAAACCATAGTAAGAGTTTAAATGACCACATTCTCTGTGTTAAAGATAAGTTACATGTCTGTCTCAGAGTTTATTTTCCACCGTCTTGAAGCTTAAATGGTCATATGTGTTTTACATTAAATTCTAGAATTTTGTTATTGAATAAAATGTTTTTCTTCCTTTTTCAGTGGGTTTGTTTTTCTCCGACTGATTTGTCCTGCCATCCTGAATCCAAGGATGTTTAATATCATCTCAGGTGATTATGCATTCCAGAATCTGAATATAAGTACAGTAAATGGAACAGGTTGTAGTTGCCTCATACTCACCAGATCCATTGGTCTGAGTTATAGACTTAGCAAATATGCTTCAACAGGAAAGATAGAGAGTTACTTGGTTTATATCACATGCACCACAGTGTTTTAATGGCAGATCTGTAAATTCTAGTAGGTTACAACAACTTGTTTTTGCCTTCAGATAATACATTAGTTAAATATTAAATGCCAGAGTCTTATTTAAAGTTGCCCATTTGGACTTCATGCCCTTCTCAAATGGGGAAGGTCCCTGAATTTTAAACCTCTGAAAGCTAGAACATAACTTTTAAGTTTATATGCTATTCTCAGAACACAGCCTTAACTCTGTTCCTTGTTGCTGACAGTAATTACTGAAAATGGTTGAAAAGGATTACTGTAAAAAACAAATGTAGGGAAGAGTTAAGAAAATATGCCATTGTTTGTTGTGTCCTACAGTTTTGAATTAAATTTAACTGCTTGCTGTTTGAAGTATAGTTGTAATGAATGGTGGAGATATCAAGTATGTTTGATTTCAGCACTTAATTTTGGAACTTATGTCTATATTGGTATACAAGGGTGATGTCTTACTCTGACGATAGTCAGCCATGTGGTGGTAATACAGACAGATCTCCATGGCTAATGGAGATACACCCGGATACGTACCAAAATAGCTAGTTCAGAATAAGAATTCTGGATAATACTCCATGCCCTTGTTCTGATTGCAGTGGCAAACCTTCTCATAATTCTTTCCATTCCCTATGCTAGCAGTCTTTTGGTTGCAAGCCATATTATCCCATTTTCCTTTTGTCTTGAACTAAAAACAGATATGAAAATATTAGGAACAGACCACATTGGTAAGGGAAAGATATAGCTAGACACTGAACCTAAATCATGTAGCGGCTTGCTTTAGTCTTGATCGTGCTTTGTTTTAATTCCTTGGAGAACATGTTTACATGATTCTTTCATCTTCCTTCTATTTATTCAATGCTAATATTCTTGACAGTACTTCTAAGGAAAAATCTGTATGTGGATTTGGGAGGCTTTAAAAAATAGAAATTTTGGTTCTCAGGATGAAACTTACAAAAAAAAAAGTGTCCTACCACAGTGCAATAAACCTGCACAAAACAGGTCTTTGGAAAAAAAACTGCTCAGAATGGGATGCAAATTAATAGTAAATGGGTGCAGCTGGAGTTCAGTGATTGTATTATATCCAGCCAGTTACAAGTGTCTGAAAACTGTTTTGTGTTAGAAAGTTTAAAATTGATTTTTACATTTTGTTCTTAAAAATGGTACCTCAGGAATACCTTTTTCAAATGTCCTCACATTTGTTCCTACCCTTTTAATGAACTGCAACTTTTATGAGTTTTTGAGTAAATGTCAACTTACAATAGTCCACTTTTAGACAGAAAGCAATGCTCACCCTAACTAGTAAAGAGTGGCCCCTGGCATATAGTGATCTAGTACCAGCAGCATGTTCCGTGTCCTCCACTTCTGGTAATGGGTAGGGTCCTACTCAGTTCACAATTTCATGGAAGTTGCAAAATCAGGCATTGTCCACGAACTTGGACAATGTCTGTGAAATTTGCGGAGGGAGGGCCAGGGAGAACTAAACACAAAAGTCTTCATGGCTACTGTGGCCCAGCTGCACAGCTTGAGGGGTGGAGCTGATGGCGCAAAGAGTAGCAGCCAAGATGGCAGCTGCCCTCCACCCCTCGCCACTGATTTGGCTGAGACGACTGCCCATCATGTGACCCTACCCCTCTTGGCCAGTCAGCAGAGGGATGGGGCCACATGGTGGACAGCCCTTGACCAATCAGTGGAAAGGGACAGGGCCACTGGGACCCCTAGACCAATCAGAGGCATCAGGGGGACTGCCAGAATAAGCCTGTGAGAATGGTGACCAGCCCATTATTGATCCGTGAATTTGACTGTCTGCCTCTTTGATTTTGGTAAGTAGCAGTAGGATAGGCATAAGGAAATCTTGACAGCTTGTTATAGAGATTGTCTTATAAGAATGTTTGCCTGTGTAATATACACCAGTTTACCACATACATTCAAATAAAAACTATGGCAGGACTTGTTAATTTCAACTTAGTAGTCAAATGTGCATGATCATTAGTATGTGTATAATGGAAGGAAAGAGATGTAGCCTTAATTCTCATTCAGTATATTTTTAAATTGAAACGTTAGATTAATTTAACATGAAATTTAGCATTAAATAGAAGCATGCTGCTGTAATTAATGCATTTCAGTATTTCTGTAGAAAGATTTTTTTTAAAGTTAATTCACAAAAACTCAGACTTCCCAGTAATCACATTCCTTTTTCATGCACATGAAAAGTATATTCACTGTTTTAGGAATTTGATATGTGAATTTGTATGTCCTTCTGAATGCCCTTTCTTTTGAATTTCATAAAATCTTTAATTTAATTTAACCATCAGACTCTCAATATGCCTGAAGAAGGGTTGTTTGTGCCTGAAAGCTTGCAAAGAGCAATTTTTCCAACTATTTACCTAAAGAACCTTGTCGTCTTAATTAAAAAAACAGACATTACCAATTGTCATAAGTTTGTTTATAATGACTATGTGACTGTTGAATATATTTTTTTGCTGTTGTTTCTACTGTAGTTTTAGATCAAATTGGTTGCATTAAATCATTATATTTCAGATTCCCCTTCCCTTACTGCTGCAAGAACACTGACGCTGGTCGCCAAGTCTGTGCAGAACTTAGCAAATTTGGTTGAGTTTGGAGCTAAGGTGAATAAGTATATTTAAATAGAATTATATAGTTAAGGAATGCTAAATCTTTATCATGTGATGTACATTACAACATTTGTAAGTTTTCATTTGATGAGTCATATTGTAATGTGTAAAGTCATTCTGTCAACATGACCTAACATCATAACTAAATTATAAAATGTTTTAGAGGTACAAGACTCCTTTTTCTTTCTCCCCTAAACAGTAGATGAGTGCCCTTTATGATTTCAAATGTGGATAAATTCTTATTTTTCTGCAGTTACTAGCTCCCATTTGCAGAGGAAAAGAAAGCTTAGAAGTACATAAAAATTCCCTTTTGTCCTTGTGCCAAGGCTAAAATATCCGTTACAATGAATGAGTCAGTTTACTTGGAGCTTGGGGGCAGGACCAGACCTGTCTGTCACTTCTAATAGAGGAATGTCTTGTTTGCTGAAATTTCTTCCAGCTGAGAATATTTCTAGTCTGAATAATCTGGTTTATATTTTCAGTACTTTTCTGAGATGTATATTGTACTATATGCTTTGGGTTGGGGAGGCAAACAACTACATCTTATTGCAGACTATAGGATTGGGACGTTGTGCATATGTTGACACTCTCCCTACACTCCCATGATTGGCTGTTATTTTCTTTGGGAATTAAATCTGTGCTGGTTGTTTGATTCAAAGTACAATACTTTAACAGGTTGAAAGTTACCCCAGATTCATTGTGGCTAGTGCTGTAAAGAATGGGATGAGGCTACAATAACATGCTCTGTGACCTTGTATCTTTAATGACTATTAACAGACTTTGTTTTAAAAAACAAAAAATAAACAACAAAAAAAGGGCAAAAGAAAATGTTCTTGTTTTGAACACTCCAATAACATGATATAGGGACTTACGCTTTAGCTTAGCCCATGGGCTGGATCTGGCTTACCAGATAATTCTATCCAGCCCACAAGGCCCCTCCATGAGCCAAAAGAATGATCATGGGCCCTAGCCCTTGGCTGCCCCTCCGAAAGCCAATGCCTTCATGGAGCAACCAGCCCTGATTCCAGCCTAGCCTGACCTGCCCCAAGGTTGGGGATACTAGAGATAGAAGCTTTTGCCTGGCAGAGGCTTTTGCCCAGCAACCCTGACTGTGTTTTCCAGCCCTCCCTCCCTGTGAGCACAGAAATTCAGGTAAGGGACCCTTGGTGGGGAGCATGGGAACTGCGTGCTTTGGGGCCATGTGGGGCTGGTCGCTCTCGGGACTTGCATGCTCCAGGGACTCCAAGGACCCCTCCCACACTTCCCCACACCCTGCCAGACACTCAGTCACTCCCCCAACCCACACCTGAAATACACCTTCCTATCCTTCCCTTGACAGACACAATATATCAGAGTAAAACTGTTTTGAGCTCTAATGCAATCATCTCTATATACACTATGCAAATGTTATAGTAGATTTATTTATTTAGTATACCACTTGGTTTTTTTTGGTTTTTTTCTGATTCCAAGATGGCACTCCTCTCCCCCTGCTTCCCAAAAGGAGTACCTCTGGGGCAAGGGAAGGGACTTCAGGTGGCAAAGGTCAAGGGTTAGGGGTGGGAATTCTAGTCCTAAGATGGCAACCAGGGAGTGGATGGGGCAGGGCAGGGGCAGGGGCTAACTTTGCAGCATTTGACAGATAACCAAAACTTGTTAAGCAGCCCTCAGGTCAAAATAATTGCCCACCCCTGGCTTAGATACTTAAACAACTACAGCAAGACTTTTGGAGGAACTCGTTATATTTGACTTATTTGCCATAATTTAATTATGGTCATTGTTTGGGCAGGTAGAGCCAAATAAATTCCATTAATCCTTTTTACAAGCTGTGACAGGTAATATTCATCCATAATCCATTTTTAACCTGTCCAGTGCTGGATGGAGTACTGTCTTTGTTGGTTAGAGCACCAGAAGGTCCAGTGCTCAGGCCCAAGAGTCTGGCCTCTTCAAGAAAGCCATAAGTAACATCACTACTTGCACTCTCCTTCCTGCTTTTATATGGTTCTAAGAAACAGTAGAAAGAGCAGGAAGGCACTTAGCTAAGATGTTATCTAGCCTTGTAAGAGTCCATGGTCCACCACATCTTGGATCATAGAGGGATCTTGAGGAACTTCAGTGGTGTTTCATGGTACAAAACAGTCAATCACCAGACTACCAAACTCATTTGTGGTATTTCTTAGGGCAATTTCCAGTTTCTTCCATTTGGTCTGCCTTGCCTTTTTCTATAGGCAGTGCATGCAGAGATCAGAAACTTAACTGCAACCACAGAAGGCATCTGTTGTTATTCCAGAGACCATGATTTTCCTTGCATGAACCTAAAAAGTTCTAGAACAAGGATTTCAGCTTTCACTCTGTACAAAATCCTAATGAGAAAAGTTGTTTCCAAAAAAGGAAAGAATGTCATTCTTCATAAAACAAGTATTTATACTGTTAGGATCCTAGGAAAGACTTTTTAAGCACTTGCCAGATAAAATGTCAATGACTGATTTGGCCTGCTATTCCCATGCAAAGTAATATATTGTCTCCAGATATTAAAGTAGAAAGTGAAATGAAGCCTCCATTAAAAAAGTATTAAGATTTTGGAGTGAGCCTTGATCTGTTTTTTCTCTTCCCTCATGGAAGAAGAAGAAAGGTGGAACAGAATGCATTGGTAGCTCTGACAAGATGGTTGAAAATATCCTGGCATTTCCATGGATTGCTTAAGAGTGGAAAGAGGACAATTGTAATTCGTAAATAGCTCTGTTGAGCACCTCATCTGGACAGCATCCATTGATTACATTTTTATCAGAACTACTGATAGCTATTTGCTTTCAAATTGAGACACCAATTGGTCTTCCAGACTTTAGGCAAGCTTTTTGGAAGTCCTTGAAATAGCTCAAAGAGGCTACTGACTTCAGTTCTCATTTGGAGAGTGGCTTTTCTCCTGTTTACTTCAGGTGCTGCTTCATATTGCTGTACAACTTGTATTTCTTTCTGTCTGGGGTTGATTGGAGTCAGGTTTGAGAGTCTACTTTTCCAAGGTCTTAGAATATCAACAATTTTGTGAAGTTTTCCATTGCATCACTAAGAGATTAGAGCCACCTTGCCTGATGGCCTGATTTCAAAGACCCTTTTATATACGTGAGGAAGAAATAACACTGAAAAATTATTTGAAATTTAACTGTTATTAAAAGGAAAAGACCAAATATTAGGCCCCTAATCTTAAAGTGCATTCCAGTAATATTGCAATTGTGCGCACATTTGTCTTAAATATGCTCAAAATTAAATTCTAAATGTGTACCATAGCCAGTGTACACATATAAGGAAACATGTATAAGTCCACCTGGAGCAGCATCTCCAAACCTGTGGGTCATGACCTAAAAGTGGGTTTCAAAAATATATGAAAGGGTCGTGAACAAACTTTAAAAATGGATTCTCCTGTAAAGGCAAAAAATATGGGAAGCCACAGGTTCCCCCCTTCAGCCTGGCAGAGTTCCTGGTACGAAAAAGGCTGAGAGCCACTGACCTAGAGTATCCACCCTGAGGAAAAGCCAGAAGTAGAATGAGAGATACTAGCTATTGCATTATATAATAGGTAGATCTGACTACTAAATTGATATCTATTACAATGCTGCTTTTTTAAATTTTAGGAGCCGTACATGGAGGGTGTAAATCCATTCATCAAGAGCAACAAACATCGCATGATCATGTTCTTAGATGAACTTGGGGTAAGAGTACGTGGGGAATTTAGATGCATATGTAGGCAACATAGGACAGACGAGTAACTTAATCTTAAAGGACCTCATTAACTGGCTCTTAAATCCAGCAACTTCTGCCTCATCTCAAATAACCCTATTTAATGAGCATCTTAGCTTACAATTTACCTGTTAAGGTCTTGATGTTGATAGAAAGAAATATTGTTGATCTTAATGTGACACGTGATATGCACTGTACTTATGCCAGCCTGCGTGCAGTAGAATGGCATTACAGATATGAATGGAATCAAACAATTCTTATTTTTCTGCAGAACAGAAAACCATACTTCAAAAGAGAATAGTGGCTCATACCAGTAGACTTATACTTGCTTACTCAGTGGGTCTAGGAGAGAGTGGCAAGTCTGATTCTCAAATAATAAAACTTGAATTCTAAGTTACTACGGTAGTTTTGAGGTACTGTATGTTAATTTTTTTTTATATTCCACTTCAAGTTAAATAGGGTAAATTACCATCAGAATATATGCAACTGTTGTAACAGAAAAGGACTTGCATATAATGAACTTCTTTTCTAAACTATGACTCTCTCAGACTAAGTATAGGCATTCAAAAAGCCCGAGACAGAATCGATCAAACCTAGGCAGGGTTGTTTAGATTGGATCAGGAGCAAGTGAAATGCACATTTGCCCTTTGGTGGGGGTGGGGCATGCAGATACCTTCACTGGTTGAGGCGAGAAGGTAGGAGGCGCTCCCACACGCCTCCCAGCATGACCTCTCTCTCCAGCTGTCACTGGCAGTGGAGGGGGCCATGCCCCCTGCAAGCTGTGCTTGCTCGGGACTGGGCAGACTTGGGCCAGGCCTCCATGGTAGGGGCCTCTGTTCTTCCCCCAGTTGCCTGGCTCAGTTGACATAGGTAAGCAAGAGCCATAAGAGCTGTGTGAGGCTGTCAGCCAAGCCGGACAGCCTAGCCAGGGGGAGACGTGAAGGGGATGGAGCTGTGGCAGAAATGCCACCGTGGGTGCCCCTCTCCAGAAACCTCTCTCTGTGCCAGCCCGAGAGGCTGCTGGTGAATCCCTCAGGGCGGGGATCTCCATGTCTGCATGACAAAAGCCTGGGCCTGAGAGGCGGATGCTGTGGTCACCTGGGCAGGCGAAAAGACCCGGCCCTGGCCCTGCGCGCAGCCCAGGTAACCAGGGATCCTTGGGAAATGGGTCGGCATGTGACCAGTTTTGGCAGCTTCGATTGGACCGGGCTGCTGAGGTCAGAGAGAGGATAAAAGGCCCGGGGGAAGAAGAAGGGTAGCCATTAGCCATGTGGTCGTCCAAGTGAACCTGAACGAGCCCTCTCTGCATGCCATAAGAGTAATCTGCCTCCAGAGGAAACTCCAACCACCTTTGGATGATGAGAGTGAGTAAGCTACTTGAGATCTGATTAGATATTTAAAGAACAGTATTTCAGATGCGTGTGCAAACGGCTACCTCAGCCACTCTGGTTTGCTCTATGGGATTCCTTTGTTATTCCTCTATTATTTCTGTGATATTGCTCTACCTTTCACCCTGTTCCTGCCCTACCCCCTGTAATCAATAAAGTTCTCCTTTGTGACCGGTGTGGGAGACTTTTTGAGGGGTGGGACTAAATTATGCCTAGGAGGCCCCTTAGTCCGCAGACCAAAGGGAAGCTTTCCTGATAAGCCCCTGACTTGGGGAGAGTAGCCCAAGTACCTGTATTGGGTCTAGGACCCAGTGGACGATCAGGCCTGTGTTTTCCAA
>JAGPOW010002514.1:16189095-16253265 GCA_030014935.1 Caiman crocodilus | reverse complement strand
TCCAAGGTGCACAGAGCCAGAAGTAAGTCCAGAGCCTTGGATGGTGGCAGCGGGAACCCCAGGCTAGCGGGTGTGCTCCAGGGAAGGGGTCGGCCGGACACGAGGCACCAGGAGCCTGGAAGGTGGGCGGGTGCAGGGAGGTGGGCGGCTCAACGCGGGAGCGCCCCCTACTGGCCCGCCACAGGAGCCACCTCTCTACATGGGCTCCCCTGCCCCCTCATCTGTGCTTACTTGAATCTTGGGAGGCTGAGGCCAGGCCTAAGGGGGCTTTGTACTCCCACTCCACCCGTGCTTCTGTGCTTCTGCTGGCTCCATCCAGGCCCTGTGACAGCTCAGGGGCTGCCTGGCATACGAGCAGAGCAGACAAGTGCAGTTGAGGTTGCATGTAGCCCTCCAGGGCAGAGGGAAGCAGGGCCTCCAAAGGCACCTGGAATGCTGGGAGACTACAGCCTAAGTTGACTCCAGAAGTTCGTTAAACCAGTTAAGTCTGATACTATAACTGTTCAGATTATCTTAGACCAGATTCTGCCATTTTTAAATCAGTTTGTGTGCTGAGCTTATGTTCTGTTGCAGGTTTAAACTGGTTTTCAGTTGCTTATAACGGTGTATGTATAATGTCTGTACCCATCCACAGTGTTAAAGTTTTGATTTGAGAAAGCAAAAATTTAGGCTGTCCAAGTTCTTCGTAGTATAAATATATTTTCCTGAGTTGAAGCCTAAATACTGTACCTAGTAAGATATCTTAGATTATTTGTGATACACAGTACATTGAAATTGCTGCTTACAAAAGGATGCATTATTAGGTGACCATCATGTTATTCGAGTTAGGGGCAACCAGCTGCCTTTAATTGTCCCTATCTAAATACTTTGATCCTCTGATTTTAATTTTTTTAAAATGTACATATTCACTTGTAATTGCACATAATGTTAACATGATTAGTGTACATCTAGCCCATTACTATAGTCATTAACTTGACAGTTAAGTTCTCCTTTTCCATTTTTGCTGTTGAGATTATCCAAATATAGAAAAAAATATGAATGAATACATATTATTTGCCTTCAGGGAAGGAGGAGGAAAATATCTCTCATAGTATCTCTTGCTGGTCAAATCAAAGTGGGAGCAACAACATAGGATAACAGCTAGGCTGTTGTCCTGGCTAGAAGAGAAAATAATATGTTAGCGATCTATAACACCGGAACATTCATATTAAGGCCAGAAAATGCAAAATAGAAGTATTCTGTAACAACTTGCTTTTGTAATTGTTGAGTCTTTTGTAAAAGCAAAATATTACTAGTGAAGGAGGAGGAACCATGGGTGGAAGACTTGTTTGACTTGGTCAGAGATTGTGGATAGAAGACTTGTTTGACTAAGAATATTATGCTGCATATTATATTGTAACTATTTTCAATATCAGTAGTGTCAAACTTTACAGTTTTACAGTTTTCTGAGAAGGGTAAGGTGATTTTGCTTTTTCTACTGTATGAATAGCAATTCTAAATGTGTCTTTTTTATACTTCTTGTTAAAGAATGTACCTGAACTGCCAGACACTATAGAACATTCTAGAACTGACATGTCTCGTGATCTAGCAGCCTTGCACGAGATTTGCGTGGCACATTCAGATGAGCTTCGGACACTCAGTAATGAGCGAGGCGTAATGCAGGTAAGCGTTGCTGTAGAAAATATGTAGACTTAAAAGATTATTGTTTTTGGTTCTCAGTCCTAATTTAAGTATTGCTTATTTGATGATTTTAGCATGGCTCTGGTAAGGACAAATATTTTCAAATAGGAACATTTCATTAGGACAGTGGGGGTGAGGTAGGTAGATGCAAGTACATATTTCTTGGTTTTTAATTTCTTGTGATTGAATGTTTTTACAACAGAGCCTGAAGCCATTTGAAGTGCCTAGAAGAAGCCTGTCCCCTAGAACATTTCCCATGTGCTATGTTTTAATGGTTCTGGTGTGAAATCTAGATTTTTTTGTAGATGGACTAGTGAATTTCTAGGTTTTGTTACCTTTCAACCACTACTTCATTTCTGCTTTTTGAAGTGCATTCGGTTTGGAAGCAGCATTAGCAAGATTTTCTTGTCTACTATCATCTCTTGGGCTTCAAACCATGTTCTGCTTAGGGCTTTGTTGCACATTATTTTTAAGAAGCTCCTGGAGATCTTAACCCCTGGATTGTCTGCATATTAACACTTGCAACTAGTTTTAAGCACACTTTAGGCAGCTCTAGGGCAGGTATCTCTGATATGTGTTACCAATGGTTGAATTGACAGGGTAGGATTTGTAAATTTTTCATAACCAGGGTAATGTTACGTAGCCTTAGATTAGGGGCCAGGTTTGTTTGGTTTTTAGTCTACTTAAATTAATGTAGTTCAAAATAGATGTCAGACAGACTAAGGATTGTTTTTGAGAAATTTTGAAATATTTAACAGTTATGCAGGCAGTATTTTCTCTTTGAGTCTGTAGTTGTCCAACTGAAGTTCAGATCGTTATTAAGATAAATTATCTAAACCACTATTTGTTATGGAGGAAGGAAAAGATGTGACAGTTAAGAATTACAGTGAGGTAGTTTAAATATAAATCAGTTCTAAATGTTACAGGCCACTTTCTGATTTAGTAAACACAGGACTAAACTGAACAATCAGTAAGTAAAAAGCTGGACCTTCTTAGCATAATGTGCGTAAATTCAGTTGTGTCTGGTAATTTCAGCGATCAAATCAAGTTTTTTTATTGATCATTTTAAGTTCCTCTTAACCTTTGTGGAGTCAACACAAGGAAAAGGTAGACTGTATTTATTCTGATCCTTCTGCATTAGATTATCTTTCAACTGCCCAGTTAAATTCTACCTCTGATATAACTAAAAGAATTTTAAGCTTGCAGATCCTGTGCTGTTTAATTCATGTAAGAAGGAAACAACTCAACTTGAGTTCCAGTTCCCAGGCTGGGGTGGCAGGAGTAGTCATTTATGAATTTTAAAAAAATTAAATGTACTACCTTTGGTATGGTCACTGAGACAAACATTCTTTAGAATCATGCATGTAAGAAATCAGACCAATTCCATTCTTCGATTAAATGATGTAATAGCACTCATGCATGCTAATGTGAAACTGCATACATAGTTACAATTGAAAGATGTGTGAAAGATTGGTTTTCCAGTATAAATTTTCCCTAATTGTTTATGCATTTTATTAATTTTGACTTTCTTTCCGCAGCATGTTCTTAAGAAGCTTCTGGCTATTACAGAACTGCTTCAACAAAAACAGAATCAGTATTCAGTGTCTAATAACATCAGGTAGCAGCTTTCTACCTAAAATTCTGCATGGATCCAGCATGCCCAATATGGGAACACACACCAATATCACTTCCTTCTTGCTCTTGCCAAAAATAGCACACCTTTTTCACATTCCCAGTGATGTGTGAACTATGCAAAAAGAAAACAAAGATTCTGTTGGTTAATGATTGTACCAGCAGCTTTTTAAGCTATCTGTGCAGGATGTTTTGCACTTTTTTCCACTTGGAACCATTTTCACAACCTCTGAGCCTTGGTGTACAGATCACCTTTGACAAAGAAAATGCTGTGACTGTTTTGAACTTTGAAAGTTATTTTCAACACTTCCAATTGCCAAAGTTTTGCTGCCTGTTGGAAAAGAATTCTAGTCAACTGACAAGAAAAGGAACTCATTATTTTGACAGCTAAATATAACTGGATAACATTTCTTACTGTAATTTCTGACTGGTTACAATTATGACTTTGACTGTTCAACCACTTTTAATATGTATTTACAGTTTCCAGAGTTTGACATTATGGTAGGAACAATCTTTGCTGTACACTTTTTATACCATGCTGTTTCTCTTGCTGGAATCATGCTGAAAGACAGTATGTAGAATGAGTCTGGTTGGCTTTATTTTTTAATGTACCACTGATTTACTCTGAATAATTCTTACATCAAGGATTGTATATCCAGATAAATCATAATGCTTTTGTAAAATGTTTACAACAGTAAATAGTTTTGAATTGAATAAATTTATTGATCATTGTATCAGACATGCATGCATTCATTAAACCATTTTATAAAGTATAGAGTGATTGGGGTTTTTTTGTGCAATATGTCTGCCACAATTTTTTTCATAATGGTTGGATATTATTTTAAACATTCCAAAAATTAGATTTTGGAGCAAAAATTGTGCTAATTAGGGTCTTTATGAAAAATCGAGTGACTAACTCTGTTTGCTGACTTTAGTGGTCTGCTTATGCATACAAACTTAATGATCTGCCTTGAAAATATTCATGCTTTCCAACCTCACCTTAATTTTTACCATTCATCTGTGGCAAATATTGCATACTGTGATAAAGTGATATTTTGAGAGAAACTTCTAGGACTTGTTTCCTGTAGTAGGTAACATCAAACTTCATGTAGGTGGGGCAGAGTTATACCTGTATAAATGTTTCTCGTATTCAGATGTACAAATGTTTCCTGTATACCATATTTCTTGTATACAACATGCAGCTCTTTTCCCAAAAAAACAGCTGTTGAAAATTTTGGCGTATGCATTGTTTGCAAGAAAATACATTTAGGGCAGTTTCTGCCTCTTAAAGCGAAAGTAAAGCTGCATGTGATTCTTCAGGAGCAGAACAGTGAGCAGTGAACTATTCAGGTATTACAAAAAAAAATAATGTTTTTTCTTCAGTCTGTCTTTAAAGACTAAGGTGTGGATCATATCCCAGGCTGTGTTGTGTGTGAGAAAGTACAGCAAAGTACTAATACTTAAAATAAAAAAAGTGACTTTCGGCACTCATTTAAGTCTTATCACTTCACTAAAAATAAAGACCAGGTTGCTTGATTTTGAGATCTGCTAACTGACGTGCTGTGAATCAGAAATGGTCAGTTATAACACCATTTATACAAACACACATGGCAGTTATTGCCAGTGGAAGTGTTGGTATGTCAGAACTGTAGGGAGAGGAGCTCGTGAGGAATCATCAGGCTGGATTGATGAACCTTAGCAATTGAACACCCTTGATTTGAAATTAGTGATTGTAATTGACTTTTCCATTTTAGTACTTATTTCCAAAAGAAAGGTATACTCTATAATCAGTTGATAAAACACTGCGTAAGATGGTTTAGAAAGGTTTAGAAATGACCTTCCTTTGGGCCAGGAGTTGGGCTAAATGATGTCCTGAGGTCCCTTCCAGCCCTACTTTTCTATAATTCTGTTAAAACAAGTAAATTGGTATTTTTGGTGCATCTTTTTGCTACCTAGGGTGGGTATAATAGAACTATGCATTTAAGAAATTAAAGCTTTAACTTTTTTCAGATTTTACCTTTTACTGTTAGAAAATGGTGGATTATACATTGCTGATTTTTACTGGGCAATTTCTCAAATATAAGACTACCCTGATTACAAGACAACCCCCCAATAATTAGATTCTGTATTTGGAAAATTTATAAATGTTATCGTTTTCCAGATATAGAATCTAATTATTGAGGGCCTTTCTTGAATTTGTCCCCCTCCCACTGCTACAGCAGGGACAATAAATCTGGGGGTCAGGTAGCACCTTCCTTAGTGTCAGACCCTACTTTTTATGAGCACATGGAAGTGAGAAGAAAATTTCAAGTTTGCTTTTTATTCAAATAAACATGCCTATTGATTTGCATATTATACCAACAGAGTTAATGCATTTTACCTTTTTTGAAACTGCTGCAAGTTTTAGCCCAGGTACTCCATAAACACACTTTTAAGCAGCACTTTAGCACCTTATGCTTACATATAGTACAATCTATACATGATACTAGTCCAGAGTCAATAGACTCATAACTTACCATTGTTCAGTGGGCTGGGCTCCAGCAGCATTTCAAATCAGGTTGATTCAACAGCTCAGCACTATGTGTACTTGGATACCCCCACAAACGATCCATGTGTTAAAAAGCCCCCCTCATCCCCTTTATGACTGGAAACAGGTGTTCTTGTCATGCGTCCTGGGATCCTCCAAAAATTATATGCAGAAAAGGCATAGGGCAACCTGGTCTGGCTTAACCACATGGGTGGAAGGAAGTTATGTTAATCATATGCAACAGATGAAGTGATAAACTGTTTGTGGCCCTGTTTGGTGATGTTTGCCTGCCATTAAAGACTGGTAAAGAAACAGGACTCTGGAAATGGGAAAAAAAGGTGCAGTTCAGCTGTGGGAGTGAAGATGAAGTCTAAATGTATTCAGTGACTCACCGTGATTTGAAAAACTGTTTTTTTCCAGCATTTCAAAGAAAGGTAAAGTATTTAATGTAAATGTAAGACTTTTTTACTCTGGCTAAGTCAGGTGGGGGATTTGAGTAAATACAGTTATTTTCATGATTTGTCAAGTTGCTTTAAAGAAAAGTATGACAATATCTAATTGTGTCCCAATGTCAGTAATGCCTTTGTCAGGTTCTGGTGCACAATAGCACATTACCTGAGTCCCCCACAAGGTCAAGCTCTTAATCCAGTATGTTGTCTGTTGTGCTGTATTTCTAAAACTTGATACCTCAAAAGTTAAATGGCTTTTCCTTGGTGATTTCTTGATAAAGAAAACCATACAGGCTGTAACCTCTTAGAAGCTCATGGATCCAGCATATTGAAGAAATTTCTAAACTTGTAAAATTGTAGGCTTTACACACACAGTATTAATGTTGGATTCATTTTCAGTGAGTTTATTAAAAAAAATAAAAATTATTAAACCTGCCAGCCACAGAAGTAGAGGGGTGGGGTGGCACTATTATGCACATCCAATAATTGTTGACCAGTTCTTCATATAATAGAATGATGTGGTTCCCTTTCCATATTGGAAATGAAAGGAAATAAAGCAGCATAAGGTAAAATGAAGGTAGTGAAATTTGACATTTTCTGGTTGTAAACTTCTTTGATAAATTTGTCAACTAGCTCTACTGTACATAAGCTTCTTTATGCAGATGAAAATTGTCAGATGGAATGAATCTGGAAAGCAACTTTTAGAATAAGAATAAATTTTGAAGTTAAACTTTACATGCATATTAACAATGAGAACTCCTACTTCAATGTGGATGCCCACACCTACCAAACAAGTCAGGGGGAAGGGGCAACAATTTCTTTAGTATTCAGGGTTGAACCCGAGCAAAGTTACTGCTAAATCGATTGTAATTTGGGTGTGTTTTGGTAGGTGAAGCTTAGAGGAGCAGGTGGAGAGTTAAGGATAGAACTAGTGGGTAGATTTAAAGGAAGAGGTAGGTGGTAGCTGATGAAAACTTGTAGATATGAATTAGATACACCTCATCTTATGCTTATAACCACAGAATTAAGTGCAAGGAAGCCATTTGGTGGTGTAAGGAAAAGAAACGGTTGCAGAAAAGATGCAGCCCAAAACATATCAAAAGGTGTTACGCAGATTGCCAATTGCTCAAATCATGAGCGAGACTTTGATAGGGGGATAAGGCAAGGTGCCATGTGTATTGATTACATGAGTTAGACATAGAGGTGCAAGCACACTTCATACAAACACACACAAATCATTATACATATTATACACAGGCATACACATGATGATTTGAAGATAACAGATGTGCTCTGATGAAACAACAGAAAGAGACTCACCCAACTTAACATTTTCAAAGTGTTCTTTTGTAGGGATAGGCATCCTTTGTTTCAGTGCTTTGGGGTTTTCCATACCCGGCTTCTGTTTTTGCGGTTGTTCTTTTGTCTTCAGCTTATCTTAGCCTTAGAGTGTTTTTGTTGCCCATCTGGCAGAATTTCTTCTTGTTATCTCCTTTGTGCCTCTGAGCTTCAAAGGGATTCTTCAGCCATTTGTTAGTTAGTGGTTGGTTACTTACATTTGGTGCCTTGTTGCTTACATAAACAGTGAATCTCTATGCCATACTCTCATCATTCACCCTTTACACACACTCATACAGAAGCAAATTAACTTTCCATAGCCTTTATATCAAGCAGAAGGATACAAAAAGGAGCTTTCAAGTTGCTTACAGGACAGGACTAACATGGTTATGTTTCACTATTATTACACTCTATGTTAACATCAGCTATATTAGTTCAGTTCATGCTACAAAGGTCTTTAGATAAAATGGTAACAAAAACAATTGGACTCAGCCCTTATCTAGCTATAGCTAGCATCAGATGAGATAGAGACTCAACCTTTTTTCCTATAGGCTAGCCAGCCTCCTTAAGACTCAATATCCCTTTAAGTAGTTCCCATGGAAGGCAGAATGCAGCCAGGAAGTCTGCCACAGCTTTCCAACTTGAGTGGCAAAAGGTGGCAGAGCCCTCAGCCACACAGTGTAGACCACACTAACCCCAGGCCCTGTGCTGTCCTATACTGCACACAATCCCCTACACTATCCTTCTGTTCTGCACTCAGCTACACAGTGCAGGAGGGACCTGTATGGTGCAGATGCCCTGCTATATCCATCATTCCTGTGCTTTGCAAAGTTCCTGGGTCCTCCTTTGGCCTCACCCTCAGAGGCAGGAGCTGGATAAGAGAAGCCTAGACATTTCAGGCAGCAACAGCTGAATCTAGATCTGCATTTTAACACTTCATGGCCCCACATAGCTGAGGCATGAGTTGACCTTAGTTTTAGCCCTTGCTTCAGACTGTCCTTCATGGTGAACATTCCAAAACTGTTTTACCAACATTTTATCATACCAGCCAGCTGAGTCACAGGAGTCCTGGGAAGATGACAGGTACCTGCTGTGCTTAACAGTTTAGAAATGGAAGGTCAGCCACCTAACACAACTACTACCCCACAGTTTGTTTGCCGTCAGAGAAACTGAAGTTTGCTCTAACAAGACAACCATCTTAACTGATTCTATCAAGAGTTGCCCAGTGTACCTAATTTAAGATTAGCCTGAAAGTCTCCTTCAAGAAATTATTTGCTGTTTTAAAGCTTCCATAAGGGCACTGGGGGAGTAGTGGAATAGTAAAGGAGATTTTTTGAAACACTGCTTTTGAATCATTGCAGGCTGCTTAAGCAAAGCATTGTTCTAATAGCAGACTTTACTGTGATTAAGCAACAGCTTATGCCATATTTTTATGAGGATAATGTGGAACTTGAAGGCCCACTCAATACTCTTTAGTGAGCCTATAATCTACTATTAGCACACTATACCTTTTCTGATGCAAAACTTTACTGTACATGGTAAAAACTTGCAGAATAAGTAAGCTAAAGCCTAAAAAAAGTATGCCTGGGGGTTATGTGGACTGATGGTCTTAAAAGATGATGTTTAAACGATTGTATATACTAGATTTTACACTGCTGCTGCTAGCTGAAACAAACTAAATACCATGTTAAAACCCACTTGACTTCAGAAAAGACGATCAGATCCATCTGCAAACTGTTACCTTAGTACCTCTGAAATAAAAAACTGAAAGTTACTTTTCATTTCAAGTGGGGAGGCCTGAAAGGCAGTCCTTGCCTGCCCCCAGGTACTTGGCTCCCTGCCCCCAAACCTTGAAACTCAAAGTTTCTGGCCTCCTTGTACTTGTGACTGATGGGCAAAGAATGGTAGCCCTTCCTCAACCATCAGAAGGCTACCAAAGATGCATATAGGTCTTCCCCCTGCTTAAAAAGTATAGAAGTTCTCTTTGTACCATTTACAGTTGATAGAAGTACTTCTCCAACTGCAGAAAGTTTTAACTTGTAAACCTTTTAAAAGCAGTTGATGGGTGAAGATTTAAAAGCTAGATCAGTATAGAATGCTGTGTATCATAGGCAACTGATGGGGGAGGCGGAGCATATCCCCCCCTACCAAGATTGGCCAACTGCTCCTGTAGGCAGTCACCACTTGCCCCAATGTCGCCACCCACATATTATGCTCCCCACACCAGTCTCAGGAGGTATTTGTCACTCATGCTGTGTATAGTTTAAACCTAGAGATAGACATATGAACAAGACATCTGCTGATACAAAGGGTTGTCTGAAAGAGCTTGCTATCATGTCCATAATGACTGCCAAAGACATTTTCAGGCAAGTCTAAATCTGCATCTCATTGGAATAGTGTATAAGCAAGCATCACAGGACATCTAACTACAGAGTTAGATATGTCTGACTGAGAGAATCTATGCAGTTACCCCCAAGGAATAAAGAACATGTTTTTATTCATGCTTCGATCTGAAAGGAAAAAAAACACGGTCAGGCAATTTAGTAATATTTTAAAATTTAAAAAAAGTAATCCTTTTATTATTACAAAGTACTTAAACACATTTAAATTTCACTATAAATAGGAAAAGTGCAAGATAGTATTGGCTGATAGTGAAAGTCTTTACAAATAAGACTTCACTTGGAGTGGATGACAGTGAATTCTTGAAATTCTTCTAGTGGTGTTCAGTGTCATTACAGAGTATCCACAAGATCATCATCAGTCCATTCTTCCTAAAATGAAAAAGAGGAGAGGGGGGTAATTCAAGCTGACTTTGTGTTGTTTACAACAAAGCATACATAACTATCTCAGCAGTGCAGCACAGGTTATATACTGCATCTCCGGACACGTATGTAATTCATGGTCCTTCCTACCAGTAAAAGTAAATAGCTCAACTTGCAAGCACATACTGTTACAAAAATGCTATGTAGAAACAACCTGTATTTAACAAAAACAATTTACTTGCCCTTTTTCTTTAACATAATTTAAGAAGCTAGAAGTAAATTCACAGCTATGCTGACAGCTTCAGAAATGTATACAATTCAATCTTGTCACTATGTGGAATTCTACGATTGTACTGGAACTATACTGTGTAGACCATCCTGTAGAACAGGTGGGCTGTGTGTGTACTACGCAGCAGATCAGGAAAAGGACAGCCAGCAGATGGGGCAAGAAGCAGGGAAGGGGATCAGAGTGATACTTGGGGATGGAGCAGGGCTTATTTGTGGTACACCTCCCAAAACACATTGATCCCCACTGGTGTAGACTATAGTTATCCAGGAATGAGTTCCGAGAAAGTAGAATCCACACACTGCTATACTGAAGTGCTAAGAGCACAGATCAGAACCTACCCATAAACCACAAGTACTATATAGTATGTCATGCACATTTTTGGTAGCCTTTAGATTGCTACCATCTGACCTTTCAATTCTACCTACAAAATGCTAAAGCAATGGTCACTTCCTGTCATGAAAATATTTAACTACATCAAAATTATTAGTTAGGCAATACACTCAAATCTTTCTCCCTTGTCACTTTACTGTTGTAAACTTGAAGGGTCATCAGTTAGTGCGTTAATCTCTGAAGTGCAGAACCATGCTTAATAACTACTGAAACAATTTGGAAACTCCCTACCTATACAAATTGATTTTAGATAAAAACTGTTACCTGAATGAGTATACACAATACACATCTACTATTTACATAAAAGATTTAGAGCATCTTCAAAGGCACTGAAGAGATCGCTTTGTGCATGTAGATTGTAAAAATTAACTGTGCCCACTTTGCCTTTTATATCCAGCAGAAGGATATGCAGGGTACAGGTGTAACCCCAGAAAACCCTGCTGGCCAAAATAATCTGACTTCACTCTCATGGGGTAGATCAGGGGTAGAAAAATATTTCAGCTGGAGGGCCACTTAATGAGCTTTGGCAAGCTGTCAAGGGCCCACACACAAAATCTGTCAGATTTCATTTTAACAAATTATAGCTAAACAAATCATATATTAGATGTTTGATTTTTAGTATAACATTTTTATTTCAAAAAACATTTTGTCCTGATTTATGGTAGGGGGTTGACTAGCATATATAGAGGTGATTGCATAATAGCTCAAAATAGTCTTACTCTTGCATATTGTGGGTGGGGGAGAAGGGGGAAGGACAGGATATAGGTGGGCACCTGCAGGCAGGCCGAGTGGATGCAAGGTGGCTGGCAGCTGGATTTGGAGTCTTGTGTGCTGGGGCAGAAGCCTCTAGGCTGCAGCTTTCCTCCTGCCTGGCTGGGTACCTACTGCCCAGAATGCATCTCTACCTTACCTGCTGACCAGAGCAGCAGAGCTGGGGCAGGAAAAGGAGCTGCTGGAGGTGAGGGGGAGCTGAGCAATACCTAGGCTGCTGAGGCAGCAGCCCCACCAGAATGCTGCACATGCTGACTGGTGCTGTCTGGTAGGTGAGGCAGGTGTACATGGGAGCATGGTGTGAGCTGCCCCAGGCCAAGCACTACAGGGGCAGCTGTGAGTCAGATGTAATCAAATTACAGGCATCCACCTGCAAGCCAGATCCATTAGCTGGTAAGCCAGATCCAGCTCACAGGCTGTATTTTGCCCATCCCTGGAGTAGAGGGGCATAAGTATAAAGTTGTTCAAAAAAGATTCTCCCTGTACCTAAAATGTTGGTTGGCCTTCTAGGGTACATTCATACTATTTTTTAAAACTGAAGCTTATCTATGGTTTAAGAGGCTGGTAACAGACCACAAACCCACAGACCATTATATCAAGGTCTACAAGACCAGCAATCATCTCAAGCAGATAAAAAAAGCTTTTATCTCCAGCCATGCCCTCAGATACCACCACATCTGCTTGGAAGAGAACTCATATCTCTGCATGCCCAGAGCCAGCCCCTACCAAGCCCTGCAAATAAAGGGGAGAAGAGGTCAGGGAGAGGAAGGGAAGGGAGGAAGGGACAAGGAGCTGCCAGACAGCTGTAGGGCCTGGTGAGGACTGGATCCAGATAAACATGGGACAGTCTGGGGTCTGAAGGGGGCAAGCCAAGCATCATATAGGGCAGGCACGGAGCAGACATGCCATCCCCTTAGAAACACCCCTAGTCACCATCCCTCCAGCAGCAGGTCTGAGCATTGCAAATTAGAGATGATATTAACTCCAAACATAGTGCTAATAGCAATCAACATCAAATACACACTAGCATTCCTTACAATTACCACCTGCTAACGTTAACATGTAATCTCACCACTTAACATGTAAAAGAATAAGGAGTCTAATATTGGGCACCTACACTGACCTAAACTGATCCCACAAAACCACCACCAATCCTGACTGGGGTCAGTTCAGCACTTAAGACTGACGTAATCAGAGGGGACAGGGCCCCCAGATTGTTGCTGCTGTTGTATGGAACTTCTCGTGTTACATACAGTACCATGAGTCTAATATTGGGCACTTTAAAAAGATCTTGAGCTAATAGTTCAGTATTTTTTTGTCCCAGAAAGGTCATTTTTCAAGTCTGTTACATAAATTAGATGCCATTGTTCTGCTTCCTCATCCAGTGTATATTTGCCTTGTCCACTTAGACTAATAAGGGCAAAAGTTAATATATTATCTTGTAAACAGGAAAACAGTGAAAGATAAAAAGAAGCGGGAATGGATAGAAAGTTAGTTAGAAGGCATATCTATTCTTACTCCAGGTATCAAGCCTCTAAGAAAATTAAAGTTTGAAACTGTAATTTCAATTGGGATGTTTACTTGGAATAAAGGCTCCTGGATATATTCAGTGTGAACATTTATTACAGTAACAGTGGAGAGAAAGTATTACTTTTCAACATTCTTGTTAGCTATTTGTGAACCAGAAAATGTAACATCTATGTACAAAACAAACCCCCAAGCAAATACTAACCTCATCCATTTTTGGTTTTTTTGTAATACATTCATCATCCTCATAACCTTTCCTCTTCTTTCTACACAAAAAAGAATGAACTATACATGTGACGTTCAGTCATTTCAAAGCAATATCTGTGCAACTACCATCCTTTCCTTTGACATTAAGTTGGATTTCTATTATTCTTTTAGTTAGGAATGTACGTAGTTTCACTGGTATTGAGTTTGCTTTCACTTTGCTTCAGGGTAGCAAGGCAAAGTATTACCTTCTGCATGAAACAGTACTAAGGTAACACTTCAAGAAAAATCAGTATATAATACTTTATACAAACTTTAATCAAGTGATCTTGAAGCCCTTCATAAACAGATTCTTGCTACATCCGTTAGAAAGGCAAATATTAATATCTAATTTACAGACTTTTTAACTGATACACTCAAATAACTTGCATGAGATGCTATATAAAGTCAGGTATATCTATATGGCACAATACAGTGCCATTCATATACAAGAGCTAATTATGATCAAGTCTGCATCCTTACTAGGAAAAGTATTGCCATCTTAGCCTAGCTAAGAAACTATACTGTTGATTGATGCTCAAGCTGGGATATCAGAGCTCTCTCTGGTATCTCTACACAGCACTATTTTATGTTGTATAGATATGTCTCAGTGGCCGCACTGAAGAGAAAACCCCGATGGCCCAACTGTGCTTCACCACCATTAAACTAATATTTTTAAATGGTGTAGTGCAAGTTAGTGCAAATGATAGTTTAGCAGAAATGGTAAGCACCATCCAGAAGCATTAGGCTTACAAAAAGCAGCAGAAAATATTTATTAGCTTTCTCACCCAGTTCTTCACAGAAGAGGTTAAATGTTCTTAGACTGAAAATTACCTAAAACTATGAAGTAAGATTAGCTTTAATTTTCAGGTAATTAAGCAAGTAAAGATTAACATTTTAAAATAGTAATTTAAAGACAAAAAATCCTTTCCTAATGCTGAAAGTATCCTGGTGCAAATGTTGGAGAGGCCAACTAGGGGCCATGCTCTTCCTGATGTGTTTTGAAACTTGGGAATCATCTACAATTATATTATTTATTTTTTTTTACTGTTGAAAGGTATTATAGAAGCAGGGTAAGGACCCTGGTATTAAAAAAAAAAAAAAAAAAAAAAAAAAAAGAAGCGTACTTTGACTCACTCAGAGAACTGATGGGCAGGGTCATCTGGGAAGCCAGTTTGAAGGGGAAAGGAGTCCAAGAAAGCTGGCTTTACAGAAACCTTACTGACATAGAAATGAACCACCCTGATGCACAGGAAGACTAGCAAGTATGGCAGAAGACTAGCTTGGCTTAGCAGAAAACCCTTCAATGAGATAAGACACAAGGAAGCCTTCAAGAAGTGGACAAATGATTAGGGAGGAACATATGCATTGCTCAGGCATGCAGAAATGAAAATCAGAAAGGCCAAAGTGCAACTGGAGTTGCAGCTAGCAAACTACATGAAGGTTAATAAGAAGGGTTTCTACAAGTATGTCAAGAACAAGAGGAAGATCAGCGAAAGTGTTCCCCCATTACTGAATGGGGGAGGCAACTTAGTGACACATGATGTGGAAAAGGCTGAAGTATGCAATGCCTTTAACTTGGCTGTCACAAAGAAGGTCAGCTCCCAAACTACCAGCTGCAGTTTTGGGAGGAGGTAAGCATCTGACAGTGGCAAAAAAAGAGGTTAGGGACTATTTAAAAGAGCTGGAGCCATGCAAGCCTATATGTGATGTACTCGGGGGTGCTGACGGAGTTGGCCAGTATGTCTGCAGATCCGCTGGCCATTATCTTTGAAAACTTGTGACGAATGGAGAATGTTCCAGGTGACCTGAAAAGAGCAAATATAGCACCCATCTTTAAGAAACGTAAGGAGGAGGATCTGCATAACTACAGACCACTCAGTGTCAACTCAGTCCTTGAAGAAATCACAGAGTAGGTTCTCATTTAAGCACTTGGAGAAGACAGTGAGCATAAATTCAAAGGCAAGTCATACCTGACCAACCTGATTGCCTTCTATGAGTTGACTGGCTCTGTGGATGGGGGAAGAGCAGTGGATGTGATATACCTTGATTTTAGCAAGGCATTTGATACAATCTCCAACAACGTTCTCACAAACAAGCTAAGGAAGTATGGGTTGGACACATGGATTATAAGGTGGCTAGAAAGCTGGCTCGATCTTCGGGCTTAACAGGCAGTGATCAATGATCAACAGGTAGTTTGCAACTGGTATCAAGCAAAGTACCTCAGTCACTGGTGACACATCAGAGAGGCATGTGGGGCACATATCCCCACAGATTTATGTGCTGAAAATGGTGCACATGGCATGGGGCTACAGCCTGGTTGGAGCTAGTGGGGTTGTTGGTGGTGGCAGCATCAATAAGACAGGACAGCACCCTAGCTAAACCCAACATCCAGCAGCAGTGGGGGCAGCAGCATGGAGTTGTACCCCCAAATAGCAGCACTTATGCATCACCTATTGCTTTAGGGGATGATCAGAAGGCCAGTTTTGTTTAATACGTTCATCAACAACCCAGAAGAGGGGACAAAGTGCTCCCCTGCAAGTCTGCAAATGACACCAAGCTGGGAGAAGTAGTAGATACGTTGGAGGGCAGGTCTCAGATTCGGAGAGACCTAGACAAATTGAAGTATTGGAACAAAAGAAATCTTAAGAGTTTCAATAAGGAAAGGTGTAAAATCCTGCACTTGGGATGGAACAAATCCAACGTACCAGTACAAGGTGAAGACTCAGTGGCTAAGCAGCAGCTCTGCAGAAATGTACCTTGGGGTTGCAGTGGACAATAAGCTGAATATGGTGCAACCATGTGCCCTTGCTGTGAATAAGGCTAATGGCATACTGGAGTGTGGCCAGCAGATTGAGGAAAGTGATTCTTCTCCTCTATTTAGTACTGGTGAGGCCACATCCCCCACTACAGAAAGGATGTGGAAAAACTGGAGAGAGTTGGATGGCAATTAAAACAGTTATGGCGCTGGGGCACATGACTTGAAGAAAGGCTCAGGGAACTGAGCCTTAGTTAGTCTAGAGAAGAGAAGACCAAGAAGGAATTCAAACAGCAGCCTTCACCTATCTGAAGGTTGGTTAACAAAGAGGATGGAGCTAGAACAGTGGTCTTCAACCTTTTTTCATTTGCAAACCCCAAAGAAGTTTGAAGGGAGGTATAGAGCCCTCTGAATTGTAAGCATGAGTAGTCATGTACTTTGATTGATCATAGTAATGTTTTTCACACCCCTTACACAGTTTGCAGACTCCCAGAGGTCTGCAAACCACAGGTTGAAATCCACTAAGCTAAGACTGTTCTCAGTTGTGGCAGATGACAGAACAAGGAGGAATGCTGTTAAGTTGCAGCAAAGGAAGTTGAGGTTAGATACAAGAAACAACTTTCTTCCTAGGAGGGCAATAAAGCACTGAAACAGGTTACCTAGACAGGTTGTGGAATTTCCATCCCTGAAAGCTTTTAAGACCTGGCTAGATAAAACCTTGGTTGGGATGAGCTAGCTGGGGGTGGTCCTGCTCTGAGCAGGGGGTTCAACTGGATAACCTTGTGAAATCCCATCCAGCCCTAGTCGTCTATGGTTCTACTTACGAGTTTGCATAAAGTTCTGAACTGTGGCATTTCTCTAACTTCTGTTTTAGAGCAGCAACATCATCAGGCTTAGGTGGCTCATATTTCTTTATGAGATTTTTCATGCCTGTAATAGTAATATTAAACATTTTCAAATAATTAATTTAGCAACAATTAGCTACTGAATTCTCACAGCACTCCCCCCATGAACTATATCAGCTTATTCCCAGGGAGCCTGAGGTAATTTAGAACCTCAAGAGTACAAGCCTGTCACCCTTGAGCTCAGTCTGGAAGACCAGGTACTCTGTACTATGCTCAATATAGCAATCAGTTTCTCTAAGAAATCTAGCCAGACAAGAATTTTTTGAAGAATCCAAAATGGCAGTCATTACTTACCTTAAAAAGACAAAAACAAACAGAAATATCCATTTAAAAAACCCTAACTTTGATATCACTGCTATAGCTACACTGCAATGCGCTGAAGACCTTTTAATTAGATTAAATCCTTGCATTTGTCTAGCAAGTATTAGGATACTTGAAAAGTACTTTTTCTTTCAATGGATTCATAAAAAAAATGTCAGCTTAGAAAATTTGCCACAACATTCTTTAGACAACTCAAGATTACATGTGTAAGAGTCTAAACTGTCATCTTACATCAGAGGATTTAAGTCGTGTCAAAATATAGGGTGAGCTTACAGCAAATAACTAAACTTAAACTAGTTGTTAGCATCATGATTCTGGATTTCCTCAAAGCTATGTGATAATGCAGAGTTAGCATTACTGTACTAGTGAGCATCAGGATATGCTTATATGTTTTGATATCAGCACATCTTACAAACAGAGATCAAGTCTCAATCTTTTTAAAATAAAACTGATTTTGTCAAATTTGCAGTAAGCATAAAAGGAAAACCAGACAACCACTACCAATTTTCTATACCACTATAAAGTCTGTTTTTGATATTTTCAAGTATCCAGCTTAAGGGAAGTTTGTTCATAGAAATTATGATGGACAGCATAACATTTGGGGAAACATTCAACTTGCAAAGAAATAAGCAGTTTTTGCTTTTACTTCTTTACAGTACAATGGCAGCTTGAATAATTCTACTTTTAAGAGCAGCAGAATGACAAATGAGTCACCTTACTTTTAAATCAGAAATGTAAAAATTTGGCCTAAAAGATGCTAGTAACAGGAAAAAAAAATAAACCACTGAAATAATTACAAGAGACAAGATACTAGAAATACAATAACTGAAAGATTTGATTCACTATTAATCTGTTTAATACTCCAATTTTAATAATAAAACATTTTGGAGAACTAAATTCTTAGATTTTCATACCCTGTTCCTCTTATTAAGGCCCGACAGCTAACAATACAGGAAAATGTAGCTAGTTCAATAGCAGACAGTTCAAAGTATTGGATATTTCAAAGCTGTTGTCACTCCCCAAATGAAAAGATAGGTTTTTGTAGGCATTACAATATCGATACTTTGATATGCAGCTATTTGAAATTCGAAGCCGTTGTCTGGTCCCTTGGATAAGGAAAAACATGGGAATTTGAAACTCAGCAGACCAAAAAAAATAGACTTTGACAGCCCTAGTTCACCCACTTATAAACTTTACTGACTGATAAGAACTAAGTGAGAAGTTAACCCAATGACTAAATTAAGCAGATGTCATGGTCCTGTATGTAGCACAAGGAGTTCCTAATCTTGAAACATAGCAACAATCTAGGGGCCCATTTCTCTTCAGATTAGGTCAATCTAAGTGGCAGTCTGTCCCACCAACCCCCTCTACCCCCTGCAAATCTCACTAAATCCCTTCAAAGACCCACCTCCCCCGATCCCACAAAATTATCACCAATCCCGACTGATGGCAGTTTGGCATGATCAGGGATGACACGTCAGTTCACCACTTAGATTGACCTAATTGGAGGGAAAAAGCCCCTTAGATCATTGCTGCTGTTGTGTGGAACAACTCATGCTACATATAGTACCATGAAATGTACTTAATTAGCATCACTGAAATAACTCACTTTGTTTTTACCAGTTAGTAAAATCAGCACCAGTGAACTAAGTTGGTATGTACCCATAGTAATTTGGATACATGTAAAATCACTATGGTTACATTGATTTCAAAGTCTGTATTTTTTTTGGTCCCCTGCATTTCAAAATAATGAGGTTTTCCTGTATGAACACACACACAGGGCAAGTTTTCAAATAGCAGCAGATTAACATTACTTCATAAACAGCAAGAAGAGATTAAGAGAAATAAAGAAAAAACAAACTTAGAGCCCCTTTTAAGCCATTTAGAAATCACAAAGTAGGGAAAAATAATCCAAGAGTAGCTTTAATGTAAACCAAAAAAATCTTTGCAGCTAACAAGTCATTTACCTTAGAAAATGTACCCTCTAGTGGCATAAGAAATGATCTGCAGGCTTCTAACTCGACCTCAAGTTGGAAAATGGCTAGGAAATAGTGTTACTACTTTTTAAACGAAGAAAAATTAGGGGAGGAGAGGGAATATATACATTTCACCCAACACTGTAAAATTACAGCAGCATTCTCTGGTACCAAAAAAAACCCCAGTGCTCTCACTTTTAAGGGCTGTGTTCAATTAGCAGTATGATGCACTGAGTCTCTTTAGGTTATTTCACTTTTAACCTTGTGTTTTGTTAGCTATATTTAATGTTTCAGGTATTTAATTAGTTTTCCAGGTTCTCTGTTCTTCCTGTAATCATTTTTAAAATGAAGGATACATTTTCCAACACGGTGCTACATGTTCACATGCAACAGAAGTCTTCTACAAAATCCCTACTTCAGTTACGCAGCCTGGGCTGGAAGGAAGGGGTCAAGGTCAGGGTGAAGGGAGAAGAAGGTGAAAGCACGCTCTCAGGACAGTGTTTACTTACATTTCATTCCATCTAGTAGCTTGGATAGAGAAGATCTGTTTTCTTTCAGCATAAGACTTTCTGATAAATAACTAAAAAAAGCATGAAAATATAAGTCTAAAGTTGCCAAGCGAGTGACAATGTTTTAAACTTATTATGGTTAACACAACTGAACAAATACTTCAGTTACCTGAATAAGAGCTAACACTGAACACCATGGAGAAGATCTAACTGTTTTAATCAAACTGCTATTCTTGGCTAGGAAAATGCATTTACCATTCTAAAGCTATCAGAATCTGATTATTTGCTCTTGTATGCTTTTTCTAATCGTTGCAAATCACAGGGTATGAGTAACAAAGGGTACTTAGTATGTGCTACTTTTAAGTTCTCACTTCATGCATTTATTTATAACAAAGTACAAAACATTAAACACATGAACCACAACAATCTTGGTTCAGAGTGGTGACACCTTTGAGTTGGGAACACTTTTGGCTCCAGCACTTTCCTCTTGTTCAAGCTTCCAAAAAAAGCACTGCTTCAGAGACAAAAATTCCTGACCACACACAAATAAAAGCATAGTTCAAACTTCTACTAAGCTGTACTTGAACACCATGCATTACCAGTTATCTGTATCTGTAATTCTTTCTTTCCCTTAATCCTTCTACTGATGAGCTAAAACACATGTAGATCATAATCATAAAAAAAACACAACTCACAAGCAAAGCTATTTTCATAGATTTCACAGACATTAGGGCTGGAAGGGAACTCAGAAGATCAATGAATCCAGCCACCTGCCCCAGGGATAGGAAGTCGGAAAGAGTCAGGATCCCAGCAAGATCAACATACAAATGTTTCTTGAAGGCATTCAAAGTAGGTGCTTAAACCACCTGTGGCAGCAGTCTATTCCAGACCTTGGGGGCTCAGACAGTAAAGTGAACTTAAATATGTTTTGCTTTATTAAATTAACACTCAATCCAAAAGGCAGTATGCTTCCAAAGTTGCGCTGGTTTTTAGTCTAAAATAAATCTCTCATAATACTACATTTGGAGAGGTCAGTGTAGATGGAGGGTGAAATATTACTAGCCTACTCTGCAGGTGTCCCAACTGAAACAGCGATACATGTTATAATCATATTGGTCTACAGGCAAAAGGAATCAGAACTCTTGGCAGAGGTGATATCTTTTATTAGACCAACCAGATAGTTAGAAAATAATTTATTTATTTACAAGCTTTTGGGCACAATTTTGAGGTAAATAAACTGTTCTAGCTTTGTCTAGTTTATACAAAATGAACTTTTCCAACCAGAAGATCTTACAACACCTTCAGCTCTCCTGTGAAATTTGAATTTTCATTTCCACCTAGGAGAAATGTTACAATCTTTGCATTCTCTTATGCCTAGAGAAGGGTGTGTACACCCAAAAGCTTGTACGTAAAGACATTTTTTTGCAACTATTTTAGTTGGTCTAATAAAACATTTCACCTCTGCCATGCGTTTCAATTCCTACCAAAAAAAAAAGAAACAACTTTTTAAGCATATCTTTATATTAGCCACTCTCTCAAAAGGGTAAAATAAGTTATCATACAACAGGGAATCAAGGTCAGACAGTGGAAGAGTGCAAACAATTTAGGACCTTCCAGCCCTGTTAGTATTACTATAAGCCATGGATAAGAGAAAAAGAAAAACCTCGCAAATTTATGACCTCATAAAGCACATTAAAAAAAAAATAGTTAGATTTGCTTAGGGTAGACCCAGTCTGGCCTATGCATACAGCAAAGATAAGGTTCAGAGTTTTAAAAAAAACCTCAAACCTTTCTGGATATACATTCCACATATTAACATTCTCCTAGGTCTTACCTTAAAAGCATGACCCTCTAAAGCTTGAAGAAGCACAAATTAAACATTCAGATATGCATCAAATCGTTTCAAGTGTAAGCATTTTTTTCCAATTGCTGGGCTAGGTGGAACAAATGCATATCCCACAGCCAGGCTATTTTTTTTTTTTTTCAGTCACTCTTAAACTGCTCATTTCAGCTAACTTAAGAAATTCACTCTGGTCATCCAAAGAGTGAAAAAAATAGCAAGAGCACTATTTCTGAAATTATGAAGGATTAAAAACAGGGTCCTAGCAAAACACATTTCAATTTTTAGTTACAGCGATGCCTGTCTGCAATCATTAATATAACGCAATCTGAATTCATAAGACAAGGTTAAAAGGCATTGAGGCATAAAACTGAAACAAGGTTGTCACACAGGAAGTATCCACAGTAACCAAACTGGTTATGTATTTCTGAAAATACATACTATGTATACATACATACATACATGCTTTTAAAGTTCCCAATTTAAAGACAGTCAAAAACATCTGACATCCCAAATCCAACAGCAGTTGAAGCCAGGGAGGGCACGACAGCAGGTGGACTATATCAGACACACCCTGTAAATATGCTGTCTCTCTAAAGGATCTACTGTTTGTCACCATTGAAGACAAGAAAATAATAGGAAGGGGGAGACAGGCAGACAAGGTGGTGATGCTGTTCATGCTGCAATAGAGGCAAGATGCGTCTCTAGTACTGCCCTTCTACCAAGGAAATAAGCTAGCGGAAAAAGGGCGATAAAAACAGTTTCCTGGGCTAGATGACCACTGATCTGACCCAGCATGGCACTCATGTTCTTAATTTGTTTTAAATATTTCTACAATTAAAATGTATCCCCCTAAAGCATTAAAACTTGTCTTGGATCCAATTTTTTAAAGTAATAAATAGAGACAGCCCTTGCAACTCTCAGTTGACAGACAGGGAAAGTCTGTAAGGAAGAGTTCTATCAACTATACTCCCAGTGTCAAGTGGGAAATTGATCAGCCAAACAATGCCAGTACTTTAAAGATGATTTTAAAGCACTTAGCCAGTTTTCACTAGTCCATTTCCATGGAAATGGAAGCTGAAATAATAGCTAGATGCACTGGTTGGAGATTTTGCAAGTTTTAGCTGCTTCTGCCAGCTAAGAGAAGTGCCATTTTCTAAAGAGTACTTAAGATATCAGAATCAATAAAGCTACTGAAGTGCTTCTTGAGGTGCTCTGTACCTTCAGTTCCCATTAAAAACACTGGAAAGAAAGGATGTGCAGCACCCCGCAGGATTGAACTGAAAGTCTTTAGTGTTTTAAATGGGGAATACGAAATCAGGTTAGAAGAAGCAGAAGCCTCAGAGGAATACAAAAGCCAGACACAAATTACTTATATAGTCCAACATCTTGTTTCCAACAGCAGAGGAAAAAATACAGTAATGATACTTCACAATACTGAAATGCAGCTGGTCAAGTGCCTCCTTTCAGAGTCTTTATCTGTTAATTGTGCAATAAATCCATACTTACCCACCTACATAAAAGGGTTCTAACACCTGGAACAAAAAAGTTAATCCAAGGAACAAATTAGTCTTTTAAAACCATCCTTGCTTAAAAAATAAAATTCTACCTTTCCATATTAATTCCTGCCCTGGAGGCACTGGATAATATGGCAGCAAGAGCTATCTGTGAAGGGGTAAACAGGAGGTAGGCATCTGTCAAAGCTACTCGATTGAGAAAGTCATCAGCTGTTTTCCTCAAAACTTCTGGGTTTTCTAACACTGGATAACGAGTCTGGAAAACAAACATTCAATCATTACTTCTGCTTTTAGTATTGTTATATGATCTTTCCAAGTGAAAAACTGTTCTTAATCTTCTAGTATAAAATTAAGCAACATGTAATTTAAAAAATATATATATTTTTGGCAAAAAAAAGGCTGAAAGATCATATAATTTTTCTTAAAAAGCTTTCCTAAAATACTTAGTGACCATATCTAAAACCCTGTGATTTTTTATCATTTATTGATTTAAAAAAAGAAAACACACTGGTATTTAACACTTGAGGATTTCTCCTTGTTGATAGATCATTAGGGATCCAGGTTTTCCATTTGCTGTGGAAAAATGCAGATTTCTTCCTGTGACAGAAACACGGATCTTTTCTTTCAAAGCAGAAAAATCACAGATTTCTCTTTTAAAGGACAAAAATGCAGGAAACTATAGCTTTTTCCCTTGCAAGCTGGGAGCAAGATGGCATGCATATGGCAGCCAGGCAGGGTGGTGAAGAGCAGCTCCCTCCAAGTAAATCCATGGGGTGGAGGCAGACAAGAAGGGGCACAGGAGACACGGTAGGGGGAAAAGCACGTCCCCCAACATTTCTGTGCCCACAGTGTGGCATGGGGCTGCAGCCAGGCCAGACCAGCTACAGGAGGCAGCTGCCTTGGGAATGAGGGGCAGGGTGAGGACCCTTGCATATCAGAGCTGCTAAGTGCTACAAAGCAGCTGGATTTGCATCCTGGTGAGCAAAGGGAGGCAGGAGGAGCTCTGATTTTCTACAATAAAAAAACAAACCATATACGCATTCAGAACAAATTTTATTATAATGCTTGGTAGGCTTCTAAATTATTGATATCTTTGCAACTTTAAAGCAAAACGTTGTGTTCAACTGATTTTATTTATTTAATACATATATATTAGTGGTGTTTCATTTTTGCCATGGAAAAATGCAGATTTTGACGTTTTTAAATCAGAAAATTTGGGTTTGTTTGTTTTTTTAAAATCAAAGAATTTGCAATTTTTAAACAGAAAAAAAAATCAAGATCTTTCCAGATCATCATGCAAAGCTCCTCTCTTCAATCTGGCATACTCTAACTTACCACATTTACTCACATACCACATGCACTTTCTTCCTAATAATCAGCCTTCCAAAAATGGGGGTGCATACCATAAGCTGGGAAGCTGATTTTCTACCCAGAACAGAAGCACAGAAACACTGTGGAGACTAGCAGGGGCAGATGCGAGGTGGGTGGGTGGGAGAAGAGGGGCGAGGAGAGGAGTATTCAGCGAAGTCACACCCCACTTTGTTACTGTTTCACCTAAAGTTTAAAACCAACTGCCTGGCAGCAACAGTCTATTCAAGAAAACCAAATGCCTGAAAGCATGTCTATTCAGGAAGCCCTGAAGTCAACTGACTCATTAATTACCTAATTCTTACTAAGGCTCTTCATTCCACATATATTAACAACCCTTCTCTTTTTTAATAGTCTTGATGTTCTACTGATCAAGATATTCTCTCTTCAGCAAATTTGCTGTCAGACCCCCAATTTCTCCTCTTATTTCACATTCCTACAGACTGTTTTTAACTCTTTTCAAAATCCTAGATCCATCCACGGAGTCCATTCTTCAGCAGCAGCTAGTTTCAGCTTTTGGCTAAGCAGGTGAGAGCTGCTGGCAATTCAGCTGCAAAAAGGTTATAACTGCAACTTTTCCCAAGCAGGAAAGAGAAGGTGAACTAACTGAAGTTTAGGCTTTAACCCTGCTCCATGAAGTCATAATGTGAGAAAAATCTCTCTCTCTTCATTCTACCTTTCCAAAACTAGGTACGTCTCATCTGAGGGCATGTGATACATGAGAAAATACAGTATTTAAAAAATTAAGCAAACTGCATTCTTTTGATTCAGAGGTCACGCATGTGACCAGTTTTCTTTCCTTGAAACTGTTAGCAGTTAAACAGCCTCACTAGAAGAGTGACCCACTCCTAGATCAGGCCCCTGTGAAATGTTTCAAAATTTTGCAAGTATTAAGTGGCATTCTAAAAAGTTAAGCAAACCTCTTATTCTAAAACATAGCCATATATTTATGTAACAACAAGTTTTTCTACATAAGGAGAAATTAAAGCATTACCTTCAAATCAATTAAAAACCCCTCAAATGGTCTGTATGGGTTGTGTACTATAAGATGGAAGTTCAGCTGCTGAATGAGTAGTAGTTCATATTCCAAGATTTGTTCAAGCGCCTTCTCTTGCCCTACAGGGCTCTCCCGCAGGTTACCAACAAACTGTGCACTAGACACATTGAATTCATCTACTTTACATGCCAAGAACGCGCATGTTAACCTTGAAAAAGAAGCATCATAAATAAAATTCAGTTTTGGGCCATCTGTCTTCATAAAGTTCCTGTTCACAAAACCCATGTTCCCTATTTTGAAACAACAGCATTCTCAATATAATAAACAATTTCCACTCAAAATACAGTAAGAACTCTTCAACAGTTGTATTTGAAAAATATAAAGATTTGGGACCCTTCTATTCTCAAAGACTCTGAGGCTTTGCAAGTTACTGAATATGGCAGCACTGATAAAAACTAAGAATAAGATTCAAAATGTGTTGACTACTTACATTATTATTCGAGGGTGATACTCCATCACTGAATTGTTGAGGTAAAAACGCTTGAAGTACATACAAGCTGTTCCCTAAATTTAAAAAATAAGGCCTATTTAGATAGTTTACAAACAAACATGCCACACAAAATGTACGCACTGAAAAAGACAATAAGCACCCACCATTCCACAACTCTGTAAATTGAGATGCCCCTGCCCAACTGGCCCACAGGTGTGGGGCTGGATTAAGCCCCATGGACCTCCCTTCACCATCATATCTGACCAGACCTGGTCCTGCTCCAGCCATGCAGAAGGGGCACAGCCTGGCCTTGACCCCACTGTGCAAGGCTTGGAAATTCAGCACCACCAGAGATGTGGCCACTAATTGCCCCTGCTCCCCACCACCACAGTGCTAACCAGTGGACAACCCCATGGGCTGGATTCAGGTCCCACAGATCTCCTCCTCTCCCATCCCCAATCTCCCAACCCTGACCAGGCCAGGCCCCAATCCAGCTGTGCATGGCCTAGCCTCCGCCTGGTTGTGCCGGAGGGATGGCTGCATCCAACACCGTGGATGCAGCCCTGCGGGGAGCCCTGTATGCTGATTTGGGCCCCGCTGACTTCTCCACTCCTTCCATCCCCTCAATCCTATCTGACCAGGCCTGGCCCAATCCAGCCGAGCAGGCTCAGGAACCCCACAGCGGGGGAGAGGGGGCTGCATTCATTGCCCTGCTTCCTGCTGTTGGGGAAAGCCCCACGGGCTGGGCCTTCAGCAGCCTCCAGTCAGTACCAAGGTGCAATCCCCGACCCGAACAGGGGCAATAGCTCCGGGCCACTCACCACCACGGAGCGCGGCATGGCAGGCTTGAAGGCGGCACAGAAGTCCAGCAGCCGTTTCTCGTAGTACTTGCATAGCACCAGCTCCTCGGCCGGCTCCAGCGGCAGCGGAGGATCGCTCAGCGGCACCTGCGGCAGAGCGCATCTCGCAGCAGCTCCAGGCTCCGGGCCCCCGGCCCGGCCCGGCCCGGCCCGGCCCCCTCCCCGCCCCCGGTACCTTGCCTCCTGCCGCCGCCCGGCAGCGGCATCTTCGATTGGCATCGGCGCGGCAGCGACTCAGCTCATCCTCGCCACGGAAGGTCCAGTGCCGCCGCTGCGTGCTGCTGTGGTACATCGCGGCCTCCGCTCCCAGCGCGCCCCGCGCCGCCTACATTTCCCAGCGCGCCCCGCCGCCCGCGGGCAATCCCGGCACGCCCCGCACTCCCGGCAGGTCGTGAGGGGGGAGAGGTGTGGCGTTTCCTGGCATGCCGTGCGGCAACGGCGTGCGCGCGAGGCATGCTGGAAGTTGTAGTTTCCTCCAACGGGGTGGGGGGGACGACTTTAGTTTTTCCCCGTGGCTCCCGGCCCTCAGGGCGGTCTCCCAGCAGCATGTGGGGGCTGGTCCCAGGGGACAGACGCACCCACCCCGAGTTAAAATGGCAGGGGCCTGAGTGAGGTGCAGGGAGCTAGGCTGCGCCAAGCACCTGCGCTGAGAAGTGGTGCAGTCAGTCCCTTCCGAAAAACTGGGAGCAGGTTCGTCCCCTCCTCCTCCTGCCATGGTCCATACTCCCTCTCCCAGTGCAACGCAAAGAGGTGCTTGCCCAACCCTGGGGGCTTCTGCGTGGCTACTGGAAGGGCGAAATCCCAGCTCCATTACGTGCCACAAAACGTGGATCGGTTTCCTTGGTGTTGGGGTCTCACTTGGGCAATTAAAAACCCCAGGTCCCTCCAGCGGACAAGATGGTCTCCAACCCTCATGGCCACATCCAGAGGAGTGCAGCCAAGTGGTGTATGGCCGCATAGACCTTCTGTGGTGCCACATGTTGCACGTTCATGCATTCCCCACACTGCAGGGGCAGGGAGGGTTCATCTCGGGGTCAGAAAAACCCGCACGGAAAAAAACTAGGGCAGTGCACATGGCAGCAGCGTACACCACCCAAAACCAGAGCCTGGCCTGCCAGAGCCACGTTCCGGCTACCTACCAGGATCCCAACTGCAGGAGTCCCGGGGGACCCCAGGTAAGGCTGCTGGGGCCAGCACAGCTGCCAGCCCCTCCCCAACCTGTGGGTAACCTGACACATGCTTGGCACAGGCGTTCCTCCACTGCTGCTCGTCCCCAGGGAGCCAAACACCCACGCTCACCTAAACGTGGCCTGTGAGCATAAGACATGAAACCCATGGTTCCTAGGGTTTGTCTCTTACTCTTGAATCTTGACTTTGAAATTAACAGGGGCTAAAAGAACTCGAGTTCTAAGTGGTTTTTCCTGTCATGACCTGAGTCTTGGCCAAAGCTTTTAGAACTGCAGTAATTGTCACAAGAGCTGCTGGCAATGTCAAATCCATCTTTTGACTATGCTGCCTTGGCTTTCACTGCTCAGGCCTGAAGGAGAATGTCTGGCATTTGAAAGTTTGTCTAATGCTATCCCAACGACACAGTCCAATAAAAGATATTGCCTCAAGAAATCCTTGCCTCCACCTTTGAACACTGGCATAGAAGAGTCCAAACCTCATTTTTTGTTATTCCCCATCCCCCCAAACTCCCCACCTCTCCCCTAGGATCTTGAGGAAGAAACTGGGTTGTATTCATGTGATACTTATTTTATGGAGGTTTTAGCTTGTGAAGTTCAGCTTTCTGTTATTCTAATTTTACAATGCATAGATTTTTATGTGATATATCTGTGTATTAAAAAGCATAAATAACAAAAAATATATTTATCTGTTTTAGTAGATTTTATATTGCACAATTCAATGAAGTCAAGGAGAAGAACTGGGAAGAGCCACCAGGCAAGTGAAAGGAAAAGGTTGGGATAATCCTATGGATATGCCAGGTGCAATGGGAGCATAAGAGGCAAAAGATGACAGTATACAAGGAGAAAAATGACACTTCTCCGGCCAGGTAAATACTAACTTCTGAAAGACATCAAGAGAAAAGAAGAGACAAAGGGGAAGGGCAGAATAAAAGGAGATGACAATACAATGCACAATAAGGCTGCTGGGGCCAGCACAGTTTCCCACTCCAGCTTCCCCTAACCTACCTAGGGCAACCTGCCACATGCCAGAGCATGCTTGACACAGGTGTTCCCCAGGGAAAAGTAGCTGTGGCTTCTTGTCCTTGGGGAAGCAAACATCTGTGCTTGTCTGGATGCAGCCTAAAAAGGAAAAAAAATCAATGAGTTCCAGATTCTGATATCTTGCCTTATGCTAATTAGCACCATTCTTCACAATTAGCCACAGTTCCATGGAACTTCTTATGAATTAAGTTACTCTTCAGGGTAGGTAGTGGAGTCAGGATCTAGCCCAGAGAAAGCGAATGGAGAACACAAAAGAAAAAGCAAAACAAATACAGAGTCTGCAAATACAAGCTCCTTAATTAATGAATTGTATTTTACCATATGTGATAGGACATAACGAACATTAATACTCTTAGACTGTAGACATGACACAATTTCTAATCAAGTACTCTAGACAAGTAGATTCTTCAAAGTAAATGTATTTCTTAGTAAGAAGCAAACCCACATCATCTGATTTCGCAAGCTAGCTGCCCACAGCAGGTGCTATTTCAGTGCCTGTCCACTAGGTGGTGAGGCAGTTGGTTTGCTTTTAGCAATGGGCTAACCAAGGCTGAAACCCATTAGGGGGCCAGACACACCATTTCTCCCCCCCCCAACCACACACACAGAAGTAGTTAGCTGTGTTTCTCTGAAGTCATGCGGAAGGCAGGGTAGATTTCTACCTTACAGAGATTTATACAGTCATTTTCTCATAAATCAAAATTAGTATGCATTTTAAGGAGTAACTTTACCCTAGCTTCGGGTGATTTGATACATAACACGGATTTATGTTGCATTTCTACTTCATTCTACTCTATGTAGGTAGTAAATGTGTCATGTGTCTGTTTTCTTAAACAGATCGCACATTTTGAAAAATAGTAAGTTGGATGATCTTTTTCTGCAATTTACCAAAGAAAATTGTAGAAAAAGAGAGATATTGCAATCCTCTAACCTATGCCCATGGTTGCACTCAGGTTGGATTTTTTTATTTTAAAAAATCCTGTATCGCAGACCTGATGCTACAAGATGCTGCATATCCACTGGGTATTTCTAGATTTTCATAGATTTCACAGAAATTAGGGCCAGAAGAGACCTGGGAAGATCATCAAGTCCAGTCCCCTGCCTCAGGGGCAGGAAGTGTAGAGTGACTTCATTGCCTTTCAATAGCTCTCCATAGCCCAATTCCTTCAGTGGAACCTCAGCTTCCACTGGTATCACAAAGACATTCAACACATAATAAAATCAAGTCCTTTGATAGTTTCACTTTTGCTAGAGAGACACACAGCTTCTACTATCAGTCACAGATTCCTGTTTTTTAAAGTTTTAAAAATATCATTACATGTGCTGATGTCAAAAGAAATTCCCTCATTTCAAATAAATATCACAGTTTAGTTTTCATTTATGTTAGGTATAAAACCCTATAATTCATCAAAATCAAGCAATAATCAAGTTAGCCAAAAATGAGGAGGAGGCAAGAAATCATTTATGTTACACTAAACAAAATCAATCTCAGTGAATTTTCACAGAAACATACACAAAGAAAGAGTTCTCTAGTGGGCATCTAGTCTCTACTCCTGCATCATGTCAGGCTCAATATTATTATTGCTAAATCATACCCCATAAATTGATGGATAGTCTATCCATGAATATCTCCATGAAGGTGATTTAACAGCTTGTCTTAGAGATTTGTTCTGTTGCTGCACCAGTCTTACAGTTGCTATTTTCCCAGATAATTAACACACATTTTTCCTATTGTTGTTTATTTTAATGTCTTTTTTTTTGTTCTCCGATTAGTGAAGTTAATTGGTATGTATTGGTAAACACTTATGTTTCTGTTAGGTCTCTTCTGGATTGAGCCTTTCTACTGCTGAGAATATTTCTTCATAGGTCTTATTTTCCAAACCTATTTTCCTACTTTTGTTGCTTTCATATAAATCATTTCCATTGATTAACATCAAAGCTTAAGGTAGTTTCTGATGGTCTAACATTAGGAAAATGCTCACTCTTGAAACTAAATAGAAAGCAGCTGCCAGTAACTCTGTAGTCAGAAGTTGTCATTTCTCTGTATCAAAATGCATCCATTTTTTTTAATTCATAATCAATTGGTACAACAAAATGTGATCTCATTTTCTGAATCATAAATATGTATCCATTTCAGCATCTGTTTGTCTAATTTGATCATGGAATTACTGTAATTAAATATATAGTCATGGGAAATGTATACATAAATAGCAAATCAATTTACTGAGAGAACACTGTCACAAATAAATACTCTATCAGAATATATTGTATCCCATTGTTTTGGCAGCGGGACACAATAATAATTTTGCATCTATTTCCATCTGAGATTTCAAAAATACTTCCCAGTCTTTTTGTAAAGTATTATTGATACCACTTCTGAAAGGGCAAACAGGTACAGAGACGATAATGCACATACTTTTCAAAAGTGTCTATTCACTTTGGGTGTCTTTATTTTAATGATTAGAAACACAAGATATTATTTTTTTTCAGAGATCAGAGAGCAATTGTACTACCTGGCAGTGTACCTTGGGCAGTGCATCTAAAAATTACATTCAGGGTTCCTTATTGTAATCAAAGTAGAAACAGTGACAGAGTGCTATTAGCTCATTTCCCCTGCACCCCCCATCGCCTTGGGCAGGCTCTACCAGTCACAAAAAAAACCAGTGAGGGACCCGATTCTTTTTTTTTCTGGCGCAGCCAGCCCATCTCTCATGCGGCCAGGGAGTGAGCTGCCAGTGGCCCCTGAACTGTGGGGGGCCCCCAGTCCTTCCCTCCACAGTGGCAGTGTCCACCCCCCTGGGTGGCACCCACCCACTAGCAACACACCTGGGTGGCCCCAGGAAGTGCTGCCACTGTGGTGGGAAGGACTGGGCCTTCCCTCAGTTCAGGGGCTGCATGACCTAGCAGCAGCTCACACAGGCAGGCTTCACTGAGAGGGGGGAAAAAAAGAAGCAAGGGATCAGATTCTTTTTCTTTTTTCCCTGATCTCCTGCAGCCAGGGAGTGAGCTGTTGGCAGGCCGAGTGGCTCCTGAGCTACCGGGGGGGAGGAGGGGGGCCCTGGTCCTTCCCTCTGCAATGGCAGCACCCCCCAGGGCTGCCCAGGCAGGGTGCTAGCTGTGCAAGTGCTGCCTCAGCTTGCAGGTAGCACCAGCCTGATCCAACTCTTCCCAGAACCCATGTGCGAAGCAGCACCAGGTGGGCTTTTAGCACATGGGCTTGGGGAAGAGTTGGATCTGGTGGGTGCTGCCGGCAAGCTGGGGCAGCACTTGCACAGCTAACACCCTATCCAGGCGGCCCCAACAGCCACTGCTGTTGCTGTGGAGGGAAGGACTGGGGCTCCCCCACAACTCAGGGGCCATCCACCACTCCCCCCAGCTATGGGAGAGGCAGGCAAGCTCTGTTGGAAAAAAAAGAGAAAAAAGCAGGCCCCTTGGCACCTTTTTTTCCCCCTCAATGGACCTGCCTGCACAAGCTGCTGCCAGGTTACGCAGCCCCTGATCTTTTGGGGGGCAGAGGGGTGGTGGTGCTTCCCTCTGCAATGGCAATGCCCCCTGGGGCCTTCTGAGCAGGGTGCTAGCTGCATGAGTGCTGCCCCAGCTTACAGGCTGCGCTTACCAGATCCAACAGTGCACAGGGTGTTGGAAGCCTGGGCAGGCTTGGGCTTGGTGGGCTTCCAGTGTCCCGTGCACTGTCCCCGCCACCTTCCTGCTTCCTGGGACTACCCGGGAGTGGGCTGGCTTACCCCAGGAGCCTTGCAGGAAGGTGGCAGGAGAGAGGTTGGGTGTGCTGGTAGCCAAAGGTGGCAGGGACAGTGCAAGGGGCAGTAGAAGCCCACCAAGCCCAAGCTTCCCCAAGGCTATCCAAACTTCCAGCACCCCGTGCACCATCCCTGCCACCTTCTCCAGCTGCCAGGCATGTACATGTGCACAATTTCTTTTATCCACAATGGAACAATTTGTCCCGATCAAACTAAAATACATTAGAGATGGTCTAAGTTGCCACACTTAAATTTTTACATGAAAAATAATCATGTATGTGTATATGGTACCCTGGTTGAGAAATACTGCTCTAGATATATAGAATTGTTCTGGAATCATCTTTAGTGTAAAAATTATAACTATAAGTAAGGAGAAACAGAGATTAGCATTCTAAAAACTATGCTCAAAATGTCTCAGCTTCCTGAATATTAAAAAAATATATATATCAGAAAAAATATCTGAAAAAAATTGGCTGAATTTCTAAATATTTTCTTACATATAACTGTAACATCATGAGACCAGAGACTTTCATATGGAAAAATCAGAATGTCTGTAATGCATAAAACAAATGGGAAACAAAATTTACTTTAAGAAAGGGGGTGGAAAAGGAAGACTAATAAAAGAGTCAACAAGGTGCTTTCATTGTGGGGAAAAAGAATCACCTGAGGTGAGGAACCAAAGACACAGACATAAGTGCTGCCCCCCAGTCTAACTCATGGAACTTCACAGAAAGCTCCATGAATTAGACCAATCCTCCAAACCTGACAGACGTTAGGGTTAGGGACAGAAGTTATACATAAACCAGTTTGAGTAATCAAAAACTAGTTTAAACCTGTAACAGAACAGAAGTTCATTGAACATAAACCAGTTTCAAAATGGCTAAAACTGACTTAAGATAAACCTGGTTGAATGAAGTATCAGACTTAACTGATTTGGGTTAAACTAGTTTATGAAAATTCTGTCCCAGACCCCTTCCTGGTTTAAGTTAAATGAGAGTCCCCCAGCATCCCAGCATGCTTTCCAGCCCTGGGCTAGACTGTACTATCTGCTCCAGGTGGTGCAGATTCAGCCCAGCGGCCTCTGCCAGCGCCAAAGTTCCAGTTCCGGTTCCAGTTCCCCAACCCCTTCCACCCACTCCACCCACTTGATGCAATGAGCAATCCATGCAGTTAGGCAGAGCCGGTAGAAGCCAGCCAAGAGTTGAAGCCACATCTCCATGCACTGGGCTGAAGCTTCCCCTCCTCCAGCTCTCCCTCTCCCCACTGCCTGGAGCAGTATTGTAGGGGCAGAAGTGGGAGAAGGCAGAGCCACTGGAGGCGAGGGAAGCTGCACACTGGCTGGGCCCAGCACGGCTGTTCTGCTTCGCTCACCTCCAGCTACAGTTCCTGCTCCTGCCATACAGTGCAGTGCTGTTCCAGGCAGGTGGAAGCTTGAGCCAAGCAGTTTCTGCCCAGTGCATGGAGCTCCAGCACCTGTTCCACCCGCCTGTAGGGGCTGCTCGTCACGCCAGGCTGACAGAACAGGTAGAAGGTGCCTGAGAGCTGGAGCCAGAGCTCCATGCATTGGGCAAAAGCCACCAGGTTCAAGCTTCCCACTTCTCCACCCAGAGTGGCACGGCAGGGGCTTGGGCTGGTGTGGCAGCGGCAGCTGGAGGCGAGTGGGGTAAAACATCCCTGCCAGCCCCAGCCAGCACACAACTTGTGGTATGGCTGCAGCTGTTGGGTGCTGCACAAGGGGGTACAACAGTAGCTGCCAGGCTCTGGGCTCAGCAATGCCTCTGAGCCAGCCCAGGTAGCCTGCTGCCTGGCCAGCTGCTGCCCATGCTGCTGGGCCCAGCTGTCATGGAGTCACAGCTGGCTGAGAAGGGCCCTGCCCTTTAGACCTGGCCCAGCCCAGCCCTACCTCCATGAATCAAAAATGAAGGTCTTTCCACTTGCAAATCTGTTCAATCTATAAAGGTTAGACTAACCTGAAAAGATCGAATCAGTTCAAGCTTAGGCTTTTTGAATGTCTGCCCCTAGGCTTCTGATTCAAGTAATAGTGTCACTTGGTTAATGCCATTTTATTTGCCAAAAAAACCAAAAAATTAAGCACTGGTTTGCTGACATATGCTTTAGTACAATGGTTCTCAACTAGTTGTTGTGCACATGCCTCTTAAAAACAGAGGCATGCAGGGTAATTCTACCAATGGCATGTCAGTGTTAGTGCTCTGACACCCTTGAAAGTGTTCTGCAGCACTGGGGTGCCACAACAGCTTGGTTGAAAACCACTGGTCTAGGGTTATAGACAAGTGATCAAACTGCAACAAGCTAAAAAGAGGGCAAGGACTTACTGTGGAGCAGCTGACATTCAGTAACTGTCCATGTCCCTGCTCTTACCTAATAGCAAGTTAAAGCTAAACCACTTACTTACTATAGGTAAGCTCTGTGTTTAGCTTTTGTTCACTTATAGGCAAGAGCAAGTAGGAAAACAGTTACCATGTGTCAACTGCTATACACCTTTTAATTCTCTTCTAATGCATTTTAAAAGATGTATTATCTTCAATTGAATGTTTGTCCCTAGCCTTGAGATACTCTCCTCATCAATTCAAGATGTTTTTAAAAAAAAATAGCATTAACTTGTTCTAATTTTTGTAGCACAAGCAACACAGTCTATTTAAAATTTTATCATCCACAATTATATTAATATACAAAGTGCAGAGCAGATATAAATGTGAATCAAGCATAAAAGTTTGCAGACTATGAAGATGTTTTATTTTGCCATTAAGAATCATGTGTTAGAATATTTGTTCGGAATTATGCAAGTAGTGAAATAGCAGAGCAAACTTGTGAGATAATAAAAATTATCCAACTGCTCAGGCCTTTGAAAATGTGGTACCTGAATTATTTTGCATCCAACAGGGAATAAAAGTTTTGCTAAGCTGTTTCCTAGGAAAATTGGCTTGAGTTATAAATACATTCCAGATATCTAGGGTTGTATGTCCCACTGGCCAGGGAACTATGCAACCACTCATGGATTTAGTCTACAGAAGCAGAAAGAAATAGATGATGAGAACTGGAGTATGGTCCCATCAGATTCACCTGCACAGAATTTGTGAGTAGAACAGTATTTCACCTCAATCGTCCTGTGACAAAAGATAACAGGACAGAAAGAGTTTGACAGGGAACTGCATCAGGATCTGATCTGAGAAGGGGAAAGTCAGCTCAGTAATTGGAGGTGAAATGGACTGGAAGGAGAGCCAAAGGTTTTAAAGTTTGGGTAGAGAGAGAAATGTGGCCTTCTAATAAATGGCACTGTTATGCATGGATCCCCCTTGACAGAGAAAGATGCGTTTCAAATGCTATGGAGAGTGACAAGACCAAGATTTTTCCTTTGGCTAACAGGAAAACTCTAATGCCTTACAGGTGGAGATTGTAGCTCTCCACTCCCAGCCATTCACCCTTGTTGGCCTTGATCTGAACTTATGTTCCTTTTTTTAATTTTTTTTGTGTCACAGCATCATGGATGATAAGACCTGTGATGTGGGACTCAACAATTGCTCTATTTTTATTTTGTCATATTAAAATAATCATGATAGCTGGTATTCTTCTGGTAGCTGGGAAGTATTTCCCCTAATAAAGGCTAGGGCTGAGTGAATATCCCATTATTTAGATTCAGAATAAAAACTCTCATTGCCTTCGGTGTGAGCCAGATTGGATTCTGACTGTCTGCTGAAAATGTTTCCCCACTCTTAGATCTCAAGAACCTTACACTCTATAAAACAGCTTTATGCATTTTCCCAGTCTTCATTACAGTAAGATTCACATGTAACTGTGCTCTTGCTAGTGCTGTTGTTGCCATGGTTATATCTTCAACATATTTCTCAACAGGATTTTTCCCCCAGTAATATGTAAGAAAGGATAAAGTTGTTTTTGCTCAAGAGGCTGTAGAGGATGAAGAGGTAGGTATGAAGGAAGGTAATGTGGTTTCTGTTTCTTGCCTACAAAATATATTGAATAAAGTGCTTCTGCTTTTTAGCTTAAATATTCGGTTCTGTTGCTCAAATTACAATTTACATAAGACTATGCAACATACAAAGCCTGATTACTAAAACCTAACAGTTTTCCATGTGGTCTTAGTGTCATCCTTGGTATGAGGAAACTACTGATTCCAAAACCACAATTCAGCATCCTGGCAGTGAGAAGACATGGGCTATGCCACTGACTGGCTGGTTAACCTTAGTCACATCACTCCTCTTTTGTGAAAAGAGGATAATGAGGGTTTCCTCATAAGCATATTGAAATAAAAAGATGAAACTGCAGTAGGCAAGCGTCTACCTAGATGATACAGAACAATGCAAACAGACCAAAGGAAAGGTATGTTTACACTTCCTAAAGTACCCATACGTAGAGCCATCCTTTTACTGTTAGATGGGAGAATGCGTAGCAGTGTTAATGTTATGTGTATTTTAATACCGTACAGAAGCTCCGAAGAGTTATTTTTCCAAACAGTTGTCATTGATTCTGCATTACCTGTAGAGGTGCTTCAAAGATACCTATCATCCTGGAATCTAAGGATCTGATCCTGCTCACATTGAAGTCAGTAGCTTGACTTCAGCAATGTGGGACCATGCAATGAATGCAGATTCTAGCTTATGCCATGTGGCAAGCAAAGATAACAGTTTAGTCTTAGGGAAAAGGGAGAGAGAGGTGCTGATGAAACTTGTTGATGTTCTTTTTCTGGAGCCTCAAGAAAGAACACCCTGAGATTTTTAACAGAATCTATTACAACAGTCCACATTAAAGTGATTTTATTTTTGCCTTGGTATTGTATATTTAATGCTTCTGAGAACTGTAAGATGCTGGAGTTCCAAATTTAACATTCTGTTAAAACTGCATGTTATAGACCTAAGTACTCGTTTCAACAGAAAAGTATTACAATAATATATATAGTGTGTGTAAAACTATCTCAGGGTGGCATATATTCTACCTTGGCATGTCTAAAAAGTAATTGCTTTTAAACTGAATAAACCATTAAACCCAGATCCTTGCCACTTTTGTTTCAAATAAGTAGTGGCTGCCTTTGTGGACAGATCTACTGATATCAGTAGAATTACCATACAGTAAAATCCTACACTCAGTGTTATTGCCTTGGAACAGGTTTTGGAAACATAAAGCCTACCGACTGGATCTGGGTTGTGTAGCCCATGGAGCCACTCCACGGAGCTGCAGGATTTTGCATGTGCTTGTGTCTGTGTCTGTGCCCACTTGGGCTGAGTGGCAAGGAGCTGTTCCAAAGCCAGGGAGCTGAAAGGTGTTCCTGCGCTGCTGCAGCTTCTCCCCACTTCCTTCTTCTCTTTTTCCCCCTCCCATTGCTCCGCAGTTGCAATGTGAGCACAGCTTCCAGCAGAGGTGGGGTTGGAGAGTAGCTGCGCTGAGACCAGGGCGCTGGAAGCTGCTTTCATGCTGCTACAACTCCTCCCCACTCCTGTCCCCCCGCCCCCCTCAACCTGGCCTCAGCATACCATACTGCATCTACCATGTGCAGGGGTGGGAGAAGCAGCAGTGGTTCAGGCCCAGCTCCCAGCTGCATGGGTCCAGATGGGGCACAGTTCTAATTCAGCCATATCGCACATACAAAACAAAGACATTATCACTAGAAGCATATACAATATTAGATTACTACGTAGATGCAAAGGGGCCCAAAATATAGTTTTTAATTTCCTAAATATTGTGTCTTTAAAGTCTCAGGCACTGTATTACATTAACAACGTTTTTTCACATTTAATATGATAAAACTTTTGTGGTATTTTAATATTTTGTTTCATTGATACATTAATTAAATTAATTAAGGGCTTCAGTTACTGGTTGAAGTTATGTTTAGGTTCACAAAGTCATTGTTGTATCAGTTCACATTTGCAAGGGTTTCTGTGCAGCCATGAGACATTGAAACACACTTTAAAGGAAGCTAGATGCTGGAAAATCTGACTATGATATAGATACGTGAAGTAGGCTACATACATCCTACCTAAAACATTCAGATTTTATTTAAACCCCTCAAATACCAACTTGTTAGTGACAGCCACAATACCAGTGATTAGTAGTAGTACATGTTAGATAAGACAGACCTATATTATTACTGTAAATTAGTCTCAGCCACAGGGTTCAGATCCAAATCTTGATTCTAGTAGCCTAACTAAGGGGAGACATCTAGGGCAGCAGTCTTGGGTGCTGATTCGGAGCAGAGGGGGTGAGAGTGGCATGCATACAGATAACAGCCCCACTGCTGCCAGAAGCGATTGCTGCCCCATTTGTTGCCACTGCCTGGGGTGTAGAACTACCCTGTTATGCCTCTGTTGGATTCAGACTTTCCCAAAATTCATAGTAGTTAGATATGAGGTTCTGGTTCAGCTCATTATAGAGAAAAAGGCCTGTGGCATAGAAGCACTTGGATCCAGGGCTGTAGCTGAGGCCCATTTCAAATTGTTACATAATTGTACAGTGCCCTGAGACATGAAGGATGTTATACAAAGTTTTTACTACAGATCTGATTTTTGACAATTCTGTTACTCTGCTAGGTACAGTCTGCAGAGATCCATAAATCTTCAATCTCCTGCTCTAAGAAATAAAAATACACAAAATTGAACAATATATAACTTTATGTGCTTTTTGCTATGGCAATTTAAGAAGCTTTATATTTGGACGCACAGTATGTGAAAGTGTGGTGTACCAATTTCATCCTTTCCCCTATCCTTATGCCATGCTGTGATGTTGTCTCTCTAAGAGCCAATGATAATGGAAAGTGAGATAGACAGGCTGCACACAAGGATTACCAAGGAAGCAGTTACCCTAGCAACAATAACCATGTGAAAGCAGACAGAACTACTTCTGCACTGCTTGTATGGGTTTTTTCCCCTCTGGTCTAAATAGCACAGATAAAGGAATTGGATGCTATGCATCTGATTCTGAATCTTTTGCAGCTGATGGAATTACAGCAAGGCAGAGAAGTTCAAAGCATTTGAAAATTTGACAAATGGGCAATAGCCTTTTATATATTAATAAGGGCTCTCAAAGAAGTCTCTTTTTCCTATTAGAGTGTCATTGCCTTAGCCATTTGGGTGAGACAAAGTGGACTGAGATGCAGGGGTGAGCATTTATTATCTCCACAAAAGTGAGAGCATGACAGAGACATCAGCCACGGTAGTTTTAAATTTATTATGAAGGACAGCAATTTTTTACACCTTTGAATAAAAAAAAGTGTTCTTACAGGTATGAGAAACCCTTTTCACCACTGTAACAATGGAAAGCCTACAGGGCATTCCACTGTCTGGTATGAGAGCTCTTTCTCAAAAGACATGGAAAACAACTCAGACAAACCAGCTTTCTGTTTTCTTAGTGCTTTCAAGTAGATTATTATATTAGCAAACTCCTCCTTTTAACCCATATGGAAGCAGTTTACAATACAGGAAGACAAGAGATATCTGTGAAAGGCAGAAAATACTGGTTAGTAAGTGAAAATAAAATTCTAAATTGCCATGCATTGCTAATGTGTTCTACCTTTGCATTCTGCACATCCCACTCTACACTGTGTTGCTTACTCACCTGTGTTCCACAGGTATTTTAGAGGGAAGCATGGTGTAGGCTCCCACCTAACCATCTTTCTTTTGGTCCTTTGCATAAAAAAAACAGGAATTTTCCCTAGTGCTTAGGAAGTGGCTGTTGTACCAGTTGTGCAACTGGCATCACTCCATTTTTCTCCTTCCTTTGCAGCTCTTTGATAGATGAAGTGTATTTTGTCAGTACAGCATGATGGCACCTCCTGTCAGGAAGCAAAGGAGACAAAATAACTGACTTGTAATGCTACTTTTTTTTTCTTTTTTTTTTAACAACAAGGAATATATCCTTCATAGCCTCACCTTTTTCCTTTATTTTCCTATGAAGAAAAAAGAAAAGGGAACATAGAGTTATTAAAGGAGAAATTGATAAGCATTGAAGAAAAGAGATACATTTAGTCCTTGCAGCTGCTACTCTTTGAGATAGACAGGGCCCAAACTTGAGCTAGTGGGGAGCAAGCTGCTATCTTCTTCTTTCTGCCTAGTCTTAAGCATGCTTTGTCTTAGATGTTCCATTTACGTGGCTTGCTCCAGGTGCTTCACACGAAGATACAGTTTTATATAACAATTACCCCACATGCCAATGCTGTGTGTCTACAGCATAGCCAAATTAGCAGCTCTCACCAGCTTTATAGTTCCAGAAAACATAATCTAAAAAGTTGTCCTGTTTTGGTCTGACCCTGGGCTTTTTGCACTTTTGGTATCTTTCTTCCAGTTGATTCTTTCACTATGTCATAGTTGACAGGAAACTATTTCCCGTTTTTCCCTGTTGATAGAACATGTTGGAACAGACCATTAAAACTACTAACTTTAGAAGAAATGTTAGACTTTTTCATCAAAACTGATTATTAATCTCATACTACAGCAAACCATGCAGAGTACTAGAAATAGCTATGCTGGAAGAGATCTAAAGAATGCTGACAAATTAAATTTCCAGAAGAGGTTTTGTCACTCAAGTTTGACTAAGCTATAAATACTTTCTAAAAGAAATTCTTAAGAACAGAGAGTATAAGAATGCCCAGTTTTATAAGATTTCAGATGAATATATACAAAATCTAATGTACTTTATACTTTTACTAGCAAATTGTCCATCAGCAACAACAACTTTCTTGATGGCGACTTTCTTCATGGCATTGTGCATCTAATTGTCTTCTCACAGTGGCATTTTCTTGGAACTAATTTGCATAACTTTCTTGATTACATTGTGTATTTAATTGTCTTCTCACAGCAGCCTCCTCTTGCCATTTATTTGCACAGTGTTCTTGACAGCGTTGTGCGTCTAATTGTCTTCTCATAGTAGCCTCTTCTTGGGACTCATTTGCATGGGGGTCTCTTGATGTTTCCTCAAGTCCAATCACCTTCTTCATGTAGCTTGGTCCTCAGGGCTTAGTCTGTCTGTCTGTGTGTCTGTCTGCCCATAATGCTCTTCAAGGGCATCAAGAGCTCAGCCTGGCAGGGAAGGCAGAGGGAGGGGCCAGCTGTGGAAAAGCAGGACCTGGGCTCCCAGCTACTGTGAGGCTACTTTCTTGATGGTGCTGTGCATCTAATTGTCTTCTCCCAGTAGCCAGGAGCCCAGCTCCCACTTTTCCTCAGCTGGTCCCTCACTCTGCCCTCCCCGCTGCACTGGACTCCCAGCACCCTTAAAGAGCGTTATGGACAGACAGACGCACAGATGGACTAGGCCCTTTATACATAGATATTGTTATGCTTGTATCACACTATTCGTGTTCTATATCTGTGCTTTAGATAGTAGGACATAAGGTAACAACCTTTTAAAGGGTTCATTGATTATCTTCACAAGGAGACTTGGCAACCAGGTGATCCAGCTAAGGAAATGTGGAAAACTGAAACAGTAGCTTTATGGCATGCTGTTCTCTCCATTCTATCTTACAAAAGCCCTTCTGTTGGGATGCAGCTATTCCTTAGGTTAGATGGAACTGAAACTGGATTGTGACCTTAACAACACAGTAGTGTCCCACTGTAACTCCAATAGGATTTCCTTGCATTTCTGAAAGTTAACTATAGTAATATTCTCTTCCATATTTTGCCATTATCCAATGCTATATCCTCTTACATCTTTTTTGTGGGAGTGGAGGGATTTGAGGGATAGGGAAGTGTTAGGGGCAAACAGTGTAGGGTTTTGGCTTCAAAATGGATGTTCTGAGTTTCAAAGATGCCTCCAGGTGTCCTGGGTTTTCCTACAGCTTTTGGGAGCTGTTTCTGCTCATACTAGATATACTATGGGGGAGAGATATACACCTCTCACAACCAGATAATTAGGATAAAATAACATTAGGTAAATATCAAATGGTTTCCAAGAGAACTTCTCTGTTTCTGTGGACATCTCTGCAGAAAGGATTGCTTTCAATATAAAGTAATTGCCTTGTAAGCTTATCAAGTGTTCTATTGCTACTCTGGAGGATAGTATTATATTGGAGTTTATTTGTTTTCTTCTCTCTATTATGCAATCAATAATAGTGATTAAAAAAAATCTAAGTTCTCACATGTTCTGAAAAGTTAGTATCAAGTGTATTATCCTATTTTTCCTAGAATTGGCCTCTGGGGACCTGGCTGGTCACATAGAACTGGTTCTCTTTGTTCTATTTAATTAAAACACAGGTTAAAACAATTATTTTGATTGTCACAGGCATAGTGTGTGATCAGAAAAGGGGAGTAATTGCAGTGGAAGGTAAGATGGTTCATGAGACCATCTCTCTAGTGGGTGTAATCCACAGCATGAAAAATGTGAGGACCATTTCCTTAGGGACACCAACAAAATCCAAGGAATTGTTGAGGAAAAATCTAGAAAGAATTTCTTTCTCCCTGACATACACATCTGGTAGCATGACCCTTTGAGTCACATTAGAAAATATATGGAAACCTTAAGGTTATTTATTTATTTATTTGAGAGAGAAGTAAGAATTCTTGTGAGTGATATATTTTATTGGACCAACTGTGTGGTTGGGACAGACATAGGCAAGCTTTCAGGTATCATAGTACACTTCTTCAGACCTCTGGTTATTTATTTACTTGTTTGCCATATTTACCCAAATACAAGATGACTTTAGCTGGATTAACTGCATGCCCTCTCCCCTGCTACACCGAGGCTTGAGGCTGAAACCAGAGCTGAGACACTGAGTGCCCTGGGCTTGTACTCAAGTCTAAAATGAGGGGGTCTTTTCCCTATGGTGACTGGGAGGAAAGTCTGTTCTTGGATTTGAGTAAATACAGTATTTATTTGATTTATATGCCATCCTTCCCAAAAAGGGTTATGGAAGGCTACAATAAGAGTACAGAATAACTTATACAACAGGAGTGTAATAAGAGAACAGAACAACTTAAACAAGAACCAGAAAATCCACATAAAATAGAGACCCCTGAAACTGTAACTCAGCCTGCCTTTATTTCCTAAATGCCTGCCCAAATAGGAAGTCTTTAGCACTCTCTTGGGTCTCTAGAGGTTCTTACAGAGCTGAGGAGAAATGGCTAAGATGTAGAAGGTCTATTTAAGTGTCTAACTTCCATGAAACTGGAATTATGCATTGAAATACCTCTGAGGGTTTGGATATCAGTGCTGCAGACAGAATATTGGGGTAATATACTTTCTAAAAGTTCTTTAAAAGAAAAAAATATTTGCATTTCATCCAATGAATTTACTCTTTTCCTTAGGTATCAGTTTCTTCAAATGTACTCTTTATTCATATTTGTTGGATTTTTTATATTTTTCACTCTGGATTTATTGCAAACAATTCTTTGCAAGTATTTATTGCCATCTCTTTAAGATTAGATAAATAATTGCAATTAGCTTGTAAATCATGGTATTATTTCTGACTGACATAAATAGGCACTTATTGTGTGAATGCTTATGCACATAAATAACAAATCAAATTCCATAACAGAGATACAAACACAGATGCAGCAAATCCATTCTTTAAGAAGTTAAGAATGCATATCTGTAGTTTTTTAAAGTATTTTCCCTTCTCTAATCAGTTTTACACTAAGTGGCAATACAAAAATAGGAACATGAGTGTATTTGTGTATGATCTGGGTGTAGAGCTCACCTGCATCATTTCGTTATCATTTCAACTTGCTGTGTCATAGAAAGCAGAGAGAGAAGTTCTGAGAATTAGAAGAAAGACAGTTTCCCTGTGAACTTACGTATCTGAAATGCCTTTCTTGATAGTTTGCCCCAGAGTGCACCTCTGACAATGTTCTGAAGAAGTACATTTTGTTTCTTTTCCAGTAATTTTTGGTGGGTTACATATTACTGAGTGGTGAGCCACTTTCCTCCATTCTTAATGACGATTCAGATATTTTATTTCTGACTCTCCCATTTTCCCTTGATGATGATGATATTTTCACATTGTGCCTTTTATTGGACTCATTGCCCCCTTAATTATTAGAATTGTCTGAACAAGAACACCTGATTCAAACACACTTGAACCTCTGGCTACTTCACAACCACGTTCCATGACTCATTGCTGTGACGTTCTGAAAGATTCTGAACGGCTGAAACTCCTGAAATGCTGCCTCTAGAGATCCTAAACCTCTTTTGCTGTTTCTTTTTTCTCTCCTTTAATATAATTTTGGTGGGGGAAATTGAAAACACACTTTCTAAGCATCCAACAGATATACAACATTTTTAGTAGCTCTTCCTTTATATACATGCTAAAGAAGAAGGTTACATCTTAAGAAAATATTCCTTGTCATACTCTTAGCTTGAGAGGATTTCCTGTTTCAAAGCATATCAGTTTGCTTCAGTGTGGAAAATATAAGTCATAATATGTTTTCCTTTAAATAAACAAGTTGAACTTTCCCATCTCTAGTTAGCAGAAGTGTTTTTTTGTGGCTTTGCAACTAATGGAGCCAGCAATGTAAAGAGCACAGGTACCAAAATGGACATGCTTGACTATAGTAGGTTGTAATCTAATGTTTAGAATAATAATCACAGGACTTACAGGCTCTGACTTCTATGTGTATGGTCTCTAGTTTCATAACACACTTTTGTACTTGTAAAACTAGCACAACATATTCTGTAATAAGATATCATAATATTATTCTGCTAAACGTGCACTTTATGGATAGCTTTTTTGAAAGGAAAGGTTTTTATTAAGTCCTCTGTGTGAGAAAATTTCCCTGTAAAAGTGAGATTAATGAAAGTAGTTTTTTTCTTCTATTCATTCAAGAAATATTCCAGAGCTGATCAGTTCTAGGTGAGAGTTGCCAGTTCTGATAAGACAGTTTCTTAGTTTTTGCTTACAAAGCATCACTTATCAAAATATCATGGCATGTTTCAAACTCTCCATGCAATGAGGTCGTAGGGAAATGACTTGAAAGAAATTGTGAAAGGGACCCTAAGGGGAGAAAAATTATGGGTAGCATATTGAAGCCACTCCAAAAGTGGTAGGGATGTTGAGCCATCCTTTACATGAGAGAACTTAATTGGTTCAAGTAGCGCTTCATCTCAATTATGGTTCAGAGTCTGTTCTCATTTTTGTTTACAAAAAAATTCACATTGCTGCATCAAAGGCTGGAAGTGGCAGGAATCTTTTGTAGAGATATTCACAATGGGACGGCAGTCTTCATGCTACTAGTGAAGACCACTGTGGTACTAGTGAAAGCAGTCAAAGGCAAATGATGATGACAGAAAACTCACACTGCTGAAAATCTTTTTTTTTTCTCACACTAATAAATGTTCTTTTCTCAAAAAGAAAAACTGCAGTGTTCATACAGATCCATTGCTTTGCAGTCTGCTCTTGGGCATTTTGTTTTCAATAAATTAAAATGTAAATCATGCATCAAGTTTATTTTTGCTCTGCATTGTTTTTAAAATAGTAAACGCTTTTGGAAGGAGAACAGTGTCACTCAGTTTACCCAAAAAGGTTTGGAACTGGCTTCAAACCTTGTGTACCAATTGAGGCTTCTCTTTGGCTATGTGGCTATTCCCTTAAAAATTCATTCCCATATATTCCTTTTAGGATTACTGAGGACTGAGCTTCACTTAAACTGGAGTTGGATTTTGTGGACAATCCAGACAAAATCCATTTACCAATATAAATGGATTTTTTTTTTGATCACTTAAGCTTATCCCACCCAGACCTCAAAACCTAATCCTAAAATGTACAATCTAATCCTAAAATTGATCAACTCTTATGGAACTTGCAAGCATGCATCAAGTGTAGGTCTTCAGTTCAACCTAATCACAAGATCTCTTTCTTGGAAGCCCCTTTTCTGTTAAAAAGTCCATCCAAGGAGGATATTCAGCTCTGGCTAACTTCAGGGTGTGCTTATGCCCATATATATCGAAGCTGACACTGAACTTTGTAAAGCATACCCTAGATATGAAGCACATAAAAATAATGAAAGAGGGTATAGACAGACAGATGAACAGACAGACAGAGACAGCCTCATTGGTCCATCCTAATTGTTCTTTTTAAGCATTATTCAGCCATTACATGTATGTAAAATAGAGCTTTTAAGAGCAGAGCCGCATTTTTGCCTTGTTACCCAGGGTGACTGTAAAATTATGCCACAAAAATAGTTAGTCTTTGAGTGCTGAGAGCATCTTCTCTGTCCATAACTGTCATTTTCTGTTCATAACATGCCATTAAGAACTGTTATTGTATTAGCTGAAATACTATATAGCTTGCGTGCATAGCATGCCGAAAGCATCCAGCAATAAAACATGTAAATGTACATCTGTCAGGCAGCTTCCTTTCCTCTTATAGGGGCTACAGAAATAGTATTTCTGTCTCTCTGTATTACTGGTCCTACCTCATATTGCTATAGAAATCACCTGAGATGTCTGCCTATTTGAGCTTCTCCACTAACTATAGGAATTCTTTTAATGCAGCAATTATACTTAAGTCCCAGATTCTACTATATTTGTATTTTTGCCAGTTGGCCACAACTAAAAAGAACTTTTTTAAGGAGGAGGAATATGGGATATACTTAATAAAATAAGACTATACATGTTATGTAGCATCTTACATCTAAGGACCTAATAATAATTTATTAATTAGTTAGGCATTACAACACTCAGGAAAGGCAGGTAAACATGAACAAAATGTATGAAATGCATCACCATCCAGGAACTTGTCACTCTATGGTGTATTTATTAGCCATATTGGTAGAACTAGGTATCCCTTCCTTAGAATGTAGGCTTCAATCACTTCATAGAATCTTAGAATTACAGAGAAGTAGGGCTGGAATGGATCTCCAGAGGTCATCTAGTCCTACCCCTGTGCCTGAGGCAGGATTATCCCTATCCAAACCATCCTAGACAAATCCATTGTCTAACCTCTTACACAGTCAATCCTGACACAAACCTAAGACCTAACACTCCAACCTGCCACTGGTAAAGCAGGGGACCACAGTGTTAGGATAGCTTGTCATTTTTTATGCTTTAATGTTGCACCTGCTTATATGGTGGTGAATTATAGTATTGTTTAAACTTTTTTTATATTGAGCCTTATTTAATCATTGTGTAAGTTTTGTATAGCCTCATTATTATCTGGACTTTTAACTGAACTAGGCAATAACTGGCTGAATCAGAGTGACAAATGATTGGCTATGTTAATGAAAGGCGGTAAGAGAGACCAATGGACAATGTCCAAAGTAAGACAGTGGAAAAAAAACAAATTAAGAGGTATGCTCGTGATGCATCTGTTGAACAAAGGAATATGCTGACAGGATAAAATATGGACAGTATGCTGACTGCAGAGAGACCAGACCAAAAGCAAAGAGTCGTTGAAGGAGTGAAGTTGAAGAAAAGCAAAAAACGGGGCAGCAAGAAAGTTAAGTGTGTCATCATCATAAATCCAGCCTTCAACACCTATCTGGACCGTCCCAGCCAATGACACACCAGTTGGTTTCAGGAACTGAGTGGCCATCTTTTATGTTGGGCAAAGTAACATCTGGGATCAGGTGAGATCATTGTACTGAATGTTTTTCTCTCTCTGAATATAGAAACTGCTAAAATAATATTTATTGTACTAATAAAGTTAGACTTTGATTTTAGGACACTGAGTTGACTGTGTTTGTATTTCATGTTTCATTTAAGGGTTAATTGTGCTTTAACAATCCTAAACACCATGGTGAGCAGTGGTGCTAACAATGTGTCCATTTGTTCTAGTGCCAACATAATCCCAAACCTAGATAGCTTCTTTATCCTTGGTATGCTTATAGAGGGCAATCATATCTTCTCGCTGCCCTCATTTTACTGGTTAAACATTTGTAGTTTAATTTCTTAAGTTTTTCTCTCCATTCCCTTGATCATCCTACTAGCCTTTCTCTGTACCTATTCCAGTTTAAATAAGTCATGGATGGCCAGAACTGTAAGCAGTGTTACAGATGAGGCTTCACCTTATAGTATGGCACTAATGTTTCCTTATTCTTATTGAAAACATCTTGCCTACTATATCCAAAGATCACACTTGACTTTTTTTATGACAGTGTAGCACCTGTGGCTTACAGTTATACTGTGATTGGCTAGTATATTATACATGAGCAGAGAGAGGTAGTTAGCTGTTAGGCTGAAGTCAAGTAGAAGGCAGGGTAGATTTGCACCTTGTAGGGTAACTAAATCAGATAGGTATAACAAAAGCTTTCATAAGCAGAGGGCTTACCTCATCACCATCTGTAAACTTACCTAAAGTTAACTTCTGATAAAGTATGTGATAACGTAAACCTTCTGCTTACAAAAATGTATGCTATACATCTGATTTCCTGAGTCTATAAAGTGCAAATCTACTCTGCCTGATGCACTATAGCCATGCCTACCTGTTAAATTGACTATGCCAATAGATCAACTGCTTTGCACACCCCATGTTGCTCCACTCAGATTGTTTTTTAATCTGGAAATAGTATAGCCATATCTATGGTGCAGTTCCTGTAGGATGATTAGTATGGGGGGGCAAGCTAATTATTAGGCCTGCGCAAAGCAGAAAGTATTTGCTTCGGATTTGGATTGAGAGGGATATTGATTCGATTTGGTGATTCAAATCATTGTCCCTATTCAATTCAGCCAAATCTGAATCCAAAAATATTCAGATCCTAATCTTATTCAGCCATAGATTATACAGGCAAGCAGTGCCAGCAGGAGCAGCTGTGGGCAACCCAGTTAGAACCACTGTTTGTCTGACTGCTCCCTCAGCTGCCCCCCCCACCAATGGCAAGGCAGGCAGTGCTGGCAGCCCTGGGAGAAACTGCGGGGCTGGGGGAGAACAATCAGGGAGCTGGGGGATCAAACCAGGAGCTAGGAGGAAACCCCCGTTCATTCCCTAGAGTCCCCCCCCCACCCCCAGCTTCTCCTGGGGCTGCCAGCTCACGCTGTGGCTTGTCCAGCTGCTCCCCCAGCTGCCCCTGCACCCAGGCAAGACAGGCAGTGCTGGCAACCCAGAAGAAGCTGCGGGGGCTGGGGAGAATGATTGGGAGCTGTGGGTATTGAATTGGGCACTGGAGAATCAAATCGGGAGCTGTACTAATTACTAGTTCCTACTAGTTCAGTGAACTTTGCACTAGTAGGTCATATCCACAAACTGTGTGCAGTACCCCTAATTTGCAGCATGAGGCAAAATTTGATACCTGGTAGGAAAAAAAAGTAGGAAAAAAGCAGGGCAATGCCCATGAAATAGCATGTGCCAGGACAAATGCAGAGACAGGTGAGCAGGCAGGCCAGGGCTGCCTACTCCCCCAGCTTCACATGTTGCAGAGCCCCCAAGCTGAGGCACACTCTGCTGTCACCATGTGCTGCTCCCTGACTGGGGGCTGCTTGCCATCTACCTCTGCACTAAGGCACCCTGTGCCCCAGCCAGTCATTCCCTTCCTGCTCCCTGGCCAAAAGCTGGGAGGAGCAGGGCATGGCCTGCATCAACAGGTACATACAGGGGTATGCACTGCAACACATAGAAGTGGCACAATTTTGTGGCTGTAAATTTAATCTCATTTATATTACTCCAGTTTTTGAGGTCATCCAGTTCTTCCTGTGTGATATTCTGATCCTCCTCACTAGTTACACTGTCTTGTAAATTTGTACGCTAAAAAAAATGTCATTAGCACCCTTATATTTTGTGCCAAGGTTACTTAAGAAAATATTAAATGTCAATCTCAAGACTGATCTATGAGAAACTCCACTAGTATCATCACCCACATTTCATTAATACCACAACTGTTGTCATCTTCATTTTACCTATCGTACTGTTTTGGTACTAATTCCCATATTTTCTAGTTTTACTAATTGTTTCCCATATATTCCCATGTATATATATGGCACCATATTAAATCCTTTATAAAATTGAGAGATATTTTCCCTTGATTAGAAAATATATTATCAAAGGAAAATATCAGCTTACTCTGGTATGTCTTTGTAAAATTTGTGTTTCATTTTTTTCCAGTTGCCATTTAATTCTAAAACTTTCTTGCAATATTTGTTCTAAAACCTTGCATACCACTGAGGTCAGACTAATGATCAGATTGCTGCAAAAATTACTTCCCCCCTATTTTTCTTACATATTGGTATTGCATATTCTGTTCTCTAATCACAATGTGCTATGTATTGAAATCACCTCGATTTCAATAGATTTATTAAAAATTCTTGCCTCCAGACCAGTATTTTCACATGCTTGAAGAATTCTAGGATTATCTTGTTCCCCCTATTTTAAACTCTGTATCTCTGAATAGTTCCTACATTTTTGTTCCTATTAGTTGACTAAACGAACTTGGAAGTGACATTCAGGCTTGTAACTTAAGATCAGACAAATACAAATATTTGATATAGTGCAAGTCATGTATCACTGCTACATAATAGAATATTTCAAATTGTAGTCATATCACCATGTAGAATGTGCCACACTATTATCATAAAAATATAGCAAACTGGATAGATTTGATAAATAAGATTCTTTTTTCATTGGGCGATCCAATATACTAATATTCAGTGTCAAAGTATAATATTGTTGTGAATTATCATTGTTGTTGTTAATAGTAGTAGGAGTAAGTACTTACATGATGATACTTCTCAACAGCCACAGTTGAGGTAGATAATGCGTAAACACAGAAAGAAGACAATCCCTGCTCAGAAGAATTTGCAGTGTAAAAAGTTTGAATAAATGCCCTAGAGAGACTCACATGGTTAATCCCTAGAGTTGTAAATACTTCACATTTGACATCCAGGCTTTTGTTCTACAGGTTTTCTTATCTCAAGGTCAAGTCCGTGTGTAACTGGCATGAAACTGCAGGCATGCAGCTGTACCAGGGCAATATTACAGAAGAGAAAATACACAAGAAAATTAAGATATATTTTAACAGCAGTACAAGCTATCCTGAAAGACATTTTAATGTTAGAAAACATGACTGATGCTTAGAAGAAGCTGGAATATATTGTAACCCATTATATTACCTCAAAATCTCATGTTTTTCTCACTGACAATCATTATATTTTAAACTCCACCTACTTTTCTTCTTCCCAGAAATAAATACCTTACTGAACTTGGCCATCCATATGAAGGACATTGGCTATAGTCAAGTCAGCTGGATATTTTAATTAAGCCTAACAAAATTAAGCAAAAACCAAAATGGGATATGGTCTCCTACCTCCCTTAAGGTCCTTTAAAAATCCAAAATGCATTGCCTTAACAAAGAGATGGTAATGCTTTTCCATACACAAAGAGTTTATTCATGTATTTTTCATTTCATCACAACTAAATATGGCAATTGACCTTGAAAGACCTTAAAACACTAAAGGGTGGGACAGAGAAAATGTCATGATCCCCATATAGATGCATATACCACAATAGGCATGTTCCATTGTAGTGATTATGATATCCAACTTTAGAAAATAATTCTTAGTATGCCACAAATTAAATAAGAAAGGAGGCAAATTGTCACATGACAAATTCTTCATCTGTATTTAAGTACTGTTTCTTTTAAACTTGTAGCAGAAGCCAGGGAAAAAATTTCTAGGGAGAACCTCTGCAGTGAAAAAAAAGGGAGATTAGCAAAAAAACTAATTTCCTTATTCTAATAAAATGTTATAAAATAGTCTTTACCATTTTCACACAAAATTTTCCCAGTGAGATTTCCCTTTGTTTCTATAATAACAGTTCAGGCTTAAGATTTTCTAGCTTGGTATCGTCTCTATTTTCTGCTCAGGAAGATTTCCACATTCTGCCTGAGTATTTCCATATCCAACAGGACCCTGAAGCTGTGGAGGTAAACTAGACACCAGAGTGGAATATCTGACTGTCTAGACATACTGGCAGGACTCCAATTGAGTTTAGTAGGACCAAGATCTCACCAATAAGGTTTCTGCAACTCAACAGCAGGTCATTATTTGTATTTTGATCCAGCTTATGAATTCAAAAGCAAAACTCCTGTTGACTTCAGTGGGCACATTTACATATGCATTTACTCCAGCCTAGATTTACTGCTTAGTAAGCGACTGCACAGTAAGAGTTCTTTGGTAGGTGTGTACAGATGTAGAGACTAGGCAGGGCAGAAAATTTGCTGCGAGGTCCCTGCAGCCTTCAATGCACCCCTGTGACCTTTGAGAGGAGCTCCAGGCTCTGGCTGCTGCTGCCAGCAGCCTGGCCACTTCCTTTAAAAGGCAGACCCACTCTCTGCTTTCTAGCAGTCTCTTCCTTTGCTCAGGAGCAGCACAGGAAGTGCAGAGGCAGCACATGGCACCTTTGTTTGCCTACACAGTCTCCCTGTGCCATGGCTGCCCCAGCCCCTGACCCTGGCATCAATGAACAGCATCCTGGGATCCTGCTGACTGTTGTGATCACCCTGCTGGCCCGCCACGCTGACCAATGGCTGGCCCACAGCTGTCTCACCTCCCCTAGCTCCCCCATGACCAGCCACCACCTGTCTACCTGCAGCACACTGTCCAAGGACCACCGCCTGCGGTGCAGCTGCCCCCACCAGAGATGCCAACAGGGGCTGCAGGATGCCACTGCTGGGGCTGCTGTCACCTGCCTGGGCCTCCAGCCCTGCTGCCTCTGGGCCCATCATGCCAGCCAGCACTGGTGGCACCACCTTGTCCAGCAGACCTGGGATGACAAACAGTGGGTGGACACCATCCGTATGACCAGGCCACCTTCTGGGACCTGCTTCACCAGCTGCAGCCCCATCTGGAGTGCCAGGACACTGACATGCCCTTGGCCGTCCCCACTGACACCCACCTAGCCCTGGCACTGCTGAAGATGGCCACGCCCACCAGCCTCTGGTATATGGGACACCTATTCAGTATGGGCAAGACCACTGCTGGGCGGGTGTCCTGGAGGTGTGCGGGGCCCTCCAGGATGTGCTGGAAGATACCGTTCTCAGTGTCTGTGACCCCAGGTGGTGGCAGCAGGGTTCTGCGCTTTGGGATTTTTCCAGTGAATTGGGTGGATGGGACCCACAATGCAGTCACTTTCTCCCCCCATGGAGTCTGGCCATATTAGAGCCACAGGGGATTCCACTCCGTAGTTCTGCAGGCCATGGTGGACCACTGTGGGGCCTTCACCCATGTGTGTACCAGCTGGGTGGGCAGCACACAATGCTCGCATGTTCAGGAACTCCAGTCTGGTGGGATTGGTGTAAAGCAGGCACTTCATGCCAGGGTTGCTAAAACTGCAGCTGGATGCTGTGGCATCCCATGGGGACCCTGCTTATTGCTCCTGCCCTGGCTAATGAGGCCCTACATTGGTCACCTAGACCCCTTCCAGGCCCACTTCAACTGGTGTCTGGGCTGGACCCACACCCTAGTAAAGTGCACCTTTAGCCATTCAAGGGCCATTGACTGTCCCTCACCACCTTAAGGTTGCTGAGGAGAACCTCCCCTGGGTCATCATTGCAGTCTGTGCACTGCTTCATGTCTGAGTCCCAGGGAGAACTGTTCCATGAGGCATGGGCAGAGGAGGCACAGTGGGCAGAGTTAGCTTGGCAGCAGAAACACCTCCAGTGGCACCAGCAACAGCAGTGGGTTCCCCACACCAAGGCACCAGCAGCGGCAGGCATGCATGAGACTCAATACAGCGTCCAGCCTCAAGACAGCGTCCAAAGTCCAACAGTTATTGTCCGCAGCCTCCATGGCCTAGCCCAGGATCCTATTTTGATCTGCTACCACTGCATGGCCAGGAGCTCAGCCTAGAATACCTCTGCTCCCAAATGCTGTCCTCTGCCTGCTACCTCTGCTCCCAGGCCAAGACCTCCTGCTGCCAGGTACATGTATCATACACCTTTTCCTTGGCCACTGCCACCAACTGCTAGAGGAGGGTCCTGTCCTGTGTGTGCCTCTGAAACAGGCAGCATATTTAGAGGGCCCCAGTGGTAGGCATCATTGTTCCTGAGCCTGCATCACCGCTGGCCACTCCAGACTCTCTCCCATGTCCAATTGCTGGGCCTGAAGAGCCAGGAGACAGAAGCCTTTTGTGAGACTTTCCAACATTTCAGAGATTAGATACTCTGCACCAAGGGTCGTGCACTGCCCAGCCTCAAATCGGGGTGGAGGTGCAAAGGTGCCCAGGTTCCATGGTAAGTCAGCCAGGCAAGCCTGGGCCCAGGTGGCTGCCAACCAAGCCCCCCATCTCTGCATGCTCCCCTGGGGCCAGTGGCCTGCTAGGTGCTGGTTACGGGCAGGCTGCATCCCCTGACCTGTTCCCAGAGTGGGACAGGCCAGACTCCTGGCAGCACTTGCTGCCAGAGCTCCAGACTCCACTGGCCCCACCGTCTCCCCCTCTGCAGGCCAAATGCTCTGCTGTGTTGCTGCACAGCCCACAGTGCCTGGGCTCAGGGCATGTGGGGTTTCCAGACAACTGGGATGAAGAGCTTGCCACACCCATGCCCTCCCCACTAGAGGCCTCTCTGAGGCAGTGCCTTGGGGCCAGCATGCCCTCCCCCACACTGCTGCTGTGCCCCAGTTGTGCCATGCTGTGCATGCCCCAGCCAGTGCACGGTGAGCTGTTTGTGCAAGCTAAGAGGTACATAACCCACTTTGCCCTGCTGCTGCTTTTTTTTTGGTTCCCCGGCTGCACCTGGTATGACACTGAGCTATGACAGTGTGGGGGCAAACCTGGGATGCCCCACATGGCCCTCTATCACCACCTGGAGGGCTACCTGTGGCAGTGCTCAGGGAGGTCATCATCATTGACACCTTTCTCAGGGTGTGAAGGGCCAGCTGTGTCCCACCTCTTTCCATGTTGTAGCAGGGGAACCTGAGGTCAGGGGAGTGTGGACAGGCCAGGCAAGGAGAGGGGGCCCAGGCAGGGGTGAGGGCCAGGGCAGGGGTGGGGAGGGTCCTCCCCCAAAGCGGGGCTTACCACGTGACTAGGGTTGGTGAGCATGGTTCTCCCCATCAGCGATGGTATCCAGCTGTGCCCAATGTCCTGGTCCCACAGGGCACAGTGTGCAGGTGCCCGGCTGGGGGGACTCCGCCATGGAGGAGCTGGCACTACTGACAACTGGTAGTGACATGGCCAGCTGTTCCTCATGGCAGGATCTGGGGTTATGCAGCTGTCGAGGCAAGGCTCCCTGAGCTGCTAGTGGACTGTGCAGCTGGAGAGCTGGGTGGGACAGGACACTGAACACCCGAGGGTCCCTCCTCCTGTCACTGAAGGGGTAAGGATGGAGCAGGGACTTGGGCATGCCATCTGTGCTGGTGAAGACTGCATGGTTGCAGCTTGGGTCCTGGGGTGCCAAAATGCAGGGCAGCTGCTGCATAAAGGGCATGCTTTTGCAGGCACAGCTGGACCAATGATTGTGGCTGGTCACAGCCGTCCACTATGCCCACAAAGACTTGACCTTTATGTAGCACTACTATGCCAACCGGAACTGCCTACACTCCTGCATCCTACTCAACCAGGCTCCATAAATTTAGGCATTGAAGCACTTGCCCTGCTCAAATTGGTATAACACCTCTGCATTGCCCCAGAGCGCCACAAAGTCACCAGCCTCCTACTGGCTCCAGTTGGTGTCCTGGGTAGAGGGCATGGATGTGCGTACGCAGGTGGTGCTGGGCCTGGTGAAGAGGAGGAAGCCATCGTGGGTCCTGCATCAGCTTTCTGGTCCCCCACACAGTTCTCCCAATGTTGTCGGCCCTTGGCAGCTGCCAGCAGTGCCCTGCACAGGGGCATGGCATGGGACTAGCAGCCATGTGGCAGAGGCTATGCTCTTCAGCACTGGCGCAGGGCAGACTGCTGGGGGTCTGAAGCATTCAGGTGGCCCTGGTCCTGCTGCCAGAAGCAGCCCGTAGGCAACTCTATGGTGCTGACAGCCCGGCCCAGGAGCTGCAACAGCCTGCAGCAAATTTCTGCAACCACCTGGCTTGACAGCAGTGCCCTGGCAGCCCCAAGGCTGTGCAGGGCCAAGCAGCAGTGCAGGGCTCCAGAGAAGTAGGCACAGCCCAGCTGTGGCCTGCCCAGGGGAAACGGAGTCTGCAGTGATATATGCCCCAAGTTGCAAAATGGCTGCTGACTTTTTATACCCTGCACGCAGGGGCTGCCAGTGTGGCAGCCCACCCCTGGAGCAGGAGAGGCTCCCAGCCTGGTGCCCAGGTGATGGCTTCAGGTTTGCCCCCTAGTGGCTGGGCAGACCCAGCAGCAGATTTGCTACTGGGTTGTGTCTACATGTTTGATACTGTGCAGTAATTAATCGTGATTTAATTTGCTACCTGCATTTGCACAAGTAATGTACAAGTGCTGGGTGCCCTAAACAACAGACAAGCTCCTTAGAAACTGTTTATACTGCTACATCCTAGAAGGTGCATACATGGCACACTGCACTGTAATGCAGAGGTAGTTAGTACAGAGCTCCATGCTGCTGCAGTAGGACTGCTTCAAGGACTGAGGCTAGTTGTTTAAAGCCAGCTTGTGTATCTCTACACTGCATACTGCAGCATAAACATAGTCTGACCAGCACAAAGGATAACTGGAGCATTGAATCTTTCTGTGTGTGCACTCCACTCTAGTACCAACCAGATGAAGTGTTGTGCTTTTTAGGCACAAATAAATCCAAGACCTCAGCTTTGGTGTTGTATCTCTAATTTACCTCCTAGATGACACAAACAGCAAACAACAGATTCTGACCTTGTGTGGAATTTAATACATTTGTGTTATGGGGAAAAAAATTGTACAAGACTAACTTAAAACCTCTACTGTTTGATGTATTTCTTTCACTCTGTGTTTACAAATGAATATTTGGAGGGGAAAAGATCCCAGTGTTATTCTGTATAAATCTCACAGATAGCAACTGAACTGTAGAATATTTTTCTTTGAAAACCCATGAAACAGCTTTACTACATAGAGGTTAATACTACTTTATAATATAAAACTCTATGCAACCTTGGAACTTCCATAGGTATTTCACTCCTTTTCATTTTACTGCATGTCCTACAACTACTTTGTATTGTACTGTCTGCAACTCAGCAGGGAGAAAAGAGAAAAGCAGCAGCTAGTGGCTTTTACCCTTGAATAGAGAGAAAGGTAATGTACTGTATGTAGATGGGTGGCAGTGGCACCAAGTGCTTGATCTCAGGAACTTACCTTCAGCAAGATTTCTACATAGAAAACTTACTGCATGACAGAATTAAGTATGAAAATAAAAAAAACCCATGCAAAAGAATACAAAAGTAAAACATCCTTCATATGCACAATAAAGATTAAAGTTTCCAAAAGAAACTCATGGGCTAAACACAGATAGTCAAAAAGCCCAAGGCTGAATCCATTCAGTCTTTGCAGGTTAGTCTAAACTGTAGAAATTAAACTAACAAGTAAACAGATATTTACTTTTTGCAACCACATGCCTGCAGTGACACAAACCAAATGCCAGGGGTTGATAGAACATGGCTCATTGGTACATAGCCAGCTTCCTTTTCCTGCTGCCCCTGAGGTCTCTGGGATTTGTAGTCCAGAATCATAGCAGGAGAACTCTGCAAGGTTGCTCATCGCTTCGTTTTCCTGCTTGCAGGTGCCTCTGGGATGTGTAGGCTACAGTTGCAGCCTGCAGTAAGTTTGGCCGGGCAGGGCAGGGCAGAACAGCTCTCTGCTTGGGGGAAGGGGAATCTTAGGGAGTCCCTGCCTCCCCCTAACCTTCCACCTCCACAACCCTTCTCTGCTGCAGCAAACAGCACAGCCCACCACAGGCTGGAAAGCATGCTGAGATGGTGGGGGACTGTGATTGATCTTGAACCACGAAGGGATCAGGGATAGAAGTTTCATAAACTGGTTTGACCCAAATCAGTTAAGTTTCAGTTGGCTGAAAGATACTACTTTCAAACGGGTTATTTTAAGCCAATTCCAGTCATTTTGAAACTGGTATATGTGCACTGAGCTCCTGTTCTGTTACAGGTTTAAACCAGTTTCTGACGATTTAAACCAATTTATGTGTAACTTCTGTCCCTAGCCATGGAGGGTGAGTAGATAGACATGCGTCCTTTGCTCCAACTGAAATGCAAGGCACATGTAAAGCAGAAATCACTGAGTAGATTAAATCTGTTTACCCCTAAGGCTATGCTATGGCCACTCAGCTGTCCTTGGAAGTCTCCAGAGACTGTTGCTGAGAAACTGGGAGGTATGTTGTGATGTCTGGTCACCAATTCCCTACTAGGGAGGAGTAAAACATCATCTACTCTGGCACATCATAGCATGCATTACCTGGGAGCAGCCTGTACATTTGTATAATAACTAAGTACTTCAAATTAGAGCAGGGTTTAAATCACTTCACTGATATGCCTGCTCATACCCCAAGTTTGCCCTCTCCAGCATACACACTACAGCCAGATGACATTTTCTCATCATCATACCCTGTATGTTGAAACATTATTTTAACAAAGGTTAAAAGGAAATTTAGTACAAGCTTTTGTGAGGTCTCTAGTTTCAACGTGTAGGACTAATGGTACACATAGATCGGTTGCTGGCATGGGAAGGGTGACACTGCAGAATCTTCCAATCTACTGGCAGGTAGCTCACACTGACAGATGGCTCATAATGTAGCATGGTTGTAATTAAATTGATACGTCCATATAACATGATCTCTTCTGAACCTGATTTTAACTGCCTCACTAGTTTTCGGTTGCTTACTTTCTCAGAAAGCTCATGTGTTGTGAATTCAGAGCATTTTTCTATCTTTTTTACTGTGGTTTTGTCAATTTTGAAATAAAAAATAATTTAGCACTGAAAAATCATGAAGGCAGGGGAATGAAAAAAATAGCATCAGTAGTAAAAAAAAAAAAAATGAATTGAACTAGATCATCTTTGAAGTTAAGCCATCTATCCTCATGAAGGCCTTGCAATGCCCCTGTTTTCTTTAGAACCTGCTTTTTGGACCTAAACTAAAGCCAGCGAGAATTTTGCAGTTGACTAAAATCAGGTACTATCCTTTGCAGTGTCTTGTTCAAGGATATCTTTTTGAAAGGGGAAAGATTGTGTTTATGTTGTTATTTTTATAGGGTTCTTTGTGCCTGCTTGCTTTGGTTTACTCATGTGATTATTCCTATTTTTCAAAGGAAGCTCACAAACTGCTTTCATCTGTTTTCTTTTTTTATTCAGTCAACTATTTAAAAACTTCCCCTGCTCTCCAACACTATCACTTATAATGATCTACACTAAAAACAATTATTTCCTCATAAACACAATACAACAGCAATATCTTCTAAGAAATAACTCATATTCTTACCGTGTCCTTAAATGATTTGGAATTAATAACAATGTTATATAAATATCAGTGATCAGTCAGGTTCTTCTGGTCTTCTTTTACATGTGGTGGTACACACTTTATTATATTATGGTAGTGTTGGAGTGATGCTGTAGCTGTGATGGTCAAGGAGATATGAAAGAGGTAAGGATTTCTGTAGGTGATACCTCTTATTTGACCAGCTGCACAGATGGGAAAAAATTAAACAAGGTTTCAGGTAGAAGGTGCCCTTCCTCGTGTCTGAGAAAACAACAAGTACAGCTTGAGCTAAGCAGTTGCTGAAGCAATGGTTTGTGTTAAACTCCAAGCCTGCTTTTTGGGGGAAGCCTGCAAAAATATATTTGTTTTCCTCATGAAGATAACCAGCTGTGGTCCATTATGAATAAACCATTAATCATAATATAGACTGGGGCTTTGAGGCAAGGCTTAGATGACATTGTAATTCACTCTAACTGCCACTTATATGGTCAGAGGCCTGCAGGCAAGGCCCTATGAGGAGAGACAGAGACCTAGATCTCTTCAGCCTTTGCAAAAGAAGGCTGAGAGGTGATCTTGAGGCTGCCTATAAATTAATAGGGGGAGGGCAGCAGGGAATGGGAGTGCTCTATTTACTAGGGCACCTCCTAGAGGAACCAGGAACAATAGCCACAAAGTGACAGAGAGCAGATTTAAGTCGGACATTAGAAAGAACTTCTTCACAGTAAGGGTTGCCAGAATCTGGAAAGGGCTTCCAGGGGAGGTGGTGCTCTCCCCTACCTTGGGGGTCTTCAAGAGGAGACTGGACAAGCACTTGGCTGGGGTCATCTGACCCCAGCTCTCTTTCCTTCCCAGGGCAGAGGGTTGGACTCGATGACCTACTGATGTCCCTTCCAACCCTAACATCTGTGAATCTATGAAATTTGCTTTATACCCAAATGTGCAAAGAGATTTTAAGGTCCTGCCTTTATACTGCTGATAACATGCTTGATTTTAATCTATAGTGGGATTACTTTACACCCTCCTGATAATATAGAATGATGTTGAAATGGAAATAAATTGTATTTGCATTCACTTCAAGGCCTCTTTTCACTGCCAATGCAGGGCACAGGGCCCTAGAAAATCAGACCCTATATTGGGGGTCAGCAGTGTTTTTGAGCCAAGTGCCAAAACCCCCCACAACCTGGACTTAGAAAATGTTGGCTTGCCAAGGGTGGATGAGAGGGGAGCCATGAGGGTACCAATCCTTGTCGTTGCAGTGCAGTTCCGGCCCTTTTCACTCCATGCTTCCTGAGGCATGCAAGCAGCTGCTGCCAGCAAGGAGCGGGGCTGGGGTTCTGTACCCCGGTCCTTGTGGCTGCCTGTTGCAAGCACCCCAGGCTCTGGGAAGCCTCCTGCCACCCAGCATGGAGCCTGGGTTGCTTACAGCAGGTGGCAGGCAGGCTGCAAACAGCTGTGCCAGTGTCCAGAGCCCCAGCCTGGTTCCATGGCAGTGGCAGGGAATGGGCTAGGGTTGCACTGACCCGAGCCCCTTCCCTGCCTTGTGGCCCAAGGTGCACATGAAGTTGCGGCTGGCCGCAGAAGGAATTCAACCCCAGTGCACCAGTTGCAGTTTCCCAGCTGCCTGCCACATCTGTCCCAGGCTCTAGGCAGCTGCTGCCTGCCACAGAACCCAAGATGCTCAAAGCAGGGCTTGAAGCCTCCATGCCACCTGTTGCAAGCAGCCTGGACTCCAGGGCCAGTGGCGACTACCTAGAGTCCAAGTTGGCTGTAGTGTGCTGAGCAAAATGGCCTCACGTGCCCTATATTTTCTGACCAGCTATCTAAATGTCTGTTATTTGGCAGCTGTTTAATCATGAGGGATGGGATAAAATTTGGAATAAGAAAAAATTATAGAGATCTGAATTTGAAATCAAAAGGCTTTTATTGTTTGTGTATTTAATCAAGTTTTATCTTCTTGCAAAGTCAAAAGATTTGTTTCTTCTTCTGTCTCTCCACAGACAGAAAAATGTCTGTGGTTTGGGGTATGGGTTATTGGTAAATTGGTGCCTGAGTGAGGTTGTTGTTAACTGGAATTTCATAAATGGTGTGCTTCTTCTTTTATTGTGTGGGAAAAGCACGTTATCTCTAAACCGATGAAGGACTTATGAGCACTCTCACTATCTTCTGCCCTGACTGCAAAGCTTTTTGGTGCATGCACAGAACAGGGAGATAAGATTTTGTGAAGGGAGGAACTGACTTTCTAAAATGGACTTGCTGAATAAAACTGAGCTCTTGTGGCACTGAAAAGATTCTGGCAATTGTGTATTGTCAAAAATCAGCGGCAACAGGTTATATCTCTGATAGGCACATTATAAAATATGTTGCGATCTAAAAGCAAAAGTATGCAAAGTACCGCTTAACTAAATTCAACGTCACTCTAATTTTTCACATTAATTCTGGATTTGAAAATGAACATTTAAAAAATATTATGTTAGTCTTCCAATTTCATCGCTGAAGAAAATGGGAAATAATTACCTTGGATGCTAAAGCTGTTGCTGCCTTCAGAGACATGCAAAAATAGTCCATCTTTTGTCATGGTGTGAAAAAATATTGTGTTGCTACCAAGAATAAAACATAATCTTGTTAGCAAAATCTGACACAAAAGATTTTCTTTCAATGTGTATACAAATGAACATATCCATGCTTGAAACTCTTTTGTTTGTTTTCCATGAACAATCATAGAAGTAGTTGGATTGAAATAATCATTGACACTATCAAAGAGCTCCCACCCCATGTTGTGGTCCTGTCTTTCATGTGGAGAAGTGTTGGCTGGGTTCTCCATCCTGTACAGAGCCAAGGTATGGGCAATTCAAGTTACTGTCTATGGCTAAAGTCTGGAGCTAAGCCAAAAGTCAGTATCCAGAGTCAGCAGTCAGGACACAAGCTGAGGACCAAGAGTCAAAAACAGGAACAAAGAGGGCATGGAATAATATAGTCCTGGGCTTCAATATGGACAAATCCAAAGCAATTGCCAGGTGCTGCTGTAATTATGCCAGGATTGCTGTTTTCAGTAGCCAGTCCTACACGGTGACTAAACCATTGCTTACCTCAGGTTAACTATGAAGACTGGTTGTCTAGCTGATGTTTTCTTGGCTTCAGCTGGAGCAGGTTCTGGCCCATGGTTGCTGCCCACTGCCTCTGAAATTCTGACACCTCTACTTCATGGAAAAGGAATGTGACAGAAAACCCATCCTGACCCCCAAAACCAGTCTGGTTACATGGTTATGTCAGTGACCCGGTCTCCCTGCATTTGTCTCCTGTGTGATATTTTGATAAGGCTTGTGTATGGAAACAACTCTTTATTATTTACAGGAACTTATGTACAAAGCTATTTACAGTAAGAAGTAAATTTTTATTACTGTGCATGCAAGGGTCTTATAGTTGACCTGTTCCTATTATACCATTGAGAAGTTCCTGATGACTTCACCAGACTGTCTCCTGGGATGCCACACTTCCTGGGCCCTTTGTTTTAGACCCGTGTCTGGTAGTGGAGTTTTTATATTCCTGTTGTGGAGAAGTTCTGCAGACGAATTCCTATACAGAGTAGTGCAGCTCTGTAGATGAGTAGTGCCGAATATGGATCTTCTCCTTCCTCGATTGCATTATCATAGTATCTAGGGTCAGAAGGGGCCTAGAGCAGGCCGTCAAGTCTGACCCCCTGCCAATGGCAGGAACGAGTGCCAGGGTCACAGAACCCCAGCCAAGTACCTATCTAATCTACTCTTAAAGATGCCCAAGGTAGGAGCAAGAACAA
>JAGPOW010002514.1:16169720-16188995 GCA_030014935.1 Caiman crocodilus | reverse complement strand
GCACCTCCTGGACCAAGTGGAGGTCCTGCAGCTCTGCCAGGAACCTCCGGGACCTGTCGGACTTGGCTGACTGCTCCTCCCAGCAGATGTCCGGGTAATCAAAGTCACCCATGACAATGACATCCCTCGTCCTAGCTGCCTCCTTAAGCTGGCCAGCGAATTGGAGGTCTAGCTCCTCCTTCTGGTTGGGTGGTCTGTAGCAGGTTATTATAAGCAGGTTCTTCACAAGGCACACTTCCTATTATTTTAATCCATCACCTTGAGGGTATCTGGGACTGGATGACTCATGACAAAAATCATACATTTGAGCATTCTGGAAAATTCTTGAACCATTGTCAGTAATTACAGTTCTTGGAATTTCATGGCATGCCAATATAGATTTTATGTGCCTGATAACTTGTTGCTGTGGTATTGTCAAGCATCAGTACTTCTGAGAAATTGATGTAATAGTCCATTATCTAGTAGTAAGCTGGCCATGTCTTCCCAAACTGAACAGATCAATTCCTACTTTGTTCCATGGAATAGCAGGTTCCCTATGGGGCACTGGTGCACTGATTCTTTTTCCTGGACATCCCTGGACTTCTGCCATGATTCATACCCCCTTAAAAAGTCTTTGAGTTCACTATTCATCTGGGGCCAAAAGAAAACATCTCTATTTCTGCTTTTTGATTTGGTTATTCCCCAATGCCCTTCATGTATTCGTTCCAAAAATTTATTTTTGTCACAGCAGGATAGTAGAGCAGTAAGATAAGGAATTTAGCTCCAAGGGGTTTAAAGACTTTTCAGAACAAATGAGGCACAAATTGTTATATACAATTGGCAGACCATACAATCAGAAGATAAGTTCTAAAAATAAGTGAGCTCTTTTTTGGACAGAGGAGAGTGTCTGAGGGGGAATGAAGGAAGTCCACTTCAAGAGGAGGTCAACTATGATTAACATTATAGAGAAACTATGAGAACAGAGCAGGCTGGCAATAAAAACTAGGAACAAGATGGATCCAAGTTGCAATGAGTAAGGTGATAGTTGAGGAGTCTGAGTGACTTTGAATGAGGATGCTTGGTTGTGGCCTTGAGGTTACAAGCGTGCATATATTTCTTAATATAATCATAAAGTCTTAGTTTGTTAAAAGTCCCACACTATAATGTTCTAATTCTTAAACTGACCAAAATGCTTAGTGAACTGTGAGCTGTGATAGTATAATCATTTCTAGTCAAACTATTAGAGGCAATAGGTAAAATCCCACTGAATGCCCTGCCATTGGTGTGGGAAGGTAGTATTTAGTAGATATATGTTCAGAAGATAGTAAGAAAAGGAGCATGTCATGTGTTACAGGGGAAGCAAAAACCCCATTGATCCTTGCTCATATGACTAAAGGAAAAATCTCTCCTGATCTCAAATTTGGCATTCAGTATGAAAAAGCTAGACCCTTAAGCAAGGTACTTTTGGGTTTTCTAAATAGAGGTAGGAGCATTCCCATACTAGAAACATGCAAATCAGCCAAAAACCTTTAGCTGTAGCCAATGTCCCAGTCCTTCAAAAGGAACTGGGAACAAAGTTCAGACATCAGTGTCATTTATGAAGAGGAAGCCCCTCTTCATTTGGCCCCTACTGGCAACCAACAAATGCCTTGAAGCATGGGGTTACCAGGCATCTACCACAATAGAAGAGAGTTACCTCTACACCTCAATAAGGTGTCTGAATATAAATTACTTCATGTGTCACACAGACTGATTGTTAAGTCGGCACTCCCTATCCTTTTATTCCATTTGTTCTGTACACTTATTGAGTTTGATCTTAAAGCAATTCAGTTCTTCTCTCCCCACTATTTGACTTAGAACACTGCTCCAAAACTTCACTCTTCTAACAGGTATTTTCTAATTTCCAGCCTAAATTAAGTTGTAGAATCACAGAACCACAGAAAAGCAGGGCTGGAAGGGATCTCTGGAGGTCATTTAGTCCAACGCCTTTCTCAAAGCAGGATCCTCCCTATCCTAACCATCCCATACAAGTCCTTGTCTAACCTAACCAAACTGTACTCATTTTGTAGCCATTTCATTTTGTTCTGATGTGTTTTCAGCTTAAAAAGCTCTTCTCTTCTCCCATATTCACTCCACGAATGTGCTTGTAAAAGGTAACTACTTCTCCTCAATTTCCGTTTTGTTAAGCTAAACAAGCCACCCTCCTTTAATCTTCTTCCATAAGAGAAGGTTAATGATTTTAATTATTTTTCTTTAAAGCCACTCCAATTTGATTAATATTTTCTGAAAAGTGATGACCCAAACTGTATGCAGTATTCTAAAATGGGGTCAAACTGTAGGCCCTGTACAAGTAACTTCTTGTCTCTGATGGATGTATCCTGCCTAATATCCCAGGTTTGCATTAGCCTTTTTTCACAGCTGTGTTGCACTGGCAGCTCAGGGTCATCCTATGATTGACCAGTGTGCCCAAGTCTTAATTTTTCTCCAGTCTGTCTGCTTCCTGTCTTTCCCATTGATTAGAGGATATGTCTACTCTGTTACTACTACAGTGGCTTCAGTGTAGTTTAGTTTTAAACTAACTTGCTTCAGAGGCATCATGGCTAGGTACAGACATTCAAAAAGGCTAATGCAGAATCAAGTTGTCTGGTTTTCTGTAAGCATCATAGTTTAGATTGATAGTGAACAGAACACACGTTTACCCTTTGGCGGGGTGGGGGTAAATGAGGGGGACAGCAAATCTTAGACTGTGTTCTGTCATTTTTAAAGCAGTCTATGCATGTAAAATTTCTGTTCCGTTATGGGTATAGACAGGTTTCTGATCACTTATAAGGGTAAAAGTGTAATGTTTTTACCTGGCTTACCAGTCTAGGCAGAACAACACTGTATTAAATGCAAAACCTTAGGCAGAACAACACTGTATTAAATGTAAAACCGATCTGAGATGAGTGATTAGGACATAAGCAGTTAGCCTACGCTGAATTTTGTGCTGCCATAACTAGTTTAAATTTAGTTCAGGGAAGTCTACATAGATAGACCTACATAGATATTACTTATATAAACAACCTAAGAGCAATCAATTCCTTCGAAGAGGTGACAACCATCATTTTATTCTCAGTGCAGCAACAGGCTGCAATAGCATCCTTATCTAACCAAGCATATACACATACACACTGCAGTCTTTGATAGAAATTTCACTTTTTTTGGTTGATTTTCTTTTATTTAAATATCAAGTTATTCACAACAAAAGTAAATGTTTCTGTATGTTAAAAGGAACATAATCCTTAAATTTTATGTACCTTAGAAAGCAAGTGCGTGTTTATTAATAAATTTGCTGGATTCAAGAAATTGTATATAACCTGAAGAACAACCATATATGGAGAGCGGAGTCGGGTGATCTAATTGTTTCTATTTCTTTCATCTGCAGTTCTAGATTGGCCCGTCGGCACTGTAGAATCAAGGAGGAGATTACTTAGAGTAGAATAGTGTACCACGTCATACAGGATGAACAGAATTTGATTATTATCAGTGCAGGTATGGCACAAGGCCCGGAATAGAAGAAAATTCAACAAATGACGGGGAGACAGCTGTTTGGGTTAGGAGGGTAACTTCATTCTTTCTCAATTACAGTTTTTTCCTCTTTTTTGTCTCCTGATTTTTATCAGTAGACAAAGCACAACTCATGATCTCTACAGCTATCACATAAATAAAAGCTGATTGCAGCATGAAATCATGATCTTTTGGGGTTTGGTTTTTTTTTGGGGGGGGGGGGGTTGTTCCTTTGTTTTGTTTGCTATCCAGTGAAAAATCTGGCATGCCCTGACTGAAGAGAAGTTACTTGTCACTCTCCTAGTTGTTGTGCCCAGGATCATGTCTCCAACTCATATTTTTGTAAATCACTGCCAGAATCAGTGCTTCTGATCTTCTAGAGCAGCTGCTTCATCTTCCATATCATTAGGCTGATATTTTACAGGGCAAAATTGATTTATTCTCATTTTGCATTTGGTGAAATTGCATAGGATGACATTTGGCCAGGTTTCTCCAAGTGTTTAGTAGACTATGCAGCACTGTATATAAAAGTATTAGTAGGTTTTAAGGCATAAGGAATTTTCTCAGGCACCTTCATATTAGACTATGAGAACAGTTTCTTCATAGCTTTGCCTATAAGGCAAAGCTGTTTATTGTGTTGATGAATGTTAAGTAACAAGAGAATGAATTCAGTATATGTATGGTTTACTCAGGACATAGGTCTAAGAGACTCATCCTTTTGCAATGTATTTCACAACCTCCTCCTCCCAAATTTGGCAGTTTTATGGATAATGTAGCCTGTTCCCCATAATAAGCTTAAAAAGAAGTCTCTTTAGCTTATCTAAGAAAGTACTGCCTTGTGATCATGACGTTTCCATTCCTAATCCCATTTTTAAAAACTTTTAGACTTTACATAGTCTAAAGTCTATGTACTAAGTCATAGTAGTGAATACATAACAGTTGCAACGCTGCCTTTCATCTATAAGTGGCAGTGTTTGTTTGTTTGAGCTGGTAGAGCTTGCAGCAGGAATGCCTGATGTTTGTGAAGTCCTGTGTGTCACAGAGCTATATTTCCAACAATACTATATGTAAATTGACTATAGCTTCATGCCAATAAGAAGCACAATTTGCAGAATAATTATGGGCATTTTGCAACTATTCCATTTTTATATATATAGATTAGTTAATACACAATTGAGGAAGAACTGTTTATACATAAACTGTATTAATATGTTGATTATATTAGCTTTACTTCATGGTTAGAAAGGCATTTTGAGCAAACTGTTGTGCATCCAATGAATGGGTAATATACATAGTATATCAAATATATTGTCTATTTATATGTTTTCTAATGTACATTACATCAGTATTGTAGTTTATATCAATGTACTGTAGAATATATTAACTAGCTTTGATACATGCCAAGATCTGGATTCAGACATCCTAGCCCTATTTAACGGTTTGGAGTTTGAGATCTGAATCCAATTTTTGTGGCTGGCTCCTTTTTCTACAAGCTCATCTTTACTTCAGGAGATTTGCATCTTCACTACAGAGTTAGCTCATACCGTACTTTGATCATCGTCTCTAACTCAATTCTTGTCCATACCCAAAAGTCCTCTGCTCAAATGTAGTGATGCTTTCCACCTGTGTTGGTTTGCCTGTCAAGGGAGTCTAGGCCCAATTTGTTGTTTTCTAGCTCAAGTATTATTGCACCATGCTGTCATTCCACTCAAGCTAGTTGATTAACATAGGAGATAACCTTCTCCTCAAGAAGTAAGACCTCTTAATTCATCATACCTCCAAATGGGGTAAATGAAATTTCTTTTTCTGAATATCCATAAAGCTTAGGTTGTTTGAAAATCTGTTGTATCTGGAGCAAATGAGAATATAGAATGTTATAAAGTTTGTCAGCAAAAATTTGAGCTAATTAGGTTACTCGCTAAAGAATATATATTCTACATGCATCTATGGGTTATGATATTCAGAAGAAAAAATTCCACATCTTTGTCCTTTCCCACAGCTCAACGTGGTATTCTGGAAAGCTAAATATCCAGATTGTATCCTAGGATTCTAGAGCACAGATCTCTCTGCCTCACAGTCAGTTGTGCTCATCTCCCAAAAATCTCAGTATTAAGAGAAAGGTGCAGTTGCAGGAAACATCAACAGTACCCAGGAAAAAAATAATCAGACAAGATGCCCACTACCATTATAATATATTCAGTTACAGGCTCCTAGGACCACCACACCTAGTCAGTGGCTTAGATATCAAGTTTATTTATGACCTTATGAATGTTGAAAATTAGAACGTTACTCTGGCACAGCACCCTTCTTGACTGTATAAAATCCTGGAATAAGTAGTCATCCTACTTCCAGCCAGCTTCATGCAGAAGAACTTCCCCTGGAAAAACTGAATATTTCAATTGTACCCAGCTTTTCTGTCAGTCAACAGAGAATAAAATAAAATAATTCAGTATTCTGTTAAACCTAGACTTTGGGACAGTGAAACCTTTCCAACAAAACTTGCTGAGTTGACAACTGACATGGTAGTAAAGGTTCTAAGATTCATTTTTCTATAGGACTTTCAACACCCACAATGACAACAACATAATAGCCTAAAAGCTCTTGTCTCTGTGTCTCATTACAGATCTTTCACAAATGACCTCTGCACTGCAGACACTGATGGTTGCGCTATAGGATAGATGTTAGAGCTACAAATAGATACTGGAAAAATTAGTCATGCACTTATATTCTGACAGACCAGTATCTCTCCCAAATTCAAATCAAAAAGTGATTTCTGACCTCCTAAATTCCTGGGGGTCCAACTGAATTCCAGGACACCTTCAGCAAGAATTACTCCCAGCTGAATAGCTCGGGACTTGAATATGTAATAACAATATATGATCACACCCTGGCCATACCATAAACACATCAACTTACCTATCACCTGCAGTGCTCCCACAGATTACCATAAATATCTGATGACCTACATTGGATGAAGCAAGAAGGACAGAGAACAGATCAGATGCACGAAAATGCCAACAAAAGGATTTCCTAAAATCCTGTTTCACAGTCATTACAGAGGTGAAGAAATCTTTCTCTTTTCTGTCAGTACAAAGGCTAAATCTCACTCTTAAGAACTTTTCCAGGCTGTGAATTGCTTTGTGAATCACTCGGCTGCTTCCCTCCGGCTCCAGAAGCCAGTGTGAGTACTTGTCAAGTTTTTTCTCTAAGAAGTTTGTTGTAAGTTGATGTGCCAAATCACCAGCTGAGGAAAATGAAGTTGTGCTCCAAAAACTGCACGGTTCTAGTTTTTGCCCAAGGCTTTTTTTTATTAACTTAGAAAATCAAGATGCAAGATAAAGAAACAAGAATCAGTATTCTTTTCCCCCATGGGTCTTGCCTTAACCCTTGTCTCCAGGGCTTCAGTGGCTTCACAGCTTTTCCCCAAACATCTTCTGTTTCCTACAGGTGTCTCTCTCTCTGTTTGGCCTACCATCCGAAAGAGGTGGACAACCTCTTCCTATGACCTTCTCTTATCCTCAGTCCCTGTCTACTGGGGGTAGGTTCACTTTATATAAGACTCCTCTAATTAGCTCACAATGATTCATGCCTTCATGGACACCTGCCTGGATTATTGCAGCTCACCTGAAGTGGTATAGTATGACACAATACCACTTAAGAAATCTTAGTTTAGTATAAAACAGTTATAGGAACTTGAACTGATCAGGGCACTTCTCAATGAAAAATGGTGCATCATCAAAACCAAAACTTTACATCTTTGTGTACATATGTGTGTGTGTAAAACCAATCTCTCTCAATTAAAATTTTATTGGGTAAGGTTTCTCTGGCAGAAATGGTATTTCTCGTTGAAATCAGAGATATAACACAAGCCCTCTGGGGAGGTAAGATACACAGGGACCTACTTTTGGTTTCTTGTATTCCACGGAAATACATTAATCAAAAAGTTTTTTAAACTGGTTATGGAAAGACTTAACTTTTAAGTGGTATGAAGGGTGGGGAGGGTGTTACCTATTATATTTGCCTGATATGAAAATAAAACAATTGCATCATAATAGCATCAGTATCACTCAATATTGTAGAATTTTTACATCTATCTTGCATTCTCTTTTTCTTTGCCAGCTCTCTGGAGCAGTGATTATTTAGATAGTCAGCCAAAGTGTAACAAATCAAAGATCCTCTTCCAGAATAACCAACTGATTAGACACTTACATGGGAGACTACCAAACAAGTGCCTAGTCTGGCTATTTGGGGTTCTCTCTGCTTTGCATGTTTTCCTCATTTTTATTTTTTTTTTTTAATTCTGAAAATTTTGAAAGGTCTTGGAACAGCAAAACAACAAATAAACACAAAAATCGCAGGACAAGAAAATTGGTTCCTGACAAGGTCTAATGGTAGCTATGTAGGCAAATTAGATATGTAATTGTGCACCCATTTTCTTGCAATCAATTGCTTCTTTGACTTTTTTGAAAATCAAGTAATATATTTTGTGTAAAGATGATAAGAATGATTGCAAATAATATAACAAATTAAAAATAACACAACAAAAATTGAAACTCATTAGAATCAAATCACTAAGAATTGTATGCGATAGACATGGAAGCCTTTTAAAAACAGTAACATGCTCGTACTGCAGAGGGCTGCAGAATCGATGAAGAAGTGGCGAGCTCATTTGCATGAGTCCTCCTCCTCCTGTCATTCATAATGCCAGACTGCAAATAATTCTTAACCCCTGTCTGCATCTGTGCTGTGAATACTGCCTTTTTCAAAGTTTCTCCTGCCAAAAGATGGAATATTTTCTTGTCTAGTAGCTGGCATGGATGGGTACAGAGAGGTACCTTGTCTTCCAAATGCCCATGTTTTCAGACAAGGGGATTAAGAGTTACTACTTTATGCTTTGAAACCTTCATCCTCTTCCTTTTAAATTTTACTATGTTTCCAGGCAGGTGTACCTGATCTACTCCTGTCAGATATAGATGTGTAACTCCCTTAACTGTAACACCATTGTGTCTCTCTAGTTCTTGTCTGACTGAGCCAGAAACTGTAAAGCTTTGTTTTATATTTACATACTTCCTCTGCAAAAAAAAAAATGTTGCAAATATGTCTACCCACAAGCCAAAAAATTCCTCAGTTTCTACCTGGGATATAATATATGACTTAAAAAAAAAGGTGTAAAGGAGGTATATTTATAAACTATCAAGATATAGTCCAAGCAGGATATTTTTAACATCACCATTTTACCTCAGATTCTGTCTTAGTATACACTTCCGCTGTCAGTAATTTACATAAACATACATAGTTTATGAATAATGCATAAGACTTATTTTAAATGCAAGGCTTCCAGCTCCCACAGTGCAGTAGTATACACAACAATTTGATTGGCTCTGCTCTGTTTTCATTACTGGCAATTTCTTGGAACACAAAAGAGGTTGAAAAGACTGACAGGAATGGACAGTATTTATTTTATGAGAAATATTTGTTGCCTTTTCAAGGCAATTGTGTGCAAAGTTTTGCCTGTGATTGTTGTTCCCCATTTTTTTTTCTCCAGGAAGAATGCATTAAAAGGTCCATGATTGCTCTTTTGTAGATTCAGTCAGATCTGAGATTTTTTTTTTTAAAGGATATTGCTGGATTTGTTTCTTATTTGCATAAACGTGAGCACAAGCTATAAATAAATAAAGAACCATCAGATTTCCTAAGGTCTCTTAATTAAAGTAACAGGACAATCCCAAAGAAAAACTGGAGGTGAAATGATGAGAGATCTTGACATTCAGAAAACAAACTAGCAAGTTCATAACATTTAGATTTTTTTTATAGTAAATTAAATGGTTTCTAAAAAAGTACATGTATCTTCTGCATCAGGGTCATTTAAATGTTATGTCAGCATATTGTGTCCTTCTGACACAAAACTATGCTATATATATATATATATATATATATATATAAAAAAAATACAGAACAATGTCTTAATTAAATGGCATGAACAGTAGGGGTTTTTTTCTTGGTCATTTGTGTCACTGTAATGATGAACATTAAAATATATACAAACCAGTGGCATAAATTCTCTAACCGCCTCTTCTCAAAGCCAACTATAGTTTACTATCAGAACTGTTGTATTTACAAAAATAATGCTGATTGGTTTTGATTTGACCAGAAATTTCCTGTATTACTGCTTTTTCATGTTCTTAAGCTTTTTAGGTAGTGGTGGGTTTGATCAGTTTGTAAAATGAAATCAATATCAATAGATCAGATCTGCAGTTTAAGTTGAAGTCAGCTCTAATATTGATCCATGTTTCCGAAAAGGGAAAGCTTTTGGAACATTTTCTGCTTATGATTGATCTGACAAGACTTTTGTAAACTATTTTTCAGTGTGCACTATTATTAGAAGCTACTAGGGGACATTTTTACAAATTGTTTTACCAGTTCCCTTTAACTGACCTTATAGGTAATTGGACCATGCAAAATTACTTCTCTTAGCTGTGATGATTTTTTAGAAGCTGAGTATATCACCCTTTCTCATTTGCTTCTGTTTTAATCATTCTCTGATTGAATTATTTCTTAACTGGTTACAGGACATGGCTATTTGTGTACAAAGCAAAACATTATACAATGTTAGGGTATTATATGTTTTAAGTTGGAATATCTGCAACTTTACTATACAATTATTATTTATTTAATCTCTAAGTCTGGTTAGTTGGAACAAGTAGACAGGGCAAGCCATAAGGTTGGAGACATGGTATTTTTCCCTGAATGTTTATCTGGAAGGTCAATTTAGCTCAGCAATAAAATAAAATAAAATACTGCAGAGAAAATTCTATGCATATTTGCAATGGAAGGGAGCCTCTCCTACCTAACACCTAGCCCACGTAAAGCCAAACAAAATGCAGACCCCATTTTTTTTTCATACTCCCTCAGAGTACATAGCAGCATTAGGAGGCAGTGATGAGTGGACAGAAGATAAGGGCATGGCTATGCCCTATCTGAACACCAGCAAAATATGTATTATGCAGATTTTTAGCTGACTTTCACAAAGAGATGTAGTACCAGGTATGTACTTTTTTAATACCAGGAATTCTGCAGAAATGATCATTTTTGAATAATTTGAGTTAATTTTTTGTGGGTGCTACTTTGAAAATAAATTGCATTTAAAATATGAGACATTTTTAAAACTGGTTGAATTTTGCTTTTATAATTTTGGTGTGGGTGGATATTAATATTCTAGGGAAATGAAGAATGGGCCTAAATACAGAGAGAGAAGAAAAATCTGTTTTGGTTTTCTTAGCTCTTCACACAACTACTGTAAATTTAATATAGTAGAATCCTCCTAATCAGGATGCTATGGCAAATGGCCTTTTGTCTCCATTGAGAGGAATACTTGATAAACTGAAGATGATATTTGAATAATAATGTTGCTCTTCAAGAAGATGCAGCACCCATCATGCCACTAGACAGAATCAGAGAGCCAGTTCCAAAGCGGGTGCAAGTCAGCATACTTCCATTTTGCACAGTTATAATGGAACATGTCTACACTAAGAGTGACTGAATTTGGGCCTAAATCCTCAAAGGTATTTACATGGTCATTTCCTACTTAGGCCCCTAATTGACCCTTTAGGTCATGTCCACATGAATTGCTTTGAGTCCATTACACTAAATCTACTGTGCATTTGTGTGGCAGGTGAAGCCAATATCCTAGCCAGTGTCAGAGGAAGTATTTTTCCTCTGACACTGTATCAGTATCAGTGTCAGTCATTGTTTGTTGCCAAGAGCATGCACGCAACTCAAGATAAAATGGAGCCAGAGGGACAAGAGCTGTTGACTTTTTGCCCAATGACAATAACTTTGCCTGATAACTTCTTGACAGGAAGTCAGAGTTCTGGATTCTAGGCCTACTTTTTTCTAAGGGAATTCAAACTCGCATCTTTTTTTCTCCCAGCAGGATACCTTAACCATAAGGCTGTGTGCTAGGCATGGGACAGTGTGGTAACAGAGAACATTCATCGCTCCTTCTGTTGATGGTGAGTCAGTGGGTAGCTGAGAATGCAACATTTGTGAGGTCAGAAGGAGAACTGAAGCCTAAAGGTTATGGCATTCCCTCAGTGGGGAAATGTTGGGTTTTGGCTTCTGCTGCAGAGCTACTTTTTTCTTTTTTAAAAATTAATGGGAAATTAAAAGTTCAGTTTACATCATCAATTCTAGCAGGAGGAACTATTAACCAAGAATTCCTCATCTAGGGGAATACCTCTTCCCTGATCTCCAGAGGGAATGTCTCCATCCTTTATGAATCACTCCTGAAGTAGGCCCTGGCCATTCTTTCGCACTCCATGGGTGTATCTACATGAGACGCTGCTTGTGCAATAGCTGAAAAATAGTGCTTCGCTGCACTGACAGTATTATTAAGCTACTGTGCAGTAGTATCACTTAAAAGATGTTCTCCAGTGTTACTGCACAGTAACTCTGGTTACTGCACATTTATTTAGTACTTGCTAATACAAGTAGAGCATTCAGCAAGATCTGGTTGGTCATGAAACTTCTTCACTTGCACTGAAGATCTCTATCTGACTTGAGAAGTTTACAGGCCATCAAGGGTAAGGCATTCCTGGTTCTGACCACAGATGATAGTCTTGTGAGCAGCCTGAGGATCAAAGGGAAGCTAGGCAACAGTGACCATGAGACAATCACTTTCTCCAACCATCATAAGACAGGGAAATCAGTCAGCAAGGTAGAAATCCTTGAATTTAGGAAAGCTGACTTCAACATTCTTAGGAGATTGGTTGATGAGGCCCTGTGGAACCATGGTCTGATGGGAAAGGGAGTCCAAGAAGAATGGTCATTCCTCAAGGATGTAATCCTCGGAGCACACAGGAAGTCCGTTCCTACTTTACTGCTAGAAGATTGCTTTAGATTGGACATAAAGAAAAACTTCTTTATGGTTCGAATGTCCTGGGTCTGGAACAAATTCCTCCCAGAGGTGGTACAATCACCTACTCTGGAAATCTTCAAAAACCATCTGGATGCTTACCTTGCTAGGATCATCTGACCCCAACAATCTTTCCTGCCCAAGCACAGGGAGGCTGGACCTAATGATCTCGTCAGGTGTTTTCCAGCTCCAAACATGTATGAATCATCTATGAATCTATGAAAGTACTAAATAAATGCGCAGTCATGACTGTGCAGTAGTGTCTTGTGTAGACACACTCTGTGTACACCAAATCTCAGAAATGAAATGAAGTTGCTGCTTTTGGGTGTGTCAGCAAGCATGCCTGACATGCATAGTGTAAGAGCAGCACTTGCTGTTCTGTCAAGGCTGTTCCAAAATGAGGTATTTTACTTCATTTTCAGGAATTGGTACATATAAAGCATATTTTTCACAGAGATACTTTCAAGGGTTGTAAACATGCCAAAAGTCTTGCTCCCTCTTCTTTGTACCCTGGAGTTCTGATGAATGTTACATTAGAGAGTCATGGGTTGGAAAAGAAGTAATCTTGGTAGGTGATGCAGAAACACAGACTAGCTCCTTCCAGAGGAGTGTTCTCTTCACTGGGTCACAGAGTTACATCCACTGTTACTGGCTCCTCAGACTCATGAAGGTGGGCATTTCTCTGAGCAACTTAGATCCTGACATGTCAGAAGTACTTTCCTTGCAAACCAGAGTAAAACATGTAAACTTTCAAACAATCCTCTCTGCCAGTTGTTCCTATTTGGCTACCTGTAGGTTCTCCTCTTCAGTGACCTATTAATCTGAACCACCCCTGAAAGGCATCCATAATAGCTGTGTAGACAGGGTCTCAAATATACAGCCTGTGGGCTGAATCTAGGCCATCGTGCTGCTCCATCCAGAACATGGGGTTCCCAGTGGGCTAGGGAATTTGAGGGTGAGTTTAATAGGAATGGCCAGGAACTTTGGGGGTGGAACTAGCAGAGGCAGGGCCTACCACAGATGGGGTATGGCCATGTCCAATGGAGCCCGATCAATGGCAAGGGGTTTAGCAAGACCTGTGCTGACATGAGCACTGTAGCCCAAAGCAGATGGGAATTAAAACCATGCTCAGCAGCAAAAGAATGGAGCAGAGCCACAACCTGATTGGTTATAAAATAATATTAAAGGAGCTGGGGAAAGTTTGTGGAGGTTATAGGAGGACAGAAAAGAAAGGTCTGCCTCTTCAGTCAGAGTGTGTGATATATGGACTTGTTTGCAGTTCCCAGGTTGCGTTCTAGAGTGGAGAGTATCTGATTTTCCCAATATCTGGGCTTTTCTGGTTGCTGGGGCTGGAAAGGAATATTTTCCTGTTGCTGTAGATGTTGGGTTTGTTTTTTTGAGGCTTTTTGCCTTTCTTTGTGTTGGATGAAGCCAAGGATGGAGATTTTGACCAGGGTGTACTGAAATTCTTTCAGGGACTTAAAATGACCCCAGCGGTTCCTACCTAGAATGTTTTGCGCCTTCTTTCAGCATCAGACTGATCATGTCATTTGGGATCAGAAGGAATATTATCCCATGGTCATATTGGCATGGACCATGGGGATTTTTGCATGTGCCTGCAGTGGTAGCATCATTCTCCTCCTTGGATCTCATATGCACATTTTAATAATGGCTTTCTGTCCTTGAAGGGGCAGGACATTGACAGTGCCCTCATCCCCCTGCTTTACCTGTGGCAAATTAGAGTGTTTTTGATGTTTTGGGCATTGTTCCTGGTAGCTGTATAGGAGGGTCATTCATGATATTTTTAACAATCTGTCTTCTCTAGAATGGTTTAGTGATGAACCTGCCTTGAGCAGATTGTTGGACTAGATGAACTCCTGCGGTCCCTTCTAGCTGTACTTTCTCTAGGATTCTATGACTCTAAAAAGACAGCACCAACTTAATTATATGGATATACATATAGGTTCTAAGTATCGTCTTGGGACTAGAAGGTATCCCCAATAAGAGAAACTATTTCTATTAAGCAGTGATAATTGATAACAGATATTTAATTTAAATTGAATCCTTCTCCATCTAGTTGGCTGTCTATCTCTATATTTCAAACATATCAGTCACTATGGTATGTGTCAATAGCTTAGCTAGACAGTTTTCCTTATGAAGGACCTAATCTTAGGAGCTGTGAAACATCTGCAATCTGTATAGTTTCCTCCAGTTCCTATTGACTTAAATGACACTCAGCCATTTCATAAACAGAACTTAGGTTCTCTTAGGATTAACTCTTAACTGCATCAAGATCAAATTCACTTATGCTATACTCAATAATGATCTGTTATGTCTATGTTTCATCTCTTCATGATGTACATCTATCACAAAATGGAAAAAGAAAATATTTCATTTTGATGTTTGATACCTAAAATACCCTTTTTTTTCTTTTACATCTGAATACTTAGTCTTGAGGCTGCTTTCTCTCCAGAATCAAAGTATTCAATGTATGTTGTTTAGCAGCTGTGTAATATTCTCATTGGTAGAATCCTGTTTCACTATACATACCCAAATAACATTTTTCCAGATATGTAACTGTTGGTTTTTGGAACTTATGCATAATTTGCAATCCTTTTCCATGTATAGTGTGCACACGCATGTGTTCAAATGGTTCTGATCACACCCTGGTCAGAAAGGTATGTGAATATAACCCCTAAAATTGTGGTCTGGTATAAACCAGCAGAAAGTGGACCCTCTCATATTTGAGCCTCCATAGCTGAGTCACCATGTCTTGCCTTTAATATTCATTAGATAAAAAAAGATGGAGAACAATGGACAAGTTTCTGACCCATTGAATGCAAAGGGCTTGGCTAGAATCCAGGGCCTGCTTCCCTCCAGAGCCACCTCCATTTCACTGGGTATGTCTACATATATGCATATTAATACAAAGCAATACATTCTGATGCATATTGCACTGGAGTTTATTGGTCTTGGACACCTTGTTTACATGTGCACCTGGGAGAGCAGCATGTTGAGCCAGGTGACCAGGAGCCCAGGAGCCTGCCAGCCCAGGGTTACTCCAACACAGCTCAGTGTGCTGCAGAGGGGCTGGCTGGGGTACAAGGGTGCTGCAGTGTAGGGCTAGTTGACAGGTAGCCCCTGCACTGAAACACCCTCATGCCCCAGCCAGCCAGGTCAGTGTTTACATGTACACTGCTGCAGAGTTTGTTAGTTTACTCCAACCTAATAGCCCTGTATGTATAGACACCAAGATGTTTACTGCAGAGCTAATTAGTCTACTTCACAGTAAACAACTCACCTAGACATGTCCACTGACTCATATACCCACTAGTTTGCTCTTTTCCTTGGCTGCCCAGGGCAACAACTTCAAAAAGAAGGCTGAAGCAAGGCCTGGAAAATGCCAAACTTGCAGTTTATGTAGTTACACCACTGTGCTGGGAATGAGAGAGATGCAGTTTCAAACACCATCCGGGTAAGGAAGGCCAAGAATGTGGGTCTTCTGGGTAATAGTTGGGGCCATTAAACTACGGGGCTAGTAGTACTGCCCCCCACTGTCTAACACCTGCTAGTCATGGCTTTTCATCAGGCAGATTTTCATGATTTATGCTTGCCTAGTCTACACATATATGGAACTGTAACCAGTGTGTAGGTACTGGATTAGGACTAGGATTGCAAATTGTGCATGAGTGGCAAAGATAACAGTTATGTGTCTGGAAATTTTCCATTTGGGCTCATAAAGTAAAATAGGACTCTACCCAAAATGTCTCTGTGCATGTAAGTCTAATTTTGTAACAACTCTAAATTCTTCAGTGTTTGGATTTAGGAAAAAAGATTGTGGATTACTCCGGATGAACCAGGAGAGTTGAGGGGATCCTTCCATGGAATAAACTTTGGTCTTTCTAGAGTCTGACCATCTTCAGAATTTCCTGTGAAACTTTCCTCTGCCAGAAGGTGTTCTCATCATAGCACTAATCCCTAGTTCTAGCTATAAACCCCTGCTAACACCAGCACTGAAAGGAAATTAACAATACCAAAACAAACACAAAAATTGTAACAAAATCCCTCCCCCAAGCAGAGTTATTATCTTGAATTGGAAAAGTGCCTGGGAAAATCAACTGTAGGCTTGGCTACTCACATAAAAGATGCTTGCATAATGTGGTGATAATATTGTAACAGTATGCAGCCCTAATACAGCTAGATAGGTTGAAGCGATTATACAGAAAGAAAACACTTTCAAAATTTGGATCCAGCTTAACATTTAAAATATCTAAAGTCTGGAGTTCAAATCCAGATTTTTGCTTCAGTCCCAACATTAACTAATATGAGGCATGGGACTAGCTACAGTGATGAAAATTTTCAGATTTAACAGAACCAGAGTAACCATATTTTAGTGCGTGCGTAGAGTTGCATTGTTCATACCTTGAGAATCAAACCATGCATATATACCAATAATTAGAAGCACTGATGCATCTACCAATCTTAAATATTTCTAAATACTTTTTTTTTAATTGGTTAATTGGAAGAAACTCCAGCTCCTGAGGCATTACGCTAGAATCTTTCTATATGCATTTGAAGTTCCTATTGGAAATATTCATACCTTGAACAAAGTTTTTACTTATTTTGTTATTCTTGTTTGTTTCAGTCCTTGTTTGTCTCATTTTGGAAAATGAATAAAATAAGAATACATATATACATACACATATATGTTTATGTTGCTAAGAAGATGCATTTTGATCACATAGAAGAAACATTCCAGAGAAACACAAGAATACATGTTAGTTGGTCAGTCTTATTCATGTGAGGAAGACTCCATTACTTGCTGTGAGCAAGAGAAAGGTTACCTGACCCAACTGGAGAGCATTAGCTTCTTCCTTCTGTTATGAAAAAATTGCTTTGCCACTTAGGTCAGCATCATGATGTAAATCTTAATGAAAGATTCTGAGATGTCTGAGTAAATCAAGCTGTTTGGCCACCTTGATGCTCTCTTAATCTATCTTTCTACCTCTTTCCCTCTCCTTTTTTATTTCTGACGTATGGTTTAGGGGGAGCACAGCTTTAGGCATAACCATTCCAGCCATCTTAGTCTTTCCTACTCCTGCAACTTTCAAAGAGTTGATATCTTGATTGTTATAATCATTATCATTCTCTTTTCTTTACTGAAAGTAAAGTAAAATCTTCCACATTTTGAAAATGATTCCTATCACTCATATTTTAATCTAGGGCCAAGTCCTTAAGTCCTTACTCAATCCTTAGTCAGTCAAAACTCTCATGGAAAACATTTGCCTGATTAAATTTGCCTGATTAGAGACTGAAGAAATGGTTTCTCAGTAATTTTCAACATGCCAACCATTTTCATATACTACAGGGAGAAAGACCTACACACATCAGTTTTCACATACTGGTAGGTATTAAATACTGTGAGGGTTATATTATGCTGTAAGGGAGCTTTTTATTACATTTTAAAATCCTTGGGATAGTTTTTCAGCTAACCTAAAACATTTTTATAGTAACAGAGGACCTGTATGAGTTTTTCAGAGAGCTACAGAACATTTTTGCTATGCATAGTGTTGGAAAGAGGGGGCATTCTAGTGTTTTTGCACCTCATGATACCTTGCTACTCTGGTTAGTTTGGATGACTCCTGCCAATAAATGGGAACTAACTTCCAAACAGAAAAATCTACAAAGTACATAGATGGCTGAAAGTAATTCTTGAAAAAAGGTTTTACCATTCAGAGGAAGATAAAGTAATTCTTTAGTTATACCATCACTCTGATGTAGCCTTCATAATGGATCATGAGGTATCCAAGTGCCAGACAAGTCATGTCAGAAGCTATATTGTTTGCTGCACCTGATGCTGCATATAAGGGGTGAAGATGAATTCCCTAACCCCCAAAAGCTTTCTTTAAGATGTAGGGGTACATATATAGCCTTAACAAGTAGTCCACAAAGATGATCGACACAAACTTATGTACGTTCAGCAGACTGTATACCTTCAGAAAAGATTAATTAGAGGCAAAATGGGAGTGTAAGAACCTTATCTCCAAGAGGCCCTTCCAAAGATAAAAGGAAGTCCCAGAGTATCTGTATTCAAGAAGAAAGTGTTAGGGATATGCAGCCCAAATGTTTTGAATTCATATTTTTTAATTATTATTCAGATCTACAAAATAGATCAAAGTTTGTGTCACTCAAACACACAGAGTGAAACTACTTTAAAACTGGACAGCCATTTTAAAACCACAATTTGCAGGTACATAACTGATGGCTAGAACCAGAGGGATTAATAAGCAATAAATATGTGCTTCTTGGAGACATTTGCTATTTTGCCTAACAGATAATAGCCCTTGCAGCGCAGGAGGAGCAGCAGCAGCGGAGCAGCAGCAGCGGTGGAGGAGCAGTGAGTGGGGTTGTGCTGGCAGCTGAAGCTGATCCGGAGGGGAGCCTCCCGGATTGTTTATAGCTGAGCTGGAAGGGAGCCACGCTCCCGAGCCACGCGCGAACAGAGCACGTAAACAGACACGCTCTGTAAGGGCGCGCCAGCGTTTGCGCAGAAGGAGAGCAAGGAGGAAGTGAAGAGGGTCTTGACAGTGGGAAGACCACCTTTTCTAGGAACATGGTGAGTACGTAGTGCCACTGCCAGGGGCCTGGCCCCTCCCGCTCCCCTTCCCTCTTCCTTGGTGCTACCCCCCCGGCGCACTTCTGAAGCTGCCACCCAGCCCCAGCCCCTGGGGGGCCTGCTGTCTGCCTCCCCCACCTTGGCTGGGGGTGGTGGCTGGGCGGGGCCCCTGGGGGTGGGGGAGATGTCTGGGGCGTCCCCTGGCTGCCCCTCTTGTGGC
>JAGPOW010002514.1:16158918-16169620 GCA_030014935.1 Caiman crocodilus | reverse complement strand
AGGACCCGGAGAACTACAGGCCTGTCAGTCTCACTTTGGTTCTGGGAAAGATCTTTGAGAAAATTCTCAAGTCCCACATCTGTGAGGGACCGGTAGGGGGCTATATGCTGAAGGGCAACCAGCACGGGTTTGTTAAGGGCAGGTCCTGTCAGACCAACCTGGTCACCTTCTATGACCAGGGGACCAAATCCATGGAGAGATGTGAGCAGCAGGGTCCCCCAGGGTTCGCCTGACTTCACTGGACTTATTTGGCACACACCTGGCATCGAGGAACTATTGATAAGTTGCCAACCCATGTCTGTCTTTCTGTCTGTTGTTTTAAACAGCCCAGTAGCTGATACCCTATCAGTGCCCAGTTGACCTGCAACAAAATTAATCCATCTATCTATTGTTATTATTTATTATTAGTTTTTTTAATACTGCATTGTATGCTTATTGCATATATCTTTCTACTAACTGTTGTGTGTGTAAGCTATAATAAATTTGCCTTTGCTTCACTCCCAACTTTGCCTCCTTGATCTGAAACTAAACCAAACAGCCCAGTTGCTGATACCCTCACAGCGCTCAGTTAGCCTGTGATAGAATTGATACGCTCACAGTACTTAACTGGTCTGTAACATACATATTTGAACAATGAGGTATTTTGGGGAGGGCCTTATGCTACTTGACGTGTCTAACAACTAAGCTGCATCTAGATATCAAGTGAATGGATGAGACTGGGCATCTCGACATTCAAAATGCCACGGATGACTAGCGAAGATGACCCAAGGCCTACATCGAGGCTTTTGAACATCATGCCATCATCAGTGGCCTAGATAAAGCTTTCTGGGCAGGCCAGTTAGGGGCACTCATGGTTGGAAAGGCCCAGGCAGTGTATCGAGCTATGCCCAGAGATGAGGTGTGTGATTACGACGCAGTGAAAGTGGCTATGTTGTACTGACTTGAAATCAATCCCGAGCACTACTGGTGCAAGTTTAAGGCCAAGAAGGGGGCAGAAGAAAGGCATCCGAGGCTGCTGTTGCAATCATTGCACAATCTATTCAGGAAATGGATTAATCTGGCCACACACGACCGAGAGGCCGTGATAGATCAGATACTCTTGGAGCAATTTTTGGATGATTTAGAAGGCCGGACACAACAATGGGTACAACAGCACACCCCTTCCTCCTGCGAGGAAGCGCTCAAGCTAGCGGAGGCCTTCGCAGCATCTGAGGGATTCTTCACGAAAGAAAAGCACCCTCCAAATCCCATGACGGGGGTGGCCAAGGAGGTTGAGAGGAAGAAAGCACCCCTCTGAGGCCCAGTGCAAGACATGGTTTTCTTCCACTGCGGGAAGATGGGTCATTTCTCAAGAGAGTGCCCAAGCTGCACCCAAGAACAATGGCGACCAGAACATTGGACCCGCAGGGGACCAGAGAGCCACAGAGAGGCACAGAAGGGAGAGCCCATGGACTGTAGCTTTGTATAGGGTAGGGAGGATGCAGTCTGGGAGCGACCTACCGTCTGGGCACAAGTGGGCGACTGCAGGTTGACCGCAGTTTGAGGTGTGGGTGCGCGCAGTCGCTAGTAAGGGCCGAGTTGGTTAGGCCTTACCCGGGGCAGTGAGATAGCCCAGTGAGGGTCGCATGCTTGCACAGTGAGACACAACAGTTCCCATGCCAGTGGGTCTCACTAAGGGTAATGGAACATCAAGGGGAATTGTTAGTGGGGTTGGCACTGCAACTGGCTTGTGAAATATTATTGGGGCGTGATTGGCCCCCATTATATGATACCTTAGAAAGGGTCAGGGATAGAGAGGCCGCAACGAGGAAGTTAAACAGGGCAGAGGGCTGGATAGGAGAGCCAGGAGAAAGGACAGAAAGCGATGACAAGCCTGGGATAGTAGATCTCCAAGTGATGGCCAGTAGCTGGCAGTTCAAGGAAGCCCAGGAAGAAGATGAGGAACTGCGAGGGTTATGGCCCGCAACCCCAGGAGACGCTTCAACATCAGACGCCAAGCTGATGCTAGGACGACCACTTTTTGAGGTGAGGAACGGCCTCCTTTATCGCATACTACCGGGTCAGGAGGGGGAGACCAACCAGACACAACTCGTAGTCCCTATACAGTTCCGGGGGCATCATTTGGCGACTGACCCATGCCACCTCAGCCGGAGGTCACATGGGACAAGATAAAACTAGAGTCAGGATCACTCGGTGGTTTTTCTGGCCTGGGTTGGGAGAGGATGTAGCAAAATGGTGCGCAGCATGTCCCAAATGCCAAAAGACGAGGGAGGAGCAGCCACCTCGGGCCCCGTTACAGCCCTTGCCAATGGTAGGGACCCTGTTCGCATGAATAGCGATGGATGTGGTAGGGCCTTTGCCACAGAGTAGCGTTGGTAACCAGTATATACTAGTGATCGTCAATTACATCACACGGTACCCCTACAAACAGTGACGGCACCCAAAATAGCAGAGGAATTGATAAAATGGATTGCCTGCATGGGCATTCTAGAAGAGATCCTGACAGACCAAGGGCGCAACTTTATGTCGGGGGTATTAAAGACTGTATGCCAGGCGCTGAAGATTCGGCAATTGCGCACCTCTGTTTACCATCCCCAGACAAATGGGTTAGTGGAGAGACTAAATTGGACCTTGAAAAGGGTATTGCACCGATGCCTTCAAGGCGATCCCCAGAAATGGGATTTGATAGTCCCCCTAATATTATTCGTACTAAGAGACACCCCTTTGGATTCTCTGAAGTACTCACCATTTGAACTAGTGTTGGGACACCGCCCCAGAGGGTTGTTACAAGTGCTAAGAGAAGGGTGGGAAGTTACCGTGTGCTCAGGGACAGAACGCCTCCGAGTACCAACAGGCGTTCCAACGGCGGCTTCAGATAGTGCGTGAAGTGGCCACCCAAAATCTACAGCAGGCCCAACAGCAGCAGAAAGAGATATGACAGGCAAGCCCAGTCACGGGAGTTCCAGCTGGGACAGAAGGTATTGGTGTTGCTACCTACCTCGGCTAGTAAAGTGCTAACACAGTGGCAAGACCCATTTGAGATTGTAAGGAGGGTAGGGCCTGTCGATTACGAGGTGTTCCGACCGGGATATCGCAAACCTAAACAGATTTTCCACCTCAACCTATTGTGGGAGTGGAAACAGCCCAACCGCTGGGCCACCTTTATAGAGGAGGAAGACTACAGGCCCCAAGGGAGGAAGGTTCAACCAGAACCACGGGACCCACCAATAAAAGTAGGAGAATCTTTGAGCCCCAGACAGAAGGAAGAGGTCTGGAGGATCATAAGAGAATTCAAAGGGACCTTCCAGGAGGAACCCGGTGAGGTACAGTGTACTTTATCATTACATACAAACACCTCCCGGAGCTATAGTGAGGGATCAATGGAGGCCCATAGCCCACCACCTGACACAGGTGATAAAGGAAGAAGTAGATAAGATGCTAGAACTAAGGGTCATCCGGCTCTCGAGAAGCCCGTGGCGGAGCGCCATACTGCCCGTGCTGAAACCCAACGGCACTTTGAGATTATGCATAGATTACAGGTGCCTGAATGAAATCGCTATATTTGACGCCTTCCCTATGCCACACATTATAGAATTAGTGGAGAGGATTGGGTCTGCTAAGTTTATATCCACCCTAGACTTAGCTAAGGGCTACTGGCAAATCCCAATGGCCCCACAAGATAGGCCCAAGACAGCCTTTGGCACACCGTGGGGCTTATACGAGTTTGTGAAGATGCTGTTTGGGCTGCATGGGGCGGCAGCAACATTTCAACGATTATTAGAAAAAGTCTTAGCTCCCCATACAGATTACACAGCTGCATATATCAATGATATTGTGATTTTTCACCCAGACCTGGACCCAACATGTACGAGCACTTACGGTGTTACGGGAGTTGAGGGTGATGGGATTAACAGCCAACCCCAAAAAGTGTGCTCTAGCTCAACAACAAACCAAGTACTTAGGGTTTCTGGTGGGGCAAGGGACCATACAACCATTAGCGGATAAAGTGGAAGCTATTAAGAAATTTCAACCACCACAAACACCAAAACAGCTTTGACCCTTCCTAGGCCTGATAAATTATTTCCGACGGTTCGTCCCACAATTCTCAGACCTGGCAACACCCTTGTCAGATGCGTTAAAGGGACCTCAGAGTAAAAAGATAAATTGGACATCGGATATGGCGAGAAGCTTCACGAGACTGAAGGACACGTTATGTAAAGATGTAGTGATACACGCCCCTAACTTTGAGAAACCGTTTATTTTACAGGCGGAAGCATCCAATACAGCCGTGGGAGTGGTTCTCACGCAAGAGGACGGCGGGGTGAGACGACCAATGGCATACGCCAGTTGGAAGCTGCTACCAGCAGAGACAAGGTACGCCACGATTGAACGAGAGTGTCTAGCCATAAAATGGGCAGTAGAACATTTCAAGTATTACTTGCTGGGATGAGAATTCATCTTGATTATGGACCATGCTCCACTAAAATGGCTCAACACCGCAAGGACGGATAACGCGTGAATTACACGATGGGCTTTGGCACTACAACCGTACAAGTTCCATATAATGCACCAGGCCGGGGTAAACAACATAATGGCGGACTTCCTTTCCAGATATGCTGAGACACCTCATGAAACCACAACAGAACCCAAGCAGGAGGCCGAATCGGCGGGGACAGGTAGGGTCTCGATACCCTCAAAGAAGCGGCCCCAAGGCAGCTTAAGCGGGGGGGTTATGTCACAGGGGGAGAAGTCCCGAGGGATCTCTGGAGCTCCTGGAAGGAGCCGCAGAGGCAGAAATGGGCAACGAAGCAAAAAGAAAGGGGAAAAAAAAAAAGTAAGTTACTTACCGCAGGAGCTGTGGGATCGCCGGAGGAGCCCGCGCGCAGCCAGGGCAAAGAGTTAAATCACCTGTGGACGGCAAGTGACATCAGCGGGGACTGCCGACTGATGGAGATAAAAGGGACGACCGTGGCAAGGAGCAGGGGGAACACGTGGCTGCCGGGAGTAGGCCGGGCCAGAGGCTGCTGGAGGCGTGGAACGCCGGAGCTGACTGCCGGCACACACCCCATACGAGAGACAGCCCGGAGAATGTGGAATGCCGGAGCTGACTGCAGGCGTGCACCCTGGAGTAGAGAGAGAACTCAGAGGAAGACGGATGCCGGAGGACGGCACGGCTACAGCGGGTGAGCCGGGGAAAAGCTGGGATCAAGCCATGGAAGCGTGGAGGGACCCGCGGCCCAGAGAAGACCCAGAGAGAGGACTGCGGCCAGGGGTAGATCCAGGAGGGAGAGTGCAGCTCTGGGACGACCTGGAGAAAGGACGGCAGGACAGTGCGGATCCAGGGAGAGGGATCTACGGAGGGGAGAACCCGGAGAGAGTGTGGCACCTGGGGGAGCAGGGCAAGGAGTGGTGGGTAGCTGGCCCGGAGAGTGAGGGCTAGCAAGTGGCATCACGTGTAGTGACTTGATTGAGGGGCAGAGGCCCGTGGGGCGACTAGCCGTATTTAGGTTTAGTAGAATTTCTTTTGTTTGTGTTACCTCGGATTGGAAGGGGCTGAGGCGGGGTGGTAGGGGCAGTGAGGAAGGTGAACCCATCAGTGGCATGCCAGAGAGAGCAGTACCAGGAATACCAAGAACTGCCGGGGTAGGGTAAGGGCGAGGTGAAAGGGGTGAAAGAGCCTTGCAGAAGGTCTCTACTGTAGATAGCCGAAGAGAGCAACCGCCCGGCCGGAAGCCCCACCCACTGGAAGATCGAAGTCGTGGCAGGTGAGAAAGGGGCAGACCACGGTACGGAGAGAGACCTGCTCCAAGGCTACCTGCAACAACCAGCCGGTTATATGCAAATCCTCGGGGCAAGGAAGCCTAAGGTAGGATGTTCGATGCCTAGCGGCTACACTCATATTAAACAACCGTTTTTCATTTCATTCCCAAGACCTTTTTATTTCATGATTTTAATTAGTTATTATTTGGTCATTTTCATGTACTTATTTTATTTACTATTTGCAATCGTTGTTAATATACAACCTAGATTGGTAAAATCAGTTAAACAATGGTGTATTTGTTTTTAATGGCATTTAATTGAAATTAAATGGTTATGGAGAGGAAAAAAGATTCCAGACATTCCACTGTAAATATTAATATTACTAGTGTCATTTATCAGGTGACAGGCACAATACTGAGAATGACAGTGTGAGATCAAGACCTCCAGTTCCCCAGCATACAAATATCTCTATTTTAAGTAAAATATGCTTTTCCTTTTTCACTTAAAAGTTTGTAGTGTCCTTCAACATGATTATACACTTCCTGTTATCACCTGTACTATGTATAATGCAGCATATTGTTTCATTATTCCAGGATCAACCTGGCAAACCGATTGTGACTGCCAGTTTGTTCATACAGCAACCTAAGGTGTGATTGCAGGTTGTGTAAGCATATACTCAGCCCCTTGGGCAGGTTTTTTTACTCCATGCTGAGCTCCATGCTGTTACAGCTATGGTGTTATAAGTTCCCAAGATAGCTAGTTCTGACATGTATATACAAATTGCAGCTACAGTGAAAACAGTGTAGATGTCTTCTTTCTCCCAGTTCCCTTACCCCAGGAGGAATGTACACTGTGTCAAATCTATTTCTGGCTCAATATATGCTCCCCAGCATGCCAGGGCTGCCACCTTGTGAGACAGAGTCATGGTTCTTATCATTTCCCAACTAACAAAAATGCTTTTCATGGGGAAAAAAGAGTTGTTTTATGCACAGTTCTTCCTTTCACCCTCTTCATAAGGGTGTGAGACAGGTCGTCACTCGGGGCCACCCTCGATTTGGCCTCCGCACCTGTCTCTGGGCAACCACCCGCCTTGTCTCACCAGCCACATCTTTGAGTTAATTAATTAATTAGCGGGAGGCTGCCCTTCTACTGCCCCCTCCACTAGGGGGCGCTATCTGCGGCTCCTTCCTCCTCAATACCACAGCTCAGGCCTCGCGGATGTCAGCTTGTTCTTGTCTATCACGGCCCCTCTCTGTACCCTCTGGGCTGTCTCACATCTTGTCCCCTTCCTGGACTCTATGTGCTCGCACTGGGGCTCCTCAATATGGCTCTCCCTTCTCTGGGCTCGCTATGCCCATATAGGGCTTCTCAGTCTGGCTCTCCCCTCTCTGGGCTCGCCTCACCCACTGTGGGCTTCTCAATATGCTGCCTCCTGTCGAGGGCCTTGATATTGCCCCCTCCTTGGGGCTGACTGTGCCCAACTGGGGCTCCTTAATAAATGTGGCCCCCTATCAGGGACTCCCAATTCCAGAACTTGGGCTTCTCAATGCTGCCCCCTCCTGGGACTGACTGGGCCCAACTTGGGCTTCTCAATATGGCGCTCCCCTCTCTGAGCTCGCCATGTCCCCACAGGGCCTCTCAGTGTGGCGCTCCCCTCTCTGGGCTCGCTGTGATGCTGCCCCCTGTCTCAGGCTTGCTACGCCCAAACTTGGGCCTCTCAATAAGGTGACCCCCCTCTCTGGGGCCTCCCACAATGCTTCCCCCTTTCCTGGGGCTTACCGTACCCAACTTGGGCTTCCTACCAAAAGCCCCCTCTCTGGGGCTGGGGTCCACACACCCCTGTGCTGCTGTGCCCTCCCTGGCACTAGACTGCGCCTCCCTGGCACTCGACTGCGCCCTTCCTGGTGCTAGGGCCCCACACCCTGTGGCCCCTATGAGGATATTGCACCCTCCCTGGCGCCCATGAAAATACTGCGCCCCCACAGGTGTCGGGATCTCCACATTGCTGGGGTCCCTTTATGAGGCCTCCTCTAAACCCTTGAAGCCTTACCTAAACCACCGGTTTGTTCTTGCCAGCAGCTCTCAGGCCAGGTGATGTTGCTGCCTGGTCCCTAGTAGCCAAACTGCCCTGTTTATATAGGCTCAAAATGGCTGCCCTCGTCAGGCACCTGCAGGCTGCCAGCTCCAGGGCCTTAAAGTGGCAGGCACAGCCAGTGCCCTGCCACAGGGTGCCATCACAAAGGGCACCTTATATCACCTTGTCTCTTGTGCAAATGATCACCAGTAGAGACCACAATCTGACCCTTAGTTAATGGTCTTAAAAATATCAATAATAAACATTTTACAAGAGCTAAGTATTGTTATTTAGGCATCAGTAGATGTATTCTCTTCTCAAGGTAATGGTGAATATTAGGACAAGTTTCTGTGTTTGTACACCTTTTCCATATCTATAGATACATCTGCACAGCAAACCAAAGACATTGTGGGCACATCTACACGTTCATTAATGTGCAGTAATTACTGTGTATTTAGTTTAGCACTTGCTTAATAAAGCAGTAACTAAATGCACAGTAACTACAGTTACTGCTCAGTAGTGCACATTTTTTTTAGTGACACTTGCTATGCAGTAGCCTAACTATTGTGCAGTAGCGTATTAGTATGGTTTTTGCTGGCACGCTACTTCACAGTGTTATTAGGCTACTGCACATTAAGCGTCTCATTTTGATGTACCCAGTAGCATGCATTAGCAAATCTATGCCAGTTTACCCTAACAATAACGGTGAAGACACATCAGCACATGTTTAGGCACATGCTGGCAACAGGATTTTATCCAGATTCCTTGGAAGTTTTGTATTATGGTTATTTGCATGTGCTAAAAGTGCTATTGTGCCTTCAGTCCATTTGTGACCTATACTAGCTAGATTAAATTAGCCTGGATATAGTAGCAAACTCTATAATCATAGATTCATTTTGCTGTACAGACATATTCAATGTATGAACATGACACACAATCATAACAGAACATTTGGCTTTAAAATCTGTGCCCTTGTGGGAAAGGACTGCCTTCCAAACATCAGTGTTTATGGATCACACTCCGCATTCTCCCAGGAGCCTTGGCTGGGAACCCTTGAGTAATCCTCATCATTCCCCTGCTTGCTGTTGTTTTGACCAAGGCTGATACAGTTATTCACATTCTGTTTCTGCATAGCTTGTAGCGGATTGACACAAGGCTGTTTGTGAATTTATATCCTTATTGTCCCTATTTCAAGGCCCCGCCTACTGTGACCAGGGCTGCTTCTATTCATATGATAAAGAGAAAGCTGCAGCCACTTCATGTTATTATTGAGCCTATTAGTTTTCAGGTGGTGCTCTTGTTGGGTGAGGCTGCTGTGGAAAAGAGAGTTTATTATAAAGAAGCAATTGCAGATTTTACATATTTTAAAAAACAGCAACTAATCTACAGAAAAGGTAAAAAAGAGTTTAAAATGAAGTTTTACAGTTGCTTTGGGCCACTGGAAATCCCAGTAGATAAATCTGACAGTTCAGAGTCTCCAGCCAGAGATTAGCAAAGAGCATGAAGTGGGATTAAGATGTGGAAAGCCTGTCACCTGCTGTGTTGCTGCAGGTCATGTCCAATATAATGCTGAAACTTTGGGATATAAACAAACTACATCTGATCCTGTTAAAAATGCAAAACAGAAGCTCCATCATGAGTGCTGTGATCCTACTTTCTTGGGCAGAGTGTAGCACTATTTAGAAAGAGTCCCTTGAAAATGTCATCATTGTCTATTTAATGAATCACTAATTTGTTTGCCATTTGCACGTTCTTAAGAAAGTGCTGATATGTTCAAGTTCCCTCTTCCTCAGCAAAAGTGAAATTTGTTGATTATGAAGGCCTGTAATAGCACCATCCAAACAGAAAGCTAAAAGTTTATATGTTGAATCAAGCCTCTGCATTGGCCTGTACTGTGCTTTCCAATATTTGTATTTTATTTTCCTCATTCTTTGTACAGGAATGGGAAGTGGAATGTGTTTTCTTTCCACTTTATCTTTTTGTGGCAGGTGTCCTTGAGCTTCAAGAACTGCCCTTCCTGCGTACCATGTGAGATCTAGAAAGTATCCCCTTATTGACACCTGTCCTTGACACAGTCAAACATAAAACTTTTTATTCAAAGCCATTACTTCCCCGCAAATCTAAGAAGCCTTCCTACAAAGGTGTTTTCTTCCCCTACACACAATAGCAATCCTTTCTTCATTCCTCTTATCCACAATCATTTCCAGATAAAGGAGGAGGAAGATGACCGGGGTAAAACGAAAACAGCTTGATCATTTTACTCCAGGTCTGGATAGGACAATGAATTTTGACTCATTGGTGAATTTTACTTACTTTTTGTTTAAAAGATTTAATGTATGAATGCAGCAGGGATTTGTGTCTCACACAGTGAAGCTATGTATAAAATGTGGCATATAAATCAAATATGTGTGTGTGTGTGTGTGCGCACACGCACATAATAGGTATAATTCAAAGGTGACATTGTGATATAAGTGCTAGAAGAGAAAGAAAGATGCATTGGTTAAGAGCACCAGATGTTCTGCTCATCTTTGCACAGTATTTTGGTTGCTGGCCTTCCACTCCTAAAATCAGCTCCCATTCTGTAACTGTCCATGGTTCTTCACAAAAAAGCAATGTGTCTGAAAGAGCAGGACAAGAGAGAAAGAGGAAACAACAAACCTGATTAGCAGGCTAGAAGAATTACATCTTGAGGTCTTGGTTTGCTAATATATCTCTTCTGGTCTAAATCAGTGGGCAATGGAGAGAGTTTACAAGTGTTTCCCACACTGTTTTTTCAGGATTCAAAATGACGGCACATTTCATTCATACCCAAATAGGTGTATACCCAAAGAGGTGTGTGTATGTGTGTGTGTGTGTGTGTACATATAT
>JAGPOW010002514.1:16129136-16158818 GCA_030014935.1 Caiman crocodilus | reverse complement strand
ATTTGGTATAATTTTTAACAGTACATCTAAAAAATTGTATGATTTCATCTGTCAAGGAAATAGAACATGTTATATGTTTTGAATATATCTCAAAACATATACCATGTTCTATTTCCTTGACAGATGAAATCATACAATTTTTTAGATGTACTGTTAAAAATTATACCAAATACATCTTTCTTTAAGCAAAGTATTAGTCTCTCTACTAGTGGCTAAACAAGTTGAGAATCGCTCCATAAGGACACGTCTCAAGAGAGAGAGATTGTACTTTTGAAAAAGCCAAAAAAGCCACCTGAATACCATGCAAAGATTTGCTGCAGTACAAAAAGAAAATCCCCATGAATCACACACCATTAGTTAAGACAAACCACCCTTCTCTGGACCCTACATGGAAAATCCTCAAACAATTGCAACCTGTACTAGAAGACCCTCTTGTTAAAGAGATCTTTTCAGAACCACCCATCCTAGCCTTTAAACAAGAATCAAACCTCACTAACCTCATCACCAGAAGCAAACTCATTATGACCCAAACCATACCTAATGGATCTAGATCATGTCAAGAAATGCAAAACCTGTCGAAATATCTCCACTATGCCTACAATAACCACACCCTACAACAAAACCATCACCTGGATCTTACACCTGCACCTCCAGAAATGGAATATATCTCATCCAGTGCACCACATGCTCTGATAGAAAATGTGTAGGAGAAACCAAGCAACAGCTGTGCACCAGAATGAACGCACACTGAAAATCCATCAAAGACAAAAATATCCAATTATCTATAGGTGCCCACTTCTCACAAGACAAACACTTCCTCTCTGATCTCGCAGTTCTAATCGTCAAAGGGAACTTACAAAACACCTTTCATAGACAAGCCTACAAACTTCACTTCATAAATCTCCTGGATACAAAATTCATGGACTCAATATAGACATTGGATTATGACACATTATAACCTACCTGACATCTGATTCACTAGGTACCTGCCTGACTTTACCATTTACAGTTTTCTTTCTTCCCTTTCTCTCCTCCCCTCATTTTCTACCCTTTGTCTTCCTAATTTCCAGCTACTCACTTTTTTATGGACTGCCTCTTTTCCACCTTGGAGAACCCAACTACAGTAGAATCTGCCATACTTACCTTTGGCATTATTTCTCCCCCATTTTCCCCTTCCCCACCCTTTGGTTTCCTAATTTCTACCAATTTACATTGTTACTGACCTCCTGTCACACTTTTAGCTTCTTTCATTCCTTGGAGATCTCAGACTAGCAGAGGCTTCCTATGCCTGAAGAAGGGTGCTTGTGCACAAGAACTTGCAAAGAGTTTTTTTCCAGACACTCATTTGGTCTAATAAAAGATATCACACCTACCCAAAGAAGCTTGCCTGATAAAGCTGGTGGCACTTAAGGGCAGCAGTGGCAAGACCTGACCCTGCTATGCCCTGCTCTTTCCACTGTCCCCTGCCAACTACTGGTCTGTACCACATGAGGCAAGGGCAACCTCAACTGCTAAGGTTGCTCCTGCAGGGTCTCATAAACCAGCAAGTACCCCTATGGTTCCTCCTGCCAGCTTGGGACCATGAGACGAGCAGAGGGAATGAGTCAGGCTGTGAATTGTGGCTCCATCTATTCACCCATTTGCCTGCCTGCTCACAATGTAGCAAGCTGCTGGTAGCATGGGAGGGGCAGGAACAAGGGCTGCCCCAGGGGTGGGGAAGCACAGGTGAAGGCAGCAATACTAGTCCCCAGAGGAACAGCTGTAGGTACCACAGGAGCTGAGGCAAGCCCATGTAGATGGGTCAGGAGGGCATTTATCTCCTCACAAAAAGGGATCTCATAGCACACTTCCATTGCTCTTGCAGCATGTCCTTTGGGAATCATTGGTTTACACAGACAAAAGAGTTCTGTTTCATAATGTCTATAGTTGATGGCAATCTGATTACCATTTTGCTTGTGTAAGTGGTCTGAGTAGGGACTGAATAAAAACCAAATAAAGAAATATAAATTTCAGTATAAAAATCTTTTACTTGCCAGCTCTTCGGTGAAGATCCCCCAGACTGTATATTGTGGGGGAGGGTTTGAGATATGCCTCATGCTGAGTGCTCCTCTGTGAAGTACCAAGTGCCTTCAACTTTCATTTTGGCAAGTAGGGAGCACTCATCACTAGGGACCCACCTAATTCATGGGGGCTTCCCCCTAATTTCATGGGGAGAATGCAGGCCTCAGCAGCCATTTTGCAGGTGGAGTGTGATGGGCCCCACCTCACATCTGATTGGCCAAGGGGCCTCAGTGGCCCTCACCACTGAGTGGCTGCAAGGGCTCTCCATTATCCAGCCCCACCTCTCACTGTCAATTGGTGGAGAGGAGCAGGGCCACAGGACAGCCAGCCCTTGCAGCCAATCAGTAATGAGAAGTGGGGATGGCAGCATCTTGCCTGCAACATGTGGAGTGGGCACCTGCTGCTTTCCCCCTTCTTCACCCTGCTAGAATGTAGCAGTATCCTAAGGACTGTTGGCTCCCTCTGTGCTCTTTTCTGTAAGATTTTATCCCCCACAGATTTTGTGGGGATTTACCCTGGTTTCATGGATAATGCCAGATTTCACGTAATCCATGAAATCTGCAAAATTGTGAATTTGGCAGGTGTCTACTCATTATCTGGCAGAATAAAGTCCTTTGGTAGGTAAAACTTTGACCCATATAACTAGAATAAAGAATATCAAAATTATAAATGGGAGATAACATAGGAGAAAAGAAGATAACGTAATAGAAGTAAAAACCTTGCTAACCTCATCACCAGAAGCAAACTCCCTATGACCCAAAACACACCGAATGGATCCAGACCATACCAGGACAAGAAAGGCAAAACCTACCAACACATCTCCACCACCCCCACAATTTACTACATCCCACAACAGAACCATCACCATTCCTTGATCTTACACCTGTGCCTCCAAAAATGTTATATATCTCATCCAGTGTACCAAATACCTTGATGGAAAATATGTAGAAGAAACCAAACAACAACTGTGCAACAGAATGAATGCATACCAAAAATCTATCAAACCTATCTTTTTATCACTACCTGTGGGGGCACACTTCTCACTGGACAATCACTCCCTCTCTGATCTCTCAGGTCTAATCCTCAAAGGAAATTTACAATACATCTTCCATAGACGAGCTTACCAACTTCACTTCATAAATCTACTGGATACAAAACATCATGGACTCTATATAGACATTGGATTTATGACACATTAGAACCTGCCTGACATCTGATTCACCAGGTACCTGCCAGACCTGACCTCTTACATTCTTTTCCCTCACCTTTTCTCCCTTCCCCTCCCCTACTTTTCTGACCTTTGTCTTCTTGATTTCCAACTACTTCCTTTTTCATTGACAGCCTCTTTTTACCTTGTATTATTACCTTTGTAGTGTTTCCCTTTGACCATTTCCCCCCCTGCTTTTTTTTCCCCTCCCATCCATGCTTTACCTTTTGGCTTTATAATTTCTACTGTCCCAGGGATGTAAGAACAGGTGAGCAGAAAATCATGCCCACAGAGAAGCCAGAGACAAACAAAAAGGGGAAAGTTCACTGCTGCAGGATGCTGGAGAAGCAACGGGGCACGCTGGAGAGAGACGCCAGTGCTGTTTGTCAGCTGTGCCCACTTGCAGCTGCAGCCAGGTGATGTCAACTGGAGATGCTGCCCAGCAAAGATAAAAGCCAGCCCCAAAAACATGGGAACAGCAATGCTGGGAGCAGGAGAAGTGGCGGGGTATTGCTGCACTGGAGGCTTCCAACACCAGCAAGGAGTCAAAGAGCAGATACAGAGACAAATGGCTGTGGCAGGAGGGGCTGCAAGAGCCCCTTATGCCGGAAGTGACCCGCACCACAGCGGGCTGGAGGAACCAGCAGAGAGATCCATGATGGTGGCACCAGAAGCTATCAGAGCTTGTATCAGTGTCAGGTGGTGCAGAGATGCTGGGCTAGAGGCAGTTCTGGCAGGAGCTAAAGAAGATGCTGGCTGGGGTGGAAACGTGGGCCCCAGTCCAAGGGACGCGCTTGTCTAGGGCACTTGATGTGGAGGGTGGGGGAAAGAAAAGCCTGCAGCTCTACAGTTTCCCCTCCTCTTTACCTTCTCTTTTTTCCTCTCTTCTGATTCTTTCTTCTTCCTTGTTGGGTTCCCCTTGGTTTGCTTGTCCTATGTTGTTGGTGTGGTCCTTTTTGTCTTATTTCCTTTCTCTGCCTAGCGCAGGCTTACTCAGTGCTTCCTAACTAGGTCCCAGAAAACAAAGACCCTGATGGCACGGTCTTCCGGTCACGGAGGTGACACGGAAGTGTAGCAACAATCGGCTGCATCTATCTTAGAATACCCAGAGCATCAGAGGGGATTCCTCCAAAGACAAAATGTCTCAACCCTCCCAGGTCTAGTTGGAGCCCTGGATGTCCATCCACAAAGGAGGAAGCATGCAAACTGAGGAAGACATCATCTGAGGGCTAGCTGCAAAAGATCCTGAGGCTCATCTCAAAGTTTGGTGCATAGCCAGGGTGTAGGGGAGGTTGGAGCCCCATGGACATCCACCAAGGGACGTGGCTACTCTGGAAGCATCCTTAATGGGGACCTTCCCCCACTGAAGATCTATCCGAAGTTGTGGCAGGTGAGTTCGGGGGCATCTCTGTATGTGATCGAGGAACTCTCTGGGGTTTACACGAAGCTACTTGGTGCTCAAGACCAGGCGCCTGTGCCAAGGTGGCATGAGAATGGATCAGTGAACAGAGACAGGCACATCTACCCATTTACATTTGCACTGACATCCTGCCACACCTTTACCTTCTCTCATTTCTTGGAGATCTCAGAACATCAGAGACTCCTTATACCTGAAGAAGAGTGACTGCATCTGAAAACTTCCTAAGAACTTTTTCCCAACTACTCAGTTGGTTTAATACAGGTACTGGCAATTATTTTGGGTGGAGGGCCACTTACTGAGTTTTGGCAAGCCATCAAGGGCCACATGACAGGTAGCCAGGGGCAGAGAAATATTAATTTTCTAAAATTTTTAAGGCCCCTGCAGAACAGATAGAATGGCCTGGCAGGCCACCTCTGGCCTGGCCTGCCTCTGGCCTGCAGGCTGCATTTTGCCCACCCCTGACTAATAAAAGCTATTACATCTACTCAAAGAACCTTGCCTGAGAAAAGAAGAGATATTTAAGAAATAGCCAACTCAGTTCTCTGCTTCGTGGTGTCTTATTCAAATCATTTCCATGTGCATAAAGTTCATAGAAAAGTAAAACTCTTTCATTTTGATCTGTTAACAGTTTACATTCACTTTACACATTGGCAGTGATTAGGCAAGGTTCAAAGCAGTGGAGAATCAAATATAGCATGACTGCAATAATGCAACAAATGCCATTTCAAACTCTAAGCTACACTTTGTTGAAGCTACACAACATTTAACAATGTATATTAACATCTTATTTCAGTTCTCATTACTGTGTTTTTCTAGCCCAGCATTATTTAAGTACTTTGCATTGTGTGACTGTTGTTCTGTCACTGAGAGTTTCCATGCTATTAAAAGTCCAGCAGAGTCAATCTTGGCAAATATTCCAAAAGATACACTTGTTTACTATCCATCTCTCAGTTAAATACATTTCCTGTTCAAACACGGAGAAAGAGACTACACTTTTCATCTATTCTACCTGTAATAAAATTAATTAAAATTTTTTTTATTGTATATTTTTTGTGCAACGAGTTTATCTTTATAATAGGGGTCCATAAGGGTTCTAAGGAGTATTTCTGTTGTCCTTACTGAACTTTGTATCAGGTCATATATTGATTTTCATTTGTATCAAAATTAGAAGTTATTAAATAGGCTTGAATGAAGACAGGTAGGAACTCAAACCCAGATGTTCAAAAGAATGTAGGCACCTAAGTAGGTACCTAACTGTCATCTAAGTGGTAGTTAGCCAATTTCTAGTAACTAGGAATTAGGACACTTAATTACATTTGAGGATCTTGGCCTCCATTTTTTGGCTACTAAATAAGATGATATTCAGATACAGGGCATGGGCAAGGTTAAAGAGAATCACAAAGAACATTTTCAAAGTTGTCTGAAACACTGGCTGAAACACTATTATGAATAAAGCCATAAAAGGTTCACTGACTTTCCTATGGAAAGTCCTGACATCAGCAACTATTGTTGATATGCTTCCAAAGATAGCATCTAATGCAGGCACAATTTTTCTTTTGAATTGGTAGAGCGAGTCAATCTCTCTCCTATGTACACTACCTATGTAGTGTAACTAAAGTGCACTCTAGTCTCATAATTTAACAGCTATTTGCTGTCAGCTATCAAAAAAAGCCTACATCCAGATTTCAAACTTAAGTATCTCAAACTTGGAAGGTGTTTTGACCTGTGTCTTCAGATTCAGGTCAATCTTGTAGGTACTAATTCTAAACTAGATCAGAATCTCTGGGGTCAGATTCAAGCTTCTGGGTTTCCTGGATACTATTTTTCCACTCTGCCATTGTTCACCATAGACCCTGTTGTCTTCCCTATACTTTCGCCCTTCTTTTGGTCCATACAGATTCCTTTTCTCTCATGTTAGTCTCTTACTAAAAAGATTCTTCCAGGCTTCCTCTTGAATGAATCTCAGAAGAAATCTTTTATAAAGTGATCTTCTCTTCTAACAGAAGCTCTTTTAAAAGAAGCCCAGGTCCAGCTGCCACCTACATCACCTCCCAGACCAGGCAATGATGGGCCTTCTGGGAAAGGTGAAGCAGGATAAAAAGATTAACTAAAAAACTATCAGGTACTGCCTGTCAATAAGACAAAGATCTAACAGGATTAGCAATCTGCTGGAAGGTTTTCTAGTCACTAAGAAATGAGCTCTTTTTTGAGAAAACTGTTTGTGGAGATGCTGCAACTGCAAACAGTGTCCTTGTTATGTGATCTCAGACTGACTTCTTGTTGCTTCTTCATCATCCCACCTGTTTCATGTACTGTGAAGAATCTGGTGCCGCTATCTTTTAACATTTTTTATTATTACTTTATCCATTGTGCTTATGTTTGTTGACTTGCTGGGGACAGAACACATAGTCCTCTCTTTAATAGTCATTTAGATGTGCTTATTGTCCCTGACCCAATCTTCCATTGTTGATTGGGTAGGTGTATTTGATAAGAAATTTCTTCCTGCCCTATTGAGACTTCCATTCTGCTGGGTGACTCTGCACAGCCAAAGCTGAAGTCAAAACCTGGACAATCTAGAATGAGCCTCAGCTATCAGTTGAGCCTCAGCCTCTTATAAAAGAGATGGAAGAAATAAGGAATAGAGCAATACAAAGGGATAAAACAACACAAATACTCCTACCATCAGTGAAAATCCTAATGGAAAGCTACCATGCTTGAATAGGCCTAAAGGAAAGTCCTTTACAGAAAGATTAAAGAAGATGACTATCCATTTGTACATGAAATGACATCATTTGGGTGAGCATAGCGATAATTAGCAAGGCACTACTCAGTTCACAATTTCACAAATTTAATGGAAACCACAAAATCCAGAATTGTCCATGAAATCAACTTAAAAAAAACTTACTAAAAACAAAATGCTGGTTTCACAGTGGGAGCCAATAGTCCTCACTGCTGCTGCAGCCTTGGCCTCATAGGGAAAGGTCAGCATGAAGGAGAGCAGACAAGATGGCAGCCACCCACTCGTCCCTCTGCCCCCTGCCAGGGCCTCTCCACTAATCAGTGCTGAGGGGCGGGGATGGTAGAGCACATCCATGAAATATCCATAGAATTTGTTTATGCTGTGAATAACCCATGAAAATTGTTTAGTCTCACTGTGATTTAAGTGGGTCCCTAGTTATGAGATGTCTAGATATTAGTACATGGTTGCACATGCAGTTTTTGTTTGTTCACACATAGTTTTCAGAACTTGGCACTGACTCTCAGAATTTGTGTTAAAGGAAGGAGATGTTTTCTTTTAATTTGAATCTGAATTACACTTTGACTCTTGGGAGGGGGTCTGCAAAAAAAAAAATTGCGCTGCCCATCACAATGCCCTAATAAAATCAAACATTACGGGGGGACTCTTGTCTCTTATAGGGAGTTCAACCCCCTCATCTCCCCTGTAATTCAAACCCTGCATATAAACACATACCCACACACCCTCCATATATATGACATGTATGTATATATATGTACATATATATATCTTTATAGATAGATAGATAGACAGTGGCTGCATCTACATGAGATTCTGACTGTGCAGTAGCCCATGACTATCACACAGGAGCATCACATGGCAGGAAGTGTGATGCAACATTACTATGCACTAGTTTTGGGCTATTGCTCAGTCAGCATCATGATAAAGCTGTTCCCAGGCACTACTGTGCAGTAACCCTGGTTGCTGTGCATTCACTTAGTACTTGTATTAACTACCTTGTTTGTACAAGTACTAAACGACTGTGTAGTAGCAATTGCTCGGTCAACATCTCGTGTAGATATGACCTGTGTGTATATGTGTGTGTGTGTATGTATATATGTGTATACTCTCACACACACACACACACACACACACACACACACACACACACGTAAGAACATCCATGGCCACAAAAAGCTAAAAGGGGTACAAACTCTCATGTTAAAAGGGGAACCACAAATAATGTCTAGAGAGGTATATCCTGCCATTTCATGACCAATTGTGGATAATGAAATAAAAAAATTCCCACACATCAGGTTACACTTCATAGAGAGCATGGTTTTTAACTTGAAAGAACCAGGAAGAAAAGCAGTAATCATACTGAAAACACTGCAGCTGTTATAAAGGAGTATTATTACTAGTATAGTTAAATCTGCACTTTAAAATTTATTATTAACTTTAATCAGACTTACCCAAGCTCATAAGTCTAATGACTTTAGTGACCTTTAAAAAAAGGTCAGGATTGTTTGCCAGATAGATTTTCTGCATTTGTAACATATGTAATTATCATAAAAATTATAAAGTCTGTAGCTCCTCCTCATAGTGTATGGAAGATTGTTCTTTTGTTCTTTTTCTTTTAAAAATAATTGTTGAGACTGGTCATTTTTATGGATTTTTGGGGATGTCTGTCCCTTCTTTGAATCTTACTATGGTGTGTGTTTTACAAGTATCTAGTAGCATTAAGTTCTCCTAATTATTAAATGTATATGCTACATTTTGTTTTATCCTACTTAAATGTACTGCTGTTTAATTTAATCAGATGTCTCATTGTTAGGGTTGCCATGTTTTGCTGAGACCAGTCCCAGACACCCAGCCCCAAAATGTTATATTTATGTATGCAATGCTAGTTGTATAAATGAGCATTTATCTAAAACAAAATTACAAACTTACTATGTTTATTGAATCAGTTCTAGTACTGACTGTTATTGTAAAGAAATGCAGCCAACTTCTATCTTATCATTTCTTCTTAATAAATTCAAACCTCGCATCAGCTGCAATCCTAGTGGAAGCCCAAATTCTAAAGACATTCTGTGCTTTTATTTTGGAAACTGGTCACTACTTCATGAAGTTCCAGTTTCAAGACATTGGGCATCTAGGCCAGGTGTCAAACCAGACTCTAGATAAAAGCTCCCAGTTCACAGATAATCCAGGTAAAAACCAGATATGTAGCAAATTTATTCATTGTTCATTTATAGTGAATGGAGAAAAAGACCTGTCTAATTTACTTCCTCTTTACCATTCATTATTGTACATCTATAATTGTGACCTCCCTCTCAACTACGTTTTCTCTCTTTCTAGCCATCCAGTCTCTCTAATCATTCTTGTTGCCTATCTTTGCATCTTCTATTTCTGCAATTCCTTTTTCTTTTGAGGCAGGGAATCAGAAATTAAGATAGTGCTCCACAGGAGATCATGCCATTGCTGTATCTGGAACAAAATGCTATGTGTATGCTGTTCATGGTAAAGAGTGATGCATAGACACACTGACCCAGGAAGCATTGTACCTCAGAGGGAAACAAAATAAAAATCAAATACCGCTACTATGTTCTTTAGAAAGAAAGCAAAGAAAGAAAGAGCACAGAGAAAACATTTCCCTGTCTAGTTCACATAGTAGACCTGAGTTACAATCTGCCCCTAAGGAAAACATAGTTAAAATAGGTTATAAACCTTTTCTCTGTAGGCCAGATTGTGTATCAGTGTAGCCCACCAGCACTGGTGGCTGCTATTTCTAGTGTGAGTGTTGGGAGGGGAAGGGTGGTGGATGACCTAAAACCATGCCTTGATTTATACTCTGGTCCTTTTTTCTTCCTTTGGCTCCCTAGGAAGTAATTATGGCTTGAGTGCTGCAAATTTGGCCTTTTACAGGACATACAATATAGTGAAGAGACTCCTTTTCCTCCCTCCCTCCCCACCCCCACATCCCCACATAAACACAGGCAAGGGCTAGGCAGAACATAGTTAAAAATGAGAGTAGCTGAGGAAACCAGCAAACAAGAAGCAGTTACATGTGACTTCTAAGGCCAATCACAGCCAAACCATGCCATGTGAATATCTGCCCTGGCAATCATCCAGAAATATGAACACGTCATGCCCAACTTTAGGAAATGTTATGCAGAAAATGTTTCTCCATATTTTTGAAAATACTAGATTTAAATCTAGTGTGAAATGCTAGATTGTTGTCTTAGCTTTTCAAAAGCAGATAAAATTCATTAAAACAGACATGTATTTTCCATGCAACTCTACATGCAAAACAAATAGTAGGGGCCTAATTCTCCCAATAGGCTGATTTTACCCAGTGTATGTCCATTAATTTCTGAGATGTTATTACTGTCAATGTGAGTGTTACAAGTAAAAGTCTATAAGCTTGTAAAAATGGCACAGGTACAATGGACCTGATTCCCATGCATCATTTGCTTCTATCATATGACAGTCTGGGATCAATAGGAATATAAAATCTCAAATCATATTAAGTAGAGGAAAAATGCAACGGTGTTCTGGCTCTATAGATTCGAGGGGATTTAAAAACATGCAAAATAGCCTTGGAGTGCAGGTCTCTCTGATCTTCCTCTGTGTCTGAGCTGACAGTGTTCCCTTTGTCAAACTGTAAATAATCAACAGCAGTAGGAGGCTTCTGTCTTTTCAAACTTGAATAACAAACCATTTCCCAGATCTACCACTAATAACAATGTTTTCTAGGATGTATAATTATTAGTGTGACTGGGAGGAAAAAAAGAACACAAGCACAAATGTTTTTCTTTTTTAACTTAGAATAAACTGCTTAACTGTAGTCTCTCTCTTAGAGAAAGCCAGAATAGCTTCAGCCATCCCTCCCAATTACATGCTTAGCCAAACAGTCAATATCATAGAATTAAGTAATCATGCTTGCCTAAAAATATTCACATATTTGTTTGTCTTTTTTTTAAACCACCATGAATTCAAGAAAACAGATTATGGGTGTTTTCATATTTGCACAGGGTATTTTACTCAATTGTAAATGCTATACAATTATGGACTATTCTTTTAAGGATACTATAAGTTAGAATTCTTTAGAATTCGAGTGCAAACTACCAACATGGAAGTTGGTTAAAATTCACTAAAACTTATTTGTTCATCCCTAACTAGCATTATTTTAAGTTCAAGTTTTAAAATCTTGCACTTTAAAAAATGTTTTCTTTTCTTAGAAATGTATGTTTTTCCTTTCCTTTAACCAAGTCAACTGCCTTTGCTCCCAAATAGAATGTATGCTTGCAATATAAAGTACTACTGTACTTGGAAAATGAAAAGTGACGGACTGCCTAAAAATATATCAAGGCAAATTCAAAGTTTGGACTCATGATTCAATCTTGTTTATTTGTGAACTTACTCCAAGTTATAGTTTAAGACCAAATCATATTGTGTTTTGTCCATTACGTTCTAGTTCTTGACTACACAGATACAGGTTTGGTTGTTTTTTGTTGAGTAGCAAATTGAAAACAAAGTTAAGTGTGTTTAAATTCAGTGACAAAGTAGCCAAGCAAAAATCCTGAGTCCTAATACCATTTAGACTAAGGAATAACTTAGTGTATACTAAGTGTGGTTCTGGAAAGAAAGATGTATAAATTGGCTAACAAGGAAAAGTAAAACTCTGATCACATTTGTGAACTAAGGGGCAATGTGAATTTAGCAGAAAGCACAAAGTTGTGCTGTTAAATGTAAGAATCTGCTCTAAATGCTTTTCTAAAGTGTTATGAACACATAATTTTTCTAATATTTGAGCTGCACATCGTCAGGGGACGTTTTGCATTCAAGTGTGAACCCTGCTATTATATACATTAAAATTGTTCATAGTACCTATGTTCACACTGCTTTAAAAGAATAAACATATTTCAAAGATATGCTTTAAAGTCCAGAATAGTGATATCTTAATTTGCATCTGCCTATACCATAACTTCCAATAAATATTATTCTAACTTTATTATTGTAGGACTTCATGTAATTTTTTTTCACAACTTTTGGAAGTGCTGTAATATCAAGAATTATTTGTGTATTTCAAAATGGAGGGACAAGAGTTGGGAGAAAACAGTTCCTATAAAGTACAACCATAAAAAGAATATTATTGATTCAAGTTGGGCTTATTTTCCAAATAGATGACATATCCCTAAAGTCATTAAAACTATTGCTCTCATGAGCAGTGTGCAAGGCTATGTTTTGGAAGCCATATAAACCTTCTGTATTATTTTGTCATTTCATATGAGAACAGTGACACTGGGGATTTTGCTTACAAAAATCGCTATCAAGGATAATCTGTCACCTACTCTATAGAGAGGCTGTAGTTATATACATAAAGTATAATTCATGGGTTATAAAATCAATATATATATTTCTATCCTGCTGAATCAATATCACTCTATACCATGCTTTAGAATGTTTAATATGAGTATAATACAATGCCTTTTGTAGTATAGTGTATTGGCATTTCTTTGGTCCCAATCACTGTTGAGCTAATTCCCTGCTAGGGAATACTACTCCCCAGGAGGTTGTAGTGAAGTAATTTAAGAAAACATATACTGGACTTGATTCTCCTCTCATCTGAACCTGTGTAACTTAAAAAATGTTATTCCAATTTACATCAGTCTAAATCAGATCAGAATGAAACCCATTAGAGCTGAATGCTTGGACAGTCAGTTCTCATAGTTTTTGCTGTATTAACATACGCAACATTAACATATTTACTATAAACATGCAGGCACTAGTTTAAAATATTGATTTGTACATGGGGAAAGTATAAACTCAGAAACCAAAATTTTAGGTGCATTTTAATTCAGGGCATGTAAATGCCCTATAACTTGAAAATGATTGACTAATTTTCTCATCAGTCTTTTTTGGTAATTTTCAATATAAACTAATTTTCTTAGCCAAACTTATTTTGGGGTTTATGGTGAGGAGAGAATAATCGATAAAATATAGGAAAACTGTGTGCAGCCTGAACAGTGGAGAAAATCTAGTCAAGTAAACAAGAAGGAAAACTGGACAAGATCATTCTCAACACTACTGGCAAAATTTATATTGCAAGATGAATTGATATCCCAAAACCTTATGTATTCTAAAGTCATTATTGATTAATATATCTAAAATATTTTCCAGCCAGGAATAAATAGTTTCAGAACTCTGTGGAACCCAAGTTAAAAGACTATTTTTTTTTAAATCCAAAAGCAAGCTCCAAAAAACCAGTTTATTAAGAGATATGAAGCAATACTATTTCTATTCACTTACAGAATGACAGAATACATATTAAGGCTAAATTGCATAAATCCCCACTGTGCAGCAGGACCAACACTTGTGAAAGTGAATGATTAAAGTTACCTGAGATGATATTTTGACATATAAAGCTTTCATTTTAGGTAGAGAGTAGCAGTGCCCATTGAAGTGATTGTGTCCAGAAAGAGATTTTGGAATTCAGACATTTCATATGATAGTGTTTTACTGGCAGGTGTACACCAGAAATAGTACATAATAAAAAGAAATATAATTCTAAAAATATCTATAGGTTAAGAATGTTTTGGTCAAATTGTAGATTTAAATATGCTTACATTACTTGAACAACCAAAGACTATTACATTTTTGTTTTCTAGTCTATTATGCTAGGGCACACCCCAAGTATATGACACAGTATTTCAGTAGTCTGCTGCAATGGTAATTCACTGTAGTTCCTTCTTCAACCTGCCATGACTTTTCCCAGTATGGGTAATGGAGGTTTCAGTAGTTCTTCTTGGGCCCCAATTAAGCCCTTTCCTTCTGAAGTAAAATACTCTATCGTACCTTTATTACCATGGACTCAAAACAATGCAAGGCAATTTAAAAAAAATACATTATATGGAGTGCTAGTTCAACAAAGAACCAAATTCTGGAACACAGAATTTACTGTTTGTACAAAAACATTTGTAATCAAATTCAAATAAAAAGAGTGGAGTCCCCTTTGGATTTAAACTATTACCAGTAAAATGAACCCCTAAGAGAAGATAATGACATATCAAATTAAGAGCTGGTGTAAATAGATGCAAATGGATCAAACTCATTCTAGGTTTGAGAAAATTATTCAGGAGCACATCTGAGAGGGACCAGCAGGGGAGATCATGCTTAGAGGGAACCAACATGGGTTCATTTGAGGCAGGTCCTGTCAGACCAGCCTGGTGGCCTTCTGCAACCAGACCACAAAATCCTTGGACACAGGTATTGTGGTGGACATAGTCTTTCTGGATTTTAGGAAGGCCTTCGACACTGTCTCTCACCCCATTCTCATTAAAATATTAGGCGACTGTGGCATTGATGCCTATACAGTCAGATGGGTCACAAATTGGCTGAAGGGCCGCACCCAGAGAGTGGTGGTGGACAGGCCTTTTTTGACCTCAAGGGACATGGGCAGTGGGGTCCCCCAGGGCTTGGTCCTCGGGCCAGCACTCTTCAACATCTTCATCTTGGATGAGGGGGTGAAAACCACCTTGTTCAAATTGACTGATGACACTAAGATGTGGGGAGAAGTGAGCATGCGGGAGGAGGGGGACAGGTTGCAACTAGGTCTAGATAGGTTACAAGGGTGGGTGGATGAGAACAGGATGGGACTCAATACTGACAAGTGCAAGTTACTGAACCTGGGGAGGAAGAACCAGCAGCATACCTACATGCTAGGAAACTTCTTTCTAGTCAGCACAGAGGCAGAAAGGGATCTTGTCATTATTGATTCCAAAATAAATATGGGCAGGGAATGTGGGGATGCAATCAGGAAAGCAAACCACACCTTGTCATGCATCCACAGATGCTTCATGAGCAGGTCCAGGGAGGTGATCCTCCCCCTCTATGAGACACTGGTCAGGCCACAGTTGAAGTACTGTGTCCATTTCTGGGCGCTGCACTTCAGGAGGGATGTGGACAGTATCAAGAGGGTCCAGAGGGGACCATTCGCATGATCAGGAGGCAGCAAGGCAGGCCCTATGAGGAGAGGCTATGGGACCTGAACCTGTTCAGCCTCCACAAGAGAAGACTGAGAAGGGATCTGGTGGCTGTCTACAAACTGGTCAAGGGGAACCAGCAGGTAACGGGAGAGTCCCTGTTCCCCTGAGCACTACCGGGAGCAATGAGGAATAACTTCCATAAGTTGACTGAGAGTAGATTCAAGCTAGATATTAGGAGGCACTACTTCACACTCAGGGCAGCTAGGATCTGGAACCAACTTCCAAGGGAAGTGGTGCTTGCTTCTACCCTGGGGGTCTTCAAAAGGAGGCTAGATAATCACTTGGCTGGGGTCATTTGACCCAGTATTCTTTCCTGGCCATGACAGGGCCCTAACTTGATGATCTGCTCAGGTCCCTTCCAAACCTACCAACTATGAAGGCAGGTTTGGATTTCTCTAGAACTTAGGCAATGAATTACCATTAGCACTTCAATTTATATGAAAAAGAAATCTGTGGAAACTGGATTAAAGCAATATGGATTTAGTTTTACATTTCATTGAACATATGGTACCTCCACCAGCTCAGTACATTTAGCATCAGGTCAGGGCATTGGTTCAACACCCTAACAGTAGAGAGAATGGCATCTACTGCAAAAATAATGTTCTCATTCTATCTTGCCACCCTGAGATCTTTGGCAGAGCAGCACTAGATAGGAATTTGGAGAAAATCAAGCGTCTTATAACTGTGCCTAAAAGGATACTGATGAACAGTATGATGATATCCAGAATCTACATTTCTTTCCTGTGTTTGTATTTAAAAAGCAGACAGAGAAAGCAGAATTCAAAAGAATTAACCCCTTCCTCCCACAACAATACATACTGTATTTGAAAGCACTTTATTTATGAACTTAAAGTATTAATTACCATTCACTCCTGGAAGTGTGTCAGGGGAAGATCTGGGTGGTGCAGTGGTCAGCTGCAACCCTCTTTGATTCCTGGTTCACCCAAAGTTTAAAACCAACTATCTGGTGGTAGCAGCAGCATTATTTCTATTCAGGAAGCTGTGAAGGAGTTACGTGACTATATAACTTATTAGTCATAGAATCATACAAAATTAGGGTTGGAAGGGACCTCTGGAAATCATCTAGTCAAACCCCCTACTCAAAGCAGGACCATCGCCAACTACATCATCCTAGTCAAAGCTTTGTTTAGCCAGGGCTTGAAAACCTCCAAGGACGGAGATTTTACCACATCTCTGGGTAATCTATTCAAGTGTTTTCTACCCTCCTAGTGAGAAAATTCTTCTTAATATGTAACCTCAGCTTCCCTTGCTGCAACTTGAAACCGTTGCTACTTGCTCTGTCATCTGCCAGCACTGAGAACAGTTCAGCTCCATCCTCTTTTGAACTTCCCTTCAGGCAGTTAAAAGCTGTTATTAAATCCCCTCTCAGCTTTCTCTTTTCAAACTGAATAAGCCCAGTTCACTCAGTCTTTCCTCATAAGTCAAGTGCCCCATGGGTCAACAAACTTTAAAAACGGATTATCTTTTAAAGAAGAAAAACATGGGAAGCTGTGGCTTTTCCCTTGCAGGCTGGACTGCTTGGGATCTCCCATGCCCCCCACACCGCAAATCTACACACTGGGGGGCTGGGGACTGGGAACAGAGGGGAGGCAGGTTGGGAGTGAGGGGCATAGGGTCAGGACTGGCCATTGATGTTTACAGATAGGCCCTGGTACAAAAAAGGTTGGGAACCACTCCTCTAGATATGGCCTCACCGGTGCTGAATAGAGGGGAATAATCGCTTCCCTTGACCTACTGGTAACACACCTACTAATACAGCCCAGAATGCCGTTAGCCTTCTTGGCAACAAGGGCACAGTGCTGGCTCATATTCAGTGGATTATCCACTGTAACTCCCAGATCCTTTTCTGCAGAGCTGTTGCCCAGCCAGTCAGCCCCCAGACTGTACTGGTACAAAGGATTGTTCTGTCCTAAATGCAGGACTTCGCACTTGTCCTTATTGAACCTCATAAGATTTGCTTTGGCCCAACCATCCATTTTGTTTAGGTCACTCTGAATCCTAGCCATGCCCTCCAGAGTATCTACTAGAGCCTAGCCCCCAGCTTGGTGCCATCTGCAGACTTGCTGAGGGTGCACACTATGCCATCTTCCAGGTCACTGATGAAGACATTGAACAAAACCAGCCCCAGGTCTGACTCTTGGGGCACTCCACTTGATACCAGCTGCCAACTAGACATCAAGCCATTGATTACTACCCTCTGATCCTGGTGCTCCAGCCAGTTTTCTGTCCACCTTACAGTCCATTGACCCAGCCCATACTTTCTTAGCTTGCCTGTGAGAATGTTGTGGGAGACCGTATCAAAAGCCTTGCTAAAATCAAGGTATACCACATATAATAGTTTTCCTGCATCCACAAAGCCAGTCATCTCATCATAGAAGGCAATCAGGTTGGTCAGGCATGACTTGCCCTTGATGAATCCATGCTGACTGTTCTTAATTACCACCTTCTCCAAGTGCTTAGAAATGAATTCCTTGAGGATCTGCTCCATGATTTTTCCAGGGACTGAGTTGAGGCTGACTGGTCCGTAGTTCCCCAGATCATCCGTTTTCCCTCTCTTAAATATGGACACTATGTTTTCCTTTCTCCAATCATCTGGGACTTCTCCTGATAGCCATGTGTTTTCAAAGATGATGGCCAGTGGCTCTGCAGTCTCATCAGCCAACTTCCTCAGCACCCTTGGGTGCATCCCATATGGCCCCATGGCCTTGTATATGTCCAGGTTCTAAATCGTCCCTAACCTGCTCTTTCTCCACTGTTGGCTGCTCACCTCCTCCCCAAACTGCTGCTCAGTGCCTTTGCCTGTGAAGACTCAGGCAAAATCAGCATGGAGTACTACAGCCTTTTCTGCATCCTCTGTCACAAGGTTGTCTCCCACATTTAGTAAGGAACCCACACTTTCCCTGATCGTCCTCTAGCTACTGACATACTTGGAGAAACCCTTCTTGTTTTCCTTCACGTACATTGCTAGCTACAACTCCAGTTGTACTTTGGTCTTCCTGACTTCATCCCTGCATGCCTGATCAATGCTCTTATATTCTTTCCTATTTATTTGTCTAAGTTTCCACTTCTTATAAGCTTCCTTTTTGTGATTTAGTTTACTGAACAGTTCCATGATAAGCCAAGCTAGTCTTCTGCCACACTTGCTAGTCTTCCTGCGCATCTGGATGGTTTGTTTCTGCACCCTCAGTAAGGCTTCTTTAAAGTACAGCCAGCTCTCCTGGACTCCTCTCCCCCTCAGATTGGCTTCCCAGGGGATCCGACCCATGAGTTCTCTTAGTGAGTCAAAGTCTGCTTTCTTGAAGTCCAGGATCCTTACTCTGCTGCTCTCCATCCTTCCTATCCTCAGGATCCTGAATGCAATCACCTTGTGGTCACTACTGCCCAAGTTGCTATCCAATACTATATTCACTACCAACTTATCTCTGTTTGTGAGCAGCAGGTCAAGAAGAGCACAGTCCCTAGTTGGCCACTCCATGTTTGCACCAGGAAGTTGTTCCTAAAACTCTCCAAAAACTTGTTGGATTGCCTCTGCACTGCTGGATTGCCCTTCAGGGTGACTGAATTCCCCATGAGAACCAGGGCCTGTGATTGAGAAATTTCCATTAGCTGTTTGAAGAAAGCCTCATCCACCACTTCCACCTGGTCTGGTGGTCTGTAGTAGATGCCCACTACATCATCACCCTTGTTGCTCTTCCCTCTAACCTTAATCCAAAGACTTTCAACAGGCCTATTTCCAGTTTCATACTAGAGCTCTGAGTAATCATATGACTCTTTTACATAAAGTGAAACTCCTCCTCTTCTCCCCTGCCTGTCCTTCCTGAACAGATTGTACCCTTCCATGACAGTGCTTCAGTATGTGAGCTATCCCACCAGGTCTCTATTAATCTACTCTCTCATAAACTACTGGTTTCTTTTAGCACTCTTCATTGCACAGGTGTTAATGACCCTTTCTCCTTTTTAATTGTAATAATGTTCCACTAAACAAGGTATTCTTTCCTTTTCAATTATGCTCTCTTAGTTCTGCCTTGTAATGTAACTCCAATTTCACAGCCTTGCACACTGTTTTTAACTCTAGTTAAAAACATAACTAGTCTGGTGTGGAAACATTAACTCCTTTGAACATTAACTCAGGTGCGGAAATAACTTTCAGTGAAGTATTGGATCTGCTGTCATGGTGTTCAAGGTTTGATTTTGTTTTATGACATAGGTGCATTTAATTCTAATTACCACAGGACTAAAGAAACAACATTTTTGATAGTTTTTGCTTAGCTTGTTCTGTATTTTAGTATGAAATGTGTGATATAGCAAATTAATGCACATTCCAATAATGTCGTATTTGTTTTTGCTTTGATCTTCAACTGAATATTACAGCCCTAGGCCCTTAGCATATTAGTAAACCTTCTAGATTTCTTTAACTTAAAGAAAAATATATATTGTTTTACATGCAATGTGCACCACTTTTCAAAATCCTACATCTGCCCATAGTGGGTATATTTTTTAATTGCAACAGAGTAATACTTTTACAGTAGAGGCTGATTATTTGATCAAAATTTATTTTCATTACAAGCCAAGGAAGGCCAAGTGGGAAGATAAATAGAGATCTGTGCTGATGGGCTACATTAAGCTGTTCTCTGATCTTTAAGTTGCAAAATGAGATGAAATGCATCCCAGTGTTTGAGAGATGAAGCTAGATATATCCATACTAGAAATGAGGTACATATGTTGAACAGTGGGTATAATTAACTAGTGGAACAACTTATGTAGAAATGTAGTGGAATTACCATTTTTTTTAAATATTTCAATCAAGAATGGTTATCTTTCTGAAATAAATACTACAGTTTAGCCAATAGTTATGGCTCAATGAAGAAATTAATGGATGAGTTTGGTCTGAGTTACCCAGGAGGTCAGACTAAATGATTACAATGGACCCAGCTACCCTTAAATCCTGTTAATCCAATATTGCTGTTTTGTAGATATCATATAAATTAAAACTACTTAGATACTGTTCTGTTTTAAATGATAGGCGCTTAAGATTAGTGGGTGCTTTTCAATGAAAACATAAAATCACATTATATTTTGAAGTAATCCGATTTTGTTGCCATGTTTGTTGAATTATATTTGTGGAACACTGAAAAGTAATCCTTAAAACATTTTTTCTCTAAACCATGAAATTACTATAGTTTCAGAGATTTCATAGACACTAGGTCTGGAAGGCACCTTGTAAGATCATTGGGCCCAGCCCCCTGCTCAAGGGGCAGGAAGTCAGCTAGGGTCAAAGGATCCCAGCAAGATAAGCATCCAAATATTTCTTAAAAGGGTTCAGAGTAGGTGCTTGCACCACCTCTGTAGGGAGTCTGTTCCAGGCCTTGGGGGCTCGGACAGTAAAGAAGTTTTTCCTTAGGTCCAGCCTAAAACAGTCTTCCAGCAATTTGTGATGGTTGGACCTTATCATCCTTTGGGGTGCTCTGGTGAACAGGCATTCCCACAGAACCTGATGCACATGCCTTATGTACTTAGAGGCTGCTCCCAAGTCACCCCTGAGCCTGTGCTTCTCCAGGCTGAAGAGTCCCATGGCTTGCCACCTCTTTTTATAAGGCCTGTTCTCTTGCCCTATGATCATGCGCATGGCTCTCCTCTGGACTCTTTCAAGCTTCTCCATGTCCTTCCTGAATTGTGGAACTCAGAATTGGGTGCAGTACTCCAGCTGTGGCCTCACCAAGGCTAAGTACAGTGAGAGGATGACATCCTGGGTCTTGTTCTAGATGTATCAGTAAATCCAAACCAGAGTTTTGTTCGTTTTGCCAGCTGTGGCATCACATTGGTGGCTTATGTTCATCTTGTGGTCAATCATGACCCCCAAGTCTCTTTTAGTCGTGGTGCTAGCAAGTGTAGCATTAGTGAACCTGTAAGTGTGATGTGCATATTTTTCCCCCGAGGTGGAGCACCTTGCATTTCTCCATATTCAATGCCATCAGGTTTTCATCTACCCATCCTGCTAGCATATCAACATCAGCCTGGATCACCAGCCTATCCTCAAATGTGGATACTCTATTATATTTTAATATATTTACAAATTTTAAACCACTGAATAGAGTATTGATACAATTCATTTTTGTGTCTATGATTTATACTCCAGAAGTGCTTGTGGGTATGTGTGTTTTGAAGTAGGTGGACATTTCTGTTAACTAAATATGATGTTGAAATTTAGAAAAATAATTTTAAAGTAATTTTTGCTTGTCTGATAATCAAACTGGTGATTTTTTTGCATTTGTAGTATGTTTGCTGTAAGACATTTGAAAAATTGATTATAATCAATTAATTGGTGGCTTATTTCTGCAGCCATCACAATTTCAGAAGTATGGAAGCTGTTGGGCATTATAATAATGAGCTTTGCAATATAGGAAAGAACATTTTATAATACATTAATTTACACATATATTGCAAGAAATGGCCTGTTGAGGATAGTACGCTAGGGCATAAGTGATCACATAAACTCTGCATAGCATGAGGTGTGTACAAAAGATAATTTAAAGTATAAAATATACATGTTTGTGTGTGGGCAGGGAATTGTATAAAACTTGTAAAGCATAAGTAATTGCAATGCAATATATAAACACAGTTATTTCGTCTTGAATTAGGTTTTGTTTGAAAGCAGAAAATGTTTTTCAGATTAAATAGAACCAAAAGTTCTGACCTCTGAAAGGTGCCTGCTGCTACAGCCCCCTTTGAGCACAAAGATTTCTGTTCCAAGATATAATAGTAAAAGATACAGAATATGGAAAGAATCTGCTTTTCAAATAGGTACTGTTTGTCCACTTTTTTCTATCTTAACCAACAGCCTGGAATGTAGATCTCAAGGGTATCATGCAGCAATACCTGCTGGGAAGGATGAGCAATTATACGCTACACAAACATCCCTGCCTGCCACTTCTTATTCCTGACTCAGCATGATATGCTTCTACAGAATCTGGTCTTATTGCCCCAGGATACCTGGTATGTTTTGCCAAGGAGCTCAGTTCCCCAGTCCATACAACATAGGTCTGAAATGCTGCCACATTTGCACTCTTATTCTCTTGATTGAAAGAGAAATTGAAACTAGCAATTATGGGCTCAATTCTGTGTACATAAAAGTCTTTATAAATTTTGTCTTTGGTTTTAAATGGAATCCTGCTTAAGCCTAATCATGTTGAATCACGTGATAAGCGTATGAAACCCAGCGCTGGTATGTGGCTGTGATGTAGTAATCTGTGTTTATTCAGTTGTTACCTGTTTTCTTGTGCTCTTAAATAAAACAGGTAATAATAATAATGTTTTGCTTTATATCCTGCATTTCATCAGAAGTCAAAAAATGTTACAAAGGAAGTCAGTAATGTTTTTACAGGCAGGACACTGAGGAGCAGAAAATGAAGGGACTTGCCTCAAATGACAGGTCTCCCAAGTCCCATCATATTATTCATTAAGTGAATCCATTTCCTTTGCAGAAATGTTTAGGATGGAATTTTGCTATAAAGAAAAAGACAAAAAATATTATTGGTGTGAAATGGATACCATGGCCCTCAAATTCCTCTTTGACATTGAATTCTATTCAGGGTGAGGAGGGAGGAACCCTACTGAATTCAACAGATCTTTTCTTTTTAGATGTTTTTGGAAACCCATAAATAAGGCAGGCCTTCAGACAAGAATCTTACTTAGTGTAAATTTAAGGTTTTGAAATTTGTTCTCATTCAAATGCAGAATGGAAATGAAACTGTCTTGGCCGGCCGACCGGTCAGAACCGGCTGAGGGAAACGGTGGTTAACTAAGCGGATGTCAGGTGGGCTGGCGGATGGAGAGGCAGAACAGCGTATTGGTTTTAAAATAGATTTTACTTACGCCGCTGGTGGCCACAATGCAGGCTGGGTGCTCACTTGTGTAGTTATAATTTGGGTTACCGCATCAAGTGTATAGACGAACGCGTGCAGGAAGGGGTACATTGGGAGGTTGCTGATGAGGAGTCGTTGGTGGGTGATCAGTCCACCAAATTCACCCTGCCACATGCTCAGAGCTCTTTGCGGCATGTTCAGAGCTCTGCGAGGTCTTTTCTGCAACGTGGTCAGAGTTTTCTTCACTTTAACTTGGGCGGAAACTGTTCAGACTTTTATACCTTTAGAGTAGCTAATGAAAATTTGCTAAGTAGCAATACTTAATTAGGCAGAACATATTAAATTTAGAACAATGCTAATTATATGGAGGGGTGGTCTATTGTGTCAGATACACTCACTTAATTTGGGTTGTGACAGAAACCTTGCAACATGTGTTTGTGAAGGAACATATAAAAGAGAGTAAGATTGTAAAATAACTTACCAGGGAGTAGTTCTAAAGACATGGACTCCAGTTAGTCACCAGAACTCAGTAGCTGCTTTTTCCAAACAGATCAGTGTGTACAGAAGTTTCTTGGTGAACTGGCTTATGTATGGATGTTGAGCTTTTCTGAAAATCTGGCATATATTTTAGGGCTTGTGTGTGCCGAGCTCCTTTGAAAATCTGACCCCACTTGAGCATCTTTGAATCGGATATATTCTGAAATGTGTCTGTAGTAGACTAAATCATATAGGGTCTGTAGCTATTGCTTTATTATAAGAGGACATTATTAATAAGACTGCACACTGTGTGACAGTAAACAAAAAATGGTTTAGAAGGGCAAAGAATCTCAACCTTTTTTACCTTCCTTTGAGAATCTGAATTGACATGACATTTTGCTTTCTTTTATTACCAGAAGAAAAGGCTAGTAGCATTTCTTCTGCCTCAAATCAGTGATTGACATGAAATGTGTTTGTTGAAATATACCTATCTATCATAGACCACTTTGAGCAAACTGATGATAAGTTTTGGAAATGAGAAAGGTGTATCATCTTTTATCTTGTTAAATTGTTTTGTAAATACCTTTAAAGTTGAAAAAGAATAGAGCTATGTTTGTCATTGACAAATTCCAGTTCCAAAGAAATCTTTAGAAGTACTGTGAAACAAGTTTGCGCCAACCTTGGCTTATAAGTTATAACCTGACAAAGCTATATGAACCAGTTTCATGAAGCTTAAAAATGTTAGCTATGCCACAACGAATGGAGCATCACATTTCATGTGTTTTTATTTTTTGTTCTTTACGGGTCTTCTGCAGTACCACTGTTGATTTCCTGATGGCACTATAGAATTTTAATAGTCCCAATTTCAGGCACAATTTGTTTTGTGCTGAAGTGTCAGCCCTATTTTAATGGGGCTAAAACCATGCAACTAGTCAGGTGCAGAACAGCTTAGGGGAAAAGTCTCAAGAATGTAGACTGCTATGACAGACTATCATTTACAGGATGGATTTGCATATCCAGGTACTTATGCTTAAATTTTTCAAGAATAAAATAAATATAATTGTGAAATATGACTAGTGTTACTAATGTACTTCTTTCTCAACAAAATAATTCAATATTTGTTATTAATTACTTTAACTGAGTATACAATGCAGTTTCAATAATTTTTGTGCATGTGAATGATTTAATTATATTCCATGGGGTTTAATTCTTGCAGTCATGCCTTATCAAACTTTTTCAGAAGCTGCACAGATGCATCTTGAGATTAATATATTATGATGATGTCATTACCATGCATTTTTGCTTTAAGTTTAACAATATCCACTGATACATGCTATTATCAGAATCTCCAAGGAAGGCTATTTTCTTGGCTTAAATTTGGGAAATGCATTTTTTTAAATAGTAAAAATTGTTCTTTCTCTTTTTTCTTTGAGATCTTGAGTTCTCAAATTGTAAATTTTTTCCTATGAGATTCTGAGCACCTTTGCCTCCAACTGATGTTCATTTGATGGACTAGATATTCTGGTTAAGCATCTCAAAGTAGCTGGTCTCAAACGAGTTTTGCAAAAACATGCTTCAAAAGTCCTGATTTTCAAAAAGGAATGAACACCCATCCCTTGAAGGTATCTCATAATGATTAGCCCAAAATTGAAGCGCTCACCATTACCAGTCATTTATGAAATCTTGGCTTAGTCCTCCCAGGTAGTAATGTTTACAATTACTGTTGAATTACTCCATGTCAATATTGACATTGCCAAGTTGGTTGAAAGTGCTACTCTGTGGATGCAAGATGCATTACTGCTCATTAGCCTAGTTTACTGCACAGTGCAGTACCTGTCTACACGTGTATGCCCTTACTGCACAGTAAAAAATGGCTAATCATGACTAAATTGGATACCTGCAAATACGGGTATCCAATTTAGTCATAATTAGTTAATGGATAGTAATGCACTTGTAGATGTGACCGGGCACTAAGTTTAGTGTCTGGTCTGCCCTGCTACTAGGGGGCTGTCCTGGTCTCAGCCTTAGGGCTCCTGGCTGGGACCCTCTCCTGCCCTTGGGCTGGGGTACCTTTGTGGCAGCCCCTAGATCAGAGATGGGGAATGTCTGGCCCATGGGCCAGATCCAGTCTGCCCGGGACTCATTTCCCAGCCACCCCTGCCTGCGTGGCTTGTGCTAGTCTCAATGGAGACCAGCCTCAGCCACGCCAGCCACGCACATGGGAGAGCAGCTCAGGGGGCAGCTCTGGAGCTGCTGGGAATGTGGAATGGGGCAGCTTGCTCTGGAGCTGGGGCACAGCCATGATCTGTAGCCTGCATGCTCTGGGCAGGGGCATGCATGCAGGGGATCGTGGCTCTGCCCTTGCTTCTTGCGGCAGTGACAGCCTGTCTGGAGCTGGGGCAAAGCCATGATCCCCTGTATGCATACTCCTGCCCAGAGTGTGCAGGTTACAGATTGCGGCTCCAGAGCAAGTTCCCAATGTCCCATATTTCCAGCAGCTCCAGAGCAGCCCCCTGCACTGCTCTGCCACACATGCTGCAGATGTGGCTAAGGTCTCCATGGAGACCAAGACAAGCCATGTGGGCAGGAGCTGCTGAGAAAGGCCAACTGGTGGCCCAGAGGTTCCCCATCCCTGTCCTAGAGACAGGCTATAAAAGCCAGCAGCCTTTTGTGTCCTGGGGCACACCACAAAGGAGCCTGAAGGAGACTATATACACCCCAGGAGTACCGCAGGGACACAGTTTGCTTCTTCCTGCCTTGTCTGGGAGCTAAAGCTGCTGCTTGGCCACTGCAGGGCCATACAGCTGCCAGGGCATCCCCATCAGGCTAGATGGATGCTGAAAATAGCTGCAGCCTGATGCACACCCTGGCCAGCCCTGGTAGCTCCCCAGGGCTACTTGCTGGCTGTTTCTGACAGTGGGGCAAGCACCAGCTCCCTGCTGCTCACCCCCAGAAGCCTGCTCTGAGCCTCCAGGTGCCATGGCTCCCAGTCCCTTGCAATACCCCTGCACTGGGTGCTGCTGGCAGCTGCAACAAAGGGACAGCTGTGCAGGAGCCCAGAGAGCTGATGCAGGATGCACCATGTCATTTGCACCCTCCCCATTGAGGTCTGGCCCTGCCCACGTGCGCAAACTTGTACCAGTGACCCGGGGCTCCAGCTGGAGCCTGAAGGAGATTGGAGACCTTGTAGTGCCCTGAGGTAATGCAGAGGTCCAGAGGCAATTCAAACAGGGAGGGCGCTTGAACACCCACATTTATAAGGCCCTTTCAGGTGCACTGCATAAAGGTCAAGGCCTTGGGGCCACAGTGGATGGCCATGACTGACCACAAATGTTGGTCCAGCTGTGCCCACAAGACCATGCCCTTTATATGGCAGCTGCCCTGCATTTTGGCACCCTGGGATCCAGGTCCCAAACATAATGTTTTCACCAGCACAGTCGACCTGCCTGAGTCCCTCCCCACCCTCACCCCTCTGATGACAGGAGGAGGGACTCGGGCATTCAGCATTCTGTCCCACCCAGCTCTCTGCTCAGATCTCTGCACAGTTCTTCAGCAGCTCAGGAAGCTGTGGCCAGCATCTGCCTCAAAAGCTGCATGCTCCAGACTCTGCCATGAGGAACAGCTGGCCATGTTGCTACCAGTCTTCAGTAGTGCTAGCTCCTCCATTTGGAGAATCCCTGCACTACAAGACCAGGACACCAGGCACAATTGGACACCATTGCTGATGAAGAGGATCTTGCCATGCTGAGCCTCCTGCCTCACCAGCCTCAGCCATGTGGTAACCCTGGCCTGGCCATAATCCATGCCTCCGGCCCTGGCTCCTGCACCCCCTCCCCACCTGGCCTGTCTGCATTCCCTGTCCAGATCACAGCTGCCATCATCCATTGCCAGGGCCCTCCACATGTGCTGCCTGTGCCAGCATCACACACAGATTGGATCCTGCTCCTACAGTGGATGGTGGTGGTGGCAGAGGAGTGGGAGAAGTGGGCTCAGGCCTAGCAGCAGGAGGACTTTGCCCTAGAGGAGAGGTAGCAGGTGGAAGACATAGCCTAGAAGGATGTGCAGTTGGCAGGTATGACAGCTAAATTGAAGAAGGACCCACCTAAACAAGAGGTAGAATTGGGAACCAGTTTGACCACAGCTGTGCTCAGAGGCTGGAAGGCCCAAAACCAAGAGGCCAGCTAGCAAAGGCGGGCCACCCCCAGGCATAGTGTGAGTCAGATAAATGCTCCAGGGAAGAGATAGTGACTAAGGCCACTGTGGAAAAGTATGTTGGAGGTCCAAAGATGGTAATGGTAAGGCAAACATCCAGGGAAACTTTGGAAAAGGCACCGTCCAGACACCAAGCTCATCCCAGGAGACAAGAGGCCTTTCCCCACTAAAGGTAGCCAGGAAAGCAAGGGGGGTGAGTCCTAGAAGGAGGCCTCAGCTATATGTCAGGTCAAACTAGATGGTGGACACTGAGGAGATTATTTGTAACAAAAGTCAGGGGCGTTGCATATGTTAAAGTGCATATAAAGGCTGGGGAAAGACCCACTAGCCAGGGAAAATTGAGTTCTGGGACGGTGACTATGTGCAGAAAGCCCTGGAAGTTTGATGGGAACTTAGGGGAAGACTTCTGGACTTATAGGGAGGCATAAGAAGATGAGAGGGAATTGTCCTGAGAAGGGGTGAGTAAGATAATATAATTATCTGGTCTAATCAGACCAGAGGAAGAAAGAAAATTACATTCCCAGAGATAAAGGAGGCTAGGGGTCCTAGGAAGGAAAATAATCTTTCTGTTACCAGACCTGGTGTTTTTAGTTGAAGGGAAAAGAAAGCCAGTAAGGGGTCTGCTACAGGGCAGGAAGCCCCAAAAATCATGCCAGGGAGTTGGGATGAACCAGTGGATCAACCCCTTGGAGGAGTCTCAACTGTCTGAAGCCAAGGTGGAGGACCAAGAGAGGACCTATGGAGTACACAGATTAGCAAGCTTTGAACCAGTTGCCAGAGAAGACAGCATGGGAGACACCTGCTGATGTAAGAGGGAAGACTTTGACCAGTCCTGGGCAAGGCCTAAAAAGAGCGCCCTGGCTAATATGGTAGGAATACCTATAGCAGGGTAGCTCCTGTTAAATCCCATATGCTGCTTCTGCAGGGGGGAAAGGCAAGCAGGAGGCACCTGGAAACCTCCACCCCCCACTGTTTGTTGGTTATCATGAGACAGAAGTAAGGATGACAGAAGCCCCATGGAGAAGGATTCTATGACATAAAGATTAAAGATCTGCTTAGGTAAGTCAAGGTCTTAAGGGGGAGGTATGTCACAGGGCACTAACATACCTGTTGCTTTAAGGGCAGAAGAAGCCTAGCCATGCAGACTTCCACAGCTGCAGGTTGCCTGAGTAACAAGTTAATGAGGTAATTAACCGGCCCCTGCAGACAGTCAGCTGACTGGAAGGAGGCAGGGCCCTGGGTACATATAAGCTCAGGGTTGGGGCTGGCAGGGTTCACTCTCTCTGGCCCCTGTGTATGCACTTCTTGGGAGATCCCAGCACCAGAGAGGCACAGCAGAGATGGGCTGGAGAGCCCAGTGACAAAAATAGATCAATTGGAGCTAGTGCCTTGGTCTGACACAGGAAGCCTTACTGCTTGGATCTACTGCTTGGAGCACCCTCGGAGGAAGCTCCGGGGAGTGTTTTTCTGCTTGGCCAGGCGGGTTGCTGGGCTAGAGCCCCGCACTCCCCCCTCCCTTACTCGGGAGCTTCAGAGATCAGGCTGCCGGCAGGCACTTCCGGGTAGCCGGGACTGCTGATTGGCAGCTGAAGCACCGCGGGATTTTTCAAAACCTAATCAACTGCAATTAACAAGCT
>JAGPOW010002514.1:16112065-16129036 GCA_030014935.1 Caiman crocodilus | reverse complement strand
CACTACTTCACAGTTAGGGTGGCTAGGATGTGGAACCGGCTTCCTAGGGAAGTTGTTCTTGCTCCTACCTTGGGCATCTTTAAGAGTAGATTAGATAGGCACTTGGCTGGGGTCCTGTGACCCTGGCACTTGTTTCCTGCCATTTGGCGGGGGGTCAGACTAGATGGCCTGCTCTAGGCCCCTTCTGACCCTAGGTACTATGATACTTAGACTTCTAAAACACAGGGTGGTATCCCTATACAGGATGCCTTAATCCACAGATGCCTAGTTTACTGTTCAGTGAGCACACATGCATGCACTTACTGTATGGTAAAGATCCCTAACCATGATTAAATTTGCTACCTGCGAAGGCAGGTAGCAGATTTGAGTGCCATTAGTAACTGTGCAATAATGCACATGTAATTGTCACCCTACAGCAAATTTGCTGCTGGGTCTGTCCAGTCACTAGGGGGCTGGCCTTAGCCCAGCCCCAGGGCTTCTGGCTAGGAGCCTTTCCCACTCCAAGGCTAGGCTTCCTCACTGAAAGTCCTTACCTGCAGGCTATAAGACCCTGCAAACATTTTGTGCCCTGGAGCACACATTATAGGCAGCCTGAGGGCACTGCAGCACCTGTGTGTCCTCCTGTGGCCTGTTTCTCTGAAGCTCTGCGCTACTGCTTGGCCCTGCACAGCCTTGAGGCTGCCAGAGCATGGCTAGCAGGCTAGGTGGGTGTAGAACAGTTGCTGCAAGCTGCTATGGCACCTGGCCAAGCTGCTTCTGGCAGCAGATCCAGGGCCACCTGCCTGCTGCATATGCCCAGCAGCCTACCCTATACCTGTAGCTGCTACAGGACATAGCCTCCATGAAGCTGCCAGTCCTATGCCATGCCATGCCCCTGAACTGGATGCTGCTGGCATCTGACCAACACTGGAAACAGTGGGACAGTCACGTGGAGGCCCAAAGAGCTGGCATGGGCCTCACAATGGCCTCCTCCTCCTCCCTATCATAGCACCGCCTTCCCTGCATATGCCCATGTCCACCACTTGGGTCAGCAACTCCAACAAGAGGAGGATGGTGACCTCATGGCACTCTGGGGCAATGCAGAGGTGCTGCACCAATTTGAGCAGAGTGGATGCTCAAACATCCGTATTTGTATGGCCTAGTCAAGCAGGATGTGGCAGATTGAGCACTCCTACTTAAAGCAACAGTGCCACATAAAGGTCAAGGCCTTATGGACACAGTGAGTGGCCATGACTGACCCCAATCATTGGTCTGGCCATGCCTGCGAGACCATGCCCTTTATGTGGCAGCTGACCCATATTTTGGTGCCCCAGGAACCTAGACCACACCCATTCAGTTTTTACCAACCATGGCAGCATGCCAGAGCCCCTGCTCAACCCTGATCTTTCCAGTCACACATCACTGGAGGTGGGACACTCGGGCATTCAGTGTCCCATCCCGCCCAGCCCCCTGGCTGTAGAGCCCACTACAGTCAGGGCCCTTGTGGCCCCAGCCGCACATCCCTGCCTAGCCCACTTCCATTCCCCTGGTCCTGGGTTCTCCCCCTCCCCACAGCATGCAGCGAGGTGGGACACAGTTCAAATGAGCAGCCTGTGCCCTGGTAGCTGGGTGGCCATGGGCCTCTCACACCCTAAGGAATACATTAATGTAGGTGGCCATGTCCTTCTCAGCAGGAGGGGACAGGGATGTGTAACTTGCCTCCAGGCAGTGGCAGAGATTGTGGGGCAGCCTGAGCTTGCTTCTCATGCCACTGTAGCTCAGAGTCCCAAACCAGGAGCACCGGTGTGCCAAGAACACCATGGGAATTGGCAGCAGTCAGGTGTAGTGGGTTGAGCACCCCTCAGCCTGCATAAACAGCTCACCGTGCACTGCCCAGGGTGCGTGCAGCAGGGGAACACTTGGGAATCAGCCATAGTATGGTGGATGGCTGGCCCCAGTATGCCTCCTTGGATAGGCCTCCAGAAGGGAGGGCAGGGCATGGCCAGCTGCTCATCCCAGTTGTCTGGGAGCCCAATGTGCCCCAAGTCCAAGTGCTATGGGCTGGGTAGCAGCACAAAAGAGTGGTTGACCTGTGCGGGTGAAGGTGGGATGGGTGCAGCAGGGTCTGGAGCTGCAGCAGAAGGTGCTGCCAGTGTTCTGGCCTGTCCCACCCTGGCAAGGGGGAAGGGGAGGCAGGCTACCTCCAACACCCAGCAGCCTGGGTGTTGGTGAGACCAACACCCAGCAGCCTGCTAACCCCAGAGGAGCACATGGGGATGAAGTGTTCAGCTAGCAGCTGCCTGGGCCCTGGCTTGCTCAACTTGAATACCATGGTCCCTGGGCACCTATGCATGGCTGACTGCTGATTTGAGGCTGTGCAGTGCACAGCCCCAATGCAGAGTGTGACAGGGCAACAAGACTTCCCCATCACAGAACTCTGGGGGAGTGATGACAGACAGAGAACTTACCTTGGCAAGAAGCGCCGGGAGGGGGAGGGGGGAGAAAGAGACGATGAGGAGAGAGAGAGGCAGAGATACCCGGATGGAGGAGAGTGGGACCTGGATGAAAACAAAAACAAAGAGCTGTATAGGCAGACAGCAGAAAGCATGTGCCAGCTGCGAGAGCCACAGGACATGGCTGGAAAGATTTAAAGGAGGATAGAGCTTGGAATCAGTTCCTGAAAGAAGAAGATAGAATCGCAGAAGAAGTACAGAGAGACTACAAAAGAGAGATGACAGATGGCAGAGAGAAGAGAATGGAAGAAGAGTCCCAGAGAGACACTTACCTGGGAAGCCAAAGTAAGGTGATGATGGAGACCTCTCGGTGAGTCCGATATCTGGGGATGTCTGGTACCTTCCTGGGGACCTAAAAGGGAAAGCACCAAGAGTGGATGAGGTTTAATTAAGGGAAGTGAACCCCCACATTTAGATATCAGTAGAAAATAAAGTTGGCATAGGATTGCCATTTGCTTGGGACCCATGTGGAAAAGAACAGGGCAAGCAACCAAGAAAGTGAGAGTTCCCAGAGAGGCAATTAAGTATAACCAAGATGTTTGTTGTCTAAGAGAGAGATAATAACTGTGCAGATTTATTTTGCTGAAGCATAGATGTGAGATCCTCTGTCTCTCAGGACTGTGTTTATTTCCCTACCTTATTCCATCAAACTTGTGGCAGGAAAGAAATAAAGGAAATTAACCAGCTCATATTAAAATGAGAGACTGTGATTTATTTTGGCGGTCATAGCTAAACTGTCACACAGAGCATCTTATCTCTGAAATGTTGCAAATTGGGAGGAGATGGCAGATGGAGGACATCACCTGGTAGGAGTTGTTCCAGCCTGAGCACCTGGCCCTGCAGATCCAGGTCCTACAGGACCAAAATATGATCCTGAGCTGGGCCATGCAATGACCACTGGACCCTGGACATTGTTATGTCCACTGCTGCCTGGCCCCTGTCACTAGCCCTGCAGGCCCCTGGCCACCTCACCACCCTGCAGCAGTCCCTCACTTGGGCCTAGGAGGAGATTATCTGATGCTTTCCACTGCTGGGCCCCAGGCCCAGCCCCTGCCACATGTCTACTGTCATTCTCCTGGGCCCAGGCACACAGCTCCCGATGGGTGTAGAACTGGAGCTGCCTGGAGCAGAAACTGAACATCAGTCCTGTTGGGCCCCCCACCAGCCAGAAGGGGAGCTGCCCACTTGGGAGGAGCCCTGAGTGCCATCGCCCTGGGCAAGTTCCCCTTCCACTACAGTGGCTGTGGCATGCAGACCCACAGGGGTGCTGGTCAGTTACACACAGGCTGTCCCCTAGTTTCCCCCATCCCATCTCCCCCCCACTCTGAGACACCAAAACAAAGACTTTGTAAATAGTTTTTGCACCAGGAAGAGTTTTTTTTATTATTAGTGGGTGGGGAGGGAGTTGGAGGGGCTCTGTTGAGGGGCTCTATTTCAGGAGGGAGGGGACTTGGTAAGGGATAGGATATGTGTGCTGTGAGGGGAATAAAAGTTTCTTCTTTGAACACATACTTGCCATGAGAGTGGTGCTGGGGATGGGCAGGGGGTAGGGAGTCTGTGGGTGGTGGGGCAGGCGGGATAGAGGGGTGAGTGGTCTGCTACACCTCTCATCACTGCTGGCAAGAGCTTGGCTCTCTTGGGGCCTCAGCAGGGGAGGCCTACTGCTGTTGCTTCTGCCACAGGAGTTGCTTCTGCTGCTAGGCTGCCAGTCTGCCTCCGGCCGCTGAACCTCCTCTGCCCATGACTCATGGAACAGCTCTCCCCAGGCCTCACAGATAGTATGCAGCACACAGGCTGTGATGATGCTCTGTGGGAGGTTCTCAGAGACCTCAAGGCAGGCAATGAGGGAGTGCCAGAGGCCCCTGAGGTGGCCAGAGTTGCACTTAACCAGGGTGCGAGTCCAGCCCAGAGACCAGTTAAAGTGGGCCAGGCTGGGGGCCAGGTGAACAGTGTAGGGCCTCATCAGCCAGGGCAAGGGCAGGTAGGCAGGATCCCCAAAAAGCAGGATGGCCATGGTATCAAGCTGCAGGCCCAGCGCCTCCAGTGTGAAGTGCCCACTCTCCACTAGTCCCACCAGCCAGAGTTCCTGAAGCTGTGGGCATTGCGTGCACTGCCCACCCAGCTGGAACTCACATAGGTGAAGGCTCCACAATGGTCCACTGTAGCCTGCAGAACTATGGAGTGGCTGTAATGTGGCCAGTCTTCATGGGGTGGGCAGGTGAGCAGTATTTGGGTCCCGTCCAGGACCCTAATACACTGGGGGAACCCCAGTGCACGAAACCCTGCCACCACCACCAGGGCCAACTCAGATGATGGTGTCCATCAGCACCTCCTGGAGGGCTCTACACACCTCCAGTAAAACATCCCCAGCAGTGGCCTTGCCTATGCTGAACAGATGTCCCATATAGCAGAAGCTGGCAGGCATGGCCAGCTGCAGCAGCTCCAGGCCCAGGCAAGTGTTGGTGGGGAGAGCTGGGCACATGCCAGTATCCTGGCACTCCAGGTGAAGCCAGAACTGGAGGAGCAGTTCCCAGAAGGTGGCCCAGGTGAACTGCCAGCCCCAACCCTGAGCTTATATATACCCAGGGCCCTGCTTCCTTCTGGTCATCTCACTGCCTGTGGGTACCACCTAATTACTTCATTAGCCTGTTACTCAGGCAACCTGGAGCTGTGGAGGTCTGCCTAGCCTGCTGGGTGCCCCTGGCTAAGCTGCCCTTAAAGGAGCAGGTATACCTTAGTGCCTTGCAACACACAGCTTGTTACAAGTTTTACAGATCCATATGTTTACAGCATGCTGATTTCTTCTTCCTTCTTATGCTTCTGTCCGCTGGACCAAAGCCACTTCATGCTGAGCTGCACACAGTGCCAGATGTTTCCTTCACGTTGACAAGATTCTGTGCACTCCTCCCACCTTTCCGTGTTGATGTTGAACAACTTCATATAATTTTTGCACACATTGTGGCATTGACAATGCATAGAGGGTGCTCACGGGTGCACGTGCACCCCCTGAGATTGGCCCTGCACCCCCTGGAAGTGCCAGCTGCAAAACGGAAAGTGTACTTCTGATTTTGCTGCTGGCTTGGTGAGTGGCTGCTGCCTCCCCTTCCCCCGCCCTCTGTTGGTGATCTGGTGCCCCCCCAGATTTAGGAAGCACCAGTCACCCATGCATTGTGATACCACCACAGAGGGTGAGCCCACTTTCTAGGACCATCTCAAATCTCACTATGCAAAATATTCTTGGGGATATGGTTTCCTCCCAGTCTCCTGACATGGTCAATAAATTGCAACCTCCTCTTCTTGCATGCTCTAATACCTCTGCGCTTGGTGTTCTGTCTTCCCACTTTATTTTCAGGATCTTATACAGACATCTCACGTAGAAGCTGTTCAGTCTCTTGATATGCCTCACATATGTAGTCCATATTTCTGAACCATAAAGCAGGGATGACAGCACACAAGTTTCATAGATTCACATCTTCACCTTAGCTGATGTTTGCTGTTATTCCATGCACACTTCTGTAATAGCCTGAAATTCTTAGCTGTTTTTCCAATTCTGTTAGTCAGTTCAGTCTGAAGATCAAGATTCCTGCTGGTTGTAGAACCCAAGTCGCAAAAACTGTAAAATGATTCTCCAGAGTAATGTCAGGTATTATTTCTTTCACTTCTTGGTACATGCTCACAGTCTTCTTGAGACTAATTGCCTCTCCAAAACTCTTACATGATTCAGAAAATCGGCCTAAGAGATTTTTCTGAAAAAATTCCCTCCCACACACCCCACCCCCACCATATGCTCAAACACACCCACAGCCTCCCACATCCTGCACTATACCCCCAAATACACTCACACTCTCCCACACATAATCCCACCCCCCACCATAACACCCACACACTCCCACAACCCCACCATACCCATACACACATCCATACTCTCCCACATACACTCCCACCCCCACCATAACATCCACACATCCACATCCTCCCACAGCCCCCAATCCAACTACATACCCCACACCCACATCCCTCCACACCCACCCCACACCCTCCCCCACACTTCCTGCCCACCATACCCACAATGCACACATACCCCATACCTCACCACACAAACACACCTACTCCACAATCATAGACCCCCACTTACACTCCCTTACCTGTCCATACAATATACAAGAATAAAACTGTATTTCTAGCTATTATGCAATCACTTCTAGATACACTATGCAAACACATAAATCAGGACATATTTTTTATTAAATAAAATTAAAAGAAGTTATAGTAGATGTTTGATTTTTTTTTAGTATATGGTTTGCTGGGTTTTTTTCCAGTTTCAAGATGGCAGCACCCTCCTTCCCAAAAGTACTTCTGAGGCAAGGGAAGGGACTTATGGTGGCAAAAGTTAGGGTTTAAGGAAGGGACTTTCAGTTTCGAGATGGCAACCAGGGAGCTGGGCACCTGTCAAGAGGTGGGACCACCTTTGCATCTCTTGACAGTTCACCAAAACATCGTAAGCAGCCCTCCAGCCAAAATAATTGCCCGCTTCAGATCTGTATATTTAATCCTCCATTAAGTGGAAAGTCCCTGAAGACTTCAGTGAGATTATTCATGCATGTAAGTTAGGCATGTGCCTAAGTACCTTGCTAAATGCAGTCCTAAGGTACAGTTATCCTGTTTTGCTTTGAGCTTCAGGATTCATGTGTGTCAGGTTTGCTGGCTTACTGGCTTGGAAAGGCTTAGAGTGACTGGTAGGGCTTTCCCCACCAATCAGAGAAGGCAAGGGAAGAGGCTTGCTCCACCCCTACCCAGGGTCAAGGTGAAAAGACAGGCCAGAGACAGGACTAAACCTCTCTCTCTCTGATTGGTTCATTTCAAGCTGGGGGCAGAAGCTCCAGAAGGGATAAAAAGGCAGAGTGCCTGGCTCATGGGTGACTTTGACGAGGAATGATGAAGAGAGCTGAGAAGACTGGGCTGAGCTGATCAGCAGGGTGGAGTGGTTGCCCCAGAGGTGCCCAGAAGACATCATGTCAGATAGGGAGCAGCAAGCAGCTGCATCCCCAGCCCCACTGTGAACAGAGCATGGCGATGGTGAACAGGTCAGTGCATGAACTGTCCTGGAGCAGGCCAAGACCTCAGTGCTACACAAGGCAGCTTGGGTCTCCAACCTCCAAACAGGACGGGGCAGACAGTACACAGATTGGTGCACAGAGGGTCCAGGAGCAGGCCGAGACCCCTGCATGAGGCAGGGCAGATGGTGCACAAGTCAGTGCATGGAGGGTCTAGGAGTTAGCCAGGATCACTGTGCAGCACATGGCAGCTTGGGTCCCCAAACCCTGCACAAGGCAGGGGACAGATAGTGCACAGGACTGAGAGGCGACATCAGTGCATGGGACAATGCACAGGACTGACAGGGGACATCAGTGCATGGAACAATGCACAGGGTCGAAATTGGGCAAAAGGCAGGAGGAGCCCTAAAGTAGCTGCATAGGGCCTCCTGCATAGAGAAGAGACATCACGCTCCCAGAGACAAGTGCATCCTCATCAGGCCCCAGAGGAGTCATGAGTTGCCAGGGAAGGGGATTCCCACAGGGGAGGAGAGTTCCTGGGTTGAGGCCCGGATTCAAGCAGGGGTTAAATGCAACCTCATAAGGTATCATGGTATTCCTTCCCTTCCCCACCCCCCACACCCCAGGGTCATTTCTACTGCGGCTAAGCTGTTGTGCCTGCTATTACTTGCTTTTTTCCAAGACCCTGTACCTTACTGTTTGTAAAATTACTGTTTGTAAATCCTGCATCTTATGGTTGTATAGGAATGTATATATGTTTGTTGAAAACTTTTATGAATATTTAACTACCAATTTGCCACTGCTATACCTTTTATTATTCATTGCCTAAATCCAATCCCAGTGTCATCCTTGAAGGCCCCTTCCCTCCTGAACTAGGAGAGTGCTGAGTGGAGAAGTGGGGCCTGTGGTCACAATCCAACAGGCATTAGAGGGCAGGCCTCTGAGAGTGGGTTCTGGGGCTAATAGAGAGTATTTTGCATATATATATATTGCACATAGTTAAAATATTTTATGTATATATGTTAATATTGTAACTTTTGTATCTTATTAAATTTGTATATAGTTAAGGTTCATCACATGCCCTGGCTTTGCTCTATAGGGAGAGGGGAGCTGCACACAGCAAAGCAGCTATGCCTCCCACAGACACCTGCACCCATTAGCATCCCTTTATTTGGAGAACGGGTACATAACTGAGTACCACCCAGGTCACACATGATAGCACCACCTAATATTATTGTGTTTTGTGCTTCATAATACTAAAAAGCAATAATATACCCTTTTTCTGTCCTCTCATTTCTTATCTTTAAGCTTCCTTCCAAATGATCCTCATTTCACATATTCCTTTGTCTTGTATTTTGTATACCAGGATCTATATTCAGATTGTTTTTTAAAAACACTTTTCTACCAAGGAGTGCTTTCTATGATAAGTCATGCCTTTAGTAAAAGTGCACTTAAAATTTTAAAAGAATCTTTAAATAGATTTTACATTGAACCACCTATTTAAAACCTATTGTCTTTCCAGTTGATTGTAAGTACTTTGAGATAGGGCATAATTCTTTTTCCTGTTTTGATTGGTAGCAATTTTCAAATAATAAAAATAAATGTGACTTTTTTCTTTTTTGTTACGTATATCTTCTTTTGATAACAACTTTAGTAGTGCAAGCAATATTGTAATTAGTTTATAGAGAATATGAAATCAATTTCTGACAGCATGAAGAGGAGAATTTTATTAGTAAAAGTATATAACTTTGAATTTCTTGTGGTGGTAAAACTGTATAAAAGCAGGATGAAACACTATTTATAATCCTTTTGCCTGAACCCCACTATTGCTAAGTATTTTGTTCTCAGTTACACTGATACAAGTTTTCAGTGGCTTCATTAAATTCAGTAACATTACTCCAGAGTAACACTGCTGATAGATTTTCAATTACATTTCCTAGACTATACCAATTATTCATTCCCTGTAAAGCCTTCCATTAGATACATGCACAAACCTGGTGTATACTTTAAGCTAGTAATTCTCAACCAGAGTGATGTGGCACCCTGAGATGTCATGAGATCCTTTCAAGGATGCAGGGAAATGCTGTATAATATTAGCATGGTTACTTGTGCAACCTTGTACCAATGATTCACAAGATAAACCCAGAGATTTTAAATAGGAATCCATAGTTGCAAAAACAATCTGATTTGCTATGGTCTTTCTAAGTTCTTTGCTACAGAAGAATTGCTTTATTATTTTTCTGTAGTCAAAAACAGAATGAAAGCTAAGAGCTGGCATTTTCTAAGCAGGTTCCTGGGTGTAATCAGAGGTGTCCTGAGCCTAAAAATGTTGAGAACCACTAGCTTAAGCCAAACTCCTCACAGATTGGTTCATGGTGTTTAGAATAAATACCTAGGAAGTTAGCAAAGAGTAGTTTTCTGGTGAAACTAGTGTACACATCAGATTATGTGCAAGTATTCAGTGCAAATAAACAATCTTAAAATATTAAAAAATATTGGAACAATTTTCCATTATTGTTGTTATTGTTATGGTGGCCCATAGACTTTTAGCTGCTGTGAACTTTTAAAAGACCCTGAGCCAGGCTAAAATGGCTATTCTGAAGCCAGTTTCTAACTTAACCTCTATTCAAGAAGGTTTGGAGAATTTGAAGACTTGTGCCTTTGAACTCTCATGCCTATGCCAGAAGATTTCTCCTTCTGCCAAATAATTTCCTGCTGGTTATGTCAGTCAAATTTTTCCAGCAAAAAGGGATTGAAACAGTGATTGGAAAATCAAGGTCCCGTGTCCTTAAAAAGTAATACATTTTGGGCTTGCTTAGAGTGTCTGAGCTGGAGATAGCCCAAGCTGAAATTGAAATTGTTTGCGTAAGTCAAAGCAGAGCTGTGTGAGAAAGCTTATACCCTGCACAGCAAGTGCCTATATTATTCCTGACTCCAATCATGCTGTCAGTTAGGAACACCATATCCAACCAACCAGAAAGAAATAGGAATGAAGTTGCCCAGTTCTTTTTCTCTCTGTAGTCAGTTTGCTGGTGGGAAAGCCCAGTTCTTTAAAGTATTCCAAAAGGATTTTATCTGAAAAAGACAGTTAATGTTTTGAACGTGGTGACAGAAGGAGTGGAAAAACAGAACAATGAAACAATAACCACCATGGGACATTTGTACACATGATGAAAATTGCCCTTTGTTATTTAACTATGTTAGTTTTCATGTTCAGGGTTTTTTGCTGATTTAAATATCTTATATGCAATTCAAAGTACAACACATCCCAATGTATTTTAGTTTGGATTGCCATGAACTAAACCAACGTGTTTGTGGCTCTGTCACATGAAAACAGAAATTCACTCAATGTGTAATGAGTCCCTTTGTCCACCAGATGCCGCTGCAGTTTTTGTGTACTAAGCCCCTTCGTCCACCAGATGTCAATTAGAATTGCAAATAGGAGAGAAAGGGGATATCTGCTATTTTTAGGTACTTGGATATAAAGTGTTTCTTCGAATGCCAGGTGTAACACTCCAGAGGTGTTGCGGTACACCCAGACCAACGTGAATCAATCTTTTGCTCACCTGCACGGACACTTACACTCCTCCTCCCCCTCTCCCCGGTCATGCCCTGGCCAAGTTGACAGCAGCACTGTCACTCCTTAATCTGCCCTCAGTTTCATCCAGGAATGAAGAATCACTTGGCTGCCTAAAGTGGGGGGGCACTTTCATTTGTTTTCAGAGCAAGTGGCACCCTCCTGATCACAGGATTTTAGCCCATAGCCTCCATAAACAAGCTCACCCCACAGGCAGACCCATAGTAGCAGGCAGCCCTTAATGATAACAGCAATGGCATCCACCTTCTCACAGCACTGACCTCATCCTATAGCTTCCATGCTTCATAATTTTTTTTCTTGTGCTGGCTGCCATGCCAGTTGCGATTGCACAAGCTCACTCCACAGTCAGACCCGTGTCAGCAGGCACCCCTTAATGGAAATGCACCAGCACCCCATAATTTGCCCCAGTTCAATTCTGGACTAAAGAACCAGTTGGGTGCCTAAAGGAGGCATCTTGGCTTGCTTTCATTTGCCTTTAAGAGCAAATGGCTCCTGCTCTCTCAGAGCAGTGAGCGCTGTCAGCCCATAGCCGCTACACTTCTTTTTGTTTTTTCCCTTGTGCTGGCTGCCATGCCAGTCACAATTTCGCAGGCTCACCCTACAGCCAGACCCATGGGTGCTCCTGCAGCAGGCAGCCCTTACTGACAACATCATCTGTTACTGGGGTTCACATATTTCCAGTTCCAAAAAAGAGATGCCCTGCCCCTGCCCCTTCCATTGTCCATCACTCCCAAGCCACAGCCCCCCCAAGCTTGCTACTTCCCCTCAATCCTGACTGGGGAACCCCTGGCCCTGCCAGTGCCCCTCACTCCCAGCCCACAGTACCCTGCCCTTTTGTGCCATGCTGGTGTCAGCTGGGGATTTACTGTTTTTTCCAGTTTTACATGGTTAACAACACTTTCTACTGGTGCAAACAGTGATGAGAACAAAGCCAGGGAGCCTGGATGGATTTCCTAATGGTCCACATTGAAACAAAAGAAAATAGGAAAGTTTTTTTCAAAAAAATAATTAACCTTTACCAATATGTTAAGCATCATTTACATAAATTACCAAACATCACAGCATTACAAGCAATATTCTTCAACTTTCAAGACCTCAAGCAATAATCCATGAGTTTTATAACAACAACTTTTATTACAATAAGCAATAACCGTAGGCATTGACTGTTTAAAATGACAAACAAGCAATAATAAATAATCAGCAATAATCAATGAGTTTCACTACAGATGAGCAATAGTGTTTACATTTCTGAGCTGGACTGTCCTTTTCTCTCCTGTTCTCATGACTGCCTCTTGCCATGTTGCCCAGATGACACTTGGCCACAGACACAACATGTCTGTCTTGCTATCTCACAACCAAACTGTGCAGGTACTGATGGCATTAATGATCCTATCTGCCCAGACATCATTAAAAGGCTTTCTAGGTTGTCTGCATTTTTTCAGTGGTGGTGGCCTAACAAACAGAGCTGAAAATCAAGGAATACAGGGTATTATTCAATATTCAGTGAGTCATGTGGGTGGATAAGAAGCAGTCAAGAAAAACCATTGAGAAGGGATTACATGTCTGTCCAAGTTTTTGGACTGCAGGCCCTGAACAGCTATAAGCAATTGACCAGCAGACCTGGCATGCATTACCCTGCAATTGACCTTGTATATGTTGCCCTGCACCTCCCTGCACTGCCTAACTCGCCAAGTCTGTAAATTAATGTCTGATGCCAATCCAATCCTCCCCAACTGTCAGATCAGGTGACAGTTGACTTCAAACCTCATCACCTTTCACCTCCCAGTCCAGCCTAATTTCAGGTGTCAGTTCATATGGCAGTTGACAAAGGCTCCCTGGGGTTTTACATACCAGTTGTGGAGAATGATGTCCCAAGTCTCTCCTCTTCAGCGGACTTGTCAAGGGCCCATACTAGTGAGCTGATGCTGTCTTCCTCACTTGAGGCACTAGGACTCATGGTTGGACCCATAGTTGCTGAGTTCTCAGGAGCAAAGAATGGCCTGGATACTTCTGATTGTTTCACCAACAGCAGGGTGTAGTGGCTTGGGCTACTTTCAGCCTACACAAAGAGCTCATCGCATATGGCCCAGGGGCACATGCAGCAGTGGTATGCTCTGGGCTCATTAGCATCACAGGGAGTGACTGTCCCTGGGGCATCTCCCTGGCCATCAGGTCTGACCCGCTGACTTACTGTTATCACTTCACAGCCAAGCCCCAATCTGGGCAAAGGCAGCAGGCAGCACTTGGTGCTGAGCATCTTATCTGTGAAATGTTGCAAAGTTTTCTGAACGGCTTTTGTCTCTGCAGATCCAACATCTGTATGTGAGGGAGAGTCCAGATCAAGGTTCAGAACACCTCAAGCTTGGCATCCTCAGTGGTGACAGCATGGCTTGGGGTGCAGATTGCAGCTCTGCTCCAGCTACAGATCCTACTGTCACTGCTGCAAGAGGCTAGGCAGGCAAGCTGGTTGCAGTGCAGCTCCATGCCATGCCACACACCCTGCCAGCAGGGACAGCACTAAGGCTATAACCACCCCAAAATTGCACATAGCCACACGCACAACTGGCACAGCCAGCACATCCGGGCTGGTCTCCATGGAAACCCACAAGGCTGCGCCATCACCACACAGCTGCTGCTGGGGTCTCCATGGAAACCAGCCCCAGCCATGGGGCCAGGGGCTGCTGGGAAATGTAGTCCTGCTGGAAATAAAAAGAAACATGGATGGACAGTACACAAGATACCGCCCCCCCATTGTGGTGTATTGGCTATGCATGGAGGTATTGGTGGTCCATCAACCACCACCTATGATTGTCATGCTCCCCACACCCCTCTAAGCCCTTTAACCATGCACAGCTGCCGCCATCTACCAAAAGGCACAGCAGAAATAGATGCAGCAAAAAGTAAGTTTGAAATTGAGGGGGTGTGCCTTAGCACATCTTGATACTTAGTATTTTGGGGTAACTTGAGTCTTTCCTACAATTGCCATCCATGCACAGTGTATGTTTCCTGACAGACCTATTCACCAGGCTGTGCTGCATCCAGGTTAATATTTAGGTATTGACAGACATAACGATTGGAGAAATCTCCCATGCTAGATTTAGTAGCCTATAGGGGGGAGGTGAAGAAGGTGGTTTTGGGAGTGTGGCCCCAAACCGGTCTTCTTTCTTCCCCTGCAGTACTCTTAGAAGAGCAGGGATAGAATAAGATACTGAAGGTTAGAGACAGTAGAAGATAGACAATAGAAGATTATAGACAATAAAATTAGATATTGTAGAAAAATACAAAGATTATGGAATAGAAATAGAATAGAGTAGAATAGAATAGAGTAACATAGAATAGAATAGAATAGAATAATAGAGTAATAGAATGTAGAGTAATAGAATAGAGTAATTAATAGAATAGAAATATAAAAGGTAGGATAAGAAATAATAGAGTATAATAGGATAGGTGGTGAGGAAGTTTATTATTTATGTATCTTGAATGCTACTTTTTATTTATGTAATTAATTATTTGTGTGTAGTTATTTATTTATATTTTATATAAGAAAGAAAAAGAGCATTTTATATTTTTATACCAAGGTTTATATAATTTTTTTACTTTTAAAGGAAAGCTTTTATAGGAGATCTGTGTGAAGCTTTGATGGCTGTTTCGTTTCCCCACTGTTTTGACTCATTACGTAGCCCATGTTGGCAGACCCCCACCTGGCCTTTTTTAAACAGACCAAAGGACAGAAGAATGTATTGGGGCACATCACCCATTGGTATGCAGATCCTAAACTCTTTGTCAAAGCTGCCAGAGCTGCAGTCAAACTTATGCAACAAGATCCAGCATACCTACTGCCTAGGAAATGACCTGCTTGGTGGCATGGAAGTGGAAAGGGATCTTGGAGTCCTAGTGGACTCCAAGATGAACATGAGGCGTCAGTGTGACGAAGTCATCAGAAAAGCTAATGGCACTTTATCGTGCATCAACTGATGCACGATGAACAGAACCAAGGAGGTGATACTTCCTGTCTATCAGGCACTGGTCAGACCGCAGTTGGAATAGTGCGTGTAATTTTGGGCACCTCACTTCAAGAGGGATGTGGATAACCTGGAGAGGGTCCCGGTTATTCATATGCTTAAGGGCTTGCAGGCCAAGCTCTATGAGGAGAGACTGGGGCACCTGGACCTCTTCAGCCTCTGCAAGAGAAGGTTGAGAGGGGACCTTATGGCTGCCTGTAAATTCATCATGGGGGCACAGAAGGGAATTGGTGAGGTTTTACTCACCAAGGCGCCCCTGGTGGTTACAAGAAATAATGGCCACAAGCTAGCAGAGAGCAGATTTAGACTGGACATTAGGAAGAACTTCACAGTTAGAGTGGCCAAGTCTGGAATGGAAGGTGGTGCTCTCCCTTACCCTGGGGGTCTTCAAGAGGAGATTAGATAGGCATCTAGCTGGGGTCATCTAAACCCAGCACTCTTTCCTGCCTATGCAGGGGGTTGGACTCGATGATTTATTGAGGTTCCTTCTGACCCTAACATCTATGAATCTAGGTACTCAGCAGATGGCTTACCATCTGGAAAAGCTCTCATAGTGGGTGAGAGATAAGTGGGGCTTGGGGGAGCCCTGGAGTAGAGTAGGGCATGATAGGCCTTCCCCAACCTGTCTCTGCTATTTTCCTCTACTCTTGGGTGCTCGCTCTTCCACCTACACCGTACCTTGCTCTTTCTCTTCCATACTCACACCTATGGCAGCCACAACTATCGGTATTTTTAACATCAATGGCTGTCAAAATCCGGTGAAACAGGAGGCCATCCTGGAGCTTCTGCACCAGAAGTGGCTGGCCATCACCTTCCTCCAGGAAACACATTCCAACGGGCTCAACCAGATGGCTTGGCATGCTGCCTGCTGAGGCCACTTATTTCTGAGCCACAGCACCAACCTTAGTGCCGGGGTCATGACTCTCCTGTCACCACAACTACAGCGTGATATGGGGGTGGCATGGTAGGTCATTCCCAGTTGCCTGCTGACTGTCCCAGCACCCTAGCATAACACCACCTGCTACTCATCAATGTCAACATATCCACTGATGGCCAGGAGAGGGTTGCTTTCTTTGAGACCTTGTCCACCCTCCTGCATGATGCTAGTGAGGGTGATGACCTCCTTCTCATAGGCGGGGACTTGAGCTGCACCATTGACACCTCGCTTAACCGCATGGGGCCTGAACCTCACCTGCCCTCACCCCACAAACTGCAGTTTGGCCTTGAGATTACAGGCCTCATTGATGTCTGGAGACAATCCTGATGGGTCCCAGTATACCTGGGCCAGGATGAATGCCAGTGGTCTCACCATGGCTCACCTTGACTGCCTTTATGTCACCAGGCACCATCTGTCACTCCTGCACAGTGACTGCATTGTTCCCTTGGCCTGGCCTGCTGTGAATTGAGCCTGCTGGGGAGATCCTGTGTGCAGGCACCCGATTGGTGTTTCAACTTCAGCCTGCTTCAAAACTCCTACTTTCTGGACTTCTTCATCCACTTTTGGTGGGGCTGGGAGGCCACGAAACTGAGCTACTCCCCCTGGAAGCTATGATGGGATGTGAGCAAGGTACAGATCCAGGCTTTTTGGTAGCAGTACACCCAGCTGGACATAAATGAACTGCATCACCATATCTGAGTGGCAGAGATCAAGGCTTCCCTGCTGGCAGCTGGCAGTGTTATGGTGCTATGTGTCGCACCTCCGGAATCTTAATTCCGACAGGCCCCTAGGGCAAGAACGAACGGACTCTAACTAATTTCTTTTTTCCCGCACTAGGCTTTGATTTCCCTTTTATTGGCTGCTAGAC
>JAGPOW010002514.1:16042058-16077791 GCA_030014935.1 Caiman crocodilus | reverse complement strand
ATACGAATCCGAGATGGTAAGCAACTCACCCTGGGGGGAGATGGTCAAAGTGCACAATTTGCTGAGCTAGCCACTGTAGTCAATGTGGCTGAGTATGAATTGGTGGAGGGACCAGGCTGCCCTACAAGGCCCATTTATATTTACTGTGATTCATGGATGGTAGTGGAGGGTTGCACCAAGTGGTCATCCCTGTGGAAGAGGGAAAACTTCAGAAGGTGGGGAAGAGACATCTGGAGCTGTGAAAAGTGGGAAGCTTTGTGGGAAATGGCACAGGGAGGCCTTCCCTTATACATACGGCATGTCAGTGCAGCACATGGGAGCAGAAAGGCTGAGGGACCTGAGGCAAAGTAGAACAGGCAAGTGGATGAGCTAGCCAGAGGCAACACAGAAGCCCTTGTTGCTGAAGCAGAGGCTCAATCACCCCCAGAGAAGCTACCCAGCCCCTCCCTCTAGCAGACCCCTGGGATACTAGCCGCAGAATGGCTGCATCAGCAGCATGGGCATCCTGGCTGTGATGGCACTGCTCGCCTAGCAGCCACCTGGGGCATTCACCTAACCAAAAAGGAAGCGCAGGAATTAGTCAACTCTTGCATCACCTGCCAGAAGGTCAAAGCTTGACTAACCCCTGCCTCAACTACCCCTTTGTCACTGTGCGATGGGAAGGTAATGTGACAAGTTTGGCAATGTGACTTTATAGGCCCGCTTCCCTGCACTCCCAGAAAATGACAGTATGTGTTCGTAGTCACAGAAACGGTCACTGGAATGATGTTTGCCTGGGCCTCCGCCAAGGCCACTGTACAGGACACCTGTACAGCACTAGGAGACCTGCTAGCCATCTACCCATCTCCTGTAGAACTCTAAAGTGACAACGGTTCACATTTTCATAATCATCTTGTCTATGAATGGGCCGCAAGACATCATGTGCTGTGGACCTATCACATTCCCTATCACCCGCAAGCTAATGGGCTAGTAGAACGGGCCAATGGTATCCTAAAGTGCAACCTGCAAATGGCCGCTGGCCCGGCCCTCAGGGACTGGGACTTGCACCTAAGTTGCTCAGTCAGCTGGGCCAACAATCAGCCCCGCCCTGGAGGAAACCCCATGCAGCAAGCCTTTGGTCAGGGTGGACCCTGTGAGCCAGCAGTGAAACAGCCAAGGGGTGGTTGCGGGAAACTCCAGGCAGGGGACCAGGTAGTAATTAAGCATCCACAAGGGGACAAATGGGAAGGGGTACTAATGGCACGGGACATGCATAACTCATGATGGGTGTCAAGGTTGGATCCATCTAACAGGAACCAGACTCCATTTTTCCTTGTTCCTGCAGATTGGGTCCATCTGCAGGCACAGCCATAGCAGCCCTGAGGTGGCCTGAAATCATCACCCTGTTCCCGAGTGACGCCACCACCCTCACCTAATAATGAAAGGGTGGAATGCCATTATAATGAGACTGCTGATTGTTTGCTACTATTTGATTACTGTGGGGCATTCACGTGCTCCTGCACCCCAGATCACAACCACTGCCAAAACCTTAGACATGTGGGGATATTGGGAACACCCAGCCACAATTGAAAAAGTACGAAACTGGCCTTAGAGTCACTGATGATGGATTGTGGACTGGCAAGGGGGAACATGTCAATGTTACTGTGGGACAGGGTGGTTGCTTGGTTTCCTCCCATATGCCAGGATTGAAAAAAATGAGTGTGGGACAGGGGGAGATTGTTGTGGTTTCTTCCAATGGCCCTGGTGCTGTTATATTTTGCCTACAGGTGTGCTGCCCACCCTGGGTCCTGATGTGACCACTGCTACAATCCCACCTGCAGCTCGAAATTCTACAACCACCCAGAGTCCAAGGAGGTGACCAAAACCTTCAACCCCACCCCATGGGAGACAATAGCTCCAGCAACTCCCCTGCCTGATGACACTTTGGCACTTTGGGTCTCTCAGATTGCTCCATTTCCTCCTGGGAGCTTGTTTCCCTCTGAAGCTTCAGCCCGGCCTCCAATCCCTCCTTCCTTGCCTGGAAAATGGGGTTTTTAAGTGCCTCAGAGCATGGCCCCTCCTAATTAGGCAGCTTCCATGCTGCAGCTGGACTTTGCCTCCTGTAGGGTCTTCTCTTTAGTAAGAGGAGCCTTTAGCTTCCTGTTACATTCAGTCATACAAAACATTTTGAAAACTGCATGAAATGATGGTAGGGTAACCACTCCCCCATAGTGGGCATAGATCTTGTGGGGAATCACCTACAAAGGCTAAATATCTACAAGTCAGCAGGACCAGACGAACTACACCCAAGGGTGCTAAAAAACTGGCCCCTGTCATTGTGTGATCATTGGCAGTTATCTGAAGACTTGTGGCACTCAGGACAGATCCCAGAAGATTGGTAAAAGGTCAACATTGTGCCTGTCTTTAAGAAAGCGAGAGAAGACTACCTGGGAAAATGCAGGCCAATCAGTTTGTCCTCAATTCGTGGTAAAATCATGAAGAAAAATATCAAATAATCCATTACAGACAGGCTAGCAGAAGGCAGTATTCTGAAAAATTGCCAACATGGCTTTGTTATGGGAAGGTCATGCCAGTCCAACCTCATCTCCTTCTATGATCAGGTTATTTGCCAGCTAGATGGGGAAATGAGGTTGATGTCATATACCTGGACTTCAAAAAAGCCTTTGACCTGGTCTCTCATGAAGCCCTCATGAAAAAATTGGGCAAATGCAGCCTCAACTTCTTTATGGTTCAGTGGCTAGGTAACTGGTAGGACCCAGAGAACATTGATTGATATAACTGGGTAATCATGGTGGAGGGTGACCAGAGTCATCCCTCAGGTTTCAGTATGTGAACCAGTGCTTTTAAACACATTCATTAACAATTTGGATTTGAGTATTAAAAGCAACCTAGCAAAGTTCGCTGACAACACCAAACTATGAAGGAGTTTGGTCAAACTTGATGACAGGCTGGCAATACAGGCTGACCTGGACAGGCTTATGAGGTGGGCAGATCTCAACCACATGTTGTTTAATATAGAGAAAAGTAAAGTGCTCCATCTGGGGAGAAATAATCCACAACACACTTACAAGTTTGGCAGTGCTATGCTTGCTAGCATCATTTTTTTTAGTTTACTAGTTTTTGTTTAGCAGAAGGACCAGTTCCTCCTTTTTATTTCCCAAATGCTTGGCATTAGTGTACAGGGAAGTAAGTATGGTGTTGGACGCCCTAGGATTCCTGGCACTTATGGAAAAGTTCTGTTCCTGGCCTGGGGTAGGAGTGGATTCCCTCAAGCATCCTAACCTGATGCTTTTGCAGTTGATGCTTGGTAAGCTTGTTCTGGTGGTTGTCCAACCATCCCGCTAAGCTCGCCCATGTGGGATGAACAGGGTGAGGGTGAATATATTCCCATCACTGGCATAGATCTTGTGAGGGAGCATCTTGAGAGGCTGGACCGCTACAAATCACTTGGTCTGGATTGATTGCACCCCAAAGTACTAAAGGAACTGGCAGACATCACAGCACAGCCACTGGCAAGGATATTTGAGAACTCGTGGCACTTGGGCAAAGTACTTGAAGATTGGAAGAGGGCCAATGTGTTGTCTATCTTTCAAAAAAGGGAGGAAAGAAGACCTGAGAAACTACAGACCAATCAGTTTGACCTCAATCCCTGAGAAGATCTTGGAAAAAAATATCAAAGAAACTATTCTTGACAGGCTAGCAGAAGGCAACATTCTGAGGGATAGCTAGCATGGGTTTGTTGCAGGTAGGTCTTGCCTGAATTATCGCATTTCCTTCTATGATCAGGTGATGTATCACCTGGACAAAAGGGAAGAAGTTGATATCATATATTTGGACTTTATAAAAGCCTTTGACATGGTGTCCCATAATGTCCTCATGGAAAAATTGGACAACTGCAGCCTCGACTACACTGCAGTCTGGCGGCTGGGAAACTGCCTCCAAGGTCATACATAGAGAGTGGTAGTTGATGGAACTGAATCAACATGGCGCTCAGTGACCAGTTGTGTCCCCCAAGGCTCCATTTTTGGACTTGTACTCTTTAATGACTTTATAAATGATCTGAACCCTGCCGTCAGAAGCAGACTGACTAAATTCATTGGTGACACCAAACTTTGGAGAAGAGTATCCACATTCGAGGATAGGCTGGTGATCCAGACCAATTTTGATTGGCTTGCAAGGTGGGTGGATGAAAACCTGATGGCATTCAATATGGAGAAATGCAAGGTAGGATTCTTTGACCCTAGCTGACTTTCTGCCCCATGGGCAGGGGCCTGGATCTGATGATCTTACGAGGTCCCTTCCAGCCCTAATATCTGTGAAATCTATGAAATCTATGAAACCACAACTGAATGAGACCTGGGTATCATGACAGACAACAAAATGAACATAAGCCACTAATGTGATGGCATAGCCGGCAGAGCTAATCAGACACTGGCATGCATCGACTGAGGCATCTCAAGCAAGACTAAGTATATCATCCTCCCTCTCTATTCGGCCTTGATGAGACTGTAGCTGAAGTTCTGTATCCAGTTCTAGGTGCCACACTTCAAGAAGGATGTGGAGAAGCTTGAGAGAATCAGAAGGAGGGCCACATGCATGATTAGAGGCCTAGAGGCCAGGTCACATGAGGAAAGGCTGAAAGACTTGGGATTGTTCAGCCTGGAGAAGAGAAGACTCAGAGGGGACTTGGTGGAAGTCTATTTATATATCAAGGGTGTATATCAGGGCCTGGGGGAGCATTTGTTCACCAAGGCCCCCCAGGGGAGGACAAGAAATAATTGGCACAAGCTGATTGAGGATCGCTTCAGACTAGACACAAGGAAAAACTTCTTTACAAGTTGAATGCCGAGGGTTTGGAATAGGCTTCCCCCATAGGTGGTACAGTCATCCACCCTGGCAATCTTCAAAAAGTGTCTTACACCCGTCTTGCTGGGGTGATTCCAACAGTCTTTCCTGCCCAAGTGCAAGAGGGCTGGACCCAATGATCTGTAAGGTCCCTTCTAGCCCCTAATTACTATGAAACTATGAAATGAGATAGCATTTCTTGCTGATCACAAATGGGGCAGAGTATTCCAGTGTTGTCTGTCTGGACAGTTTCATTACACTAGAGAGTCAATTATATACCAATTACCTTAACTTCTTAGTTATCTAAATTCAGGGCATGCCACCAACTTGCACAATGTATGATAAAAGTGAAGGCAATGGTAAAGAGAGCTGTTTTAACAATTTTGAAAAAACTGAAATAATCAACAAACTGATAATGTCAGTATAAATGTTTTATATGTCATGCTGCATATAAATGTTCAATGAATAAAAGTTTCATTAACCAAACATTTGATTTTTATGAATAGGGTTTGGTCCAAATTGTTAGGATACTTGATTCTGTACTATGCTGTCATAACACATCTGGCTTCTCACAGGACTTGAAGATTAGAGATGGGATGTTGGCCCAAGGTGAGAGGGGTTTTTTGAGAAGACATGGATGGAGGTGAGAAGAACAAGGATGTTGCCAAAGGAGAGTTAGCACTAGCCATCTTTTGCCATTTCCAGATGGCCTAGAGCAAGCTGAAGAAGACGCGTGCTTTTGAGTGAGTGGAAAGTGAGCCTTTGAAGACTTGACTTTGCTGATTGTGCTAGTTATAAAATAAGTTGTTACCATATCCAGCTCAACCCATAGTAAAAACAAATTAAATAGTGTGAAAGGCCTGACAAGAAATGTCATACAATAAAGCCTTCAGTTCAATAAATACAAACAATGTATTTTATAGTTTTCGCTAATAATTGTGATTGATGTGTAACTATGGACCAATCCAGGAAAGGGGAGTAGAGGAAGGGAGAGGCGAAGAATTCAGTCACACCCTCCTTCAGCTGTGCTGTGCATGCTCAGTGAGTCCACCATCTTGTCAGTGGGACATCTACTTGCTCCCTATCCCTTTGCCCACTGCCAAATTTGGTGACATGGGGAAAGAGGTGTTCACCTGCAAGGATCACTGTGTTCACCTGGAAGGATCTCAGAACTGCACCAAAGCAGTGGCTCTGGCACAAGCTGTTCTACTAAGTCTGTGAGCTCAGAAAGCTCACAGCACATGAGCCAAAGTGGGGTGGGGCAACTCCCTCCCCCTGCTTGCATCCTGGATCTGCCCCTGAATGTAACCAAATAATTGAATGTAGTTGTGCTGTGATAAATATTTTGTGTTAAGTTTTTTTTAGGCAGCAAAAGCTATAAACTGCTGTTGAATTTGCCATGGTATTGTTTTTTGTACAATTTATCTCACACTTGAGAAATCATGGGATTGGAATGTCCACACATTTCCCATTGAAATAAATTTAATGTCTGCATGCAACACCAGTATTCCACTCAGGCAGGTGGCCTGAGTGAGCTTACCTGCTAGCATGACTGGTGCCTATTGGTTGTTAAATCATGGATGGGTGGCAAAATGTGTGGTAGGGATTTGGATGTGATTCAGCTATGCGGTGTGGGCTCCTCATCGCCTGCTTGCATTTCTACATTTGTGCTTCCTGCCAACACTGACCATGACGTAGAGCTTTTGGAAGATAGAGGGAAATAACACGGTTGCTGATGTGAAGACCTCACTGGCCCAGTACTTGTGAGCAAGATTGAGTGGAGAAGGCAACTGTGACGTTGGTGGGCCTCACCCGATGACGCCTCTCATCAGGTAGCCCCTCCCCCACATCTCGCCTGCCAGGAATTTGATGGTATGAATGATTCTAAGGAGGGGTTCAGTGGAGATCTTCTACCGGAGGGGTTTTCCCGACGAGGGGTTACTCACGGTTGAGGTCTCCGATGTTCCATGGGGCTCCGCCACCCCTACACCCCATCCACTTGCCAACTGGTCACTTGCTGGTAAGATGGAATCTTGCTGTTAGATGTAGATCTGCCAGCCGGGCGGTGTTCCTGACTGTCGAGTCGAGGCCGATGACGGCTTTAAGTTAGCCTGCCTTAAGACTCAACTGCTTTTCCTCACTATCGTGAGCCCTCTTCCTCTCTATGACTCACAGATAACACTGCTCTGGGGAAGAGAGACTTCCCGGAGCAACGGGTTGATCCTGGTAACTACAGGGGACCCGACCTTCCGCTCCTTCCTGGGCTCCTTTCACCTGTCTCAGCTGCTGAACTGAGAAAAGGCTGCCTGTTTGGGAGACAGCCTCCAGGGGAGCTGCAGCAACACTGGTGTGCTGCCTGTCTGCTCCCTCCTCTCCTGGCTCTCCTTCACCACAGGGCCTGCCGGGGCTTTTAAACTTTTCCGTGGCAGCCCATATGGCTGCCACGATTGGCTCAACTGTTCCCCTTGTCGGAAACAGCTGTTTAAACAGCTGGCATAACACCGGCTCGCATGGCTGTAATGGCAGCTGCTGCTGCTGCCATGGTGGCTCCGGCATTGCCGACCCTCCAGCAGGTAAGCACGTCAGCTTGGGGTCTCCTTGGGAGACTGCTGCTCCCCTGTGGCCCTCCTCCTGCCCTACCCGTGCTTGTGACGGCAGCATACCGCCGTCACAACAACTTTGACTATTCTGGACTCTATGACTACTTTTACTAGTGACAAGAACAATGGGACAGTATTTGTAGGGGAGAGCCTTGTGTGCATGCTCTCTGGCAAAGAATGGAGAATCTATGGACCCTTGTCTGCAACAGCAGCTGCCTTCCTGAAAAACTTTTGTCTTTAGGTCATCACATTGTGACTGGGCAGATGTGGGAGTGGCACCAAACTGTGAAGCACCATTTCTGGGTCAGGGAGACAAGCAGCAACTGGAGGAAGCAGATCATCATGGTTACCTGCAGATCATCATGGACAACTGTCATTAGCATGCCTTTATCCATGAAGGCATGCATTGCTATCACTATATGGAAGCTCACAACCCCATATAGCTGCAGATCCATAGCAACCCAGTGTAGGGAAGGTGATGGCTAGAGAAGCAGTGCATGACTTGTGCCTGGCAATCCAATGTCTAATGGCCCTACATGTCATATGTCTTGCTGACCCATGGTATTCATGGAAGGGTTTGCCAGCCTGGAGTTCCCTAGCTGTATTTGAGCCATCAATGGCATGCATTGCTATTCTTTTTCTTGTGTGCCATGGCCATTAATCCATCGATTGAAAAGGCTGCTTCTTGATTAAGCCAGCACAGCCATTTCACACACACAAATGTCAACTGTCTGAGCAGAGTTCATGTTGCTAGAATATTTAGGTTCTCCCTTCTCCATCAGCCAATGGAGCAGAAGGAATTTGTCCCTGGCCTTCCCAATATTGAGGCTGAGAGGGTGACTGTATCCTGACTAATCAGGCACCCTGCCTATCATTTTGGATGCCCGGAAAGAACCGATCTGCATGTGTGCTGTACAACATTTGCAAGGCCAATGGAGACCCTCTACCTGAGTCCCTGCTACAGAGGATGTAGTGACCCCCAGCTTCTACAGATGCCCTGTGAATTTACAAATGGGCATTGTGTGTTTGACATGCTGGTGGAATGGTTTTGCAGACTGCAGGCTGATGGTGATGATTCATAGAGATGATGCAATGTACTCAATTAAACACTGTAAACTAAACTCATGTTCTCATATGTCATGTTCAACATGGGCAGGGAGCAGCGTCAGGGGAGGAACTGCAGTGTATGCATGCTAGGGGTTGGGTGGATGGGTGCTCAGCCCTGCTTCCAGGGCTGCAGTTGGTAGAGTGGTGAGAGCTGATGGGACCATCAGCTATGGGGGTAAATGTCCACCTGGGTGCTGAACCCTGCTACGAGGGCTGCAGTTGTGGGTGAGAAAGAGCTGATGACATGGCTTATCTTGAGCTTTGGGTAGAGGGACACGCATGCTGGGTCCCCATCACTTTTTTAGTGGCTCTCTTGGGCTTCTGGCTGGTGGGATGGTTGAGGCCAAAAGTGTGCAATTAACTTAAACAGTATCACTCACAGCCTAACTGAAGTAGAACCCACAACACAATGGTGGTTAAAGACTGCACAGTGATTGTTAAAGATGCCCTTCTTAAAACCAAGGTTCCTAGTGCAAGAGAGAAGCAAGGGAGATACATGGGGGAGGAGAAACACCACCTGCGACTAGCTCCTCCTTGCCCAGTTTTTCCCTGCCCTATTTTTTAAATGCAAAATCTCTGACAAGAGGCAGAATTTCTATTAAACAGAACAAGGGCCAACATGGTAACAGGTGTAACACAATAATTAAATGCAGGTAAAAATAGTAAAAAATAATCATTAGCATTTTCACAAAACCCACTATTGCCCTGCATGGCCTCAGCATGCATGTACAGTATGTCTTCAGATGGCAGTGGCCACTGGTAGAGGGTTGTTCTAGCCACCAGGTATAGCCATCTGATGGCTAAGGTATGCTTCATCTGCCCCCAGGGGACACTGGGTGGTCTTCCTTGTGGGTTGAATTGTTGGATGCAGAGAACACTAAGGATGCCATTGGTTTGCAGGTTCAAGGCAGATATGAAGTGATCCATAGACTCCTATTCAACCCTCACTATTTCCTGTGTGCTCAGCAATATCCACTTAGTGGTGTACTGTGACTTCTTGATTCTGTTCCTGACCATGGCCATGAAGTGGTAGTATACTCTCTCTTCCACCCTTCATTGCCTGGCCTCCAGGATGCTGGAGATATTACACTCCACCAAAGAAGCCAGCATATCTATCTTCATATGGACATGTGTCTTCATTTTCCTGGAAACTTTCTAACCACCAGTCTCTGAACATGTTTTTGGCCTGCTATTTGGTCCAAAGGTGCTATTTCTCCTACTTACAGGTGTCTGCTGTGAAAGTATAGGATGAACAGGAGTTAATTGTTTTCTGCAGTTTCCGTGATAGCATGAAGAACGACACAACAAATTTGCAACTTGCAAGGCAATTTAGCGAGTGGGCAGGCTCATTCATCCCACAGACTTACAACATGGGCAGTCAGTCCTTCTCTGTGTTCCCTAGGCACCTGGGAAACCAGGGGGCATGTTTGGGCAGCCAAGGTACAAGCAACCATTGGATAGAGTCATAAGGTACAGCCAGAGGCTCCTAACTTCCATGAGGGTCATGAAACACAGCAGGCTAGTTGATGGTTGCAGGGGTGGGCTGCTGATTTGTGTGGTTTATGTTGGGACCCCAGAATGTCCCTGGCCTATAACCAGGGGATGCCAGGACCCTGGCCAACATCATCCTGATCCACCTGATCCCACAGTAGAACTGGCACCTGTTCATCACTGTATGATACAGATCAGTGGTCTTTTCTTGCCTCTGACTGCAAGCAATGGTAGTCCCTGATGACTTTGACTTGTGGTGAGGAGGGGCATCCTATGAAGAGTCACTGGTGAGTTGGCTCTTCTCTGGAATATCAGAGTGCCTAATGATGTATCTCACACACTGGTGTGATTGGTTTATTGCCTACGTTGCTGTGCTGTCCTGGGAGAGTTGTCTCCTTTCAACCACAATTGCAATAAGTCCTTGCCACACTCCTGGGTCGAGTACTGGTGTTGGCTACCATGTCAAACATGTTTTTGGAGATGTATTGTTGACCAAAAAGATATGCAAGATTGCCTTATGGTAGACACATTGTGTACCTGCGGGCCCTGACATGAAGTTGTTGTCTTGTGTCTTTGTGAGCTGCTGTCTCAGTACCTTGCACATTGAGCAGCACTGGGTCAAATTATGATCATGACTCTGGGCTGCCATTTCTTTGGTGATCAGCTGATACACCATCTTGTTTTGGTGGCAAACACCCACCCCCTGATTAGAGCACCCACTTTTTGATTCCATCTCAAATGGCAATTAATTTAGTTGCCTTCTCCTTGGTCCAGTTGTTGTTGCATTTTGGGGATGGGGCGGAATTCATCAGACTGAGAGGATATGGTAGAGGAAGTGTGGATGGTTTTGTGGAGATATGGGTGTCTGATGAATCCTGGAGCTTTTCAGTGACTAGAGTTGTTCAGAGGATGCAGGTCACCAGATAGGTCATTGTGCCTGCCTCCATTCGAAAAGGAGTTCCCAAGCTGCTTTCGCACAGGCCGCTATGCGGATTGGCCCTGCCTCTATGGGATGGTTCCCCGAGGGTGCCCCAAGTGACGGCAGCCGCTCCCCAGAACTCACCCAACGCGGTCCTACCAGGATCTTCAGCGGCGGGATCCTGCTCTCTGCAGCCTCCAGGGCCAACTTGCCTCTGACGGGCGGTCACGGGGCTCCAGCCTCACCCTACACCCCGGCCAACACCACCTTAGATTGTGGGTTCTTCAGCCTCTTAGCCCGGGCCTGAGGAATCCTTGTCCCCGGACCCTGTTGCCCCTTCAGGCTTCCTTGTCAGTGCCTCTGCTGGCTCTCCCCCCGGCTCCCTTGCCGGAGCCTCTGCCGGCTCTCTCCCCGGCTCCCTTGCCGGAGCCTCTGCCGGCTCTCTCCCCGGCTCCCTCACCAGTTGTTCCTATCCTCGCTTGCCTACCAGTTTTGGCACAGGCTCCGCAGCTGGGCTCCTTGTGGACACAGCTGTGGCCTTCCCTAACTCTGCTGTTTCTGGCGCTGCCGCCGCTTGCTCCCTTGTCGCCCTGCAGGCGTCTGTCAAAGGCTTCCAGCTGCAGTCTGCTTCTGGAGTCCCCTGATGGAGCCCCTGTGCCCTCGGGGCTGCACTTTATATCTGCTGGGTGGCGCCTCTCCATGACGTCACCCAGCACCAGCTGAATGCAAGCACAGCTAATGAACCGCGTGGGCGGTTTCCCAGTGTGTGCGCTTCTTCCGTCCTCACCTTCTGTGGTCACTGCTCCCGGATCTGGGCTGAGGTTCTCCCCTAGCCCCGGCGTCCCTGGGACATAACCCCCCGCTTAAGATGCCTTGGGGTGCCTCTGTGTCCCCTGTCCGGGCTGTACCTGCAGGTTCGGGTTGTCCCTTTGCATGGCTTCCTCGTTCCCCAATTTGGTCTTTGTCTGTACACCTGGGCAAGAAGTCTGCCACTGTATTGGCTTTTCCAGGTTGGCATATTATGCGGAACTTATACGGTTGAAGCACTAAAGCCCACCGGGTAATCCGGGCATTATCGGTTTTAGCCGTACTCAGCCATTTCAGTGACGCATGGTCCATCACTAGCGTGAATTCCCGGCCCATCAGGTAGTACCTAAAGTGGTCTACCACCCACCAAATTGCCAGGCACTTGTGTTCGATAGTTGAATACCCTTTTTCTGCTGGGAGTAGCTTGCGGCTTGCATACACCACAGGTCTTTCATTCCGCCCTTCCTCCTGGGTGAGGACAGCACCCACCGCTGTCTCCAAGGAGTCCGTCTGCAAGATAAAGGGTTTTCAGAAGTCAGGGGTGTGATTTATAACATCCTCGCATAGCGCCCTTTTCAACTTTTCAAAACTTTGCCCCATCTCCTTAGTCCATCTGACTGCCCCTGTTTTCCGCCCTTTGAGGGCCTCCGACAAGGGTGTTGCCAGCTCTGTGAAGCATGGCACAAATCACCTATAATAATTAGTCAGCCCTAGAAATGACCGTAGCTGGTGACAGTCTTGAGGAGCTGTGAAGTTGCGGATGGTTTCCACTTTGTCGGCCAAGGGTTTAATCACGCCCCTGTCGACTAGGAATCCCAAATACTTTGTTTCCTTCTGAGCCAGGTCACACTTCCAGGGATTTGCCGTCAGGCTAGTACACCTCAACTCTGTGAGTACGGCCCGTAGGGCTCTCTTATGCTGCTCCCAGGTCCGGGTGTATATGATTATATCATCTATATACATTACTGCATACTCGGCGTGGTGTGCCAGTATCTGGTCCATTAGACGTTGGAATGTTGTGGCGGCGTCATGCAACCCAAAAGGCATCCTAATGAACTCAAACAGCCGCCATGGGGTGCCGAACGCCGTCTTCAGCCTATCTTCCTTGGCCATTGGGATCTGCCAGTAGCCCTTCACCAGGTCAAGGGTTGATATATAGTGAGCGTCCCCTATCCTTTCTATCAAATCTGCCAGATGGGGCATAGGGAATGCCGAAGATGGCCATGGCATTCAGGCGCCTGTAATCTATGCAAAGCCTCAGGGACCCATCCGGCTTGCGCACTGGCACCAGTGGGCTCTTCCAAGGACTTCTTGAAGGCTGAATGACTCCAAGCCTCAACATGGAATCGATCTCTTTGCGGATGGTCTCCCAGAGATGGTGGGGAATGGGCCGCCATCTTTCTCTTACTATCACTCCAGGGGCCGTTCTTATAGCATGGCACATGCCCCGAACCCAGCCGGGTTCCCCACAGAACACTTCCCGGAACTTATTTATCAAACCCCAGGCCTCCTGTTGCTACGTCACAGATAATTCTTCCCCTATCCTGACTGGGGTTCCTACCAGAGAGAGCTCAGCCCCTCCTCCTGACCCCCGGGGACCTAGGTCCTTGTTGTCGGCCTCGGAAAAGGCGGCCCAACCTTCAGGTTCTTGCCATGCCCGTAGGAGGTTCACATGATAAATTTGCTTTTCCCTAAGGTGTCCGGGCCTGTGAACCTCATAGCCCACCGGTCCTACCCATTGGAGGATCTTGAACAGCCCCTACCACTGCATAAGAAACCAACTCGTGGACATGGGGAGCAACACTAGGACTTTCTGTCCTGGCTTGAATTCCCGCTCTTTGGCCCGGCGGTCATACTGGTCCTTTTCTCGGGCCTGGGCTTCTCTTAGGTTTCCCTGAGCCATGTCCTAGGCTAACTGGATCCGCTGTTGGAATGCCTGTTGGTACGCCTGCGGTTCCTGGGAAGGGCCTTTGCCCTGTTCCCACTCTTCTCTCAGGACTTGTAAGAGGCTCTGCGGGCAATGCCCAAACACCAGTTCAAATGGAGATAATTTCATGGAGTCCTGGGGGGTATCTCTGAGGGTCAATAGTACTAGTGAGAGGAGGAGATCCCATTTTCGGGGGTCCCCTTGTATATACCTACGCAATACCCATTTTATTGTCCCATTGAGCCACTCTACCAACCCATTGGTCTGGGGGTGGTAGACCGAGGTATGGAGCTGTTTCACCTGGAGGGTCCAGCACACCCCCTTCAAAACCCCAGACATGAAATTCTTTCCTTGGTCAATCAGTATCTCTTGGGGGATCCCCATGTGCGCAATCCATTTTATTAGCTCCTCCACAATACACGGGGCCATTACAGCCCGCAGGAGAATCGCCTTCGGGTACCGAGTGGCATAGTCCACAATGACTAGGATGTATTGGTGGCCCGAGCTGCTGCAGGGCAATGGGCCCATGACATCTAAGGCAATCCTCGAAAATGGGGTACCAATGATGGGCATAGGTTGGAGGGGTGCCCGTGGAGGGCGTTTGGTCCTTGTCTTTTGGCAGTTGAGGCAAGCCGCACATCAGCGGGCCACTTCCTCCCCCATCCCAGGCCAAAAGAACCACCTACTTACTCTCACGAGGGTCTTGTCTTGGCCCAAATGCCCCCCTGCGGAGCTTGTATGCACCAACCTCCAAATGGCTTGGCGGAATCGAGTGGGCACTACTAGTTGCAGACCCTTGGTCTCCCCCCCGATTCCCTGCAGGCGGTAGAGGAGCTGGTCCCTTACCTCGAAGTGGGGCTGCCCCTTGGATGACATAGCTGGGGTCCCTCGGACACCTTGAGCCTGCTCTCGGAGTGCCTCGACCTCTGGATCCTCCTCTTGGTCCTTCCAGAACAGGAGGCTGCTGGTAACATCGCTAAAGTCCACCTCTTCTGGATTATCGGATGACTCTCCACTTTCTCCAACTTCTCCCAGCCAGCCCTCCTGGTCCTGGATCTTCTTGAGTGCCACTTGGGTGTCCCTTACCTTATACGAGATGTCGTATATTGGAGCCCAGTCTCGTCCCAGGAGCATCTCACATGCCAACCGGGGCACCACTCCCACTAGGAGTTCTCCCTGGTGCTCCATCACTCATAGGCAGACCCACTGACGCTCGGTCTGCTGGATGTCTCCATGGAGGCAAGCTATTCTCATGGGGGGAGCCGTCCGCTGGCCCTGCAGTGGTACCAAGTCTCTCCTGACTAGGGACTGGGCACACCCTGAATCCAGGGTGGCTCGCATAGGCCAACCCTCCACCCAGACCTTGACGACTGGGGATCTCCAAGCCACATCCCCTCCACCGGCCACGTAGCTGCCATCTATCAGTTCGCCAGATTCTTGGCCCCTCCGCCTCTCTGCTGGGGCCCTTGTTCAGTCATCCAGGACCCAGCGTTCTGTCATTTGAGGCGGGCTTTCCCTGGAGAAATGGCCCTTCTGCCCGCACCAGAAGCACACATAGTCCCTGGTAGCCCCTCGGTTGGCGGGCTGCTGGCACTCTGGCCCTCTCAGTGCTGTCATCGAGAGCAGAGTCCCTGGTTCCTCCTCTCTTGGCGGTAGTAAGCTTCAGAGGCAGCGGATGCCTCTGCCAGCCTCAGAGCTTCCTCGCAGGTCTGCGGGGTATGTTGTTGGACCCAGCGTTGCGTCCCCTCTTCTAAACCATTCTGGAACTGCTCCAAAATGATCTGGTCCACCAATGCCTCTCGGTCCTGCCCCACTGGGCTCACCCACTTATCTAGCAGGTCTCGCAGAAGCTGCAAGAGCGCTCTCGGTTGGCTCGTCTCGGGTCCCTTCTTGGTCCGGAACTGGCGCCGGTAATGCTCGGGGTTAATCTCCAGTCTGTACAGGATGGCTTCCTTCACCTGCTTGTAGTCTAGGGCATCATCCCTAAAGAGTGCCCAATACGCGGCCTGCGCCTTGCCCACTACTAAGGCTCCCAACTGGCTGGCCCAATACCTCTTATTGAGCCCGGTCATAAGGGCATGCCGCTCGAAGGCCTCGATATACGCCTCTGGGTCATCATCCCTAGTCATTTTAGGCATCTTGAAGGAGGCCAAACCGTGCTGGAGCCAACCTGTTGTCAGTCTAGCATTTGTTGCTGGGAATTCAGGATTTGTGTCAATGCTTGCAAGTTCGGCCCGAACCTCTGTGGGGCTAATAGCCGTGGCCTGCACGTTGGAGTAGGTCACCAGGTCGGGGTCCTCCCTTATTCCACCACTTTGTGCCTGCCTTCGCTCAATAAGGCGTTCCCGAGCTGCTTTCGCACGGGCTGCTATGCGGATCGGCCCCGCCTCCATGGGATGGTTCACCAAGGGTGCCCCGGGTGACGGCGGCCAAGTCTCCCCTGACTAGGAATTGGGCACACCCCAAATCCAGGGTGGCTCGCACAGGCCAACCCTCCACCTAGGCCTTGACGACTGGGCATCTCCAAGCCACATCCCCTCCACCAGACACGTAGCTGCCATCCATCGGTTCGCCGGATACTTGGCCCCTCCACCTCTCTGCTGGGGCCCTTGTTCGGTCATCCAGGACCCAGAACTCACCCAACGCAGTCCTATCAGGACCTTCAGCGGTGGGGTCCTGCTCTCCGCAGCCTCCAAGGCCAATTCACCTCTGACAGGCAGTCACGGGGCTCCAGCCTCCCCCTACAACCCGGCCAACGCCACCTTAGATTACGGGCTTTTCAGTCTCTTAGCCCAGGCCTGAGGACTCCTTGTCCCCAGATCACGTCACCCCTGCGGGCTTCTCGCCAGTGCCTCTGCCAGCCCTCTCCCCAGCTCCCTCACCGGAGCCTCTGCCGGCTCTCTCTCCGGCTCCCCCCGCTGGAGCCTCTGCCAGCTCTCTCCCCAGCTCCCTCGCTGGAGCCTCTGCTAGCTCTCTCCCCAGCTCCCTTGCCGGTCATTCCCGTCCCCACTTGCTTACCAGTTCTGGCGCGGGCTCTGCAGCTGGGCTCCTCGTGGCACAGCTGTGGCCTTCCCCAACTCTGCTGCTTCCAGTGCTGCTGCTGCTCGCTCCCTCGTCGTCTGTGTCGCCCTGCAGGCATCTGTCGAAGACCTCCAGCTGCAATCTGCTTCTGGCGTCCCCCGACAGGGTCTCCGTGCCCTTGGGACCATGCTTTATATCTGCCAGGTGGCGCCTCTCCCTGACGTCACCTGGCCCCAACTGAATGCAAGTGCGGTTAATGAACCACGCGGGCGGTTTCCTGACGTGTGTGCTTCTTCTGTCCTCACCTCCTGTGAAGGGTAAGTAGTTGCTCCTCCCAGATCTGCGCCGAGGTTCTCCCTTAGCCCTGGCGTTCCTGGGACAGTCATCAGCTGGTCTCAGGTGGATGGTGAACATGAAATGTCTGGCAAATCACCAGGCAGAGCAATAAGTAGGTGGGAGTGGCCACCTGGGGTCTGAAAGCCCTGGGCAATAGAGTTCTGTGGTCAGGGCCAGAGCTGATGGGTAGAGTTCAAAAGGGGTCAGCATTGGAGCCAAAGAGATGCACTATGGGCTACCTGGAGGACCAACTAGTTCATCAATCCCCTGAATCTATCATGGGACAATCTGCACAATACTTCAGGACAAACTGTTAGTAGGTCTTGTTGCAGAAACATTTTTGGGTATCTGTCTCTTAAAAAGGGGTGAGGTGTCTATATACTCATGTTTTGTCCCTCACTAAAACATTTTCTGCCACAATAAGGGTGATGTCTGTTCTCAGCCAAACAGACATCACATTTACCTTGGGAGGAACTATTTTGTATTCAAAGTGCCATTGTTTAGATGTCTATGTCCATTGCCTTGGAGCAAAGCCTAAAAAGTTTCATGGGATAAGAAGAGCTAACAGATTGTTCTGGGACATTGAAAAGTGTGTCTGAATCGTTGTCCCAGAACTGCATCTTTTAAATGACGTTAGAAAATAGGCAGTGCATTCATCAACTCACTAAATCCTGATTAGAAGGGCGATATATATACACACCAACCCTGGGACTTTTCTGTTTCAGGACAAACACAGGCACAACTTGTCCTGGGACAAATGTAATGACTGTTCCTAGCCTTAGATAAGTTGTAAAATAAAAGCAGGCTTGTCAGAGAAGACCATAAAATAAGATGAAGGAAAACTGGATAGTGTTAAGCAACTTCCCCAACAGTGACAGAAAAAAATAAGAAATCTTCTCTTCCAGAAATTGTATCATGACAAGGACATAAATCCCAGATAATTGTCACCTCCTAGATCCATGAAAGTACTGTTCAGTTTGATTTCTAAAGCATAAGACAAAGACATTTAAATCTCCTAATCAGAGAACGTTTGTTAGGGTAAACATATAAGTATAGAGTATGAACAGGAGGAAAAAGCAGAGAACTCAGTGGATATAAGACTTTCTGCCAGTCTGTGTGCCACCCTCCTTCTCCCTCTTGTGGTATAGGTGAGAATCCATATTTTACTGCTGCAGGTAGCCAGCTAGACACAGAGATAAGTGTGTGTTCTTGTAATTTAGGGGTGAAAACAGCAAACGTTGAGCTGAGGAACTTTTTCTCTCTTTTATCAGTAGCCAATCTACCAGTGCACTTTTACTCCAGGTAACCATTATTGCTCTGACTTGAGAAAGGTTCAGAGCAGTGATTCTCAACCAGAGTGCCACAGCACCCTGAGATGCCTTAAGATATTTCCAAGGGTGCCATGGGATTTCACATAATGTTAGCACTGTTAGATTTACAAACATGATTCACAAGATAAATCCAGAAAATTCAAATAGAAAGCCATAGTTGTGTTCTTTGCAACAGAAAAGCTGCTCTGTTATTATTCTACAGTCAAAAAAGGAGTCAAAGCTATGAGCTGGCGTATTCCAAAGGGTGCCTTCAGTTTACACAGGAGTGCTTTGAGTCTAGGAAGATTGAGAACTACTGGTTTAGAGCAAGGAGGAAAAAAGTCAAAACAGGGATACAGACAATGTATGAAGAAGCATTACTTTTAAAGGCTGAAATATGGGAAAACAACAGGAGGGGAAGGATGCTTGCTTCATTAGTAATGAGAGAACAAAACATTTTTCTGTACATTTTCATTGTCTTTGATGAAAAATGAAGTAAAATCCTTGGAAAGATGTGAAATTTTAGAGGTTGAAGTCATACATTACAGGCTTTTCATGGTTTCATTTTTTATTTTATCTGAATAATTGTTTTTTTGTGTATTGTTATGATTAATGCTTGTGTATTATTTAATGTTTTTGTTTTTATTAATTTAATTACATTTATTTTATTAATTCTAAAAGCTAAGAAGTGTTTCCAGTCATGGGAAGTACCTCCACTTACATAGCAAAGCAGTAGCTTCCTGTAATTTGGGTTTAACTTAAGTTGTCCTTGACACTTCCACCCTGAGTATGAGGCTGGTGCTAAAGGAGAATATTTGGGTAACTTATCTATTGTCAGTTCAGGTGATGACTGGAGAAGCATCCATGGAGAGGCCATGGAGATTCCATTGCTGTAGTACTGAAAAGCCATACAACCAAAGTACTTGTCATTGCTTTTAATCTAGAAATGAGAAGGGAGTGAAGTTTAATGTTACTCCACTTGTAGCATTTTGCTGCAAAAAATAAAAATAGGTGCAGGGAGAGAAAAATGGAAAACACTATTATTATATATTTTCCACTTTGCCATTCTATGCTTTACAATTGCCTAATTCTTCATCAGTTTCACAAAAGAAATGCCTTTTATTTTTTTTCCAAGCACTTAGGGATGACTTAAGTGTCATTTATTCAATTGGCAGAACAAAGAAGTCAATTTATGGATCAGGTTTTCTCTATTTCTTTATTCTTTAAAATAATTTATTTTATTGGTTTAGTGTTCTTGAAAGGTGAGGGATTGACAGGACTGCAGTGTAGAAATATTGTTTCCTTGAATCAGGTCATGCACAAGCATCTCTGCTAAAGCTCAGGTTAAAAAGGTGCAATTTTGTCAACCTACATGCGTTAAAATTTAAATCTACTGTTGGAAAAATACCTGGTTTGTCTCCTGGCACATTCCACTATAGCATAATATAAGTCAGAAGAAAATTAAACACGCCATCCATTTTGCGTAGGGCTGGAGACTGCTAGGACATCTGGTTTGAAAACTGAATTTCAAATCATATATCTACCATTCAGACTAAGTAACTTGGTTTGGAACAACCATGATTAAAACCAGAGGTAGAAGAGAATCATCTCTAGTTGTGGGGTAACCTTTGAATGAATTAGTCAACTGTGTAGTAAATGTTTTGTGTAGACATGTCCACAGTGTACTTTGTTGAGGCTCAAATCCTCTCTCAAACTGGGATCTATATCAGGCCGCTATGTTCAACCCCAGCATTCAAAGTAGGACTGCTTTGGTTGAGGGGCAAAATCATTCTCTGTATCAGGCAAAAAGTATAGGGATTTATCCATCAGCATCCAATTCAGCTTCATAAAAGGGAATCTTTCAATTGTTTTCAGTAGGTGATAGCTTAGGCCCTCACTAAATGTTTAGAATTGAATAAAATGTCTCAAAACTTCTTTGTGTTGTGTAATTATGAGGTAAAAATAAATCCTAATCAATCTAGCCCTAACCAACCTTTTTTACTTACCTAGCCATGCATTTTTATGAATGAGATCCTGATTTGCCACTAGTAGCAGAGTGGAATTTCATATTCACTTAAGTAAACTCTAAAACAGCTAAATATCTGATAGTGCTACTGACATCATGATATCATTTCTAAAATAGGAATAAGTTTTTATTCTAAGGAAAAAATATCCTTTAAGAAGAAATAAAAAGTCTTGGAAACAGGTGGGGTTTGCTGATTACCATTCCAGGAAGTTCTAAATGTTTTCCTAAACATTTTTAATAATTTTTCTTCCCACAGATTTTTTTTCCTGATTTCAAAGGAAAACTCTCAAAATAAAAAATAAATAAATAAATAAATGAGTCTCATGTTAAGTCCTCCACTATCAAGGAACTGTCTGGTAATACTTATATCACCTTAGTCAAGATTGTGATTTCCCTGATTATATAAAGGCACATGACTTCAGATGCTGTCCCATTGCTGAGGTTTTGTCCCTAGGTAGGAAAAAATACCTCATGTCATAAAATGAGATTTCAAGTTAGGGGTCTTAATCGGTGACTCATTCAAAGGTTAGAACTTCTCATAGTATGATTTTCCCTACTACCAATGTAGGCTACACGTTCAATGTTGCCTGAGCAGGAAGAGAGCCATTTAGTGAGGCACCATCATCGGTGGCTGTACCATTTGTTTTTCCTTCCTAGAAATCGAATACTTAAAGAATTTAGTGTAGCAAATCTGATGAGCTAAATTTATATCAGGCTGTGGTTAATTTGAAAGGTCATTTCATTGTCAGAATCGCTACAAAAAATCCCAAGGCAGATAGGATAATTCCAAGAGATCGAGGTTCAGTTTCTCTACAGGTATCTGGGGGTTGAGCTAGACTTTACATTTCAGACTGGGTATATCCAGCAATTGTTCCATGCTACAGAACTCTTTTTTTTCCTTAGCCTTTCTAGTACATTTCCCGTGCATATCTCTGTCCTACAATTCCATGTACCTCCACTGTCCTAGCCAGGTTCCCCAGTAGCATAAACACAACCTCTTTAAGAAATCCAACAAGCAAATGTTATTAGGATTTTTAAGCACAAAACACAATTACTTCTTGCTTAGATAGCATGAGAAATTCATGGAGCTCAACAAACCTTTACACATTTCAAGAGATTTGGGCACAACCTTCTGAGGAGTATAGGATGCCCTTTTCCTGTGAATTGTGGGATCCCAACCCTCTTTCTCTCTCTTTCCCTCAATCTGTGTCTGCTCCAAGTTTGCATCCTTTGGCTTGTCCAAAAGTAAAACAAGACTGTTTTGTCACAAAGGCATATCATTCTGATCATTTTTGCCTACCTGAAACTTCCTGTACCTGTTTTGGAGATCCTTAAAATTGGTCCTGCTGCCAACTTTAATGTTGCTTCATGGACCTAGTCCCTCCTCTGTGTGTCAGAACCTGATTTCTGGTGGGGTCGTTGCCTGCTCTTACATTTCATATTATGGCAATTTCATAATATCAACCAGAAGTCCTAAATTATTTATAGGCAGATTCCTCTGTCAGTTTTATGGTGGGGTTACTGCCCACTGTTACATTCCATTTTATGGCAATTTCATAATACCAACCAGAAGTCACAAGTTATTTATAGGCAGATTTCCCAAAAAGCTTACCTTAAGCAGGTAAAAACACACAGAATAAGAACTGTGCTCCTTAGAGAAACAGGCAGTGAAGCCAATAGCAAAACTTTAGTTAGGCTAAATAGAGCTGACGTTTTACCTTCTGAGAACCATGTCCATTTTATCACAAGCAGCCTTCACTGAAAAAAAATATCTAGCAGCCGGTACAAACCAGTAATCATTGTTTATTTGTAAAAAAAAAAAGGTGTACTAACTATTGTCAGCAGTCAATAGATACCAATGGAATCACAAAAAAACTCAGGATCTGTGATCTTTAGTTCAAGGCCCTTGTTGTAAAACATTATATATGAGTTGTGTGATATTTTTCCAACCTTGAATAAAAATTATACTATTAATAATAAGTTATCCACAAAGGGGGGCTGAAAACATAATTTGTTGTTGACTGAAACAGATGGAAAAGAAACTGAGTAAAAAGGACAGGATTTCTATTTTCATGAATTACTCTGTCAGAGAAATGACAATAATGAAACACTGAATCATTTTAATTTTAAAATACACAATGTAAAACATAGTAGAGCAGTGTCAATTACCTGCACTAAGGACTTGTGTTAGTATATTTTATCTGATTATGAAAGAATACACACATACACTTCACATGTTTAAGTTGTTAAGGGGAAAAAACATTTAAAAATAGGGAAAAGATTAAAAAAAAACAAACCCTAGGATTAGCTGCAGCATGTGAAAGAGTCAAGCCTGTTAAATGAAGCAGCTGTGTATCAAAATTAAGAAACCAAAGAGCTAAATTTCATTTCTAGCAGACTCCCACTGGCACACCACTTTTCACTATCATTTTGCTCATGAAGGCAGCATCACATGAAAGACTTAGTAAAATGTCTATAGGTTTTGTTCCTAATGCATTACTCTATAATTTTGGTTGTAATTATTTTTCTCCTACTTGATATGCTTAAGGACTCTGCTTATACAAACAGTTACAGGATAAATAAAGCTGACAAACAGTAGTGACAGTATCTCTTCGAATGATGATAATTACAGATTACTACGTCGTTGAAAAATACCTGATAGGCCTAAAATGATATGATTAGATAAAGCTCTTTAAAACTGTAATTCACATAAGACTTTTAATGGTTTTCTGTATTCCTCTTTCTTTTTCCAGGCTACGAATTTAAAGATTTATTTGTCGCTATTCTCTATTTTTCTGCTGTACACAGTGTTTGTAGGCTATGGCAACCAATCCCCTTGGGCTTTCTTTTGCTTTAATTTGCATAAACACAGGCATCATATGAATATTCAGTGAGTGGCTTTGCATTAAGTAAGTGCCCTTAATCAGCTTTTCAGTTCAGTTTTGTGTGTGTGTGTGTGTGTGTGTGTGTGTGTGTGTTTATTAGTAGTAGTAGTATTAACCCATAGTGGTCAGGTGAGCACATGCTTCTGTAATTTGCATAAACATCAACTCTTAATGAATAATTCATAAGAGTTATTTTAAACACAAGGCTTCTACTTTGGATGGCTCTATAGCACTGCAGTTTGATTGGCTGTAGCATGTTTTCATCACCAGCAGAATTCCTATAACATGAAAGCAGCTAAATAAGCTGGATTGAATGTACAGTATTTGTTTTTTGAAAAATGTCTGCTATCTTTTCAAAGCAAATTGTACAGATTTTTTTCCCCCAGCCATTAGTGCTTCTAGCTTTTCATGAAAAATACATTACAAGCTTGATTGTGGCAGCCATTTGTAGCCTTGACCAGTATCTGAGATTCCTGGAGAATGCAGCAGCAGCTGTATTTGTCTTTAACTTGCATAAACATGAGCAACATGTAAATAAGAAACCATTGCATTCAGATAGAATGTGCTACTGAACCTGGCACAATTCCATTACATTACTGTAGGTCTCTCACTATCACAGTCTTCTCTTTCAGTAATGATATGATCTGAAAAAAAAAAAGAATAATTATTTGCTGAATACGTTATTCGGGGGGGGGAGCGGTTCCTGCCTAAAATGACATGTAAGGAAGGGGGAAAAGGATCTTTCCTAGTCTAAGGAAAGGTGACAGGAAGGAGTTAATAAAGGACTAAGCAGGGAAATAAATTTAGAGCGTAGAAGCTACCACTTTACTTATTTAATTTAGTACAAATAAATAGTATCTTTCTCCTTATTCTTTGCAATTCTTTGAGGTGAATGATTTGATACTTGAGGCTTTAGAACAGCCTTTGTTCGTTACTTAAAATGCATCCTTTCAGAACATAAAAAGCATAGCTAAAACTTGCTTTTAAAAATGGTTCTGATCCAAAAGTCTTGTAAACATGTTAGATCTGGGATTTGTCAGAATCTAAAGCAGAATTTAGCATATTTAAGTCTTCAAGAAGCCATAATCCAAAAAAAGAATAGGGCAGAAACATGAGATACAATAACAATTGTTGTAAAAGTCCTATTAAATGGTATGTGTAATCAATGCATCTATCCATTAAACTGTGTGAAATGTAACACTGTGTTCATTTTGGACACAATATGTAAGGTACTGAGTTATCGGTGGCTTCAAACTATTGGTAGAATCTCTAAATTCAAATGACTGGATTTTATAGCATTCCTACATTTACAAAAATTGCACATTACATTGGCTCAGTGTAACATACAGTAATGTAATGCAGTTGATGTAAAGTTGATGTGCTTTCTACTCTAGTAATTTCTAAAGAAATGATATTGAATAAAGAATTTTTTTTCCAATTCTGGTATCAACTATTCTTGTGATGCTAAACCAAAGGATTACAATAAGAATAACAATAACAATAACAACACTAATCGCTTTAATGCTAGTTGGATATTCATTTAATTTATTTTTTACTTTAAATATGTGTGCTATTACTTTAATAAAAATAAATAAATATGGCTAGTATTTCCAGGAGGGGTCACTCTGTATCAATATCACTGTTTATTATTTGACTTATTTATCAGTTTTGTTCCACCTTTTTTTCCCTCAAATCAGATCATTGTTGGGAAGAAACAGGGAAATGACCTAAAATGGAAAATATAAAAACAGGAACACATAGAAAAATCTCCCTTAGAATTAGATGCACCTATTCAGAGAAATATTTCATTTTATGTAGAATTATTAAAACTAATTTTAAATTTACATCTGTTGCCAAGTACATTTAATTACATCTTGCAGGATTTAATAAGTTCACTTTGCGTTTAATCATCAACCATTAAATGTTTACAGCTGTAATAAACACAAAGCAATCTTTAATGCACTAAATGGATTGTAGGTTTAGTACCCTTAAAAAGAATATGTTGGTACAAGAACTAGAATGCTGGTAAAGATATTCTGTAAAAGAGACCCAGTTTAAAAATTTGATTATACAGAATCCACTTGCATACCTTATTTTGTGATAAATACCTGTTAAATATCAGCCCTTGTTGATAAAAAGAAAAATAATGCTCTAGTTATATTATTTTTTTCTTATGACCCTTCCTTTTCTATGGACCTCTGCAGTCGTTATTTGGGCAAAATTCCTATAGACCACAATGCAAGTTTTGCCTGTGTAAGAATGTTAAGGACTTGGCCCTCAATAATCATTTCTACAGAACCAAAATAGGATCCTGATTCTGCCCTTGTTGAAACTGCAGGAAGGAAAGATGGCACTACTTAATGCATCCTGTATAAAAAAAGAGGCTGTAGGCATAGGACAAATGTCTGTGATCATACATTATGGGACATGCTTTGATGCCTTCTCTGAGCAAGGACAACGTGCACATCCAAAATCTGTTGATAAATTCTTGGTCCTAATGCTGGCTTTCATGTTAACTAGTTAAAGAGAAGGGCTAAAATATGTTTCTTACTTCAAATTAATAATATCCGATGGGGGCATATTTTGTAGGCTGGTGAGTTAACCAACCATAAGGTCCAGCATAGATCTTTGCCTTAAAGGGCTATTCAACTTATAAGACTTGTTCAGAAAACTGAATCTTTTTTTTTTTAAATATTTTTCCCCCAGCAAAGTGAAGCAGAGTTACCCTTCCATTTGGTTTAATAATATAATCTAAAATATTGTTCCCCATCATGTGCCTACAAACAGTGTAAGGATTTTCTTTGGAACTTTCAGAAAACTATCTTAACATCCACAATAAGAGCTGAATATGCAGTGTATTTCTGGCATGAATGATGCCCTCCTTTTTAAGGCCTACTTCATTTTATAATGGGAAACAGGGATGAATAAGGGCACACCTTCATGCCCCTCCCAGACTTTTTTCAAGAAGCAAGCATTACTGAGATATGACTTTGGCAGCTGTGGTTGGAGGGTTCAATGTATATATTGTGACCTTTATTGGGGCTTGTTGACTAAAGAATTGACTCTTTAATAAACATGTTTTCTTCTTACTGGTTCTTTAGCATTTTAACTAAACTGGTTGTTTAACAAAAATAAAGGAAATTTTTAAACACTCTGAATATAAACTATCTCAATCTCAGCTGTTGCACTTACTTGATATCTGTGATGGCATTATGCTGCAAGTTCTTCAACTTCCTGTAGTCATGCAAGAAGAATAGAATAGACAAGGTAAAAGGAAAAGTGAGGTGGAAAGAAGAAAATAAACAAACCTTTGGGCTTTCTTTATGCATTTTTAAAGAACTAGGAAGGGAACAAAGTCTTTTTTTCCCTTTGCAGGTAACTTTTCACCAGGCATAACTCGCACTAACGTCAGTTGGCCTATTTGAGGTCAGTGGAATTGAGCCCTAAAACAAAAATAATAGTTCAACATAAAGCAATAAACCTTGGGCCTGTTTCTACTCTCACCCACACCAATTTTACATGAGTTTATCTACACTAGTGTCAGTGGAATTATTCCTGGTATAAGCAAGAGGAGAATCCAGCCTTAAACTTTATCACCTTTTAGTGACAAAAGGGAAAGCTTCAATAGTTACTTTGGACATGTCACAAACAGACTTATAATATGTGCAGCTGGGGTGTATTTTACACTTTATGCATTCCACAAAACACAACCTACTGACACCAACCAAACATTTTTCCTAACCATGTATACGTCACTTTTTACTGCCCATCCCAATGTAGTTGTAATTAATCTTCTGCAAATTTCTCTGTGTTTTCTTCTGACAACATCAAAAATCTTGGTACTTCTGAAGACATTTTGCTGCATACTGCTGATAATCAGAATTTAGAATGAAAGTGCTGACAGATTATTAACAATAGAAAAATAGCTATAATGGAGGGAAACATTTTAACATAATGAATGAGTTGTTAGAATATCCAGAATTGCATGGCTGATCAGACCCATAGAATTTCAGTTTCTCTAAATATCAACAGCTTAAATTATTATTAGAGCTTTCCTTTTCAGGAGCAAAGGAGGACATATTGAAATATGTTTCAAAATGTATTTGACATATTTCTGAAAAAACAAAAAGCTGGAGCACTGCATCCTATTTAATAAATTGTTACACTTGTGGAATAAGCATATTTTCAACCAAGGGAAAAAACAAGAAAACACTTCAAACCTAAAAAGCTTTATAATTACTGGCATAACTTGTTGGGGGTTTTTTTTGTTCTTTTGTTGTTTTGTTTTGTTTTGTTTTGTTTTTTTGAGGAGGAATCAATGGGTAGGGCCAGAAGACAAATATATTGAGAAAATTGTCTTTTAGAAACAACTTTTCAAGGAGTATTTTACAAAACACTATTTAAAATGATTTTTTCATATCTTTGCATAGTCAAATGGAAAACTGCCTTTGTAAATATGGGAAGTGATTATCTGAAGGAATTTTGATTTAGAACAGATATTTTTCCCCCCCTGGTTTGGCCAAGAATAGCTGTGAAATCTTGGACAAATCATTTTAGCCCCTTGCATCTGTTTTTCAAAGAGGATAGTTATACTTAACTATGCATTCTCACACAAGAAGGGCACTCTGCACACTGATAATCACCTTCCCTTCTCACAGGACACAGACCCAGTGCCTTCCTGGCTTTATTTTTTCTTTCTGATCCTATCCCTTGAGGCATCTCTATAGGGGATGAAGACCCTGATGGGGCAAGAACAGAAATTAGGTAGGCATGGCAGAAGAGCACAAGCATTCTCAATAATGGAACTCCTCTATAGGGCTTTTGAGAAGCCAGAGCTGGTGTGAAGGGATAGTATCCTGCAGATCCCTAGGAATCATAGTATTTCAAGAAGCATGCTTGTTTTTTTCTGCAAGGAGTAACAGTCCACAAGAAAAGCTTCCATGGACGGGGACTTCTATGAGGGAACATTCTCTGAAATTTGTCAAAGAATAATCAATAATACAGATACCTCTGTAATGGAGTTCTCCTGGTTGTTTCATACATAGTTTCATGGGTGAGTAACCCCATAGGATGTTGTGAGAATTAATTAATTGTGCATCATTTTGAAGAAGTGAAGTACTATACATATGTGAAGTCTCATAATTATTCCAGCACTGGATTTCAATGAATGGTTTCTCAGTTTTTCCAGGGTCTGCAATTTATGGTAATGCATTTAGTCATAAGTTGTGACTTATCCCTTTGTAGGTCATTGTGAAGGGTCTGGTTGTAGACACAAGAAAACAGGGGCAAAAAAATCACTTGGCAAATTTCACTTTCACAGCAGAATTCAGCCCTGCTGCTACTATGTATTATACTGGATTTAGACAAGTTCTACAGTATATATTCACCAAATATGCTTGAACCTGACCTACACTTATGAGTGAAACTAGGTCATCAGCAGAGAACATGACATGGAGATTCATGAAATAGAAAATTGTCCCTCACTCGTGAACACCCAGCTTTCCAGCCTCATAGAAATCTGCTGATCATATAATAATCCCACAAGTGCCACACACACAGGGATTGTACTTATTCACATAAAAGTAGCCCAGAGGGAATATAATTTTACATGGAAAGAAGGATAAAGTCACAGAGAAAGTAAAGCAGTATCCCCTTTATATATATGGCATAATGTGGTATATTTTCAAAGCTGTGAGGGAGTTTTTCATAAAATTCATTATTTCTAAGACTTGTGCATATAATTGCCTTACAGTACTTTCAAAATGTAGTCTGATATGCCTTTCCATGATTATAGATATATGCAACATGATGGGGGATGCAATGAATAAATGTAGTTATTTAAATTACACAATTAAAAATACCTCTTGCTGCTGTATAAATCTATCTCACCTGTCTATCTAGGAACTTATATGGCCCTCTCTTTAACAAGTTGAAAAATATGTTAATATTAGAGACATTTTAAAGGTTCTCTGCATATAGTGCCACCGTACAGGAACCTACATTTTGTATAAATGGAAACAAGTACAGCTCAGTACTGCTTCTACCAATCTGTTCTTCCATCATGCACTAAATCAACAAACCCAATAGAAATGCCTACTATAGAAATTCCCACTTCAAGTTTCTTCATGGATTTCAGTGTGCTCTGCTTAATTTAAGCCATAATTAAGAAAATGTAGTTTTTTATATTCCAATTGAAATTTTATCCTACTGACAATTGCTAATACAGCAGTTTTCCCAAGTACATATACAAAAAAGTAAAGGCATAACTTTAACATAGGTATGACCTCCTTCTCCCTCCCTCAATTTATCTTGCTGGGGAATTAACTCTGAAAGCTAGAGAATGACAATTTAAATGTCAGAATTAACTATTTCACTGTTGCTCTCCCTAACAGAAGTACCTAGGTCTGCACTTAAGGATGCACATTTAAAAGTAACTTCATGCCCTGTGAAAATATGATTTTGTCTTCAACAAAAGCACGCAGCAGGGAGTGAAATGAGAATGACGATTTCAAGGGAAATGGAAAATCATTGGGGCAAGAGGTAGATTTTTGTTTTAAAGCAAATTTGGGTAAACAAAACAGCAAAGCATGATTTAAAGATGACTGGATATAAACCTGTACCAAATAATTTGCTAATATTCTCATAAATATTTTATAGCGGATGCATTCAGACAATTTTGCATACTTTTCTTCAGATTTTCCCCCAGAATCCACAGAATATGTGGGGAAGATGATGCAAAATTTGGCCAAAAAATCCAGCTGATATTTGTTTTAGTGAAAAAAAATCTTATTCTTCCCTGGATATATTTAATCATCCATTATAATTCTGTAAAGGGCAGGTGATGCTCTTGAGGTAACTTTGAAAAATAATTCTGCCTCTTCATGGTACATTTATTCTGTCTTTATAGACTGAATCCTGAGTAGCGATAAACACCTGAAACTGATGTCAGCACCTTTCCAATGTTAATGTTCAAATGAGGGAGCAAGTTGTTTGGAAAGATGATGCTTCAATCCTGAGGGCTGTCTATGAGGGCTCCATGTTCCCTATGTTGTTATGTGAAATCATAAACTGCTCTTTGTGACATAAAATAATTTCATCACTGGCTAATCCTGATTTCCCATACAAAGAGACATAGCAAGTAAGTGATTAAGAGAGAAAAACCTAGTAGACCCCTAAAAATGAGAAGGTCTTTCATTGTAAATATATCAAAACAGTGAAAATTAATCTAGAAAAATACATGGGTCTAATTTTTCAGAACTGATCTGTGTTTTGGGGTACTCATTTGGGACTTGATAAAGGGGCTTGATTTTAAGAAATTGCCAAGTACCTATCCCAATTTACAGTGGTGTACAGGAAACACAATAAACCTTCTTTATTTATAGTAGTGCTTTCCTGGCTGCAGCATTCACTCAACAAAGAAGTTTATGAATTGAAGCTTACAGATAAGTCAGTAGGAACTGGAGGTGAATTTATACCCACAGGTTCTTGTGAAGAAACATGTTGATTGATAGGAATCTTGAAGGGGATTGCCTACCAGTTGACTTCCTTCTACCTATGAGAGAATACAAGTGAGGACTTCATGCCCAGGCCTGGAGAAAAATTATTTTTGAGGGTCTTTGTATCATACAAAGCCCCTTGTTCCTACCTTGGTTGTTTATCCCAGATTCTCAGCCTCTCCATAGGCTGTATAGTAGACCTGAACAGTCTTCTAGCAGCTGGTGGGGAAAAGTGTCGTCTTCCATGATTCTTGTATAATTCAGCTCCTTTTAATTTATCTATAATTCAACTTTCCCTAAATATCATGGACTATATTTTCTGAATTAGTTAAGAGAGTAAATTTGAGGTGCAGATGGTAGAAACATACAAAGAAAATAGGGCAGGAGAACTACAGAGGAGGTCTAACATAAAAAAGCAAACTGGCCAAGATTCAGACCACGAGACAAGAAGTCCATAAAGGTGTTTCAGATTTCTAGAGCTATTGGTGAAGTCTGACAGAGTCCAGAAAATTTAATTAGAGCACCACACACAGATAAAACAACTTTTTAACTACTTAAAAATGTATTAAAATGGGCTGGATAAACTGAATATTCTCATTTGTAACAGGATGCTATACCTTTCGTTTGAGTTATCTAGATATCATCAGAAATGTAGACATGCAGAGTGAGAGAGAGAGAGAGAGAGAAGCATTTCAGAAAATTGACAGCTTTGTGGATGAGTTGAAAGCAGAAGCAAGATATATTAAAAATACCAGAGAGAGGGAGTGAAGCACAGAAATACGGAGAATCTGGTGATTAAGGGTGTTGTCAATAGACTCTGACAGTAGGCATGCTCCGGGAGCTGAGGTATTTCAAATACAGGCACTGTAATACTGGAAAGATAAACACATATCTCTAGTGACTCCCTCATCAGGTTTGACTAATTTTACCCCAGTTGGCCTGCAGTCAATGAAATTAGGTTTTAAAGCGGTCTCTGTATTCTACAGGTGATATCCCTGCTAAGGCTTACTTTGGCCAGGAGTGTTTTAAAGAGGTGTGTTCCAGCCTTTGTATTTAAAAATGCAACTGGAAGAGCTAGAGGCAAGGAAGATGATGTCAAGTAGCAGGGTTAAAATCTCATACATTGTGTGATCGTGCGTGCTTAAGTAACATTACAATTATGAATCTTAGTGTTTCTTGGTCTGGTTAGTGCAATATCCTGCTGCTGGCAGTGGTCAATAATACCTGAAACCTCAAAGAAATGCTGTATTGCACCCACAGTAATGCATCCAGCCATTTGTGTAATAATATGGGATAAAGTTCCTGCCTAATGCCTGCAGGCAATCAGCTTATTGCCTGACACATCACTTGATTTTGCTTGTATCATTCTCTTCTGCTGCATAAGAGCAAATGTTAAAAGCTTATAAAATTATCCAGGCCTTTGAAAAATCCTATTGAATTATTTTAGCAATGACCTCTCACAGTTTGCCTACAGTGTATTCTGAATTCCACTGTTTGACTTTAATACATTACATAAAGAAGATTTCCTTTGTATTTGTTTTACATTGGCCCCTTTATTTTCATTTCCATTACCTTTTTGGGCTTGCATTATGTGAGAGAGAATGAAAAGGAGTGACTGATTGGTTTTCCACTAAACCGTTCCTGATTTTATTTACATCGGTCATGGCTTTTTCATTCTCTTATCAAGGTTAAATAAGCCATCTTTGTCATTGCTTTTTGTAGTAAGAACCATTAAGTCTCTAATCATTGTTCCTGCTCTTCTCTGGGTCTTCTCTGTGTTCCTTAAGTGAAGTAGTTCTGAAGAAAATACTTTCTATAGCATATGTTGTTCCTCATGCCATATATTCAGTAACGGTGCAATGACCATAATTCCTGTCGGAATTAACTCTCCCCTCATTGTCAGTTCCATTATCCAAAACTATGGGTGGGTAGGTGATGACTCATTCACTAAAGCAGGTAAGAGCTGATATGATTCAGAGATGCTCCACAATTTCATCTCATCAAAAGAATAAATAAATAAATGCTTTATGGGGAAAATATTGTCCCAACAACCAAACAAAAACTGCCTGCTAGGGAGACTAGGAACACTTTGGCTTCAGACCACGCAGCTGAAACATAATCCCTGTGTGTCCACTGCTGCTGCCTCAGCAATTAGGGTATAGGCTTAAAATAGCTGATAGATCATTTGGCTACTCTTGCAGACTAGAAGTGTGCACAGAAGTTAAACTTTTCATGTGATGAGGCCACCAAAGTGCTCTGTAGCCATAACATAACAAACATTCAAGAGTGCAGAGCACTTAAAAAAGTGTGAAATGTTAACCCTCATCTGATATAGTATCAGATAAAGGTGCTCTAGAGCTTGCATCTCTGGGACCTTTGCAGGGCTGGGCTCCTTCTCATGGGTGAGCACCACCCAGCCCCACTCCTGGGCTGGCACAGAGGAGAGATAGAAAAAGCTGTGTCTCCTTCCCGCTCAGCAGGGTGGGCAGCGAGTAGGGAGCCTTCCCTTGCCATATGCCCCTCCCCCAGCTACTCCAGCTGGGATATTGGAGGGGAGCTGAGCTGGGCCCTGCAGCGGGATGGTAGGGACTTCCCTGCAACCTCAAAGTACAGCAGCCAAGAGGCTGCCACTGGCAAGCAGCTTATGTGAAGAGCAGGGAAAAAGGGAGCCTCCCTCCACACCATGTGGTCCCAGCCTGACTACCCCTGCTGGGTTCTTGCGGGGGAGCCAGGCTGGGCCTTCCTCTCTCCCAGCTGCTGCTGACAGTTGCCAGCTGGAAAGCTGGAGGGGGAATGGGATCTAGCAGGCTTCTGGGAGGCTACTGGAGTGCCCCGCTTGCTGGCCAGGTCCAGTGCAGGCAGGCTGCAAGCCCCACCAGACAGGTGGATGCCTGTTGGCTTGAGTGGACCTCTAAGTATGGCTCTTTTGTGTTAGAGCGCCTCACCAAAAAGCTGCCTAAACATCTGTTCACACCCTAGAGCTGCTACAGAGCTGTGCTCTCTCCCAGGATTGGCAGGAACAATCCATCCTGACCTATATTTGTGCTTCATAAAGCCTCCTACTCTTCTGGCACAGCAGAACTACACTGATACAATTGCAATCAGGACTCAGTGTGCAATTATACAATACATGTGGACTATATATATTATATATGAATACAGAAAGAAAACATTATTGATTCAGTATAAGTTATTGATGCTTGTAGTACAAACCATTTGAATCCAATTTAAAATCCTCCAATATTGTGGTTTATAGTGTCCAAGGTCTATTTAAGTCTTGGATCACCAATTCTTAAACCAAAGTTGTATCAAACCAAATAGCAACCTTATAGCAGTTGTGTTCTGCTCTTTGTATGTGGCTTCATTTCATACACACAGAGGGTGTGTACAGGAGATGCTATGGTGCAGTAGCAATGAGCTACTGCACCAGAGTTTGTTGGTACCACACAGTAGCATTGCCAGGCATTAACTGTGTGGCAATCATACTGCACAGTAGCTCATTGCTACTGCGCAGTAGCATGGGTACAAACCATGCGACAATGGTATTGCACAGTAACACCAGTTACTGCACAGGCATTTAGTACTTGCTTATGCAGCTCAAGTAGATGCACCCACTGTAAAGTTTGAAATATTTCATTCTTGCTGTGCAAGATTAACCATTTTCCATTCTCTCGGACGCTATGCTAAAAAAAAACGCTAATTTTTTTGTTTAAAAAGAAGTGAACGATATTAGTCCCTTGTTAAGTGAATTCATATGATTATGCTATAATTAAAAATTTTTCAGTTGCAGTTATAGGTAAATTTTACTACTCCTCCCATTTAGATTTAGTATATTGATAAAGCTACTTCATTTGTACATCTTCCTTAAATTGTTGGCAGTTGTATTGTAATGAAACTAGCTTTCATTTCAGTTTACCTTGAGAGGTGAACTAACTTAGATCAAGAATGGGTTAACCTGATGTGTGCACATTTGAAATGGAGCCCCAAAGCTGGGAAAGCCCAGTTGCTCCCCTCATCCCCAGGGCTATGCTCTTCCTGTCCCCGCTTCCCCACCTCCACGCTGACCTAACTGTATTTAGCCCCTGATCTTTCCATTCCAAGATGAACAACCACCCACACAACCCCAGTGACATTACAGAGCTGCCCCCAATCTCATCAACCCCCTCCCACACCTGCCAAACCCCTCACAAACACACTAGCCCACCCCAATCCCACCCATTCTTTCCTCCTCCTCGAGTTACTTACAGTGAATTCTATGTGCGGCTCCTGACACCAGCAAACATCTGCACATACCACTCCTGATCTACAATAAAACAAATTAAATAAAGCCACGTGATCATAGACTGAGTGTGGTAAATGTCTACATGTACACATATACCCACAAGGGAGAGTTACTTGAGAATACAAGGAGCCAAGGATAAAAGGTGTAACAATGTGTAAAGGGTTGGTGTTTTCTTACGTACCCATAAATCATTAGTCGTGTGTAGTTTTACAGATATTAATGTTAAATCCGATGAAGTCTTTATTAAAACTGAACCTAGACACCACAAATACCAATCCCATAGGTACTTTACGCATACTCAACAGTCAGAAACAGTTAGAAACACATTAGAAACAGTTGAATTAATCTTTTACACATTGTCTTTCAAAAGTTTGTCCCTGGGTGGCAGCCTTTTAGGGGCAATTTTTCAAGAACAATACATAACAAAACACCTACACTTTGACACGAAACAACAAATTTTGGATCTATCAAGTATACAAATATACCACTGTGGGTGCATGTACACATGCATTAAGGCACTTTTCCTAATGCATATTAAATTGAGTACCTTTGGTTTAGTACATGTGCTCTGGGGATGGTAGATGTGGCAGAAAAGCCACCATGGGTGCCCCTCTCCAGAAACCTCTCCCTGTGCCAGCCTGAGAGGCTGCTGGCAAACCCCTCAGGGCAGGGATTTCAACC
>JAGPOW010002514.1:16024245-16041958 GCA_030014935.1 Caiman crocodilus | reverse complement strand
AAGTGCGGGTATTGGGTCTAGGACCCAGTGGACGAACAGGCCTGTGTTTTCCAAGGTGCACAGGGCCAGAAATAAGTCCAGAACCTTGGATGGTGGCAGTGGTACCCCCAGGCTAGCGGGTGGGCTCCAGGGAAGGGGTCGGCCAGATGTGAGGCACCCCAAGGGAGGCACTCAGAGCCTGGAAGGTGGTCGGGCGCAGGGAGGTGGGCGGCTCAAAATGGGAGCGCCCCCTACTGGCCCGCCACAGTAGAGACAGTGCTTTAATTAGAGTTCAGCTGTAATTAAAGCCACTTGTGTCTTGTGTGTCAGCATCCGTGTGCTGGAAAATGGCAGCAGGCACACTTGAACTAAATTTGATGAGCTTTAGTTCAAGTTCCCTTGCCGCCTTTTTTCAGTGCAAGGGCACTGATACACAAGACGCAAGAGGCTGCTGGAGCATGACAATTGATGCTCTAGCAGACTTGATGAATCAAGTCTGCTCTAACAGACTGAAATTCCAGTGTGTTGGGCAAGCCTTGCTGCTCACGTATAGGCATCCTCCAACACACGGTACTAAACAAATGTTCATTAGGCTGCTGTAATGAAATCGCTCACCTTTTAAGTGACACTTAATGCACAATAGCCTATTTTACTGCATGTTAGTGTGTTTGCACTTTTTTTAAATGACACTTTAATGTTCAGTAAAATAGGCCCTGCACATTAAAGCACACATGTAGACATGGCCTGTAAGTAGAAAGCTCAGGCTTTAATCTTGTTATCAATGTTGTTGGTTTGGATCCATTGTAGTGTCATTGGATATCAATGAATTTATCTGCTTGTAGGACCAGAACACCAGAGGGTTTGATGTCATTGAAAATATGCCCCATTAGGCAAACTATCTGTACTATTTTAAAGATTTATTACAGGAAACTTAGTGGAAAGCACAGTTTGTAATACTGACTCTGTCACAGGCTGACCAACTGTTGGGTTTACAATTGTTGGGCATCAGCCATCTTTCAGTGTATACTGTGAGCAGAAGCATATAATGATACACACCTTGACTTGCAGTGATGTAGATGAAACGTATTTTACTGTTAAACAGTTTATATTATTTCTCTAGAGGGGTTTTATATTTAGGATTTTCTCGGGTGTCTCCCACTCCCTGTCCAATGAGATTAGGCTACTAGTGTAGAGATTTTCTCTATTAAAACATGAATTTGAAGATAATATTTTAAGAAACATAGAAGAACATTAGCATTGATTAGCATGACATTTTAAGAGGTGTTCTATTACATAATGTCACCACCTTTGCTCACATATAGGTTTTGTCTACACTGCATAATACAGTGTTGTGGACAGATGCGTGTTGTACCCACGCTAGCTCTAAATGAGCTAGGTCAGGTGCTAGAGTTGGCCCAGTTACGTGTGAGGTGTTCTACCTGAGCTAACTTCTGCTGTTTTCAGGTAATGTGACTATTCTGGTACCTGAATTAGATTGTTTAGTACTAGCTTATATATCTCTCCCCAGCAGTGTATTTGGAGCTGTTGACATACTTTTAACAGCACTATGACCAAACCAGGACAGATCTTCTAGCTCTAAATTAATGTACTTGATTTCTAAAATTAACTACAAAACCATTAATTACAAAACAAACTTCAAGGCCTAATCATGCAAAAACTTACCTATATTTTCTCACATACCACATACCCCCAAATAAGACATGTACTTTGTTGAGGAGAAGGCAGAATGAAGGATGATTTTTTTTTTCCAGTGGCATGGCCTCTTGGGGCAGGGACAGTCTAATCTTCGCTTTGCTCACTCACCTTTACTGATCAGGAAGAAGCTACAGTTTCAACCCTTTCAGAGTGGAACTGGCTGCCCTCCCCTGAACAGGAAAGGAAGGATGAGTGAGCTTAAGATAAAGCTCTGTCCCTGTTCCAATTCAGTTGTAAAAGGGCTAAGCTGTCACTACTGCTGCTGAAGGCTGGATTCTGTCCATGTGCCTGCTGGAAAAGGAGAAAAAGAAGGGCACTGACAGATGTAACAGTTTGTTGTAGCATCGGCCAAGCCCTGATATAGCCAAGCCCCGCTCTCCTTGTTGTCTTCATAATGGGAGGGGAAAAGGGAACAGAGGGAACTCCCTCCCCGTCCTCCCATTCTGAAAACAGCACCAGGGCTGGGAGGGGAGACGTGTTGCTAGGGGAGAGTGGCTGCAAAGACAGACACTCTAAACTTCAGCTCATCTCCCAACCCCCAGGACCCAACAGTGAAAGCCAGTTGGGTCCTGAGGATAGCTGAAACCCATGGTGCTTCCTGTGAAGTGTCATGAATTACAGTGGGGAGTTGCACTTCTGTCTGTACCTGAAAAGATGTGGCAGCTATTTTACAGAGTCCCAGTGCTGGAGGACTAATTCTTAGGGAGCAGGTGCATGGGGCATATAAATAAATATACTACGTGGCTTCATTGTGACTCCTTATGTGAACAAGTTATCCATTCAGTGGATCAGGTCTCTTGACTGAAAGGAAAATATGTTTAGGTACCATCATTTTCTTTAGGCTATATGAAGCTGTAAAAAACAGCTTTACATTTGTCTCTAAAATTTTTCAATATGAATTTGTCCTTTTCCTACTAAAGATGTCACATTTTCGTTCCAGTTTTTGAAACATCCTTGTTGCACTGTGAAAATACTGAGAGTCATAAAAAGCTGTCATGTTTTATTAGTGAAAATAATTTTGATACACAAATCTATTGAGGGTCGAATTTGCACTAAATGGGACCCAATGATATGTTCAAAATCTGTGCAATTCATGGTTAGTTGCAAATATTTTACCCAACTCTAAAAGGCTGTTGAATATGTTTACACCACCTTAGCCAGTTTGCTGCAAACATTGATCGTAACATGCTTGCCTTTCTGAGTTATAAAAGCAAGCATGAAGTGACTTGTTTCAGTAACCCTCTTTCTTATTTATGGATGGAAGTCATACTTAGGCTCTATTTGGCTTCATTTTGGTTCCAGCTCTGCAGCTAAGTCAACATGGATTTTCATAATGGAGAGAAACCCTCTTGTAATGAACTCTGATTCTTTACTACTCACAGTGTTCACTGTTTACAGTGAAACGTTACATAAGCCCCAATTATATGTGATAATAATAGTCCCTCCAGTTATAACTCATCTCCAGAAATAATAAAACTGTACTCTAGAAAATGGCTTCATTTCGTGCTCCTCCACCACGCTGTGCTTAGAGTGTAAAGGATTTTTTATTTAATAATATTCCTGGTCAGTAATCTTAGTACTATATCTTTTTTTTAATGTAAAAAATGACTTGACATTTATTTAGTTTGTATTTTTAATGTACCATACCATATCAGAACTGCATCATTTTATACAAATGCCTTACTAGTCAGATACAGTAATGGTAGCTATTATTACAATGTAATAGTCTTGTATTTTAACTGTAGGATCTCCGTTGTAGTGTATTAATGCCTTTTGTCCAATTAATCTCATATTATTAAAGAGGAAATCAATAGGGAGTTAAGCGAACATTTTCAGATACTATTGGTGCTATTTTTAGCTTATGATATCATACTGTTCTATATATCTCAAAAAAGCTGTGGTGTGATCAGAAGAAACAGTGTGTTAATAGTTATTTGTATAAACTGTCCATGGTAACAAGAATACCGACAACAACTGGTAACAAGAATACGTAGATTATCATTTCATGGTAATCAATTAGCTAGTGGACATTCAATATGTTTTATACTATAGAATCACTGTTACAAGATATTTATCCATAGGATCCAGGCACATATCCCAGCACAATTTTGGGAGCCCTCAGTCTTTTAAAGTATGGACTACTGGATAATACAGTCTCCCTAGTGGGGATTGAGAATTCTCAAGTCATGAACCTGGCTGAAGGGACTGCAAAATCTAGAATAATGCTATAGTAAGGGGATAAGGTGATTGCTTCTGGCTTCTGGCGCACACACACACACACACACACACACACACACACACACACACACACACACACACACAAGACTACAGCACTAAATATGTGTGTGTGTCTGGAGTACCTTGATCCTATCCTGAGGGAGACAAAGGCCTGAGAAGTTCTAGAGTACGACTCACAACAGCCCCTGCAGAAATATTGCTGCATTTCAAAACGTATGAAGTTCAATTAGAAAAATCTCTGAAAACCAAGACAATTTGCATCATAAAGTATGATTTAGGGACTTTGCTACTTGGCTTCAACTATGCCACTTTTGAAACATTTAAAATCAGTAAAGACTTTGTACAAAAAAGCTTTTAAAAGGAAAGTATAAGGGTTTACATCTGGCCCTTTCTCCATTTTGGTTATTAGTCATCCTGTTCAAGAAGCTTGTGGATGAAAGGAGGCTGGAGATGGTGTAACAGAAGGAAGGGAAGGGTGATTGATTTGGGCAAGGGGAACTGGAATAAAATGATTGAAGAAAATAGTAAGGACAAGAGTAAGAGAGTTCTGATGATGAAGGATCTGGTGATACACAGGAATCCACAATATTCTGATAATGAGGGCTGCCTGAAGATACTTGTATGTGAAATAAATGTTGAGATTGGGTTTCTGATGATATAAAGGAAAGTAATTACTTCATAATTATAATAGTACTTTTGGGGGTGGATTAATAGTAAAATTTGTTCCAAACAAATGTTGTTAGCATCAAATGGACTTAGTACAGTTTTTGGTATTAGTTATTTCAATTTGTCATGCATTTTTTCACCAAAACAGTTAAATTAGTAGCGCTCTTGTTGTGGATGCTATTATATCTGTGTAAAGGTACCTGCATACCCTATTTATGTACATTCCTGGAAATAAGCTGTACTTGTATAAACACATTTTTCAAGTTGATATTGTTAAAATAGTACAAAAATCGTTTCAGATGAGCCCTGGAATTCAGACGCATTCTACTACTTTCACAAAAGAGTACTTTACTCAACAAATCCGCATCTCAGTAGGTTGCTCTGCATTTCATAATGGGGGACCTTAGCTACCATTGTCTTACAAGTATTCTTCATAAGGGTATTTCTGAGATTTTCAGAACTGTACCTTGAAGATGAGTGGGATTTACTTTAAACACATTCTAGTCAGAAAGACTCAATCACAATTCTAAAAAGGTCTGAATGGGGCCCTTAAAATATGGCTTTTTCTATTCTAAGACAAAGACAAAAGAGCTTTTTATGTACTTTGGAGGATCATTAGCTTATGAAAAAGGGAGACGAACATTGGCTGCAAATCAGACAGAAACTCTGCGATATGTGCTTATCTCTAATATACATGGTGTCACATCATGTTCAACTTAGTCAAGTTCAGGCTTGTATTAGAATGAATGAAGTCTGTGGTGGCCTACTGGGATATTGCATTTAGCAGCATCCATTTTAGAGCTGCATTATATGTTTCTTTGCAGAACAAACACATTCCTTTAGACTGTACACACATTTTTCCCCAAAAAAATGTTATTCAAGCATTGTCCGATATACTATATATTACCTAAAATAACCATTGCATATACCTGTGTTACAGTAAAGTGGGATAACTAAGCTTTAAAAACAAATTAATGTTATTCAATGTAAAAGGGTTTGAAAATATGTTTGAAATATATTTTAAATAATCCAGACTTATGCTTTAAACAGATCACTTCAAGAGCTGTCCCCCAGCTATTCTTGGTGTCTTTAACTCTTAAATGTCTATTTATTATTTGCATACATTATTGTAATACCTAGATATCACATGATTCCATCCTTCCAGAGAATCTGCACAAAACTATAAAAAGACACTCACTTCCCAAAATATTTTACCATATTGGTTGCCAAAATGTTATTAAATAAATGTAGGTTCAATAATAAATCAAACTGCTGTAAATAAAGAATGACTCATATCCTCTTAATCGGGTTTCACTTGAGCAAATTCAAGACAAAGTAAAAAGGAGTTTGACTAATAAAACTTACTTATAACCTCGTTTGCAGGTATCAAATTTAGGTGTGTTTAATCTAAGTTAATGTACATTAAGTGTGCACACATGTAGACACATGCTCGTAATGTGCTTTAACTTAACGCGCATTAACGCATCTCACGTACATGCGCCCTAAAAGTACTACTGATAAGCATGCTCAAGGCAGAAAGCCTAATAGTGGCATCAAACATGTACACAACACCACCCTGATGTGAGCACACTGCCTCAACTGGCATACATGGAAGAGGAATAATGCTTAATAGCAGTGCTCTTGGATGCAGCATGGAGGCAATATAGACTTTGACACATGCCTTTTGACACATTGTATGTATGCAACAAAGCTGGTAATAGAATCCAGATTTCTTTGCCTCTCTGTCATGTGTACTAATGACAAGATTTTTCTTTCTTTAGTAAAAGCAGGATCTATACTTATTTAATGGAAGGTTACATTGAATCGTTTTCCACCTCACAAAAATAATTTAATCCTAAAAACCATGAATGAAACTCTGGATGAAATCAGCAAAGAACCGTACCTAGCTGTTTTACTTTGTGTATTTGTGCTTTAGTGTCAGAGGTGAGCCAAAAGGGGCTAACATTAAAAATAAAGTCTGTTCCTGAAGATTTTAACTGGCTGCCTCCATGAAGAAAGAAATATGCATATGCTAGTGAATACCAGCTTGCATTACAAAGTACAAAATCTCAGTGTTTGGGATGTTAATCTGAAACAACAAAGCTAGAGTACTACAGTAAAAACAAACAACAGGTTCAAACATATCTGTTATAGGCCTTTTCCTGTGTATAGGCTGTATTTGTATGTTACTTATATTTAAATATGTTTGATACAGATATATGGACCTCCTAAAATTCCAGCAAAGGAGATAGACATGTGAAAGCAGGTAAGGAGCTACAATAATTTTGTTTAGTAACTTTGCTCAGATATTAAGGTAATGACTATGGCATAAAAACCTGCAAAGAATGGAATAAAGTTTATATTATTTTAAAAATTCTTTTCTCCTTACATTTTCCATTTCATTGTAACTGGGCACCCTTCCATTTACAGCCAATGCAATCCAATAAACTCGAGTGCAGGTTCACTCTGGAGTTTATTGGTCCCAGCTGCAATGTTTACATGTGCACCTAGAACAGCATCACAATGAGCTGGGGCAGAGCAGCCCCAGCTGGCAGGGGACCTGGGGGGTCAGCTTGCCATCCCAGGGCTGCTCCAACTGGGTTAAAGATGCAGCAGGGTGACTGGCTGGGGCATGATGCTCCAGGATGGAGCTAGCCAGCAGGCAGTGCCAGTCCTGTCACCATCTACATGGACATTTTACCACACGTAACTACGTCGCTGTAGGATAGTGCTTGTGTTGGGCAGTATTCTCCTACAGTGGAGTTAATTAGTTTACTGAGGCCTAATAGCATCTCACATGTAGAATATGATGCTTTATCTAGGATCTAATTAGTCAGTTCCACAGCAGAACATCTGGTCTAGACATACCCATTATGTATATTTTACATTGAACCTATCATATAGCTCTAAGCTACAACAGCTGAGTCTTGAGAAACCTGGGACAGAAATGAGGATGTGTGACAGAAGTCTGGTGTGGCTACATTTTAAAAATATTGTGTTTATTTGAAAAAAAGGGATACATTTGTATTTAGCAGTAAATGTCTATCCAGTATGCTGCATACTCAGTAGTCAGGAATGCTCTTGTAATCCCTATATAAAATGTATTTTGGGGGTTGGTTTTATGTAATCACATTGTCTAATCATTTTGTCCTTTATGGGATTATATTTTATAATAGTTCCATTTGTAAGCAATTACAACATAATACATTCCTGCAACATAACTGGATAAACAAATGCATGAATATGATGGTGTTTAAGTAAGTGTATGGATATGTACAGAAGGTGACAGAAACTACTAAGAAAACTAACTCAGGTAATGTAGTGTTAAAAAGTAGGTAATACTATAGGGAAATAACTGTCAGATAGCAGAGGATAAGAAGAGGAAGAGCAGTGCAAGATCAGAAATAGTCCCTTTCTGGGTCTGCTGAGAAGAGACTGACCGATGGAAGCTAACTAGCATATACTCATCCTATTCTCCTGAGGGAGTCTCCCAAATGCAACAGAGGCATCTTGCTGATATAGTCTTGTGATAAATTATCTGGAAAAAGGAGATAATTTAGGTCTTCCAAACCAAAATGAAACAGTGATGAACTAAGGCACAAGACATATTTAAAAATATAAATAAAGCATTTCATAGATTTCTCAGTGGTTGCAGGACTGAATTATTCAGTATCAATTATGAACTGAATATTAATGCTGAGTGAATAGTTCACAGTGAATATTTTATTCAATGAATTTGGCTTCTTTTTTCTGCTCATAGAATATCTTCAGACTTATTTTTTGTCATATTTGATTTGGTTTAATTTACTTCAATATATGTGTTGTATGGAAGTATTTTACAAGCAAATTTTTTCTTTATTTTTTTATGATGGCATTTTATGTATATGTGCTCAGACTGTCTAAGTTTCTGGTGATTGGTCAGATAAATCTCATGGCATTGTTTCTGTTTCTTGATTAGAGTAGTGCATAAGCTCTTTTGGCATAAATACTCATAAAGAAAAGTCTGTCATTCATTTCTTCACATACTGGTGCACAGGTGTGAGATTCACCTTTTTACAGAAGGCTCATATAAGTAAAATTTGATTGTATGAATGATTTTAGAAACCAAACACAACAGTAGACCTATGATGGTAGAAACAAATTCATTAAACTATTACATGAAAAATTGCAGAATCTTTTGTATCATGTCTTCCAAACTCTGCCAAATTATCAACTAATGTGCATCTTTTAGAGTGTTTTAGATTAAAACACAACCTGACTGAATGAACACCAAGAATAATGTAAATCCAATTCTGGAATATTTTTTTCTGTTTGCCTACTTCTGTTAATGTTTTCTGAACTCAACACTTACCACTAAACAACACTAACTCTTTTATTGTTGTTAGCTCGATTAGGTAAGCTCTTTCCCTTTCAGGATTGTCACTTTAGCACTCAGTTTGGAGTAGAGTGACTGAGAGAAACATGTGCTTCATAGTGAATTTTGTTCATTAGATATGGTTGGAAGAGGATATTATCCTTAGAAAAACAAAGACTCAGTATATTAGTAAAACAGAATACCAAACAACTAAGGTATAATGATAGTGTCAAGGGTTCTCTTCTGAGAAGAGTGTAAAGTATATTTTCTCATTTTTTTTAGTTCGAAAGTCAGGAAAGGGTGACATTAAAACTGTCTACGGAGCCTACATGTTTCCTCTGTAAACCCTTCTGCATTAGGGGTCCTTTTTCATCTCATGTGATGAGCAACAGAGCAAATCTCCTGAGACGATGCAGCTCAGAGCTCTTAAGATCACTGCTCATAAAAGTGATGCCAGTTGTCTGCTCCCAGTCCTGAAAACTAAAGTAAAAAAGAATGCACATTTTAATGTATATATTTATTTTTCATTTGTATCTTTCTCTTATCACAAAGTCATTGCTATCACTCTTATTTAAGTGCCTTAGCCTTTGAGATGCCAAGGAGAAGAACTATAACTTTCTTTCCCTGAAAGATGAACCCCAAAATTCAGTTTCTATTAGTATCTTATGGAACATCAGTTATATTCTGACCTTTTTTCCCTGTGTTAGATTACACAGTACAACACACAATTCCATTCTGACACTCAAAAAATGTTCCTTTGCTACTTTGTTGTAGAGGGGCCACACAACCCCTGAACCAAACCAATGGGAGCTGCATGCTCATGAGGTACACCAGGGTAAGCCTGGCATCCCTGAGCCATGTTCCATATAGGCATCCTCCCACCTGTGTACCACACTCCCACATGGATGCCTTCCTTCCCAGATCTTCACATACTCAGAGACTCTGGTTGTTCTTGCTGGCAAAGTGATGGGGGAAGTGACAGCCTGCAGGGAGGCCATATACATATACATATACATATACATATACATATACATATACATATACATATACATGATGACCCCCAACGGGACTTGTTTCAGGTTATTCAAGGATGAAGCCTGCCCAGCTGAGACAGAAGCTCAGTAACAATTGCCATGAATCCCTTTTCAGCTATCTGGTGCTGCATGGTTGTTTTAATTATTACAAGATTGCCCAGCCATAGAAAAAAGTAGAACAATGGGAGGGGTAACTTAGACATGAAAAATGGTAGAGAAAACAATGTAGTAAGGGATACTTAAACTTGGATGTGAAACTTAATGCCAAGGAAGGCAGGTAGGATGCTTAACAATTAGTGGTCCATCAAAGCGAGGTGGGGGGTTGTTGCTCTCTATGTTATGGAGCAATACACATCTTCTATAATCAAAATGGGATCAGAGCGGTTGCAAATTGAGGTACTGTGGATTAGGATACAAGGAGGTCAGGGGGAGAGGGACTTGGTAGTGGGGGTCTACTATAGACCACCACACCAAGAGGATGAGCTAGACCTGGAATTCTCAAGGCAGCTCTCAGAGGCCGTATGGTCAAGGGACCTGGTTGTCATGGGTGACCTCAACTACCCTGACATCTGCTGGGAGGAGCAGTCCACCAGATCTAATTGCTCACATAGGTTTTTAACCTGCATACAGAACCCCCACCTAATGCAGAAGTTATACGGTCCCACTAGGGGAAATGTCTTGCTGGACTTGGTGCTAGTTACAGGGGATGACCTGGTGGAGGATCTGCAGGTACAAGGTAACCTAGGCGATAGTGATTCTAGGATCTTATCCTAGGATCCTTACCTAAGATCATCAATTGATTGAATTCACTATCCGGCATAGGGTGGGAAAAGTAACCACTATGGCAGAAGTGCTAGACTTCAGAAAGGCTAACTTCAATGTGCTCAGGAGATTAATTAGTGAGGCACTGAGGATCAAGAGCATTGAAGAGATGGGAGTCCAGGAAGGGTGGTTGTTCTTCAAAGGAGCAATCCTTTGGGCCCGGAAGAACGCAATCACATTGCACACAAAAGGGGGCAAAGGGGCCAAGAAACCCTCTTGGCTGAACAGGGAAATTCAAGAAAGTCTAGGGGCAAAGAAAGAAGCATACAGGCTGTGGAAGTAAAGGGTAGCTACCAAGGAGACATATACCTCCTTGGCTCGCACTTGCAGGGAGTCAGTTAAGAAGGCCAAAGCAGCAATGGAACTCAGGCTGGTGACAAAAATTAAAAACGAATAAAGTCCTTTATCAGGTATATAAGGAGCAAAAAGAAGGCGCAGTGTAACATAGGACCCCTACAGAACAGTCTAAGGCAATTGGTGACAAATATAAGGGACAAGTCTTAATTCTTCAACAAGTTTTTTGCCTCTGTATTCCTGAACATGGATCAAGAAAAATCTCCCAGTTGCATTATAGATAGGCACAGGAAGAACACCAGCCTACCAGTGGTCAACACTGACCTAGTAAAGGCACACTTGGAGGGGCTGAATGTATTTAAGTCAGCAAGCCCAGGTGATCTTCACCCAATGGTGCTGAAGGAATTGGCCAGTGTCATAGCAGAGCCATGGGTATGGCTGTTTGAGCCCTCCTAGTGCTCAGGTCCTGTCCCAGAAGACTGGAAAAGGGCCAATGTGGTCCCTATTTTCAACAAGGAGAGGAAGGAGGATCTGGGTAATTATAGGCTGGTTAGTCTCACGTCTATCCTTGGGAAAACCTTTGAAAAATTATCAAGGATCACATTTATGGGAGCCCAGCATGAAAAATAATGCTGAAGGGCAACCAGCATGTGTTCATAGTAGGTGGATCCTGCCTGACTAATTTTGTTTCTTTTCATGACCAAGTCACAAAATGTTTAGATGCAGGCATCGAAGTAGATGTCATCTACTTGGATTTTAAGAAGGCCTTTGATATGATATCTCATCCTATGCTCATAAACAAACTGAGTGACTGTGACATAGATAGTCAAGTGGGTGGCAAATTGGCTTAAGGGTCGCATCCAGATAGTGGTGTTGGACAAGTCGGTATTAACCAGGAAAGATATGGGCAATAGGATCCCCTAAGACTTGGTCCTTGGACCTGTGTTATTCAATGTCTTCATCAGCGACTTGGATGAGGGCATGGAGATCATTCTGTCCAGATTTGCAGATGAGACAAAATTATGGAGTAAAGTAAACATACTTGTGGGAAGGGATCGAATCCAGGTGGACCTGAACAGGTTGGAAAAGTGGGCAGAAAAGAATAGGATGCAGTTTAACAAAGACAAGTGCAAAGTCCTGCATCTAGGGAGAAGGAGTCACTAACATACCTATAGGCTAGAAGAGGACCTTCTCAGCAGCACAGCAGCAGAAAGGGATCTCAGAGTCATAGTTGACTCCAACATGAATATGAGCCGTTAATGTGATGAAGTAATCAGTAAAGCTAACCACACTCTATCATGCATTAGCAGGTGCATCGTGAACAGGTCCAGGGAAGTGATACTTCCCCTCTGTGCAGAATTGGTCAAGCCACAGTTGAAGTACTGTGTCCAGTTGTGGACACTGCACTTCAAGAGGGATGTGGATAACTTTGAGAGGGTACAGAGGCAGGCCACTCATATGGTTGGGGGCCTGTAGGTAAGGCCCTACGAGGAGAGACTGAGGGACCTGGACCTTTTTAGCCTTCTCAAGAGAAGGCTGAGAGGGGATTTGGTTCACAAATTCATTTGTGGGGGGGCAGCAAGGAATTGGAGATGCTCCATTTACTAGGGAACCCCTTGGAATAACCAAGAACAATGGCCACAAACTGACATGAGCAGATTTAGGTTGGACATCAGGAAGAACTTCTTCACAGTAAAGATTGCCAGAATCTGGAATGGGCTTCCAAGGGAGGTGGTGCTCTCCCCTACTTTGGGGGTCTTTAAAAGAAGACTGGACAAGCACCTAGCTGGGGTCATTTGACCCCAGCGCTTTTTCCTGCCCTTGGCAGGGGGTTGGACTTGATGATCTATTGAGGTCCCTTCTGACCCTAACAGCTATGAAACTATGTAACTACGATGCTTAGCACCACTTCTAGATTGGTTTTGATCAGGTTTATGACTCCCATGGGCCTTAAGAGGGGGATGATGGTCTAAGAAGACTATGAATCCCTTGAGTGGCCATTGTTCTGATCCTGTGCAGTGAGCTGGGCCAGCACCTCCAAGGGTTGGTTACAGAGGCGTACACAGGCAGCCCAAAGAGGAGAGTGTACCCCCCTCAGACAACTGTAGTGCTTGACACCCAAGGTGAGCTGGACAGCACCAACCATGGCTCAAGCATCCATCAAATCTGGTTTCAGACTGCAGGCCTTAAGGGACAGTGGTGGAGACCTCAAATGACCATCAGTGCTTAACATCCATAAGAGCTGAACAGTACCACCCCTTAGCTCAGGGCTTCATGATGGACTTAAGGCAGCTGTTGCGTAGTTCTGAAAAGACCAAGGAGTTAAGATTATAGAACAATAAAGTTTGTCTATTCAGAGAGCGGTACTCTGCCTACTGTTCTGCTGGTCCCTCCTGCAATCCTCCAGGCAAATATTACAACTTATATATAACACTCTTAAAGGTACCCACACATCTTCCTCCTTTACATGTAACATATCCCCATGTAACACTAACATTGGATGTTTAATTCAACCCACAGTTAAAGCACATTTTAACAGGTTTCTATTAGTCTTTGTATTGGCTTTTGAGCTCTAAGTGATCTTCTCAGTTTCTCTGCATTCTTGATCCTTATTGGTTCAGTTTTTGTTTGGTTTCCTTGTTCAGATGTTTCTACTTCTGTGCCATTTTCTATCTCCTCTGTCGCTTCTTGTTGTTTTGATGTTAGCTCTGTTTCTTTTGGTGAATCTCATGATGCTACTTCTTTTCTCCACTTTATGAGCTGCAAGTGTTGTCTGTTCCTTCTTAGCATCCATCCTTCATGTATGCCTATTTTATAGGATCTGGGAGCTACTTGATAGGAAACTAGTGCTTCTTGTTTCCATGTTTGTCCATCCAAAATAAACACCATATCTTTGTTATGCTGTTGTGGTAACTCCCTGGAAACCCTGTAATAGTTCTGTTTTTGTTTGAGTCTGTCAATTTTTTTAATGTTTTCACATCTTGCTTTTCATTCTAATGAGCATCATCCTTAAGATTTGGCCGCCTGGTTTTGAGTTTCCTGTTAAACAGCATTTCTTCTGGGGACAATCCTCTTTTCATGTTGCCCTGTAATTTAAAAGTAAGAAGTAAACATTTGTGTGTGAATCTGTGAGTTTTTTTCAACAATTTTTTCACTCTTTCTACTCCACTTTCCACCAGACCATTTGTTTGGGGGTATTTAGGACTTGAAGTGTTGTGATGGAACACACATATTTGTTTGCAAACTCTTTAAAATCAGTGCAGTTGAACTGAGATCTGTTGTCTGTTCTCTCAATCTGTGGAATCCCATGTCTAGCAAAAATTGATTTTATATGAGTTATGACATGGTTTGCTGTTGTGCTTTCAAGCAATGCAATTGCAGGATAGTGAGAATAATAATCCAGCACTAACACATTTTTTTCTCCTGCATGTATGAATAAGTTAATTGATACCACAGAGTCACAGGCTCTTCCAAGACCACCATGAACTCTTTTCTTTGTGCTAATCTGTACTTCAAGCACTCTGTGCAAGCCTTTACAGCATCTCCTATGTTTTTATTTATGTTGGGCCAATATAGAGCAGTCCTTGCTCTCCTTTTGAATTTTTCAGTGCCTACATGCCCCTCATATATTCTGTTTAACATGTCTTTCTTTAGCACTGCTGGAACAACGAGTTATGAGCCTTTGAACAAAATGCTATATAGTACTAACAGCTCTTCCTTGAACTGAAAGTAGGGAATAGGTACATGTTTTCCAGACCAACCAGCACAAATAGCTGTTATTACTTTTTACAATGTGAGCTGTAGCTTCTGCAATTAGTGTCCACATTTTATCTGTGACAGGAATTACTCTTTTAATTAGATTAACATGTAGTATGTCCAAGTCTGGAATTCTGTCATTTTCCATTGTGTCATATGCTCTAGGCAACATATCTGCAATAAGTAGATGTTTTCCTGGCATGTACTGTATGTCTAGATCATACATTTGCAATTGAAAGAAAAGTCACTACATGTGGCATGTCTGATAACCCTTTCTTTGCTATAGTTACCAAAGGTTTATGATCAGTTTCAGCTGTCACAGGCTTCCCATGGATGAATATATGAAACTTCTTACAGTCATATACCAGAGCTAAAGCTTCATTCTCAATTCATGCATACAGACACTCTGACTTAGGGAGTGCCCTAGATGCATGTGCTACTAGCCTCCGGCTATCCCCATGTTTTTGAAGCAAAACTGGTCCAATGCTTTCTTTAAAAGCATCTATTGACAATTGAATGGGTCTTTTAGGGTTATAGTCTAGAGATGTCATTATTTTTTCCTTGAAGTATTTAAATTCAGCTTCATTTTCATGTTCTCATATCCATTGAGCTTTCTTTTGTAGGAGTGATTGAAGGTGCTTGGTCTCCTCTGCTAAATTAGGTAGATATTCCCCTACAAAATTGATCATAATCTGTAGGGGATGGCACATTTGAAATGGCTTTAACCCTTGCAGGATCAATTTGCACCCCTTTCTCAGATAGCTTTTCTCCCAGATATGTTATTTCTTTGACCCTGAATTTGCATTTTTGTTTGTTCTGTTTCAAACCTGCTCTGCAAGCTCTTTTGAGTGCATTTCTTAGCCTCAAATCATGTTCATCATGTATTTCCCCAAACAAATAAATCATCAATATAGTAGTTCCATCAAATCCTTCAAAAATTGTCGCATATAAAATACTTCAGATGCAGAACACAGTCCAAAAGGAAGCCTACAAAAGCAATAACTAATGAAGGGCGTATTGAAGGAACATAATATAGTGCTCTTCTTTTCTAGGGGAACTTGGTAAAACCCAAAAGAGGCATCCAAAGTGGAGAAATATTTAAATTCTGCTACCTTGCCAAAACTTTCCTCCCTGGTGGGAATGGTAAAATGGTCACATTTGATGTATGTGTTCATTTGCTGAAGATCCAGACACAATCTCAAGAATCCATCTTTTTTTTCTGTTATGATCAGTGAATGAACCCAATCAATTGGCTCCTCTACTTTTTCTATTATGTCCATGTTAACTAATTTATCTAATTCCTTTTTCAGTTTCTCCCTTAGTACAGGGGAAAGTTTCTTGTAGCATGTATGGTAGGAATATTTTGTTCTCTTAATTCCACCTTGTACTCAGTTGGCAGTTTCTCTATGCCTGAAATACACTATAGAACTCTTCTTCTATGTTCTTGCTTACTAGTCCCCCAATGACATCCATTCTCTTAGTCAAACATAGAATTTTATGTTTTCACAACCCAATAATTGGCACTAACTTTCCTAGGACTGTTACAAACTGAATTTTTACTATATTACACTTGTGTCTAAGATGCAGTGTACAAACATTGTTGGTTGCAATCATGTTCCCGTTATATGCTCTAAGTCTCACTTTCTTATTCTCATAGGACACGTTTATTTTTCATTTTTTGAATAATGTATTCTGTTATTACATTTACCTGTGCCACTGAGTCTAATTTAAAAGTTACCTTTAGTTTATTGGAGTCCCAAGTGATTGTCCAATCCTCAGAAGAATTAACTTCTTGTTGCATTGTGCCAATGAGGAATTCTTCCTTTTCCTCATTGCATGGAGCATGCACCTGTAGTTTCTTGTCTGGTGCATCCTGCTTCATTCTGGAAACTCTTGCAAATTATTGAATTTTTGTATTTTTTGCAGTGCTTACCAAAATGCAGAGCATTGCATGGGTTTGTGGTAACCCCCAGAGCATTTGCAGCTAATCATTGTTTCTTCAAGCAATTCTCTTTGATTTCTGCTTGCATGGTTCACAGTGAGGTCCTCCTTTCTGTATTGGAATGTTTGTGTGTCTAGCAGTTTTTTTTCCTGAAGTTTGTTTCCCTTATACCCGATGCTGTTTGGTCTCTGATCATGGACTCTTTTAGGTCTTCAAAGTTGCATGTCTGGCTCAGCAGTCTGAGGTCTTTGACAAACTCCACTATTGTCTTACATTCTTTCTGCTGTCTCATGTGGAAATTATACCATTTAAAGGTTTCATTTTGTTTAGGTATACAGTACTCCTCAAACTTTTTTTTTTATTACTGTGCCATAGCTTTTCTGTTCCGCTTCTGACAGTTGTAGGCAATTATAAAGAGACAGAGTTTCTGGACCTGCTATATTAAAAAAAAAATAGTTATCTTGAGTGAATCTTCTGTCTCTGTAGCCCCACTGACTGTCATATATATATATAGTGAAGTTCTGCTTAAATTTATTCCAGTTTTCTTCTGCATTACTAGACAGCTTTAACTTCTTTGGAATTCTGAGATGCTCCATTTCTTTGTCTTTCTTCCTACCCCACTCCTGGTGCCATGTGTAGTTCTCAAAAGACAACTGAGTTACGCTTATAGAATGATTGTTTCTTCAGAGAGTTTCTTCACTGCCTACTGTTCTTCTGTTCCCTCCTGCAGTTCCCAGGCAAATCATAGTATCATAGTATCTAGGGTCAGAAGGGGCCTAAAGCAGGCCATCTAGTCTGACCCCCCGCCAATGGCAGGACCCCAGCCAAGTACCTATCTAATCTACTCTTGAAGGTGCCCAAGGTAGGAGCAAGAACAACTTCCCTAGGAAGCTGGTTCCACATCCTAGCCAC
>JAGPOW010002514.1:15977449-16024145 GCA_030014935.1 Caiman crocodilus | reverse complement strand
TAGGAGCAAGAACAACTTCCCTAGGAAGCTGGTTCCACATCCTAGCCACCCTAACTGTGAAGTAGTGTTTCCTAACGTTCAACCTAAACCTGCTCTCCAATAAGTTGTGACCATTGGTCCTAGTTACCCCTGGTGGTGCCCGGGAAAAAAGAGCCTGCCCTATTTAATGTAACAACTTACACATAACACTCTTAAAGGTATCTACATAGCAGAGGTCAACCTTATTAACTGCCAGTGCTCCTCACTGCCAAATTTCCCAGCCCATGAGGAGCCCTGTGGGTGAAATTCCAAACCTCTATGGGCCACATTTGGCCTGTGGACTGGTGGTTGAGCACCCCTGGCTTAAAGGAAGGCTGTTAAGGTTCCTTGGCCTTGATGAACTGCCAGCCAAAATGACCATCAATGCTTAAGACCCTATGCAGACTCTGGCAGGGCACTGGTTGTGCCTGCCCCTTTTAGGGCTTGACCAGGCTGTAGATCAGCCTGCAGGTGGGAGCAGACCCAATCAGGAGGGTCACAGGGCACCCAGAACCTTATTGGTGTAGGGCTAGGCAGTCAGGGTATAAGAAAGACCTTGAGAAAAGAGCCAGGCAGTTGCAACTAGGTAGCTGAAGGGTGAACATCTCCTGGCTGGAATACTGCTGCTCCCAGGACATCTGGAGGTCAAGGGCAGGAACTATGGAAATAAAGGAGGTTCCTGGTCCTAGACCATTACCTGAAACTACACCCGGGGGCTGGATGGTTTAGCGGAGCTGTCTGTGGTCACACCTGTGCCTCCCCATTGAAATGTGAGTATGGGGCACTGGAAAGCCTCAGCCCCCACAGACCACATAGAGGGGAAAAGCTAAGGAATCACACTCCAACAGAACAGCAAAGGACCAGGATCCATAGAGGGGGCCAAGGCCTACTGGTCATAAGGCCCAGAAGCTCCAGTGAGGGAGTGGAGTATTGGCCCCAGTGAGGAGGCAGAGTATTAGCCCAAGTTGGGAGACAGATTAGAGGTCTCATAGGGAGGACCAGCAGGCCCAGGAGGGTCCAGAGTGACTATATGGTTCACAAGCTCACAGAGTGGGGATAGTGTGTGAAGGGACTCAAGAGGGCAGACCTATATGAGAGAGAGGGTTAGCTGCCAAGAACCTATCTATAAAACCTCAATTGGTCAGTGCTAGGACCAGGATCAGAATGGTTGAAGAGCAAGAGCACCCACAGTGAGGGATGGCCAGAGCTAGAGGCTTGGAGTCCTGACTCACCTAGAGGCAAGGCTAGGGCCTATGAGGTCAAAGGTCTCAGAGGGGGCCACTGCCAAGAGGAAAAGGCATCTAAGAGAGTTTGCAGCCCAGTATGAGAGCAGAGGCTAGTCCACCTGAGTAGGAGGGATCCAGGTCAGGGACCAAATGTCCAGTCTGGAATCTAATGGGGCCCAGTGTGAGGCTGAAGCCATATAGTGATACCATCTGCGAGGCATGGGACATGGTATAGGGATGGTACAGAGCCATGTATTATGCCTTTGGCATCAGGGCATTAAATGGGCAGCCTCCTTTCTTAGAAACAACTTCTGAGTTACAACAAAGGTGTGGCAGGATAGTTAGGTGGGCAGACTGCCCTAGACAGGCCAATGCTTGAACCAGCCTTGAGATAGTCCCCTGTCACATGGACTATCAGTACCACCTCCAGTCCAACTGCAGCTTGACAGATGGTCTCTGCCATCCAGTCCCAACTCTGGCTAGGGTTTGCCAACACTATACCACATGGTCAATGGTCATTATTAGCCCAGAGAAAAGATGATAGTTGCAGGTGGTGCCCTTATTTAGAACAATTGGACATGCCCCATTTGTCCCAAGCATATGCCACTCTTATGCTGTGTGGCAGCAGTTACAGCTGACAGCCCAGGCTGCTGGAATGGATACTCCCAGATGTTAACAAGGCCCCTGGAGGGCTGAACTGAACTCACTAAGGTTTAGAGACCACCACTTGTGTCAGCCTGCAGCAGGAACCGGACAGTTACTGGACTCGTTCCTGCTGCAGCCTGTAGCCAGACCATCCCCTCTTCAGGAGCTGCCTCCATCTCACATATACGTATACATATACATATACATATACATATACATATACATATACATATACATATAACCAAAACAGCTGGGTGTTAGGGCACTCACCTAGGATGTGGGAAACCTAAGATTAATTTCCTGCTCTACTGCATATTTAATTATGGATACAAAGTAAAACAGGTACAACAGGAGAGCTTGAAGAGATACATTTCTCAGAATACCCATGCTTCTCATGGCCAGGCCTGTGAGAGAGTCCCTGGTCAGAACTTTCTTCCTTACAGCCTAGGAGAGTATCCCATTTACTGAATTAATCTGGGATGGCTCTTGCTTGTTTTGTTTCTGCCATGAAATATAACAAAAGATATTGATTTTCTGTGAAAATCATTTTTTAACAATTTTGAATCCACTCCAGTGTAGTTCAGAAGCCTGACTGCAGGAAGGACTGGCAGCTAGAGCTACATGAAAGTGTCCCTCAGGCTCCTGTCTATATGATATGAAATTAAGAATGGATTTTGTTTGGGGGGAAATTTTAGTAAAACTTGAAAAAAATGCCCAAACAAGATTGTCCCTCTTTTCTAGTGCAGAGGAAGCAAGTTTTGAGTGGTACTTGTTTTGGGATTCAAAATATAACAAAGCAAGCAGGTTCACACATTTTTTATAAATAATCATTTCCTTCTAATTTGCCATCTTAACTGTCAGTACAACAGGAGTGAAGGAGCTAGTAAAGGCAGCAGCAAATCTATTCTTCTGATCACTATGGTTTTCTCTTATGGAACACCTATCTAGTTTCTTTTTATCTAATTTAATGATTTAATTATGTATTTAATTATTTATCAGGATTGCTTTAAAATAATATGTAATGGAAGCAGACTAGTTATGTGGTGTGCTGAAATGGACAGCTATTGTAAAAACTGTAGGAAAAAGTTTATTTTCTATTTCACTAATTAAGTGACCCAGTTTTCCTTGTGTTGCAATCCTGATATGTGGCATTTCTTAAAACTATTTGATAATCTTGGATATTTTGCATTCACCTTAAATTTCTTGTTTCCCAGACTTTATATTCATTTCAAAGAACTGAGGAAAAGAGACCCCTCAGAACTGTAACAATACAGCTCTACTCAACAGATCCCTTTTTGGTCTCTGAGAAAAGCTGATTAATGAGGTTTTAGAAGTGTCACAGTTGGAAGGTTTCTAGAAAACTTTAACATAAATTAAAACTTTATTTTGAGTATTACATATACATAGCAATTTTAATTTTAAAAGATGTTTACATTTTTTAAGAAAATATTACACCATTATCAATGGCATAGTATTTTCTCTTATTACACATCTGAGTTGTAAATGTATGTTTATAGAACAGGATGTATACAGGATGTATGTAGAATTTCAGTCCTCATCCAGGAAAAAAACACTCTGGCATATTCCTAGTTAGGTATGTATTTTAGTGATTGCCCTTAGTCTGGATTTTATCTTGAACCAGGACCTTAGAAAGTTGGAGAAAGTTTCCATTCTCTCTCATACTGATGTTAACGTGATATGACTCATTAACTTCAGCAGTATTACACTTGAATTACAATGGCATAAGGAAATTCAGAAAAGGCCCTAAAGGTCCCTGTTCTGCAGTAAGTATTGCACAAATGAGCACTGCACCCAGTCTAGGCAAGGTTCATTGTAAGATATATACCTAATTTTGAAAGATTTTTAAAATTCACAAATGATACTGTAATGTATAGGAGGTAGAATGGGAAACTAATTACAGATTCCAAAATGATTGATGAACCATATTTACAAGTATCCCTTAACCTAAAAAGGAAAAGAAAAAGAGGTATAGATAATTTGAAAGTAATGAATATCAGGAACTATGGAAATAGCATTGCTAATAAAAAGCTGGTTGAAGACTATTTAGAAAAAATGTAGACAAATCTGAAAATTCAAATGACTCAGTCCTTGGATGGCGAGTCATCTCTTCTGTGGCTTGAGAACTAACACAGCAGGTGTGAGGCAGGAGAGACTGGAGAATAGATTTGGTGAGAATTCTGAGTGAACACAATTTACTATTTGCCAAACACAAGAAAAAAGAAAATAGAGACATAATTTGTGAACAAATTGAGCACTGTGTATCAGTAACAAAGAGCTGAAAGAATTTATAACACAGAATCTACAATGAAATAAAATATATTGGTAACGTACTTTAGACAGAATACTCCTGTAGTAAAAAGAGATGTGTAATCATAAGAGAGAAACTGTTGGCATTTGCCACTATAAGCTACTCTCAAATATAATTTCGACCTATATAAATGACCAAAATCAAAGAACTGCTTTTGTCTGCTGTAGTCTTGGGCCATTATGTCTATAGATGCATATGAGAAATTGGTAAATATGCTGAAAGATCACGGTGATATAACGATGATCAGAAGGCAGGGTAGATATGCACTTTAAAGACTAAAATAAGACACATACAGAGCATAAGCAATTCATTGATTAGAAATTAGATTGGTGTGAATTAGCACTGCGCATAACTAAATGTGTCATTGTTAGTACTGAGGATAGGTGATTGTAACTTGTTTAGAAAGAAAGCAAGTATGTAATCCTTTGAAATTTCACTGATAATTTTTCATCCAGTTGTGTTACTAACAGCTTTATTATATGGTTGTTGATAATAGTAATTGGTCACAGATAGAGATGATAAAAAGCTAGGGGTGGAGAGGTAGGGGTTGAATCTTAAGAACATTTACACAATTTGAAAAGGTGAATTTGGTTGCTGTTCTGGCTTCCTAGAAAAGTGGACAAATATTATGCGCACCAAAGACAAATCCATTTGAAAGCTTTGAATGACATAAGATGGAGTTGCTAATGACAAAGTCTAGCTTTATTTAAGTAAAAAATAAAAACATGGATAGCAACTCTACACACACTGACAAACGCTACTGGTGATTGGAAGACACTTGTCAAATTGAGTAGATCATGGCATGCCCTAGACTGAATACATTTAGTGTTTGTTTAGATGTTGTTCATGCTACTCTATTGCCTGTTGATTTGGTGTCCATAATTCTTCAGTCTCTGGATCCAGATTTGATTGCTGCAATTCAAACCATGTAACAAGAGTAGGGGAATAAATATTAACAATACATAACTACAGTATAACCCATGACTAGTGAGATCAAGTCTCAACAGTAGTCAGAGGGATTGGTTTGAAGGTTAATAAACTTCCACAACCATGAAGATGCGTGGTATCATCTAGGATTGATGACAATATAGCTGTGCTACATGTAAAGAGGAACTCAGAATAACTTTAATGCTGTAAATGACCTTGCAATTTCAGATATTGACAAACGATTTAAGGACCAACCAGACATAATCAAAGAATCGGGCTATTTGCATCCTCAGCACACAACACATCCTATTAGTGAGGAACACATTTGTTTGCTAGTTGAAAGATATGATACATTTGACATTGACCCAGATAGTGCTGGTACTCAATTTACAGTGTGTAGGAGAATGACCGATATGACATCTTGCTCAAATATGTCAGATGTACCTCGTACAGTTTCTTGATAGTATAGAGACCTTAGAATATCACTCTGCCTGTTGCATCATTTGAACGTTAACACACTTTCAGTAAACAGAACACTATTAAAAACAGACTGTGAGCCCAGTTGGGACAAAAATCAATAGAAAGCTTTGATGGTGATGTGGATGGAGCATGACATGGCTACAGGTTTGGATTTTAATGCATACAAAACAAGAAACCTAGTGTCAGGTATTGTCTTAATTCATAAAGGGCACAAGTCAAGACCACTGATTTATACTTATTTGAAAATCATCTTTACTTTCCTTTCTCTGATTACAAATTACATAATGCCATTAAGAATTTATAATGACCCTTTTCACTTTAACTGAAAAAAATATATATTAGTAATACTGTATACTGTTGTAAAATACAGATTCTCCCTTATTTAGAGCAGCCTCTGCCTGATGTTGCTTAGCTTCATAACAGAAAAGCCATGCCTATTAGGGGTGTGCGAAAAGGGCCGTATTTGATTCAGATTTGGATTTGGCCCAAATCAGGGACAATGATTCAATTAATTGATTCAGATCACTGTCCAGATTCGATTTGACCAAATCTGAATCTGAAGATTTGATGCTGATTTGGAGAATCAGCAATTTGCCATAGACACAGCTTTAAATGTTTTTTCTATATACCTCGAGGTACCAGACGTGGCTTGTGAATTCTGTAATGCTGGGACAGATGGAGTGTCCCACAGGAGCACATACCGTGCCCCCATGTGCTCAGTGGTGAACCTGGAAGTGGACTGGAAGCACTTCCTGTCCACTTCTGGGTCCACCGCCATGCATGCAACCGCCCCGTGCCCTCTTGGCTTGGCAGTTGGCCACAGGGGGATCCCGGCTGCCTCCCCAAACCCAGGAGGCACTGTTGCTGAGCTGGGGGGGGGTATGTTGGGCCCCCCCCGCATGCTCCCCGGCAGACATGGAAGTGGACCAGAAGTGCTTTTGGTCCACTTCTGAGTCTGCTGCCAAACATGCTGGTGACCCCCCACCATGATCCTGTGGGATGTTCCATCTGTCCCAGCATCTCAGCATTCATGAGCCTCCTTGTACCTTGAGGTATGTAGAAAAAAACATTTAAAGCTGTCTCTATGTCCAAATCATCAAATCTTTCCATATCTCTCTGAATTGATTTGGAGGGTTCTGATTCAATTCAGAGAGATGGAAGGGTCTCCTGATTCAATTTGGATTTGGAGATTTGGCCACTGAATCAGACCGAATCTCTGCTGAATTGAATCAGTGATTGAAGCATTGCACACCTCTAATGACTATACCATGTCAGATGGTACAAAGGTGTACTGCGATGAAAACACACCCTGAACAGTTGCTCCATTCCATACCTCCTGTGTTACAAAGAAATATCATGTAGCCCTGAGTATACCCAACATGAAAAGCAGCATTAAAGATACCCTGAATGGGGGCCAAAAAAAATTATGAGACATGATTTTAGCATTCAGGATGGCGGAGGTTGTTTTGCATTTACCCCTGGCAAGTATGCAGAGTTACATATATCACGCAATTAATTGGTTAATTGCGCAATAAATTTAGACCAGCCACACATGCAAATAATTATCATGCCATAAAAATGTCTATCTACCTTTAAAAAGAGCCAACCAGCTATAAGGTTAGTGCTTGAAAATGTGTAACAACTCTATAGCTGGTTCTTTTCCAGTTTTAATTTGAAAGTGTGACAGGGCCCTTAGAGTGTGATGCTTAGACAATTCCAATATGATATAGACAAGACTAGTTGTGACTGATTTTGGCTCCTGAATCTGAAGAGAGGCCATTCCACATGTTAAGGCATGCTATAGCACAGGAACTAGAGGCTGTGGGTCCCACATTTATAAGTGCTTGCTCCTAGACCAATTAGGGAAAATACTGTTCTGCAGAATTTCACAATCATACAAGAGTAATTTGCATAATGTCTCTTTAGTATCACTGGTCTATATGTATAGGACAGTGGTGTCCAACCTTTTTATGTGAAGATCACCTTTGGCATTTAAAAACAATCCAAGATCTACTGTGCGCCACCACCACTCCCTTCCTCCGCCCAGCAGGTAAGTCTGTGGGGAGGGAAGACGGGAGCATAGATCAATAAAAAATTATTTGGGGACATGCCTCCCCAGCAGGTAAGTCCCACCCGGCCAGGGCCCCACTTAACCTATCCCTGCTTCTGCCTCTGCGGCATTGTCCCTCATCGCGAGGGCCTCAACCTAGCCCCTGCCCCATCCCATGGACTGACCTGCTAAGCTGGGGCACATGTGTGCATGCACTCAGGCACTCAGCCCCCCACCCCAGCCTCAGATCGACTTCAAGAGGGTCCGGGATCTATTGCAAGAGGCTTCAAGATCTACCAATGGATTGAGATCCACTGGTTGGTGACAACTGGTATAGGATATTTTTGAAGATGTTTATGCTAGGAGGAAAGCATTCCTTTTTAATATTATGATCAACTTCTTCCAGTGTCTACTCACACAGAATTACTTCATGTATTTCTAGGATTTGTTTAATCATATCCATCTTAAAATGAATATGAAACTTTTTTTTTATTTCATGTGGTTTTTACCTCAGTATAACATTTTCAATTCCCATGGTTTACACTGGGATAAGTAATATCAATATTAGGCTCAATAGTCTCAATAATTATCATCACTTATAAGTACACTATTCCCATTCTACTGAATGGTCAATTGCAGTTATAAATATGTTTAGTAGCATTGTCTATGTAATAGATACATTATTCAACTCAGTTAAACATAGAAATGTCCCAACATATGTCTTTCATCCTGCATCTTTTTCCAGTTTTCTAATACTTAAAGGATGTAAAATTTATTTTCAGTCTCCTAAATAAATATAAAATGTTATCATTTTAAATTGCCCTTCATTTTCCAATTATGTGCATCTTTCAGCAGATATTTAATGTAACAAATTTAGAAGCAAAGAGTCTTCCTTTCCATTGACCCCACCATAGGCTATTTTTATCCAGTCAAGTACCAGGCTTTTTAAAACATGAGTAGTAATCTCAGGGATCTAAGAAGTAAGGCACAGTGATATGAGTGAAAGCTTGGCCTTAGCGTATCAAAAAGTGCTCTAGACTTGTGCTGACAATTGTTGGATGATTAACAGAAGTGTAACTGTAGTTTTATTCTTATGTATAGACCTTTGATTTGCATCGACGTGCACTGTGAATTTGTACTGCTCACTGCTGTCCATTTTACAATTAACATCTCTGCAAAATGACACTATATGATCATTAATAGCCAAAAACTCAAAAATGCTTTTAGTGTCCATAAACTCAAGTAGCATAAGTCTTTTTTCTCCACATCCCTGGAAAGTTGACAGATTAATACTCCTCCTTCTCCTCTTTAAGAAGCCCTTGAAAACCTATATGCTTTGCAAAGCATTCCACTTCAACAGCCATAACCTTCTTCATGTTTACATGTACAGTATTTATTTATATTTATACACCTATTCATGCTTTTACTCTTTATGCTTCTTGGGACAGAATGTCTGTTCCACATTTGACCTTTTTAATGTGTTGGTAAAGTATCAAACCTAATCAAGGTGCTGCATAAACAAGTATTAGTAAGTTTGTTTGCCTCCAGAATGCATGATAAAAGAGGGTCATCGTTGCACAAAAATGCCAGTCCAATTGCAAGTCAGTTCCCCATCATAAAGCATTCATACATAAGGGGAAGATTTCAGCATGGCTCCACTGTCAAATGTTAGGTATCAGCTCTGCAACAGGAATGTAATATGGCTTTTTAAGGACATGTGAATACTCTTTAACATGGACAGAATGATATTTTCTCTGTAATTCATTCTCAGAAAAAAACCAAGCCATTTTAGCTGGAATTTCCCCAAAGCTGTCAAGCTTAAGCAAATGGTGAAATGTGAAATACTGGGCAAACGTGTGAAACGTGAAATATGGGGTAACCTTAAGTATGGATGTCATTACCTGTGCCACCAATAATACTGGTAAATACATAAGCCTTTCTGCAAGGGGCTCTGTCAAATATCTCCTGAGAAGGTCTCCTGGCTAGAAGCCCCACAGGCTTTTAGCAGACTTGAGCTTTGGCAAGGTTCTAGAAGTATGTAAAATGAATGCTAGGTTACATAACATGGTAAATAGAATTTACAAATTCCAATCCTTTCAAATAGATTTACATGGAAACCCAGTGTTAAATTACCTCCCTGAATAAGGGCATTTTTTCAACCTAAGTGTTTGTCAGCTGAAAGGTTGTGTAGATGGGACTTCAACTCATTGCCCAATTGAAAAAATCAGTTGCTTGCACTTCAAATAGATGAATCAACAGATATCATGAACAGTGCAATTTTGTGGGTTTTGTTTTTATCATGGTGGGACCAGAGTTTTTTGACAGAATGGTTGGTGGAACATGAGGTGCAAAAGGTTGAGAACTACTGACCTAAGGTACCAATAGAACATATGTCAGTAGATAATAAAAACAAAAACGAATGCTCCCCCTCACTCCCTTTAATAGTTTTCTTACTTTAAAGAGGGGTAAGAAACCAAAAATAATAAAGAAAAATTGAAGGTTTCTATAATAAAAAGGAAAACTCCATAATATAAACTTTCCCTAAAATTTCCTACTATATGCAATTACTTCTATCATAAGAACAAACTTCGGACACATGATGAATTAGTTAGGCTGCCTTAGTTGTGTTTACATGAGACGCTGACTGTGCAGTAGCTCATTACTACTGTGCAGTAGCACTGCGTGGCAGAAACTGTGATGCAACACTACTGTGCAATAGTAACAAGCTACTGAGCAGTCAGTGTCACTAGGAAACAGTGCAGGGACTCTCCTGTGCAGAAAGGTGGTTACTGCACAGTCATTTAGTACTTGAGTATACAAGTGCCAATTGACTGTACAGTTGCAACTGCACGGTCAGCATCTCATGTAGATGTGACCTTTGGTACTTACTTTTGGGTGCACAAAGGTAGGCTGGCTGGTGGCTAATAGATAAAAACTTTAAGGTTCAAGTGAGGATGCAGAAACCAGCAATAAGATGGAGATCGTCCAAGAACCTGAAAACTCACTATAAAAGTTGTATATTTGCATTTCGGAGTTTATTATTTTCTCTTTAATCAGCATCAAGGATGGGAGACTGCAAAATAAACCTAAGGTGAAGGTTTCTGGTGGGGCACAAACTGTGATATTTAGTTCCTTGAAAAGGCATCTGGTGACCTTTCCCAACTTCTACTGACCACATTCTGGAGTGGAACTAAAAATTGTTCTCCAGGCAAATGATGCTAGTGGAATTGTGAGGGGGTCATTGCTACATGTGGAGCTGTATTTATATGAATCTCTTAGCTGAACAGGGCAAGACATGCAAGACTCAGAAAGAAATGATAAATTCCACAGAAGTAACAAACCCAACAATAAATGATCTTTTTGGAATATGCCTTTGTGAAGAGCTGCATTACTTGTCCTTAGTCAATAACTGGCAAAGCAGTAAATGTGCGAAAGAATAAGTATTTAGAAGGACATTTACATTTTACTTTGTATTCACACTTATTTCTAAGACCAGTTTTGTTTTCTGGGGATAATTTGTAACTGTTTAAAAAGGCATGCTCTTGTTGGGGAACATTTTACTTTCTGTAAGTGCATTTGATAAAAGCCTTGTATTGTGTGAATGAGCTTTGGAAAAATTGACTTTTTTTTCCTTTTTGTAGCCCAAATTTTCTTGCTTGGTCTATCTCCTTCTTCTGAGATGAATATGGAAAGTACATTAAAATGCTATTATTGTCTTGTTATATACAGGAACAACCTGAAACTGTATAGGGTTTACTTTTGGGGTGGTTTCCTGAAGGGCAGAGTAATTCTTTTAGGGCAGTAGCTAAGAAGTCCTAAGTGGGAAGGTTGTTGATATGCTGCACTAACAATGCTGTTTCTTGAGGAAACTAGGCTTGATGGGATAACTGATTCAGATATAAAACCTATTCTTGTACAACATTAGTGAGTACAAGTTGTGGATGTAAAAGTATCTGTTCACAGATGGTTATCTTCGAAAGGCAATGCTAGTGTCAAACAGAATTACTTTTAGTTGGATATTCACAGTTGGTTTTATTTTGTTATTGTTTTCCCTCTCCAAAAACTGAGCGCTTTTTGCTAACTGTAGAGCTGAGTCACAGACATTGTTTTGTAGAGCCACTTCACCCTTGTCACAACCCTCAGCTTATAACAAACAAAGCCTTAGGCACCAGATTATTGTTGCAAATCAGACATAAATATCATCAGAATGTCTTTGCATCAAAGGAGCAGTTTTATTAATGTAATGTCATTTGTACAGAATTTTTTTAATTTTCCAAATAAAATTGGCATAGTTCTGAGCTCCAGTTCTTCTTTTTCATGTGAAAATAGTATTTTTTCCTTCCTAAAGCGATGCATGCAGTTTCCCCTGACAGGAACTGAACATATCCAGTATAGCACATTAGGGAATCATAAAAGCAGGCCATATAAGGTGGAACTAAGGTGGGTAGAAACAAGAGGGACATTCACCTGAAGGATTCCAGTTCTTTCAATTGTAACCTTTTTTATAATTTATGTGTCTAGATGCTCACCACTCTATTCTTAGAGAGTACTTTTTATGAAGGAAAAGGAGGGAGAAGTAATTTGGAGTGAGGATTTCATAATGAATTTATTCAAATGTAGCATATAAATGAGAATGTTTCCTCTTTTTTTCCTCCTGCCATGTAGGGAAATAACAGTTTAAAATCCCTGGAATTCTGGATCCACATGCAGAAAATGATGGGCAAATTTGTCATTCAGAATTTATGAAAGAGATTTACTCCTTGCTAACTAAAAGAACAACTCAAATACTAGTTTTCCAATGGCAAAAATTAGTAGACTCTAGAGAGCCAATTAATCATTATTTTCACATCTTGGACCTCTATTAATGTCCTACTTTTATTCTATACTCCACGTCTCTCTCATAAGCCAGGTAGGTGGTATTATCAGGCTAATTTGGGGACAGTTATCATTATAATATAGCTTTTGCAATTACGTGGTAGTCCAGGTGGCATGGCTTTGCATTGCCAAGGTGCGAAACAAATTCAGTGTTCAATCAACCTGAGAGAAAGGACAATTCTCATTTGCATAAACATGTAGCCACGGAAACTAGATGCACAGAGGTATAAGAAAAAGAGACCTATTTTACATGATATGCATAGAATATTTGACAGTTTAGATTGGAGGCGTCATTGATGTGGGTAGGAATGCTGCGGTTGGTTGCCATGGATATGATTTTCCCTACTGGCAGTGCAAAGATTGGCAGGGATGGATGCTGGAAAAAAAAGAGACACATACACACACAAACGCCCAAACCACTGCAACACTCTGGCAGCCTCATTCTTTTCTTTTGTTGAAAAGCTATGTATCCTTTCTGTGCTAATGACAGCTCATCTGGTATGCAGTGTAATCTAGAAACATTGATATTTCTATAATAAATCATTTATGTACAATATGTATTTATATCCTGCACACACACATATATAAACTATATTTTTATACACACATATTTTAGGTAGATAGAAAGATATAGATAGCTAATATTTAAAGAAAATATATAAATGTATGCATTTCAAATTCATTTTCCTGATTTCATATATATTCCTTTAAAAAAAAAAAGACAAAAACAAAACACTTTTGTAAAGACAATAATTTGAACTGGTGAGATAGTGAACTGATGAAAGGTATCACTTAGTACATGAATAGGAAGGGAAAAAATAGTGGCTTTTCTTATAGCCTGTATTGGATTTTTGTCTAACTGGTCATTTGTTCACCTACTAACTACTCAGAGCAATAAAAATATGAACTCTGATTTTCAACTTCTAATATATGTCTTGATCCTGCAAGGTTTGATTACTGCCCCTGATCAAGCAAAATATTTAAGCATATGTATAATATTAAGCATCTAACAAGTACCACTCGGGTTGGTAAAACTATGCCCATGCTTAAAATACAGTGTTTTACTGGATTACGACCAGAGCACTTAAAACCTGGCAGAATTGAGTCTACATCCCTCTAGAATTTGGGTTAGTAGAAATCCAAACCAAAGTATTTTAGCTTCTCAGTGCCTCAGACCACATTATGTTTGCACTTGCAGTAGTGAAAACCATGCCCTGATATATTTTGAGTGTTCATCCATTCATAATCTTTTCTGAGGTATCAATATGAATGTCTTGTTTTCCAGCAAGTGACATTTAGAAGTGATATTTGATATATTTTTCTAACAAGGCATTAAAACAAGTGTGGGGGGGGCTGTTTACACACAGAGACGTGGGTTCAGCTTTGGGGTCCAATACATGCAAATCTATTGCAGCAAAATCTGACTCTCATCTAGTAGATAGGATATGGGACTGAGAAGCAGCAGATGAATTAGCTTCTCAGTTCAATCACTGACTGACTTTCAGCAAATCATTTAACCGCTCCATGTTGCTGTGGCTCCAGAAAAAAAAGATAGTTATAATGTGCAAAATGTATGGTAATCTAGAAATGAAAAGTCCCTATGTAAATACTAGCTATAGATATTTATTAGATGTAAATTTTCTTTAAAGTGGCTGAGGAGGTCATCCAAGATTCAATTTGTTGTTGGATTAGTTCCCCACAAACTCCCCAAACCGGGCACTTACTACTGTGTGCTCCATTATGAGAAATGCTGAATGGGAAGCGTACACTTGAACTGCCAAGTCTCCAAAGACTGCTACATACTCAAAGAGGACCTGATGCAAAGTGAAGTCAGTTGAAAGACTTCATTTATTTTAGTGGGCTTTGGAGAAAGCCCAAAAGGAGAACAGGTGGAACTTCAGGCATTGTACAAGGACTGTATTGGAGTTGACACAGTCACCGTAATTTGATGTTTGTTATCGTATGAGCAACTGCACAGCAACCAGAAGTGTAATTATAATCCTTGCAGACATACCTGAGTTAACTTTAATGCATCTAGCACATGTGATGGTTAACAGTGAAGACACAGTAGCACAGACTTCATCACAAGTTATAAAAACCTCCTGGCACCATGAGTACATACTCATGTTGCTCACTTATGCTGAAGTCCATGTTGCCACATCTTCATTGCTATAGGTAGCAACGTCAGATACATCTGCAGTACGGGTACTTTTTGTGTTGGAATGTAGACAAACCCTGAATGTGTAAGACAGAAGGTGGGAAGGAAAAAAACAATGTGCTCCCAAGCAACATGACTGAAAACTTCTGCTGATTGTAGAAGGCACAAGAAGCTCTAGTTACTGCACTGTATTCCACTAACGTGTCTGACCATGAAGGAACTATTTCAAACTGGTTTGGTCTCCAGGCCACTTCAATACTCATACTTTCTTCTAAAGATGCCACCTGACACTAATTGCACTGTATCATAATCTAAACTGTTTAACTCATTACTTTTTCAACTTACTTATTTATATGTAATTGTAGATGCAAAAAAAAGACTCATAAATTTACTGGGATGTGGCTCTTCCCTTCCTTTTCACTGCATAGAAGATTGATGAGGATATTCCAGACAACGAAACCTTGGGAAGGAGGAATAAGGTCTACAAGAGGAACATGATCCACTTCTCCTATCGAGCTTATCCTATTATCTCTTCAACTATGTACTGGGCACCCAAACTGGGTACCCCTGGGCTAATGAGTACTGGGCTATAACCTATCATTTTAGTAGTGTTGTGCACATGGTAAAAATAAAGCACATGGTAAAAATAAATATGCAATTTGTACTGTAATGAGGTTTAGTTATTATAAACTAAACTGTGATGTTGTAGGAACATAGGAGAAAGATGAGCACTATTGTTATATTGGACAAATGCAGTCTTTCAGCCTTGGAGCATAATTCTTCAATGATCAGTAAAGGAATTCTGCAGACCTCTGCTTTTCATGATCAGGCATTTTCTTGCCTAAATTTAACTGGTAATTTTGTAATAAGTCCCCTGCAGTATGACTTAAGTGTTTTTACTTGGAACCAGACCCTCCCTGCCAAGTATGAACCCTGACCTCTTAAGATACTAATAAAAATAAAAGGGTCATTATCATATCTCAGTTGTACTGGTGATTCTCACTACTGTATCTGAAAATCAGAATTTGAAACAAGTCTTTACTGTCATAAATATGCACATTTCCTAAGGGAATAGCTTTTTTAGCTCTGAAGCAGCCTGTTTGCAGCAAGCATTGCTAGACATTATTTACTCTAGTTAATTTAAATGAACTAATTACCCTCTCTCTCCTCTTTGTCCCTTCTTCCCTCTCTGTTTCCTTTTCTTCTTTCATTGGTATACAATTAGTCTAGCTTCCCTCTCTAAATAAACTTCATGAAAAAATTTAGATTTCAGTGGGTGCATCTACACTTCTGCTTTAACAAGCAGTAGCTTATTCTACTACACATTAAAGCAGTGTATAAAAAGCTGTGCTAATATGCTAATGTGTAATAGAATAGGCTACTGCGCATTAAGCATCACCTAAGAAGCATGTGCTTGTGCTACTACACATTAGTACAACCTAATGCACATTTATGTAATACCTCATACTGAAGGTACTAAATTTAATGCACATTAGGAATGTAATGCAGTAATGTACATGTAATGCAGTAATGTACATGTAGACATGTTCCCAGTTTGAATAGAAATGCCAGTGCCACATCAAAAGAATTTTATAATGACATTCTTTTGTACAGAAAACAGTTCTATTTCTTGGCTTGTTTGGTTTCTTTAATCATTCAAATTAAAGCTTAAAATGAACAAAAAATAAACAGAATCCAATGGAGCAATTCTGACATCTAATTATATAATTATAATTACACCCCAAAATGCTTTTTTTCATTTCAAAGTGCAAAGAGATTGAGGCAAAGCCTAGTAGCATTTTTTCCCACCAGAACTGAATGTATGGAGTCATTCCTAGTCTAAAAGAGATGTTGAGAGAATTCTTCATTATATTCTGAAAATTGCCTGATTTTTAAATTATATTTTACTTTCCCTCTAAATTTAAAATATTTAAGTAATTTCCCCATTCAGTGATGACAGTGGAGGGATCCATTGGATTTTCTGTTGATATCGAAATATGCAGTCAATTGAATGATCCAACTGGCTAAACATTCTTGGATGCTTTATAATTTTTATGATAGTCCTTGATCCATTTTGCCCCTAATAAGTTGGCAATAAAATGAAAAAGGAGCTCTAACATGAGGAAATTGCAGCATATCAGTGACTGTTATGCTGGAATTCCTTTCCTTTCAATGAAAATGTACTGTGCTGTGTCAAATGCTGTAAATAATTCCTCATTCTCTTTCCCATCAATGCTAAGGTTGTGTTTGTAACTTTCTTGCTAGCTACCTTCAGTTAGTGGAGAAAGGAGACTTGGCTTACGTGATAATTTCTGGGACCTAATGTTTATCTGGATACAGAAATACACATTTCATCCAGGGTTAACTGCAAATTTATATTTTTCAGGTCTTCAAAATGTCACATGTGTCACTGTATTACTATGTCTCTGCAGTATGTCAACCATGATGAGTTCAAACTGTGTGCCAATATGAACTTATCGTTATCCAGTCTGCTCAATATGATAATGCCCTTCACCAGTCAAATTAAATTTGAACTCTGTCACAGCTCCTAAGTTACTGTTCCTCATTTTTTTCATATTGTCATGTACCCATGCTATGGCTTTTTCTAATGTACTTATCTCTATCATTAATTTTACCTGTATCTGTAGTACTGAGTGATATGATTTACAGCTTAATAGAATGACTTTTTAAAACATTAGATAAAATGAGTAAATCAGTTTTTGGAAGAGGCTGCAGCCTGGAGTTCTGCAGGTGGAATTGCTTTTCCTCTTTTCTTTACAATCTTAAGTGGCTTTTCCAAGTTTAATATACTAGTAAGAAAGTATTGGCTAGGGATTCTTTTGAAGTTTTCTGTGCATAAGCTGGTATGAACCATACGTGATGATTAATCTCCGTTTATTCACTAGTCACATCATGATCCACTTCAGAGAACAGAGTCAAAATCCTCACATCCTGACTGCTTGCCCAGTAACCTAAGATAAAATCACTTGTCCAAAAGGTGGTAGACCTGGATCCTAGGGCCCCTTCATTTTGAAGAAATTTTAGTCCACATCTTTCACTTCACATGAGATTGCTGCAGCCACCTGACTACAAAATAAGCAGGATGAAGGGATTCTCCAGCCAACCTGTTGGAGGTAAATGGGTAGCCAGTTATGTAAGATTCATAAGCCAGAACAAAAATAATCAAGAGAAAGACTTGCCAAGTGACTATAGCAGGGGGTGGGGAAAGGAATTAGGTTACAGAGGAATGTCCTGGGTTCTGGCCTCTGCTCCTATCACTGTTTATGAATGTTACACTGCACAATCATTGATTGAAAAATAGAAATAACCTCGCATCAGGAAACTTAACTAGCTGGTTGAGAGTTCATATTAGAGTCCCTGATATACTCTCAATGTTTCCAATCAACTATATTCTCAGGGTGGGGTAGAGTTGGAGGGGTATCTGAAGCCACTGGGACTTATCCTTGGGCTTAATCTTCCTCTTTCCTTCCTCCTTCCTTCCACTAGCTTCTATTCTAGTAGTTACTTCAAGGACAGGGAAGGAACAAGCAGCCAACAGTAGTAGAAGAACAGATTAGAGATTCTTTAGAAAAGTTAGATACTTGCAAGTTGGCAGGGCTGGATGGGATGTACGCCAGAGTACCAAAAGAATTGGCTGAGGCAGTCTTAAAGTCATTTGGCTAGAGTGGAAGTGGGCAAACTGGTGGATCCAGCCAGTGACCTGACTCTGTTTCCCAGCAGCTCCTAATGACATCACTCCAGCTAGTCTCAATGGAGACCCTAGCGGTGGGGCCATGACACCCCACACTCCCAGAGTCTCCGTGGAGACTGCCTGGATTGGTGTCAGCGAGGGCTGCCGGCAAATGGAGATCACAGCAGGCCACATCCAGCACACAGGTCAGACTTTGCCCACCCCTGGGCTAGAGCCATTGGCTTCCTTCTTTGAGAACTCATGGAAGCGCGGTGAAGTCCCAAATGACTAGTGAACAGCCAATATAGTGCCCATCTTTTAAAAAGGAAAGAAGAAGACTCCAGGGGATTACAGATAGACGTTCCAGTTTGACCACAATACCAGGAAAGATTATGGAGAAGATCATCAAGGAGTCTATTTCTAAATACCTAGAATGGAACAAGATGATCAGAAGCAGCCAGAATGGATTAATGAAGAAAAACTAATTTCTGATTAACCTGATTTCCTTCTATGACAAAGTGACTGGCTCTTTGGATAGGGATGGATGTGATACACCTTGACTTTAGCAAGGCTTTGGACAATCTCCCATAACAGTCCCCCATTTCATTAATAGGCTTGGCAGAATTAGTTTTTTAGCAATAAATATCAATAAACAGTGAGTTCACCCCACCCTCAAAGACCGACGGAATAATATTTCCATCGGTAAAAATAAAAATTAATAGAAAGGGGACCATAAAGGGGAATCCTTACCTCTGTTGCTGGACAGTAGAGAAAGAGAGATGGAAGGACAGAGGGTGGAAGAGTTAAAAAGAAAACACTGGGTGGCCTAATGACTAGTCAATTAAGCAATTAGATTCTTGTTTTGGCCCATGAACTCATCAATTAAACTGTTAGCTGTCCATTCACAGGTTCAGGGAAGTGGGCTGGAAGGTAGCAGGCTACTTAAACAAACCCCTACCCAAAGCTTGGGGTGGGGGTAGGCTATTGAATATTTGAGGCTCCAGCCAGGTGGCAGCAGGGTCCTGCTCAGCTGAACCAGCTAAACACAGGGTCCGACAGCTCTGGAAGTGTTATTGTCCTCTTCTTATGGTCCCTGCCCACCAGCCTGGCTCTTTCCTGATGAATGAACAGAATGATTTTAAAAAGGCATGATTTATTGATTTATGGATATTTACTTTTTATATTTTGACATGTGATTTTATAAGGTTTTTAACAGTATACTGTCATTACTAATTTGTCTGTCCCCCACACCCTTAATTTTGTGCAACAAATTTAAATTGCTTAAAATTGAAAAACACCCCTAATTTTCTACAATCCTAAACATTTAAATCAATAAAAAGTTAAACAAATGCTTAAAAGTAAACATCAATTTGAGCTGTTGAAATGATTAAAAAATGAAAATTGAATTCTGCCAAACCTACTCATTAATAATCTAAGGAATAACAGACTAGACAAAAGTACTGTAATGGGGATACACAACTGGATACATACTGTGGAATATAAACTGAATATGAGTCAACAATGTGTCATGCTGAAAAAAGGCCAATACCATACTGGGTTGTATTAATAGGAGCATCACTTGCAAATAAATATGAATAACTCTCCTACTCTGTTTGCTACTGCTGAGACCCCACCTGAAATACTGGGTCTAGTCTTGGGCCCCTCATTTCAAGAAAAATGTGGATGAAATAAGTACTCTAGCATAGAGGGCCAAAATTATGTGAGCCCTAGGAAACCTGATTTACGAGGACTGGATGAAAGAAATGGGATTATTTCTTTTGAGGATGAAAAGACTGAGAAGGGATTTGATACCAGTCTTCAAACACCATGAGCATGGTTATCTGAAGGATAGACTCTTCTCTGTGGCAGCAGGAGACAAGACAAGGAAAGATAGACTTAAATTGCAGCAAGGGAAAGTGAAGTTGGATAGGAAGGACTTTATCACTATAAGGATGGTTAACCACTGGAACAGACTACCAAGAAGAGCTGTAGAATTTCTGTCACTGGAAGTTTTTGAGCAGGTTGGACAGATACTTGACTGAAATGGTTTAGTTAGGCATGATCCTTGAGCTGAGAGTTGGACTAGATGACCTCTGGAGGTTCCTTCCAACCCTATTAATCCTTCACTTTTTTCCTTTCTCATTTTCAATTAAAAGCAAGCAACTCTCCAGATACACCCACACAATATTTTAAGACTAGGTCCGAAACTAATGGACTCATAATAATATTATTTTTGTTACCTCTTAACAATAAAATATTTTTTTTTTTTTTAACAAGGACCGTGTTTGGTAGGTTAAAAAAAAATTGAAACATTATATATTCAGCCAACTCTTCTTACAATAGCAATATTTTTAGGCATTACAGTGTGGTCCTGGTAGAGTATGTCTCTTTCCTTTCTCCAAACTGCTAGTGCCTCCTGAGAAGTTCAAAGGTGCAGTGGCTTCTTTAAACTTCTTCTTTGATTACAAGAGGCAGTAGAGAGTGACATCTTATAGACTACTAACCCAGAAGCTTGTAAGCAGCAACTGACTTCATCAAATGCTTAAAAAGTAGTCTATAGCAGTTGCAACTTTTTTAGACTTGAAACACCCCTAGATAGCTTTGAGCCATCTCTCATAAAATGGCAGCTTTTAGCTTTCAATTTTTTTATTTTTTTTTACTGTAGAAAAAAAATAGATCAGTTCTTCTATTGCAAAAAACTCAGAAAAACTGTGACAGGTTAGGATGTTTTTAAAACCATGGGTTTCTATTTGAAATCTCTGGGTGCACCCCAAAGAGCATGCATGTGCAGGGGTGCATGTTTCCCGTGGAACAAATAGCAGTAGCATATATTTATCAATTATTTAGGTTATTTCTGACTCATGGAATATCCCTAAGCAACTTGTAAGTTCATTGAATATATTTATTTGAAATTTATCAGACTTCATATTTGTGGCACTGCTATTTGTCCTTGGGCATGGCCCTGCACACATGAACAACTCATGCCTCCTGAGGCTGCAGGGGCACAGCAACCACCTGTAGACAGCACCAGTGCTGTCAGCTTCAGGGGCATGGCCTTTGTGGGGGCTAACCACAGATAGCTGTAGTGACACCAGTGGTGAGGATGAGTGGAGCGGGGACCTCCTGCAGGCAACTGCAGCAGTGCTGGCAGTGGGGTGGGGGGTGGCGAGCAACAACTGCCCGCAGAAGCTGGCGGCAGCATTGGCAGTGGCCAATCTCAGGGAGGGCACGTGACCCCCACCATGATCCCTCTATACATCACCTATGCCTGCACACATGCTCCAGTGTGCAGTGAAGTGACCCAAGTAGGACAGGGGAGGTTGGGGCCAGCACCTATGCTGACCCCAGCAGCTGTACCTAGGGTCCTCAGGGCCTCCAGGGGCAGCAGTGGTTGGAGACTGGCAGGCAGCCAGAGCATGCAACCAGGCTTCAGTTTCTGGTGGTGCGTGCCACATACGCCATGCCACTTTTATTAGCAGCAATTTTTTTTTGCACTGGAATCTCCTGGTGTCAAAAAAAGCTGCCCCACTGCAAATGAGCAGCACGGTGAATGGGTGCATGTGTGATGTGTGTGGTTTGTAGTGCCTTAGGCAGCTCTTAGCAACAAAGGTGCATGCTATCATGTGAATCTTGTTTGCATACCTGTACAGTGCTAACATTGTATGGCACCCTGCAGTAGCTGTGAAAGAATCTCAAGTGTTCCCAGAGTGTCATGTCACCCTGGCTGAGAATCACTGGACACATGGGTGACTGGTGCCTCCTAAGACTGGGGGGGCACAGTTTGTGCCAGCAATGTCGCCAGCAGGGTAGCAAGTGGTGACCACCCACAGAAGCTCGTGGCGGAAGCAGCCAATCTCAGGGGGGCACATCCCCACCCCATACTTCTCCTACCAGTCACCTATGCTGGTCTACAATGGACTAATCTGCCCTGCCTTCTGCCTGACTTCAGACTAACACTGCTAACTACCTCTCTTTGATTATAAGAGGTTATATTCCTTCAGTCAAAGAACATTACTATCTATAACTTAAGTGACCAATCATGATTGACAATAAAACACAAAGTTAGCACATTAAATTCTGGGTACTTGTAGCAAAGTGTTTGGTTGATATGAGAAAAAATTGCAGCGATATCTGATACATGGTAAATAAATATATGCAATGAATGTATCATTTGCTGAGGGAAAGTCCATGAGCCAAAAGTAACCCAAATACTTGACTAAAATACTCTGTTATGCTTTATTATTAGTCATAACAATAATAGCATTAGTAGTAATGCTTCATTATAAATAGCATCAGCTAGAACTGGGCTGGTAGCTATGTAGCCAAAGGTGAAGATCTTCACATCAGTCTGAACTACTTACAGGTGCTTTATGCTATCTGAAGCTAATATAAAAGCCATCCACCCTGTTCTATCCAGCTAAGGTGAACTTTAATAGTCTAGACTAGAAGTGACAAAGGCATGGATACTTAGTGGAAATAATTATATCAGGGGAAAATGGGCACAATGCCTTGTACAAAAAAAAAAGGATGAAAGAAGAGATATATGACTACAGTATTACACCAGACTACTTTAATGTGACTTCTAGAAGAGGTCAGTGTAGCAAGCCATCACCATAGTAAAACATTCTGATAATTTAAATAAACAACAGGAACAGGCAGACAAATACCCTCAGCTAGAGCTCTGCCAGGTATTACGAAAGCATGGAAATAGTTTTATCTTCTATCTCAGTGCACCATGATAAACCATGTATCATCAGCATTTTCATAGTATTATGATCTTTTGTTCCTCATAGTCTTATCTGGTGGCTTCATACTTAATATACATGGGTTTTACTGCAGGTTGTGAGCACTTTGGACACCTATACATGTGACAGATCTCTGCTCTGATGTGAGCCAATTAGTACGCATTGGAGCAGACTTGATTAATTGAGTCAGCTGGATTGTGCTAATTAAGACACCCCAGCAGCCTCTGCATGACATGTATTCAGCACTGCTGCAAGTCAGAATGGCAGTGGGGGGTGCTTTAACTAAAGCTTGTTCAATAAGCTTTAGCTAAGGCTCCCCACCGTCATTTTGAAGCATGGGATGCTGACTACGTGTGACACTGCAGGTGCTTGAATTAGAGCGGCTCCAAGAGTCGCTCTAATTCAAATGCCTGCAGTGACACATGTAGTCAGACTCTAATTAAAGCACCCCCTCTCAACCCCAGAGCACGTATACAGATGCTGTTTGTGCTTAGAAGTTACTAGAGCTTACTATAACACGGACTTCATGTAGACTATAAAAAGTTGGGAGAGATTAATTTTGATACTCTCAGAAAGGACTAATTTCTAATTCTATCTTTCCAGATGAGACTATTATAGTCACCTTGCAGCAGATTTTTCCACACTATTATGGTAAGATAATCTCTTTTCCTAGTCATTTGTCCTGGGGGAAATAGAGAGTAAGCCACTGTGGCCACCATTCTATCTGAATACTCTGCTTGTTCCTGGTGAAGAACCAAGAGGCTTTGGGACCTCTGGGTCTTGTGAACAAGGCTTTGTTGTTTAGAAGCTTAACAACTGGCATGAGCAATCTACCCCTCTGGTTGGCCATAATGTGGCACAACTACTATCCTTTAGGGAGTGACCATTTAGGGTTTTTTTTCTTAATGATGCTGCACTGCCAGACAGTTGCATATCTTATGAAAGATGTCATGCAGACACTTTTTAATGAAGCCTTAGACATATTTTGCATACTTTTACCCAGCAGCCTAGCTACACTTCAAAGTTTCAATATTTTGATTGATCTTACTGATACTGTTTGGAAAATCTTCAGTAGCTGGTTGGGGGTAGATCCCACAAGAAGTCAATACATTTCTGAAGGAAATAATTCTCTAATGTACAGAAACAAATTCTTTTTTTGTGGTGTTAATTCTGTTTCCGTTCTATTTGTACCCTTTTGTGACCATGATTTTCTCCTTGCTGTATCATTCACTAACTATAGCCCACAGCAGTTAATTTCTCTAATTCTCCATCCCACTTATCCACTTTATTTGTTTAGCTGACAGACTTTTGATGCAAATTGGGCCATAGTTTGCAAAGACTTCTTGGATATTTCAAGCTTTCTTGTTTTTGGTGCTATTCATAGGTTATTAGTGTTTATATATCATTTGCAAATTGTGCCAAAGTTTCCACCTCTATGGAAGTGGTCAGTATTTTATGACTGCCAACTGTATTTATTTATGGCAAAAAACATTGATATAACCAAATGCAAACTAGGCATGCTTACGTATGGCACTGCTATTTGTTCTTGGGCATGGCCCTGCACACATGAACAACTCATGCCTCCTGAGGCTGCAGGGGCACAGCAACCACCTGCAGATGGCACCAGTGCTGTCAGCTTCAGGGACATGGCCTGCCTGCAGTGACAGTGGCAGCGAGAGTGGGCTTTGTGGGGGCTAACCACAGATGGCTGTAGTGACACCAGTGGTGAGGTCCAACCAAGAAATATACAATATAAGCCATTTAATGAAAAATGACTTAAAAAAATTAAGTAAAGACATTGTGATAGTGTTATAAGTTAACTATTAACCCCATTCTCCCTAGCACTCTTAATATGTCTTTGATACACATCACAACACTTTCCCCAGTGCTAACCATGCTAATTTTGTATGTATCCTACCACCAAGAATTGGAATCCTTCAGTTATTACACAAAACAAGCCTTAATCCACTTAATTTTTTACGTTATCTCCTTCTACAGCTGTGTAAAGACTTGCAGTCCTCACAGCATTCTGTAAACTTTCCCCTTGCTTCATTTCATGCACAAATTGCCATAAATAGTTCATGTTTGCATGAATGCAAAATCGCACATTTACAAATTACTGTAGTTGCAGTTCATTGCAAACTTCTAGCTGTTGCCAGTGTGTATGAGTAAGTGTACTTGAGTTTTTAGGAGCTCGCCAGTCCTAGACATGAGGAAAAGGACCATATTATTGGATCAACGTTTGCAGGTTTATATTAGAAGATAATATATAAAGGGAGAGGGATAGATCAAGGATTAGACAATTATGAGCAAGCAAACATGTTCCCATTAAATATCTACATCTATATCTACTCTGTAGAATATATCTGTACATATATCTGTAGCTTTTAATATACACCTAAATATCTATAAATGCTCAGCTTATCCAGAAGTGTACAAAGAGCTGGTGGTTATAAAACATCCTTCAGGCATATGAACCATTATGCCTCAACATGCTTTGTGGCTCCAGATACCCTAAAGAGAATGGGGAAGGGAGAGACCATTATCCTATTCCTTTACCATGTGCTGCATTAGGTACCCTCCCACTTATGTGTAAAGTAACTTCAAGAGGCATTTTGCATATGGGATCTCTGTAGACACTCAAGAACAGGCCACTGTTGAAATAACTTGATGGAGGTATTATAATAACAATGTTTAAAAATGTATTAGAGATACATGGACAGAGAAATGAGACTGGTATTGTACATAAAATTGTTACTTTTACACAATATAGCTTGTTACACAGAAGGATGTCTTTATATGTTTGTGGTTCTAGTGTATATCCTTAATAACAGAGCATGTTACATTAATGTGATAATATACACTAAGCTGTTTGGAACTTGGGTGGGAGGAATAAGTTTCAACAAAAAATAGATATTTAGTAGGAAGGCCAAGAAAACAACAAATTTACCTAAAAAATTCTGAGATTTCGACATTTTTGTTTGATCCAATTTAAAACAAAAATGGCACCTTTTGAAAATTTTCATAAAGCAACATGGGAGGGCAAGATTTATTCCACAAAAGCAAATAGTTACAGAAAACCCAGGTTCAAGCTTCCATATTGCTTAACTTCACGCTACAAAGTCAGCTTCTCAATCTCTGGCATAAAGAACAGCTAGCTCCAAAAGAAGAGACTGAGAGAGAAAAAAATTGGGTGAGACACTCTCTTTAACCAGAAAGTCTATCCTGGACCGAAGACGAAACTTAAATTGAAACCAGAGGAGTAGGTATCTAGGCATACAGAATACTGCTACTTGCCTACTAAGCAAAAAATATCATTGGAAGCAAACTGGTCCAGATTTTTAAAAATATGTAGCTGTTGCTCCACACAGTGTTGAAATTACCAGGTGATTTCAGAAGCTAAAACCATTTCTGGCCAAGTTTCATACCACTGCTGAGAAACAAGACCCACCTGCTTACTCCTACTCTGTGTAAGCCCAAGTAGAGTAAGTTAAATCAATGGCCCAGAAAAGAGCTGTGCACCTAAAATCCCTCTGAGCTATCTACTTTGTCTAACTGCTGGACTAGAGAAGAGACATAATGGGCACGTCTACACATGTAGTTTAAGGTTCAAAAGCCTATTTTACTGAGCACTAAAGCATCACATTAAAAAAAATGTGATATTATGCTAACGTGCAGCAAAATAGGCTATTGCACATTAAACATCACTTTAAAACTGTACACATTCATTACTGCACATTAAGGCAGCCTAATGTATATTTCTTAGTATCTCACATTGGCAGTACTAAGAAAAGGGCCTTAATGCATGTGTAGATGCTCCCAGTTTAAGTGAGGGCTTGATTTTCAGCAACAGTCCCAAGCTTGGCTTGGAGGAAGTAGAGACATGGACCAAGTCTCACTGAAACTCCTTGTGGGTAAAGAAAAGGTAGAAAATTAGGAAACATAAGTGTAATATATAAGTTTAATAGGAGGAAGCACAGGAGCAACTGGAGTTAATGCCCACAGACCTAATGCCCCTAATTGCTAAATAGTGGTAGCTAAATTGCTAAACTGTTCAAAGGATAAACTTGCATATTAAATTGTATTATGGAAAGCTCCGGTATTAAATTATTATAAACTTACTCCCAGAAGCATCAAGAATTTAACAAATGACAGAAGTATTCATAAGCTGAGACTCCCTAAATGTTACTAAGAAAAGCGTAGAAATTAAGACAGCTACATATTTCTGACAGTATATAGTACATTTAAATAAAACATAACCCTGCCTGCAGACCTACGTAGTCTTACTTGGAATTATATTTAACACTCATAAAACATAGAAAAAAACCCTTAGTTTCAGGTTTGGGAGCAGTTGCGTTGAAGCAATATTACTACAAAGTCTTCATTCAAATTCATGGCTTCCTCAAAACTGAGTAAAATAAAGGTGCCAATTCTGGAATCTTCTCGCAGGCAGGTGAGACCCTCTCATTGAAACCAATGTGGCTATTTGCAAACCTATGTGAGTAAGATTTCCATAATCAGTCCCAAATTAATCAAATGTGTCAACAAAATGGGCTGAGACCACCAAAATGTTAAAATCTTTCTTCATTTTTTGTTGTGCTTGTTTGGTTGGTTTTGCTCTGCTACTGTACAGAGAAACTAAAGTTTTACAGAGAAACTAAAGTTAAGGTGAAACTTGCATCTTGGGTCATCTAGGATAGGAACTTCCTATGGAAAGCACCTTTTTCTTTTTTTTTAAGTTGGTCTCCAGCCTGTCCTCCTGCTATTTCAGTGGCTTTCTCCATCTTATTCATGCAATCTTTCTGCTAGGTGTTGTAGGCAGTTAGAAAAGCCAGGTTCAACTAGATAGAGGTCACTCATAAAAATAACATAACAGCTCAAGACCTAACTCAGAAACCTGGGACAAACAAATGTCTTCATAAAAAACAAAGAAAACTCTTAGGGAAAAGGAGCAAAACATTCATGTAAGAAAAAAACAACATAGAGGAACATTCTGCCTATTTCCTACTCTTTGTCTATTGGTCCAGGGAGGTTATTTGCCTGCTTGCTCCTTCGAGTCTTTTCAGAAGGTCTGGGAAGCCACACAGTGATGAAAAGGGAAGAGTTTCTTATTCTCTTTCCTGACCCGGTATGAGCATGTAGCCCAAGCTAAAATGCAGCCCTTAGCTAAAGAAATAGCTTGCCCAACACTGCACTGTTATCCCTGATACAGTAATCAAACAGTATTCAGTAGTGCCATGGGTGAGAGGATACATATACTGATCAGCCCCCTGATGCCTGTGCCCTATCCTAGTATCACAATATTCTTCTATCCATGCATATGCCTTATATCCTGCTCAGACCACAGGTCCAGCACTAAGTACTAGTAACCTTAGAAATCAATGCTTCATGTGACAGATAAAAAAGCAGATTATTGATCTTCACTACACTTACGATAGTGTTGTGTCTCCCCACTCAACTGGAGAGCTCCTAGTCTTTCCTGACCTCTCCTGTGAAGTGTATGAAGCGCTTGGACTCACTGTCAACTTTGTGGAAACCAAGATACATTACCAACCCACATCAAGCCAACCTGCTATTCCTTCGCGTATTACAATTAGAAGGCAATCCTTGAAGAATGCTGAGCATTTTGGCTACCTGGGTAGGCACCTTTCCCCCAGAAATAAACGTCGATAACACTATTCAGAATCAGGTAAAATTGGCCAGTGCTGCCTTTGGACATCTCTGAAACTGTGTCTTCAATGATCATGACATCAGGATCCAAACCAAACATCTCATTTACCAGGCTGTTGTTATCTCTACCCTGTTATATGGGTGTGGAACTTGGCTGACATATCTGAAACATCTGAAAGCTTTGACATGTTACCAACTGCGGTATCTTTGGAAAATTCTCCATATCCACTGAAAGGACAGAAGAACAAATGCCAGTGTTCCAGATCAAGGAAACACTGCCAGTATTGAAGCCATGTTTATATGGTAGCAGCTCCATTGGACAGAACATGTCATAAAGATGCCTGACAACCAGCTCCCAATACAGGTCCTATACTCCCAACTTACCAATGGTCACTGCTCTAGAGGTGGACAAAAGAAGAAATTCAAGGACACCTTGAAGGCCAATCTGAAGAAATGAGAAATTAACATTAATACTTGGGAGACTCAAGCACTGAATTGTGCCCAGTGGTGCTGTGTTATATGACAAGGCATTTTAAACAAATTTGCCTCACTATGAAGGTGGATGGGCACACGAGACACAGGGGAAAGAGTTGTAACCTGACATCACAGAATCTACATCCTCCTCCCAGAACTATTTGGCATGTCTGCAGTAAAACATGCAGACCTTAGGTCAGCCTCCTCAGCCATCCATGGACTCACCAATGACTTCACTATTTACTGGATGACTGTCATCCTTCTATTGAGGGACTGCCAGTAATGATGCTAGTAACCTTTGATATCAGTATTCCATATCACAGGAAAAAAGCAAATTGTGCCAGATTAACATAGTATTTCTTTCATTGGCAGGGCACAGGGGGTGCATGCGACTGCACATGCACCCCCTGAGATTGGTAGTGTACCCTCTACAATTGTCCACTGCTGATGCTGCTAGTGGCACCTGTGGGTGGTCACCGCTTGCCATCCCTGCCCTTGCCACCAACACTGCCAGCGGCATTTGCAGGCAGCCACCAATCGTCACTGGCCACCGCCGCCAATGCAGGCAGCATCTGTGGGTAGTCACTGACGGCTGGGCAGTGCTTGCCACACACCACCACCTCCCACTGCCAACACCACCACAACTGCCTGCAGGAGCTCTCCACTTCCTGCTACCACACCTCCACTGCTGCCACCACCTGCAGGTGGTTACCATGCCCCTGCAGCCTCCGGGGTCACACATCATTCATGCTTTCTTTGATAACTGCTTTTATAGACAAAGGAAAAGCAGTATTTCTAATCTATCAGATCTCCAGTAAAGCATTTGTTACAATGCCACATAGGAAATTATTAGTTAAAATGGAGAAGATGAAGATTTGTATAGGAGCTGTAAGGATGGGTAAGGAACTGGCTAAAAGGGTGATGATGATAGGTTGTGTTGAAGCATCAAACTGGAATACCTAAAGGACTGGTCATGGGATTCATCTATTTTAATATTTTTGCTAAAGATCTTGGTATCTATTAATAACATTTGCTGATAACACAAAATTGGGGGTATCACTCATACAGAGGGTGATTAGAATATCAAAAAGAAAGAACTTGATAATCTTGAAGACATAATTATTAGAAATGGGAAAAATAATAGAGTAATAATATACATTTTTAAAGATGAAAAAGATAGATTTCATAATAAGATAAAATATAGTGGACTCCTTAAATATATGCATAGCAGATGCCTCCAGCCATACTCGCTTGTTCTGTCTTTTAGTCTTGAATATATTTTGTGCTTTTTGTCAAGCATTTAGCAAAATGAAGCAAGTAGATTTAGACTTCCAAAAAGATCAATAGCTACCCAGTTTGATTTGGCAGCTTTTGGAAAATTAGTCTGGTGAGTCTAAAGATGGATTAAGTACCTTTTATTTATAGAAGGATTTAGCTATTAAAAAATATTACATCAGCTTTCTTTTAAAAACATAAGAAAAATCATAGAAATAGTAACATCAGTATTGGTTGATAAGACCAGGCAAGTCAAACCTGAGATGAAGAACTCTAAAATGACTAAGGCTACAAAAATTTTAGACAACGTGGAACAAAAGTGGAGCCAAAATAAAAGATATAGCATCAGTATTAAGAGAAGCTGTGGAAAAACCAACACAGCTATTATCTGTGAACCAAATAAGATCTAATCAATCATACAGAATTTTGAAGTATTTTGGGCAAAGAACAGAACTTTTAAAGGAAAATATACTATTTTGGATTCATAACATTAACAAGCTAGGTATCTGATCAAGAGAATAACTGGTCACAAAATTAAAGATAATTTAATTAGCAATCTCTTGCTAACTGCAATCTATTGCTTCAGTAGTCTGTAGAGTTGAAAACCAAGATTGAGATGATTCATACCAATTGCTCGATGTCAGATGGCTTGGTTCATGAGATGCAAATTCCTTCTCAACCTTCTGAAAAAGCGTGCATGAATTTCCTTCTCTGTGGTAGAGAGACTAAATCCCTGAGACTTTTAGCCTATGTGTAGACAAAGCTTCCTCTAAATTCATCAACACTACCCTTATCCTGTGATGCTAGGGAAATATTGAGGTGTTTCTGGGCTCCCACTAATATATAAAATCTATATAGACCTTTTTACATATCCAGATCTTTTTATTCATATTTAATCTGTGACTTACCCTGACAAACTAGGATGAATATATTCATTTTTCACAGATGGAAGAATGAAATATGAAGATGTTAAGCAGGTAGTCTAAGTTTACACAGAGGGCTAGTTACAAGGTGGTAGGCAATGTCGCCTCACTAAGAACCGAAGTGGGGAAGTAAGAAGGTACTCTACACAGAAAAAGGAAGGATAAAACAAAAGAGCTTCAGACCAAGGCCAAATAAATTACACAAGAATCTGGTACTGAGTGTTTTTATAAAGGCTGAATATTTTTTAATAGTTTTGTTGGCGTTGCTATAGTATGTAAAGTTTTTATGACTTATTTACATTAATTTTGTGTCATTTCTGAAAGTGCTTTTTTCTATAAAAATATCTAAAAAATAAGTTTCATCATGTTAATGTTCTTTTAAGTCTACTTAAAGCCAGTTCGTCTTCCTCCATAGGTCAGTGACAAAGTTTGGTTGATTTCAATGGGGCAAGACTTAGCTCTTCAGTACTTGGCTCTGGTACAAGCTGTAAACTGTGAGTTGGGCTGAATGTTATGTTTTGTTTTAACTCTCGTTATTCCTTAAGACATGCATTTACTTTTATAGAAGGAATAATACAATACAAATTTTCTTCAGCATCTAAAAGCATCATATATTTTTCTGTTCTGTAAATTTTATAGTGAAACCAATATGAAAGTTTTAGAAGGAGCTACAAATTAAAAATATGTATATAGTATATGGGTAATTCTCAGGAATTCTGGTCTAGTTGTGGTATCATTCTTGAAGCCTTCCTGCTTAGTGTCAGGTACATCTCCATCCATTCAGGTATATATCCAATAATTGCTGCTTTTGGGCTAGGCCATAACAAGTCTTACTTAACAAAATTTGAGAGAGAGAGATGTACTTCATGCTCCTCTGTCTGATTCTTTCAGATTAGACCAGAGGAGGAAGCAGAATAGAAAACAGGAAATATTCCCATACTGTGAGCAAGTGGGTGAGGAAAGGTAGCAAGGAGAATAAACCCTGCTTCTGGTTTGCCTACCAACAGCTGGATATAGAGTAGCAACCAGATATTCCACAAAAAATGGAGTGACGCAATTTACTTCTGTCCCCCTTAAAAAGGGGCTAGCAGAAGAAATGATACTGGGCATGTCTACACTGCTAAAGACTGCTGCAGGGAAACATGGAACATCTCCTTTGCAGGCTATTTATCCCCCAAAAATGTAACAGTCACCTTTAATTTGGTGCTGAACGCATGTCCTAAGTTCTCTCTCTTGGGTGTATTTTGGGCATGTAGCAGTGGTTCACTTGTAGAGAAAAGAGCCCATAGTGTAGATGTGCCATGCTTCCCTGCAGCGCTCTCTAGTGGGTCCTAATTCATTGTCTGCTTGTGAGGCATGGCAGCTACATGCTAAACCTTCGAGTGGATTGTAAAGTTATAGACCAGCCATTACAATGTAGTTTATTGTGATGGTTGCAGTTTTGGTTGCTTTGTGATTAGTTGTTTGTGTGACACTATGATCTTCTCTTCAGTTAGGGGAAAGGTAATAAGTATGCTTAGACATCACATTGCTAGCAGGATAAATGATACATTGTAATAATGATCCTTTTTTTTACTGTTAGTTTTTTCTGCTCCTTTCCAAGTTCTTGAAACCAAATGGTTACTTCTCACATTTGTTATCTGGAATGATGTCTTTGTCTGTAGCTTATTTATGCAAAGTTTGTTTTGCAGTCTGATGTTCTAATTTTGAGCTGTTTTGCTTGAACACATGGGTCACACAGGCAGTTTCTGCTCCAGACTGCATGAACATAACTCTTGGAATTAGATTTCTTGTGTGAATATTAATTCTAATTAACTATCTGCAGTTATTTTGCAATAGTCAGTTAAAAGGGGCTGCTGTTTTGTCAAATGTTCCTACCAAAAATATTCATGTCCTAGATATTTGCTAGACCCTTTGGAAGAATATCACCCGATGCTTAAACAAAAGGGATGTGAATACAGTCAAAAGGATTATTTACAAATGTGAACAAATATTCATGAATTCTATTTTGTAGAATTTTATCAACTCTAAGGATTGCATTAACACCCCTGTTTCTCTCCATTTGGGAATGAATGTTTAATATTTTTGTGAGTATTTTTTACTGACCAATTGTCACATTTATACTAGAACTGTTATAGGGTTCGGGTTTTTATTATAGTAATGATAAAATATTGTGATAGATGGCAGTTCATCTCAGCTAATGGCACTAAAAGCAAAAAGGCTTATTCCTAAGGAATATTCACAGCTTGTATAAATACAAATCTTTTTCTTTTCAATATATGTAGTAAGCCACTTTTAGTCTAAAGGATCACTCTGCCTGCAGTCCCAGTCCTTGGTAAGCTGCCAAACACAATAGGACATTAATTAACATGTGCCAGGGGTTCATCAACATGCACAGTGGTAGAGTGCAATTGCAGGCTTTTTTCCTTCTCCTTTGCATGTCTGTGTAATTCATGAAAGATCTACTCCAGTATGTAAATCAGTTCTTGCTAAATGCCCAGTAATACAGTTGCCTTTATTTTCCAGGGCTGTTGTTGAATTTCTCACACATCCAGAAAAGACATTTACTTTGTCTCTTTTTCATGTTCAAAATCCATTTGCAGGCTGCAGATGGTAAAAATAACATATTTGTTTACTTGCCATACAGACTGCTCTGTAAATAAATCATCTGATAAACTACAAAAAAGGAACAGAATGAGATTCATTTCCCTTAATGTTGTACCAGTGGGAATGGTGGAATTACTCTCCCTGTTAGCCCAGGGTGACAGTAAGCTAGCCTGCTAACTTATGTGAATGTAGCAAGAAAAACTGTAAGTCATACTGTATCTAGCTGTTACCAACAGCAGTGGGCAGTCAAATAAATCAGAGATGTAAATTAAATTTCAATTAGTTTTCAGGTAGACTTCATTTCCTTTTATCTCTAACGAAACCAAACTCCCCTTCCATCTCCTTAGTTTTTATTATTACTCATATAAAATGGAATCGGCATTTAAGAGAAATCCCAGGCATTGTCCTTTTGTTATTTACTTGTGTTTGGGGGGTGTGGAAGTGTTCCAATTAGGTTACCCATATCATTCACTTGCAGGAAATAATTTATAGAAGAGAGGTATTGGTAGATGGTAATAGAGAGACATTCTGTTATGCATTTATATCATATAAATCTGATAAATAAGATAGCCTGAGAACTTTATTTTTCCTTCCCTTTTTCATCTCTTCTCATCCTCAGACTTCCTTCCACATAACACAAAGTCCTTCTGTGTTTTCTCGTTAGAGTTCTCCTTTGTCTGATCCAAATCTGTTTTTGACCTATCAATCCCACTATTTAAAGATTTTCACCAAAGTCTGAGGTATTACCTATATTCCATAGCTCTGCTATTGCTAAATTAAAATCAGATGATCTCATAAGTATCCCCAGTAAAAGGGGTATAAAAAATTTCCCCTTTATAACATCAGTACATGTAAGATTTGAAGACATAATGGAGCAAATGCATCCCTGACTTAATGCCATTAACTTTACTTGTATTATACAGGGGATGCATGTGGCCCCAAAGCTAAACCAATTGTAATACATCTACATACTGGTATATTGAAAGTTAAAATGACTTTATTTCCTGTTTGTAAGTATTTATTATATAAAATCAAGCATAAAAAATTCTGTACATTTTTGCTCTTTTAGCTCCATCAAAAATAATAAAATACTTGCCTTCCAAACGCTTGATCCTATAAGGAATGCTGGTGAGTTATGGCACAATGGTGCTGTCTGGGCTCCTGAAACACAAGATGCTTCAACAAAGAATTACAAGAAGTCTGCAAAGAAAGGGATAGGAAGCAGTCCAATTTGTCAAGGTCCTTCTGTGATGCAAAAGCAAAAACACATTATGCCATTGCCCTGGAACACCAGTGATGTTAGTGTTAATGGTGCTAACTTTAGTGGATGCTGTATGTACAGATCCAGACATTGTATTAAAATGTATTCAAATGGTATCCTAATAAGTTAAAGAAAAATGCCAAAAATCATTGCAATAATGCTATTCTGTGTTGTGCTTTACTTTACTATAACATGTATGTCTCCCATACTTTATTCCAAAGATTCCCTTTAAAAAAGTCAGTCTGTGACATCATTTTACGCAAATTAATATTTGAGAGATGCACTGTTTTACCTCTGCACTTGGAAGAGGCCATAGCTATGTATCTACATGGTAACAATGACTATTTAACGGACCACTGTATCTTTTGACCCTAAGTATAATATAGAACTTATTGCCAGAGTATGTAAGATGTCTGCCAATACATATATCTATCTCTATACCTTATCTCTAAGAACGTATAGGTCCAATTGCCTAATTTACTGAACTTTAGCATTTGTGTAACATTGTTGGTTCTTAGTCAAACTATTACTGATGTAGTCTAATACAGGGGTTGACAACCTACTCACATCGCCATTAATTCCAGCCCATGGAGCTGGGATCTGGGCAGTGTGAGCTGGTAAAGGCTTTGCTATGCCACACTGTATCATACCGCCCTGTGGCTAGGCAACCAAGCAGCAATGGACTTTCTCATCCTGTACTGCAGCTGGGTGATGGCACGAAGCAGTGGCAGGGAGAAGAAGCAGCAGCTGTATCCTAACTTGGGCCTCCCTAAGACCTGAACTGGGCCATTCTAGCCTGCTGCTGCAAAACCTTGCCACATGCTGCTCTAATATACATCAGGATGACATGCATTCACAGCTTATCTATGATCTTTGTATTATAATTCTGTTTTTTTCTATAGACAGGTTTCTTCTGGAATAGATTTTTCTGTTTTGATTATTATATTTTGCTTGTTGGTTGTTTGCACGGAATTTAATTCTGGTGACATAGCCATACAATTTCAGTTGACCAAATCGGTGTAAATGTTTAACTAGATAAGAATGTCTTAATACAGCTTTAACAAAGAAAATATAAACCTTTTAGCCTGACCTGTGGTGTTTGTCTCCTTCAGCTTCTACCCAGTTTAAATGTGTAATGGGGCTGCATGCTGGTATATGATCTGAATAAAAATAATGGGCACTATTTTCTTACTAATGCCTGGATGATTTATGTGATAACTCCAGTTAGCACTAAGGCAAGTAATGTGTTTGCAACCCTTTGCACATCATAGACTTCCTCTTTCTACTTTTACACTGCATTTATATAATCGCCAAGTGAAAATAATGCATTTATTGCTAGCATTCTATATAGCAATATATTACATTGTGATCTTCTAAAACGTCAAGTTACATCAACATAATGCAATAAAAGAGGCTACAAAGACGACAGAGATGGGCACTTCTGTAAACACTGAAGGACAAATGAAACCAACACAGAAATCCAAAGATATCAGGAAGTATACAAGCATTGAGTTAGATCTCATTTAGAAAAGCAAGTCATCTGTGCCACATGGGTCACATTTGACTCCAGCCATGTGACCTAAATATACAGTAGCACTGAAAAATAACTGCCCCATTATATTATATTGCATGACAGAGAGCAATAACACCTAACTTCTGCTAAGTAACCACTTGAGAGTGTTGTGAGAAATAATTTTAAGTATGTAATACATTATTGTTATTGTTGTTACCATCATTATCCATAGTTTCAATGGAGTATATTACTTTGTATATTCATTTTAATTATAATATATCTAAAATAGCACATACTCCAAGATTTGAGTGTTTTTACTGTAAATGAGTAATTTTAATCACACAAAAATGTAGTGTTTCTTCTTCCCAAATTAGAGAATTGTAATGGAAGAACATAAACAGTACTGTGCTAAAAGTTAGGAGTGATTCCAAAGAATCAGTCTATGGCACTGATACGGCAAGATATTTATGCATAAGATTTACTTTGTGCAGATATAGAGGTATTGGGAGAAAAAAAAATAATGGCAGCATTTTTAGTAGTCTAGCTTTTTTATTTATTTTTAAATCAAAATTGAATCTCAAATTTCCATTTGTCAAAACATTTTGGCCAGCTAAACTTTTTTTTTTTTTTGGTTCTTTTTGCAGAAGTTTTGGGATTATAGTGCAGACTGAATTATGTTAAAATTGTCATTCAACACTTAAAATCCAGAATGTCTAACTATGACCACTCCCACTGAAATCATTGTGATTGTTTATATGATTGCTTATTTGATCCCCTGAGTTGGGAACTATCTAAAGTCACTTGCTGCATGCTCATCAGACTGCTGGTTTGTCCTTCATGACTAAAACTGTGCATTTTTCACTTCTGTTAATGAATCTCTTTCTTTAGCCTCACTGATCAGATGCTGTCTGTAACCTCATCACAGAAGTAAGAACTCATAGTCCAGTTGATTAGATATTACCACTCCAACCAACAAAATCCATTTGCTTAAGTACACCTGCTGCAGAGAGCTAACTCTTTGGACAATCTTGATTTTCTCTGCAGACACATGCTCTCTAAACTTCATAATACACACACTTTCTAACACAATGACTTTAGACAGCATTAAAGAAATGCAGCTCAAGACAAAACAAGATGATTCAATGCCAAACTTGCCTGGGCTTCATCACCACTCTGGAGTGTTCTTTATCATTAGGTCAACATCTTCTACAAAGTCTAGGCTTCTCCCTTTCTTTTTCCTACAGTTGACTTCTCTGGAGCATGGAATAGAATAGATTTGGTTTCAAATGACTTTTTTTTTCATAACCAGCCTTTGTCAGGTAACACCCTGAGCAGCCTTCTCAGGAGATCCAAATCCCAACCAGGTGATCTAGGGCTTAATTATTGCATTCCTGATAGCTCTGGTTTGTCCTTGGCAAAAGTCTGATTTTTGTTGGTAGGGGTTTTCATGTGAACATAGGACTGCAAATTTTAGCAACCCTTTATTGTTTTCTATGAATCACTATGCCTTGGAATTTCAGCCCAAAATAGATTTGTAGATCTGTAGATGCTAGGGTCGGAAGCAACCTCAACAGATCATCAAGTCTGACCCACTGCCTAGGCAGGAAAGAGGAACATAGAACTAAAAAGAGAAAACCTATGATTGCAGCCTTGATTATTGCAGCCTTCCACAGATACAGACACAGACCCCAGTATCAAGCAGAACTTCTAAACTGCTCAGGAACTGTTTCCCTAAAATATCACAAGGTGTAAAGACCCACTGGATCCAATTTGCTCACAACTCCTCCATGTTCTTTCAGTTGTAGTAGGTGTCTGGAGGAGGTTTTTCCCCTTATCAGAAGAAAAATCTCCAACAATACCTAAATTAATGGGAAAACAGGAAGCAGAAAACTAATGTCATTTTATTTACTGCTTTATGTTTTAGAAATACAGTGGTGGGTGGGTTTGTGTATTATTCTTGTTGTGAAAAGAGCTACACTGCGGGGTGAGGTGGGGGGGTTCATTATTGTTTTCTATTAGTGATTTGTTTCATTTCTTGACCCTGTCACTTACCTGTCATTTGCTTTTGTGTTTTAAAATGTGTGACAAAATCAGTTTAAGATATGGTAGGATGAAATGAGTCTTGTGAGAAACCAAAGTAGTATGGATATGAGAAAAGATTCTTGCCTAGAAAGTGATTCCCTATTACAAACTGGAATTTTATCACCACACTAGTTAAATTTATTGCTGAATTTCCCAAGCTAAGTAGAGACAATACTGCAAATACCATAGTAAAAGTACATATCATGGTGCAAAGTGATTTACAAGCTACACGGAGTATCATTAAAATGTAGGCTTGATCCAAAACCCGCTCAGATCAGTAGATAAAGTTTCATTTATTTCAATGAGCTTTGTGTCAGGGCCTGAAGGTTCATCATAATGAAGCTCATTGTAGCTTGTAAATCAGTTTGTAAATTTCTTTGGATGAAAGGCAGGAGCTATGCTTTTTATACACGTGTACAGCACTTAGCACATTGTGGGCACTCCTTGAACAAAATAGTAAATGAAATTATTGTTGAAGTTATCAAATACTAGAGCTGTGTGAAATGTGCCAGGTTTCAGTAGTGTAATAAATGTGTGTCTGAAGTGTGGGGAGGAGGAGGGTAGCACTGGACACCAGCCCCCAGTACTGACTCTGAAGGGGTGCAAAAATAGTAGCAATAGCACTGCCGGCCTGGCCATGGGCAGCACAACCATGCGTAGTGCCTGTACACAGCTGTTGCCCAGGGTGCTCGAGCAACCAGTTATGCCTCTGCCAGGTTTGGATTACAGGTGTTTATGAACAGCTTTTCCCTTGTTTCTATGCATGAACATATACCTACATTCCACTTCAAGATTCCTATACAAACCACTTTCCATAACAACTCAATTAAGACCACCAGGCAGCATAATGTATTTCCCAGACAAATCATAATCTATCCAAATTTAGACAAAACACAGGCCATATTCATAAACATCTCCAAAATGTATGTGGGTTTCAAATGTACAACAATACCTAAGATTAATATGTTTTATTTGGGTTCATTACACACATTTTACATAGCTCTAATTCCTTGTAGATGTTAAGGTCCTGTATCTCCCAGGGAGGACCAGGGTGCCAGCTATCTTCTCCAGTTTCCTTTTCATGCACAAAATGCAATTATTCCCACAGACACACAAGCAGACTTTTAAAAAAATGCTCCTCCTAAATGATCAAACGAGTTGAGAAGATGAAACTAACTAGAGCCAGCATTATATCAATGTAAAGGATGGACAGTGGCAGTGACTATGAAAAGTAATCCACTGAGTCATTTTAGGAACTAATGATTTCACAACTCAGTTTAACTTTTCTGTCATTTACAAGAGATGCATCTCAGAAATCCACCTTGACTGAACTTGAGATACTTATGGACTGAAGCTAGCCAGCCTAGAGTGGTAAGAATTGCATAACCTCCATAAACGACAGTGTGGTACCTTTCAGTTAGCTGTGTTCCTCCACTGGGACAAATGTGTTCTAATATTTTATATATTCCTGGTCAGTGACATAAAAAAACCCACCCAATTGCAGTCTGCCATTCAAAAAGAGTATTTCTGTAAAGAAAAAGATGTGAAAATGTAGGCATTCAAGTGAAAATTCAATCCTTCACAGTACAGAGCCTCTGCGAAGTCTTTTAAATGACCCTTTTTATCATGGTGCCATGTCTGTACCTTTCTGAATAGTGAGACCTGGTAAGAAAAATAGATGTATGTATACAAGTGGTTGAGTAATGTATTACTCAAGTGCACTTTGTTCTTTTTGGCAAACTGACCTTATCAAAGGGAAGAAAGCTACACATTGTGACAAGCTGAGCCTTACTGGAAAGTCTGAATTAGAAGTGAGTGAGATTTTTCTGTTATCTTGTTTTAAAGGATGATCAGTGAGAATCATCTTTTTCTCTTTTGAGAGGTGATAATGCTAAAGCAATGCCACTCATTCTCTCTTTTTCTTTTTTTCTAAATCAAAAACTAAAATGCCTGCATGCCACTTGATTTAAGGACCACATGCAATTTTTATAGCCACAACAATATTATAAAATGCTAATCTTCTGATGACTTGTCATTTTTTATTGGTGAACAGATAAATAGTATTTAGAGTTTTCAATAGCACCAGATTAGAGACAATATGGAGATCAAGGACTAGGTGTGTCACCATCACATTGCTCATTATACTAGTCAAAAGATGAAAAAGATCTTGCTGATGTATGGTAATTGGAATACCTTAGTGGTCATACGTGAAGCCTCCTTGTAAGTCTATAGTAACCAAGAGGGTCTCAATTTCTGGACACAGGGCACAGGGAAGAGGAGTGGCATTTTAATGTGACAGTGGGAAGCATCTTGCTGCAATAGCTGCCATTCAGTAGGAGGAGCTGCAGCTGCAGTTGCATGATGGCTATGTGGAGCTGAGTGACATCAAATAGTGGGGATAGTGTCCCTAGGGATTTCGGGAGTGGGAGCCAGTGAGGAAGTCCACAGCACCAGATGAGCATCAGCTGTTGTTTAAGAAACAAATATCTGGAGTAATGTAAATAATCTGGAACTTGCCTGAAATACTAATGCCCATTGCTGCTTATTCAATGGAATATAGCTGGTACAAAGTATATATTATCTATGTATCTTACACAAAACCATAAATTATCCAACTTGTATTAAAATCTACTGACAGTATGTAACAGCAATGAATTTGACAGATTCAGTATAAAGAATGATTTCCTTTTATTGTATATAACTACTCCTGCCATCAACTCACTGGGTCCTTCCTTTTGCCTTGTATTATGTACCAATAAGAATGGATGCTTTTGATCAGCTTAAATATCTCACGCAAGTTTCTTCATACTCTCTTTTCCCAAGCTCAGTAATCTTATCTAATCTCACCATAAAAATGTTTACCGGTGCTCCACATACAGGTCTTCTGTCCTTCAATTATGCCCTGTTTGCAACTATTTTGTGCTCTTTCAAGAAGCTTCATTGCCTGTTTTACCTGCAATTTCCAGAAATTTGCATCTGTAACATCACCTAAACTGACTATGCAGTTTGAGTCTATATATATTCATAACTAGCCAGATAATGACAAAATAATCTTTTCAGAGGGTAAGCATAGTTAAGGCATAATTTAAGTGCATTCATTTTAGTCCACTGATACTGCACAACTGAATCTCATGGCACTAGGCTTAAAATTTTACCCTAAACACTTCTTGAAATGTTATTAGGATCCTCAGTGTCATAATCATTATTACTCTTCACTTATTTAGGTCACCAAAAATAAAATAGTACTCATCAGTAGAGCTTGGTCTATAATGGCATAGAGCAGATTCAGGGATGGACTCAACTTTTCACTCTTTTCTTATTCAGCGAAGCTCCTATTAACTCCAGTATTAAAAACATTTTAAGCTAAAAATTTGGTAAAGCATATCACCAGAACTGATATTGTAACTGCTAACTAGGAATGACATAACCAATGGCTTTTTCTTGTGAATTAATGTTATCCGCAGCATTATAGAACTTGTAGATCTCTTAAACATAGTGTATCACAGGAGAGATGGAAAAGTTGGCCTGGAAAACATCACAGTGATATAATTCATCTTGATCTGAGGTTTTTCTGGTGCCTGAAGAATTTTTTCTCAAATTTTCTCAAGATGAAAGTTAGTCATCTACTCAACTGTATTAGTGTGTAAATTTAATTTTACACTTTTTCCCCTTGGTTGAGATGAAAACATTCTGCTCATTTTCACTTCTGACCCAAACCCTCCTCCCTCCACCCCCCAAAAAAGGAAATAGAATCAAGTTTCCAAAGCAAGAGCATTAGTGAATTTGCTCAGAAGACCATCATACTCCTTACATAGTAGCAGTAAATTGGAAAAAATTTAGTTTAAAAGCAGGAGGCCTTTATTTAACTCAGTTTTGGAATATTTAATGCAAAATCCTATTAGGAAAAAAAAGGAGCTATTGAAAGTCTATATACACAGTTTATGAGAGTCTGTAAAATATTTTGATTTGTAGTCCCCTTTGGTCCTTTTTCCTGTATTGCTTTCAGTGGTATTTCCTGTGATTATATGGTGTGCATGAGATTATGAGTGACTTTTTCTTTCTTTTTTTTTATATAGGCTATTTAAAATCTGTTTTTACTTGGCCAAATCTAGCAATGCTCATACAAGATAAAACATTATTGGCATCAATGGAAATTTGAACTAAATAGGAACAATAGGAGTTGCTTCCAGCAGATCTGTAGGTAACAAGTAGGGCTGTGCAAAACTTTGTTCACCGATGCAATTCAGAGGAGATTTGGCCCGATTTGGCACCTGAATCTCCGAATCTGAATGGAATCAGGATACCCATTAATCTCTCTGAATCAAATTGGAAGCCTCTGATTTGATTTGGAGAGATTTGATGACACTGCTTTAGATTTTTCTTCTACATAGCTTAAGATACCAGGTGGCTCGTGAATGCTAAGATGGTGGGGCAGATGGAGTGTCCTATGGGAGTGGGGGGGAAAGGGGGTCCACCGCGTGTGCTTGGTGGCGGACCCAAAATGGACCAGAAGCAGTTCTGGTCCACTTCCAGGTCTACCATGGAGTGTGCGACGGATCCTCCACCACCCACTGGCTTGGCAACTGGTGCCTAATGGGTCTAGGGGAGCATCTGGGGTCCCCCTGTGGCCAATTGCAGAGCCAGGGGGGTTGCAGGGTGCCCCCTGTGTTCTCAGAGGTGGGCCCAGAAATGGGCCAGAAATACTTCCAGTCCACTTCCGGATCCACCACTGAGCATGTGGGGGAACCCCCCTCGCACTCCTGTAGGATGCTCCATCCGCCCCACCATCTCAGCATTCACGAGCTGCACCTGGTACCTTAAGGTACGTAGAAAAAACATCTAAAGCTCTGTCTATGACCAAATTGCTGATTCTCTGAATCAGAATTGAATCTTTAGATTCAGGTTCGGCTGAATCGAACTGAGACAGTGATCTGAATTAACAAATTGAATCACTGTTCCCTGAATCGGACTGAATCTGAATTGAATATGGCCCACTTCGCACACCCCTAGTAACAAACATCAAATTAAAAAAAAAATAATTGGATGTCCAAATAAGCAGCCTGATTTGCCAAACAATAAATTATCTTAGCTGCTCAGGCCTGTGGAAAATAAAGGTACTTCCTAGGCTCCAGTCGTTCCTCTCTACAGGGGCCTTTGCACATGCCCAAAATTGGTCTTTCAAGTGACTTAGATGCCCTTTTGCACCTCTTTAATAGCATTGCTGTTTGTGCACTCAGCAACATATTCCACTTTAAATGACTTTGGTATATAGCAAGATAAAATACCTCCAAAGTGTTTTAGTTTGCTACCTAACAAAATGCAACAGTGCACAGGGCACCAGAAGTCAATGTGTTCAAGGCTTGGCAGGCCCTGCACAGCTCAGGGGCTGTGGGACCTGGTGGCAGCCCATGCAGGCAGGGTCCACTGAAGAAAAAGAAAAAAAGTGGCAAGTCTGATTGTGACAGGGTGCTGTCTTTGGCAGCATTTTTTGTTTCTTACATAGGTTGGTGAGTGTGCCCCCATTAAGTCTTGCTGAATCCTCCCCTGGGGATCAGCTTTTCTCCCTTACTCTCCTCCCATGACTTGATGTTACTTGGTTCTTAAAAAAGAGGGAGGCTGACCCACAGATTCCCAGACAGGCTCCAGGCTCACCACCTATAGGATAATGAACTGTTCCCTTAAGGACAAAAAGCATGCTCCTACCTCCCCTTGACATGCCCCATACCTTGCAGATGTTTTATAATTTTCTCTTTATGTTGAGGTCTCAGCTGCTGTGAACTAATGCCCTCTCTCTTTAGCTAGGTTTGTCAGCCAAAACCCACTAAGCAAGGCTTGACTTCGAGGCTCTAGCTCTCTAACTTGCTCGGGCTCAAGGCCCTCCATTCCATACTCTCCATGACACCTTTCTACTTGTACCCCTGCAGTGCCAGGCTGTTGGGGGCCTCAGCCCCTCTGGCTTTGCCCCTCTTTCTGTAGTTAGGGCCATTTGCCTAAGTCCACCCACTAGGACCTGGCTTCAAGGCTCCTATCTTCCCTTCAAGCAACTCTGGGCTCATGGCCGTAGTGCAGCGGCCCTAGTGCAGCAAGGCTTCTTGAGCACTCTCTCAAGGCACCCCTCAGCACTAATGAAGCCTCCTCCTCCCCTACAGCCTTAGCCACAAATCACCAGCATTTTAACATTAAACATAAACCATAGGCTCCTATGGCCATCTAATGAAAAGAAAAAAATGAGAGAGGCAAAGTGCCCCTTTGCATCTGATTGTGCTTCTGTCTCACAGCATATTCTTCCCAAGGAGGCTTGCACAGCTGCTCCATAGTCATTGGGAGTCTCCTTCTCTTCTGCCTCCCTGGCCTTCTCTGCTTGAGGTTTATACGGTTCTGGCCTTCCCCTTCTTGTCCTTGATCAGTTGGCAGGGCTCAGTCCTTAGCCCCTGCTCAAGTGGCTGGCTGCGCCGGGAAGGTTCTGGATTTAAAGGGGCTGCTCTGCTTCCTGATAACAAGGCTAGGGTTCCGTGTTACACTGATCTTTTGGGGGGGGTTGTTTTTTTCTCCCAGGAGTCTGCCTGCCTGCCTGAGCTGTGCAGGGGCCCAGTGCTTTCCTCCCCAGCAACATGGGGGCCAGTGCTTTCCTCTGTGGCTGTGGCACCCCCTGGGACTGCCCAGGCTGGGTACCAGCAGACAGATGCTGCCTGGGGGCCCCCACACAACTCAGGGACTGCTCAGCCTGCCAGCTTTCCCCCATCCCACCACCAAAGAGACAGGTAAGGATCAGGCCACCACCCTTGTGTATATGCCACAGGGGTTTAGTTCACTTTTAAAAAACTTAAATCCTACCATTTCAATTTAGAGAGAACTAAACTGAATTAAACCCCCATGGTGTGTGCAAGCAACCAGCTCACCAAGGATCTGATCCTTACAGTCTTTGTCACTTCTGATCCTAGTGCAGAAATCTCCATAATGGTCTTGCAAGCAAATACATCTTTTATTCCATGGTACATGAGTTGGATATTCTAGAGACCATTCTGCAATCCTAGCAAGATTTCATAGTTTGCCTCTCTCCGCACCCCCATGCTGTTCTGCCAAAGAACTTATCTCCTCCCTCTGGGCCCAGGGGTGGATCTAGAGGGTTGTGGAGGTGCAATTGTATCCCCCCATTTTGCTGCGTATGGCATGTGCAGTGAGCTCTCAGTGGTCCGCGTCATATCACTGTAGCTCCTTCAGAGAGTTCTGCCCATGCTGTGAGCTCCATGAATCCCTCTCTGGTCACTGCAGGGTCTGCCTAGAGCCTACATTCATGCAGCTGTAAAGCACTGCTGCAGTTCATTCTTATCTTTCTCCCCTCTCCACCAAATTCAACACACAGGGGAAAGAAGCAATGAGCTCACCAGGGGCTGACTGCTACTGCCACTAATCCATTACTTTCCCCTGTTACTGAATTTGTGGGGAAAAGTGTGGAGTGAAAGGGCACATATGGAAATCCCAGAAGGAGCTTTACTAATATATTAGTGGGATTTCAGAGCTCACTGGCATCAAGGATCACAGCAAGGGATTGCAGCCACAACCTCTTCAGGTGTATCGTGCACAGCTAGCTCTCTTTACTGAGCATATGCCATATAGCCAGGGCTTTCGACACTGTTTCTCACCCTGCTCTCATCAAAAAGCTGGGAGACTGTGGTGTCGATGCCCACACAGTCAGATGGGTGGCCAACTGGTTAGAGGGCCGCACCCAGAGGGTGGTAGTGGATGG